>CAWUFW010010597.1:0-681598 GCA_963921515.1 Calotriton arnoldi
GGTGGTGTTTTCACCCAGCTTAATTTGAGCAGGGGTGCTGCTGTCTAAAGATAATAAGACACTTGTGTGAAACGTAGGCCCTGAGTTGGAGTGGCACTTTATTCAAGAACACATTAACTCATGGAAAATGTCAAAATCACAGTTTCAATCAATCAAATAACTTCGTACAATCTATAGTAGATGCTCAAGGGTCTAAGAGACACATCTCAAATAATAAGCTAACCATGCAATAATATAAGCTTTAAATTACATCAAATGCAAGGAAAAGGGAGGGGATGAGAGACCGAGAGAGAGAGAGACAAAGATTTTCAATCTATTATGAACACTACAACCTCAAATAGGCTAGGCCCAAGATAGACTGCGGTCGACCGGGAACACCAACCCGTGCTTGGCACTGCAGAAGGTGGTCAACGCATGAGCTGTGGAGCACATCTTTTATACTTGTTTAATGCGGAACTAATAACCACAGGGTCAGAACACTGACAGGTGCTCTTGACCACAAGCCTTCAGGTACTTCGTCAAAATATTAAAAATGCAGAAGTGACACCATGGTGCAAAAGATGTTATGGAAGGGTCAACTGATGCTTGACCGTACATCATGATCAAATTAAACATTTATCATAAACAGCTTGTATCACTTCTCGGAAACTTATAGAAAAGCAGAACTTTTATAAGGTTACAGGTCATGTTCTCATGGCATGGGGCTGTCGTGGTTTCAAAAGCTAGCAGAAAAACATCAAATATCAGATATGAAGCAATGAAATGTACCAGCTGGCCTCCACCCACATCTTGCCTCATGTTGTTCCTCTAACTCGGGGATGTTTTCGTGTCTGAGCTGGCTCACTGTGCTGTGTACAACAGAAATGCACATTTGAGACCAGTGGGGCTTGGTAACTTTGTTTATCAAGATGACAGTGAGCTGAGGCCTATATCTTCTTTGTAGTGGGGACGTGTATGTTCCTAGGTGGGCATGAAGCGTATGGTATCTAGTAAATGTTTTATATAGAATGGTCAAGTTATCACACATTCTTAAATTCTGGCTGGTGGGGCCTATGTGAGGGTTTCATGCTACAGGTGTAGGGCAGGAATGGCTTCAGGCATTTATATGGTAAAACGGGACCCTGCTTCATTTCCCTCCTCTTGTTCATTTTTGAACAAAACTCTTACAGCAAATTTGGCTGGCCCTTCGCCTTGTTGGGGCATCCAGGGCGTGTCATTAGTGTAGGGGCATTTGTACTCGTTATGCAGCTGTGTTCGTAATTCAACATATTCTCCTTCAGGCCTGTCAGCTAGGCATTCATAACAATCTACGCTAGGATCTTCCCTTATTAGGTGTCTACCAGGGGAAAGTGGGGGAGCTGTAGGTACGTTGTAATGGACGTCAGTAGGGGTCTGTAATAAGTGGGAGGCAGGTGTTGTGAGCTCAGCTATTTCTAACAGTGCTAATCCATCCCCATCCCCTAGTCCACGGTCCTTATACATTGTCTTCTTGTATATTCCTGTCTTTGCATAATTCATCCCTACTACTTTGGTGCTGAATCTTTTTACACAATGAGACACTATCTGTATGATGCAACACAGAAGCAGCAGCACTCCTATTATTGGCGCAATCATTTTTAGGATGGCAGACAGCCATGAGGGCATCCAGCTAAAATTGAACCAGTCCGTGGCTAGGTCTGCCGGGGCACCTCGTTCTTCAGCCATTTTCTTCCTTAAGTTTGTCAAGTCCTCGATGGCCTTTGTGATGGAGCCATTCTCCGCATCGTTTGCCGGCACGAACGTGCAGCAGCTCTTTCCGATCCTGTGACACACTCCACCTTCCATTGCTGTTAACATGTCTAGAACATAGCGGTGCTCTAGAACCATAAGCCTCAGGGGGCGTAGTTCTTCCTTCATAGCATTTAGTCCGGCCCTAGTGCTGTTGAAGGCCTTCATGGCTTCATAGCGTGTAACCTGGATCCATTGTGCATTTGCTTTTGTCTGAAACAATGGGACGAGGCCCCCAAACCAAAGTTCGGCTTCATTAAAAAGGCAAAATTCGTTGGGAATCTCACTATAGGGGCCATTGGCAAAGTATTGATCGAGAGTTCGCTGGTGTCGGTGGAGGAAGGTGACGTCGCCAGTCATTGGGTGTGACTGGATGTGGGAGACATTGGCTGTTGGGACGACCAGGTGAACTTCATGCAGGCTCACCAAGGTGTACAGTCCTTTCCAGTGAGGAGGCAGTTGGAGATAGAGGCGTTCTCCGCAAGCTCAGTAGTAGTCCATTAAACTGGAGGTGCCCCACTGCATATCGGATTTAAAAATAGTGCTGTTGCATCCCGTGTTGCGCCCCACAGATACCGTGCCATTTCCTAGGAAACAAAGAAAGGTGATTTTAGTTTGAAAGCTTTTTTAGGTTGAGACATTTTCTCCCCACCCCAGGTGTATCTTCCGCTTTCCTGAGACCATATTTGTTCACAGTCATCCTCAACATCCCAGTCAATCCCGTCCTCATAATCTGAGTCTACGAAAGGGGGCCCTAAGGATGCTGCTTTGCATACCACGAAGCCAGGAACATTCCACTTATTGTTATAATAAGCTTGTGCCCACAGGCGCAGCACAGTTCTATTTTGACATGGGCAGTCTCTAGCGGGGTGACTGTGCTTTATTCCTCCCTCGCACTTTGCTGGAGGTGATGATACTGAGATATATCCACGCTTCCTAATGGCACGTGCCCTTGAGTCCACGTCAGGTATTCCTCTTCTATACATGTCCTGTATTACCCCCTCGAGGGCAGGTGCAGCAGAGATAACTTTGTGTGTAATGATGTTGTAGTCCCATAGTGTGGTGTTTACATATACGGTGGAAATGTCAGCCGCAATGATCTGGACATGTCCTTGTATGCGGCAGAGGTACAAGTGTAAAAGGCATTTGGCAATGCGTGGTGGGACTTCTCTAGGAAAAATCAGTCTATCTGCACCTACTGCATGGGGAATATATGAGCACACATAGCAGGACTCGTTTGTTACCTTCTTTCCAACTGCTGCCATATCTTTATACCATAAGTTATCTAATAGGGAGTTATGGACCCCATGGTCCCCTATTGACTTGTCAGGACTTTGCTCGTCAGGACTTAGTGGTGGTGTGTGTTCACCTAAGAGAGAGTAGATGACAGCCCTTTGGATGTCATGAATATGTTGGGCTGTTCTGCGTCTGAGGGAATTATGTCGGTGGGACAACTGTGGGGGGCGTATTGTGAGATGAGCAGTACCGTCCCATTCTGTATTGTTTTCAACCGGGGGAGGAGTCGGAGACCCAGGGCGCATACTGGTGTGTGTATTGCTAATGTTACTGTCGGGGGGCTTTGGACCTAATGTATTGCTATGGGGGCCTTTCTCAGCATGGGTGGCTGCTGGTACAGGGAGTAGTGTTGCAGGAGACATAGTGGTGTTGGCAACTTCAGTTTGAGATATACAAGCCCTTGTACAAATACAATGGATAATGACAGCGTACCAATTAAAGTCAGCGAGTGCCACTCTAACAACGATGTAGAAGAGTAAAACAAAAATACATATCTTTGCATAGGACACTTCTGTGCTTCGGCGACGACTTAATCCGTAGTCTACCACACCATTCTCGTCTTCTTCTTCGGTAGTGAATGGGAACATATTGTCCTGTTCAGTGGTACTAGGAGCATGTCGTTTCCCTCTATCCCGTCGTCTGGTGCTGCGGGGGTGCAGGATCGATCCTGATGTCGCTGCGGTGAATCCATGCCTTCCTTTCGGCTATGCGGACCGCTGTAGGCGAGGAGTCCACTATCTTGAAGGGACCCTCAAATTTTGGATCCTTCCAACGTCGGACAGTTTTTCGGACAAAAATTAAAGTTCCAGGACGAATTGGCGGAAGTTCAGGATCGATGGGGCCCTTCTCCTTCCTCTTGGATACCTGAGTAGAAAGGAACTGCGCAGCGCGGTTAGTGCACACAGATAATCATATAATTCAGCTTTCATAATCTCTGACGAACTTTCATTATCTGATTTTAGCCTAGTAGATGGGACTGCTATATTTATGGATCGTCCAGTGACAAGCTGATGTGGCGTGAGACGGTGATCAGAACTTGGAGAGTTTCTAAGTGCGAAGAGTGCAATTGGAAGGCAGTAGAGCCATTTCTTTCCAATTGTGGCACTTATCTTGCTTATTTTACCTTTGAGCAGGCCATTAAGGCGCTCACAAATGCCATTGCTTTGTGGGTGATATGCTGATGTCAATTTGTGTTTGACCCCTGACATTCTTGTCAGTAAGGAAAAGATGGCATTTGAAAAATGGCTGCCGTTGTCAGAACGGATCGCGTCTGGCAAACCCCAGCGCGAAATGACCTCACAGAGCAGGAAGTTAGCTGCTGCTTTGGCATCGCAGTGGACAAATGGTCCAGCTTCGATCCAGCATGAGAATAGGCATACTACCACAATGAGATATCGATAATTTTGGCATCTATGAATCATGTCAACATAATCAATGTGAAGTTCTTTAAAAGGGCCTTTGGGTTATGGGATTGTGGAGGCAACTGTTTTCATAGTGGGGTTTGGTGAGTACGGTTGACAGATGAGACATTGATTAACAAAAAGTTGTATTAGTTCATGGGCATTGGGAATGAACCCGTCTGTCTGTAGGGTTGTGGACGTATTATCTCGGGAAACATGTGTGGGAAGGTGTAATTGATCTAACGCCACTTGCAATAAGGACTGTGGCATGACAGGTTTTCCTGTCATTGTCTGCCTATAAATGAAATCAGCAGAATCTTGTTGTACTCCCCTCTTCTTCCATAACTCTTTCTCTTGATCTGGTGCACTTTCCTGTATTTCTCGGAGGTGTAATTGGGCAATGTGATCATATTGCTGTGTACTGTCAAGAGTGTATGGAGTCGTTGAGTGAGGAGTGTCTACATCTGTGCCTTCTTTGTCTTGTTGTATTGCTTTTGGTATGTTTTGGGCAAGCAAGATAGGGGCGTGCTGATCTTCTGGCTGTACTGCAGCTGGGGGTCCTCTGGCGGCTGCTTTAGCTGCCCAGTCTGCCAGAGCATTACCTCTGGAGACAAAGTCTTGGCCATTTGTGGTTGCTGCACATTTCACTACAGCTACCTCAGCTGGCAGTGTAAGTGCATCTATGAGTTCCTCTAGTAACTGCTTGTGGATGACAGGCGTACCATCGGATATGAGAAATCTGCGCCTTTTCCAGCGCAAGATGCTGGAGTGTGTAGTTGTTGTGACATACGCAGAATCGGAGTAAACGGTGATGCGGTCGTCAGCCCCATTGTTTAAGGCGGCAGTTAATGCCACTAGCTCTGCTGCTTGGGCTGAGTAATGTGAGGGTAATGTAATCTGCTGTACAATGTCTAGGGAGTCAGAGGAGTCATTTTGCTGTGCTCTAACTACTGCAGCTCCTGTGTACCTGATCCCTGTTTCTTGATCAATGATGGAAGACCCATCAACAAAATATACTGTACTGTCTGGCAATGGGTCCTCTTTTGCTGCTCCTGACTCATCGGGTGAATATGTGGCACAATCATGTGTGTCATCATCTGAGGTGGCAATGGGGTGGGCAAAGAACGTGGCAGGGTTTACTGTGTGGCACTTGACAACTTTCAGAGAGGGCAATGATAGTATGACTTCGTAGCCTTATACTCTCTGTGTAGTCAGTGTTGTTTTGGCTTTCTGTATTATTGCAAAGACGGCATGTTCAGTGTACAGAGTTAACGGGGACCCCTTGACTATGGGGGTGCTTTTCTCAACAGTGAATGCTGCTGCTGCTAGAGCTTGTTCACACGGGTAGTGGCCTTTCATTACAGAATCTAGCATGCCACTGAAGTAGGCAATGGGCTTATGGCCCATGGGATATTTTTGGGTAAGCACTGCAGTCATAACTTGGCCATCGCAGTGAGTTAATAGGCAGAACGCCTTGGTATAGTCAGGGGACCCTAACACTGGTGCATTTGGTATTTCATCTTTTAACTGTGTGAAGGCTATTCTCATTTCAGGTGTCCAATCTAACTTATTATGTGTGTCTTTGGCCATTTTAACTGCTTTCAGCAGTGGGATAGTAATAGTAGAGAAATCAAAGACCCACTGACGAACAAATTTTGGCATCTGCTGCGGTTGTTGAAATTTTGTGGGTTTTTGCTGTAAAGGTCCTGTCACTAGCCGACCCTCATCCCGCATTTTAGAGTGGCAGTCTCTCTTCATGTGACCATGTTTTTGTCAATAATAGCAGACGAGTGGTCCTGGATGTGGTCTGAATCTCTGTTGTCCCATTCCTCTACCTCTACCCTGCATCCCTGTGTTCCTTGCCGTGTTTTGTCTGTTATTGTAGTACTGTTGTTGTTCAGTGTTGTAAGTTGGCTGTGCCTGTATATATTGTGCAGCTCCCTGTGTGTTGCCTGCCAATGCATTCATGGCTACCTGGGGAGATGCCGTAACAGCAGTCATCTGATTGACTGGTATTGCTAACATGACTGTATCTGGTGTGTCCTTTTTCTTATTAAGTTTCTGCTGTACTAATTTCGCAGGTGCATTTTCTATAGCCAACTGTCTATTCTTGTCCTGTTCTTGCTTCTTTTTTCAGAAGTGAATGATATGGTCTTGTATTTCAGGCCATGGCTTGCATTCCATTGTTACTATCCCATCTAACTTTTCCTGTACTTCAGTGGGCAGTCCCTTCTTTACTGTGTGGTAGAAAAATCTACAGTTCCCTCCAGTTGCATTCCATTTTTCCCCTAACTCCTGATGCCATTTTTCCTTCATTCTGGTAATGTACTGGGCGGGATCTTCATTCTGTTGCATTGTCTGTGACATTAAGGACCCTATGTCTGGAACGTCAGGGAATTTGCGGCGCAAGTGGGACCATACATAGGGTTGCATTTTGTTGAATGCAACACCATCGTGTTCTGGCCCAGTGAGTGTTATTTTGTTATTGATGCTTGTTAGTATGTCTTCTGCTTCTTCTCCGATCAGGGAGGTGAGCAGGCCCTTAATGTCACCTATGACCAAATTGACGCCAGCAGTGTTTTTCTCTAGGGCTGCTATCCATTTGCCAGCGCCCTCTGTTAGTGGCGGCAATTGTTTTTTCAAATTTTCTTTGTCCATTTGTTGCCAAGGGACATACAGTGGTGGGTCATTCGCATTTTTAAACAGTAGTGGCATCTGATGTGTCACTCTGGTGTCTGCTGTAGTGGGCCGTGTATGGTCATATTGGCGTGCGTATTTCTGCCAAATCTTTAAACTTGCTGTCATGTAGCCATAGTCCCAATCCTCATCTCCCACCCCGTGTAGGATGCAATTTTCTGCTGTGGCCATGTGTTGTGGTTCAAAGGACCCTATTCGTGGCCACGGGATCATTTGTGGTGCTAGACTCTCAGTCCAGCCTGCCAAATCATCTGTGAAGGGGTTGACATAGAAGTCTGAATCTTCCCCAAGTGTAACTATTTCATTTGGTGTTAGGTCATTACTCTGTGGTGCATACTGTCTACTGAGATACATGTTGCATATGTTTTTTAATCTAGTATTACGCAGAGAGGCTGTACCTGAGACGTCATATGAAATGTCATCCGGCCGCCCGTGTGTCCCCAATATTTCTAGTCGCTCTACCTCTGTTCGTCTAATCTTTCATCTTGTTGCTGGGTCTCCTGCATTTTGGAGCTCCCCATGCGGTGCTGTGTGCATAGGTGGTGAGGGAAATGTATATGTTGGTGCTGGTGGCCATACCAGCGGGGGTGCTTGCGCAGGGCGATCGGCCTGACTAGTTGTTGCAGCCGTCTGGGTTATTCCGGAAGCAGCGGCTTCAGGAGGACGGAGGGCTTCATCGCTATGCTGTGTTGTGATACCCTGTTTATCCCCAGGAGCGTGTGCCTGTAGTGTTACTTGTGGTGTGGTGTCTGTCCTTGCCTGATCTGATGGTGCTAGAAGGTCTGCGTCCCTTAATCTGTCAGCGAGTACGTCATGCATTTGCTCTACTTTCATTGACAGGCGTCGGATAGCCCTAGCCTGGCCAGTAGGGCTGGGTGACCAACTTCTGTGTAGTATGTCCGTGTGGGGGTCATCTAATATAACGCTGTCCATGCTATTGTTGAGGTTAGGGCATGTCCTCCATTCGCTAAAATGTTCTTGGTCAAATTTCGCAGAGGGTTGCTGTCCTCTATCCCTACACTGCTGGTGTGTAATTGGGAGATCCAGAATAGGCTGGAGTGTGGTGCTGCTGGATGGCAGCTGGCTTTGGGGAGAGAGGCGCGACTTTGGAAGTAGTTGTTGGTCGTCATTAAGGAAGGGGCTAGAGCTAGTGCGTGAGCAGTGAGACGATGTGTGAGAGGCGGTGTCAGAGTCTTCATCCTCCTATTGCTGTTGTGGTGCAGTATTTGGTGCTGGTGTAAGCTTCAGTGTGAATTGTGCGTCTATCTGGCCTGACAATCCTGGTACTACAGCTTCTATGATTGGGCTGGGGCTGGCGAGAGATCGTGGGGCTGGAACTGTGTTCGTTATGCCACTGTCCAATTTGGGGTGTTGTAAGGAAGAATTGTCATCTGGTATTGGAACGGAACCGACAGCTGGTAGGTCATTTGTAGTAGGGGTCAAGTCTAAATTTTTGAGGAGGGTGACAGAGTTTTCCAGTAGTTTAAAGGGGTACCTGCCACTTACATGATATGGCGGTGAGGCGGTGGGCAATACGGGTTCATCGTTCTCTTTAAAGATACTCCATAATGCTAGGGTATCCTTGCGTTTCTGTAGTTTTGCTGCCGGAGTACTTAGCTTCTAAGAAGGTAGTAGCGTGATCTAGTATAGCACGATTGAAGCTACCTTCAAGCGGCCAAGTGTGCGATAAATTCTTGGTGTGCTTATGGAGCTCTCTACAATGTTTAATTATGCACTGTTCTTGGCCTGTGAAGTTTTGTAGGACATGTTGCAATGGGGTAGCCATTTTTACTTTTATTTATAAAGTAGTTCTTGGATGTAATTGGAAAGCGTAGGTCGGTACTATTGTAAGCCTCAGTTGATGTGCTTGGGTGCAGTCAATGCCTAAAACCTGAAACACAGTGAGAAGGACAGCTCTTGTTAAGGGCGTTGCCGGAATGAATGAGGATGGTTGACCTTCTGAAAGACCAATGACGTGGTTGTTAACCAGGTGCACAACGATCTGTGGTACTGTGGAGCTGTCTGATGCTTCACTCATTCCCTAGAGTTGTGTGAAGTAGTGCAGTCTGCCACTAGAGCAGGTACGTGCTCCGTGTCTTGTGATTGATCCCGTAGAAGTGCTCTTAACAGTGGTGAATGGTTCTCCTGAGAGTCTGCTTGGTGTATTGTACCACTAGAGCTGGATGTGGACGGTATAGGTGAGGCTGGGAGGATGATATCTGGAGTGTTGGCTTCCTCTGAGGATGCCACAGGGTAGGCTGATCCTGAGGAGGATTCCCAGATATCGTTAATCACTAGAGGAGAAACTGGCGAATATAAAGAAGGTGCAGGGCGTGTGGTCTGGTCAGTGGAGGAGTCTGATGAATAGTTCGGCCAGACCAGATCCGGGCGGGTAGTATCAGGGAGTGGCGGGGGATGTGTGTGTGGAGTGCCCGGAGGAGGTAGTTCAAGTAAGTGTAGGACAGACAGTCGGACTTCTGTTGTTGGTGTGAAAGTTACCCCTAGGATGTCCCAAGAAATGTACAGAAGGTCACTCTGATATTCTGTGAATGGGATAATGCGGTCTGTATTTGCATTGAATACCGCAGCTGCCCTACCATGTACAAGATGCAAAATAAGATCAATTGTTTGCTGGTGGTTATGGTTCATAACGTGCAGAAAAGGTGCACAGGAGTGACGGATAGTATTGTGGCTAAAACCAGGGAATGAGAAATCCCTCCGCCCCCTCTTGCTACCACTTTGACTGAATAGTCAAGTGGGAGATTCTATTACTATTGGCCAAGCACGCAGAAAATGTGACGTGAGAAGCGTGCGAAATTATTGTCAAGGAACGAAATGTACATTAGTCAGGTGGGAATGAGTTAAAGAGGGGAGCCTATTTATAGAGATGAGAGCCTTTGAAATAAAATACTGTTAGGTGACATTAAGTGTGTACGTATTTTGGAGTGGAAACTCTACCATGTTTATTTAAATGGGAAATTTTGTTAACTTAGTGCTACCTAGCAGGATCTGCATCGCTATGCTATGGATGGAACAGATGTAATGATGCAGAAAACAGCAACAGTAACTAGCAGGGCTTACACCCCTAGTGGTTGTTGGTGTAAGGCCAGCAACTGGAAGCGAGAGCAGGGGATGACAAAAAATGTGCTCATGCAAGAACCATAAATTTACGAAAGGATGACAGATAATCAACATGCATGTTATTGTTACATTCACACACCTAGGAATTTAGTCTCGCTATGGAAAACAAGAGAAGAGAACAGTTGCAATAAAGTGGCACATCTAGATATGAGATCTTGCTAGACAAGGGAGAGAACCTGGCAGCGATGTGAAAAAGAACCTCAACCCAGCTAGCCACTGGGGATATGCAGACGGAGAGAGGAAGAGAGTAGATCAGAAGCCCATGCAGCTGTGCAGTGGGCGAAAGGAAAAGCAAGTGATAAATGCTTTGTAATGGAACAAGAAGAAGAACGTGTGCACAACACATGCAGCAAAAAGGAAAGGGATAGATGGCGTGATGTAAAATATTCAAAGAGAAGAAAAACAAGTGATAGGTGCTTTGCCCGAGAAGGGCAGGAAACCAGAAGAAGAGTTAAATTGTTCGATGTACAGTAGTGAAAGGGAGAGACAAGCATTTATTTTACAGTCGCCCGAGAAGGACAGGAAACCACAGGAAGGGTGGTTGAAGGAACGACTTCCCCTTTGTGAAGTACGCAGTTAAAAAGCCGCTTCAGTGCTCAATGCAATAAGAGCCCTCCCAGTCCTTGCAGAATTAAATGTTTTAAACAAACAGAATAGTATTCACGACCAGAATCCGTAAAAGTGGAGAGCTGCCAGACGCAGTCCCCTGAACACGCATATGTCAACAAAAAAATGTGAGAGCTGCCAAACGCACTCTCCCACACTTGTCACAATATGAATCTGAGCGCTTCCAGACGCACTCTCCTGCTGCTAAATGCAGACTCCCGCTGCTAAATGCAGACTTCCGCTGCTAAAAGCAGACTCCAGCTGCTAAACGCAGACTCCTGCTGCCAGACGCACTCTCCTGCTGCCAAAAGCAGACTCCCGCTGCTAAATGCAGACTTCCGCTGCTAAAAGCAGACTCCAGCTGCTAAACGCAGACTCCTGCTGCCAGACGCAGACTCCTGCTGCCAGACGCACTCTCCTGCTGCCAAAAGCAGACACCAGCTGCTAAACGCATACTCCTGCTGCTAAACGCAGACTCCAGCTGCTAAATGCAGACTTCCGCTGCTAAAAGCAGACTCCAGCTGCTAAACGCAGACTCCTGCTGCCAGACGCACTCTCCTGCTGCCAAAAGCAGACTCCAGCTGCTAAACGCAGACTTCCACTGCTAAAAGCAGACTCCAGCTGCTAAACACAGACTCCTGCTACCAGACGCACTCTCCTGCTGCCAAAAGCAGACTCCCGCTGCTAAATGCAGACTCCTGCTGCTAAACGCAGACTACTGCTGCTAAACGCAGACTCCCGCTGCTAAACGCAGACTCCTGCTGCTAAATGCAGACTCCAGCTGCTAAACGCAGACTCCAGCTGCTAAACGCAGACTCCTGCTGCTAAACGCAGACTCCCGCTGCTAAATGCAGACTCCAGCTGCTAAACGCAGACTCCCGCTGCTAAATGCAGACTCCCGCTGCTAAATGCAGACTCCAGCTGCTAAACGCAGACTCCTGCTGCTAAACGCAGACTCCCGCTGCTAAACGCAGACTCCCGCTGCTAAATGCAGACTCCTGCTTCTAAATGCAGACTCCTGCTGCTAAATGCAGACTCCTTGGACTAGTCAAAACATACAGACAGTATTAATAGTCCAGTGTCTTGTACCCAAGAATATGCTGGTACCGGAGAGCAGCCAGACGCCCCCTCCGGTGTCACAAAAAGCATCGAAAACTTTGCAAAAGAAATTCACAAACCACAAGTGTCAAACTTATCAGTGCCCACACACAGGTGTCAAATTAAAAGCTGTTCTGTTGCGTGGCAAGACGTTTAGACTACAAGGAACAGCGACTCTGAGCAGAACTGCACTTGGCAGTACCCGCCCCACCACAGCCAGGTATCCTACACCGGAGGAATTCAAAGATAAAAATAAAAAGTCTTTGACTCACCCGGTGCAAGAGCTGGAGGCAGTCAGGAAGGGGCTCCGAAGGCAGTGTCTGGCGCGTCCCAATTCCTCGCAGCCTTAGAAAGTCTGCACGACTTCTTCGTTGGTCGCCAGCTGTTGGAGGGTGGTGTTTTCACCCAGCTTAATTTGAGCAGGGGTGCTGCTGTCTAAAGATAATAAGACACTTGTGTGAAATGTAGGCACTGAGTTGGAGTGGCACTTTATTCAAGAACACATTAACACAAGGAAAATGTCAAAATCACAGTTTCAATCAATCAAATAACTTCGTACAATCTATAGTAGATGCTCGAGTGTCTAAGAGACACATCTCAAATAATAAGCTAAGCATGCAATAATATAAGCTTTAAATTACATCAAATGCAAGGAAAAGGGAGGGGATGAGAGACCGAGAGAGAGAGAGAGAGACAAAGATTTTCAATCTATTATGAACACTACAACCTCAAATAGGCTAGGCCCAAGATACACCGCGGTCGACCGGGAACACCAATCCGTGCTTGGCACTGCAGAAGGTGGTCAACGCATGAGCTGTGGAGCACATCTTTTATACTTGTTTAATGCGGAACTATTAACAACAGGGTCAGAACACTGACAGGTGCTCTTGACCGCAAGCCTTCAGTTACTTCGTCAAAATATAAAAAATGCATAAGTGACACCATGGTGCAAAAGTTGTTATCGAAGGGTCAACTGATGCTTGACCGTACATCATGATCAAATTAAACATTTATCATAAACAGCTTGTATCACTTCTCGGAAACTTATAGAAAAGCAGAACTTTTATAAGGTTACAGGTCATGTTCTCATGGCATGGTGCTGTCGTGGTTTCAAAAGCTAGCAGAAAAACATCAAATATCAGATATGAAACAATGAAATGTACCAGCTGGCCTGCACCCACATCTTGCCTCATGTTGTGCCTCTAACTCGGGGATGTTTTCGTGTCTGAGCTGGCTCACTGTGCTTTGTACAACAGAAATGCACATTTGAGACCAATGGGGCTTGGTAACTTTGTTTATCAAGATGACAGTGAGCTGAGGCCTATATCTTCTTTGTAGGGGGGACGTGTATGTTCCTAGGTGGGCATGAAGCCTATGGTATCTAGTAAATGTTTTATATAGAATGGTCAAGTTAACACACATTCTTAAATTCTGGCTGGTGGGGCCTATGTGAGGGTTTCATGCTACAGGTGTAGGGCAGGAATGGCTTCAGGCATTTATATGGTAAAACGAGACCCTGCTTCAGCATTAAAATAACGCATGCTGATGCAGATCCTCTGGTTATGCTGCTGGCGTTGCTGAGCCATCAGGAAGTGAACAGATGTTCTATCCTGTCTATTCGTTCAGATGAAGGGTAGTTACTCCACACACAGAGGGATATACATCCTCCTTTTACATGTCATTACACTCTCTTGCATACATCCACGTCTGTGGTGCCCTTGGGAGCCATAAGTGACTTTTTGACCGGCATGGTCCTGCCATGGTTCTTACAGGAGTGCAGGGAGGAACGCAATGAAGAAATCACTGATGCCTGAAGTGATGCGTGCACTTGTCACCAGCAAAACCCCAGGTCCTGATTGGTTACAGCCGACTTTTAAAAAGTATACGCACCATTACTGGCACCCCACCTGACAATGTTGTATGACACTGCACTTATTGCAGTGGCCTTGCTGCCCTCGTTGTGTGATGCCCTACTCATCTCATTGCCTAAATCGGGTAGAGATATGCTTGACCTGGAATCCTACAGACCTCTTGCATTGCTAAATACTGATTAAGAAATTCTGGCAAAGGTTCTGCTGGATCGTCTTGTTATATTTTATGAGCTAGATCTTTCATCTACATTGTCCTACCTTGCCTCATATAACGGTTCAAGCATTGACCTTTTACTCAGAGATGTGCTGAATAAATGTCAATAGGTTTCACTGAAACTAATCTAATTTATTATGCATGAGGATTCTTGGTACCATATCTTAATCCCATGCACGTGATGTACATAACAGGATTAACATACTCTGTACAAAAACTCTGTATAAGGGTCATCGCTATCGTCATCCTTGGGTGACAGGTCTACTTTGCATAATTTCAATTATTGATTACAATCACAATCATAACATATAAATCTAGGTAAAACCCCTGAGGTTACCTCCTTGGTATAAAAGATCCGCACATTCATTAGTTAACCAGAGGAGATGCCTCCACACTGACACTGGGGTCCTGCATGCTGAAACTTCAACATGCAGCGGTCCGACATCCCTTGTGGGGTGTCCAACTCGTGACCAAGACGGGGTCCTTCATTCTCTCCCATCAGGTAATGGGGTTGGTTCTTTCCTAGGGGATTCTTGGCTTCACACCCACATACATGCTTTACCCCCACATTCATGCTAGGTGCATTTAGGTACACTTAGATAGGGTCCGCATTGTAGGAGTACGCTGAGATTACTGGTTTATATATGTCTGCATATATTCATTGCTTTAGCACCATGGTAGAAATATATCTACTGTTTACTCTTTTTGTGCTTGTAATCACTTATGTTTGCTTCTGTCTATTGATTGTTGCAGCACATATGTTTTATACTAGAATGATGCTGGTTCAATAAATGCTTATTGAAAATGTCCCCAATGTTTATTCTGTGTATCTCTCTGAGACTAAGTGAGCACGAGTGACTGAGCAAAAAGTATTGTACTGTTTCCACGATCCCTGCAGGGTCAAGGGTTGTCATGTTCAGTGGTTGCCAGAGACTATTTGCTCCTTGGTAAGGTTCTGGGGCTTATAGTGGCACTCTGAGCTAGCATGTCTATAGACCGACATATCCTATGAGGGTGTCTGGAATCAGTCTAGACACGAAACCTTTAGTTTATGTTGTCCAACAAACGTGCAGATCCTTTGTATTTTTAGGAACTACACGACATGACGCTGCCAACGTTGGTTTGATTCTTATTTCATGGTCAAATCTGAGTAGCTCATTTATGCATTGTAGAGAATTGCAGACAAGCATTCACTATGAAATAATTACACTACGGCCTCCCGGCAACGGGTGGTGTTCTTAACTTCTTACCTTCGTGATAGAGGCACACGAGGCATTCGGAACAGAGGTATTCTATTATTGGGTTAGATTCCTGCCTGCAGACACATGCACACAGTTGTTTCATTCTTACATTGAAGACGAAACACCAGAAGAAAAATTTCCATACATGGACATAGAAGTCCTGTTAACCTACCATGAACATATCAATTGGTTTAAAGGTGCCCTCCACACACCACAGCAAATAAGAGGCTCGGTCCACTCAGCAGAGATGGAGCGACCTGGCCAGTCTTAGATGCTTACACACTGCATTCAGACATTGATACATTGCAGCAACAGAATTCCGTACACTTTACAGAGACAAAGTAAAACTATACAGACACCTTACACAGTTTGTAATGTAAACACTTACATTACAACCTGCGTGGACTTTTCAAGTTGGTCAACCTCAATTGACTACAACAACTATCAGCGCACAAAAACTGAAGGCGATTATGGGAAGAATGCCCACCAAGCGGGAGCAAATCCCGTTCTGGATAGCACAGAAAATAGCACAGCTTGAAGCAGTATTTCTCCATATGAGCCCACAGGAAAAACACAGAATGTTAACAATTTGCTTGCCAATGGTGATGGCTCCCCTAATAGAGGATTGTACCACCTGTGGTGCAGTTTTCGCTGCCGTTTATATCAGAATTCATGGTACCCCTTCAATAGCAGTTATACTAGATGTATTGAAACAAATTCAGAACCTGCCCTGGGCTTGGGGAGGAAACTGATGGGCGATTTTGCCCAGGTATCAGTAATTATGTTAAGTAACATAAAAGGGGAGGCAGCAGTGGTGGCTATAAATCAACACCTGAGGGAATTCACTCCTGCACAACAGGAGCGAGAACTACCTAAGATTATCGAAGAAACCTATGCTCACTGGGTAGAGATAATTTGGGAGCCAAACCTGGGAAACCACAACTGGTGGGTAATTCTGAAAAGGATAATTTGAAGCAAGTCCCCGATTCTTTTAAAAAGAAATGGGGTAACAAACAATACAAAAATATTAAGCAGAATAAACCATGGTCACGGGGTGGATCTCCTCACCAGGAGCCCTCTGAAAGGAGATACAACCTTAGGAACCATGATAACATTAAAAAACCTGACAGGTATCAGGATACTGATACACATTCCTTTAGTTCCTTTCAGAGTTCATCAAAACACTAAGAGAGGGATGGACAATCAGAACACAGATCAGAAGAGCGAGTCAAGCCAAAAAGAGAGACACATCGCACTTCAAACTACATTATCAAAGAAGAAGATAGACCCAAAACTGCACCTCAATTTAAAAAGAAGAAGGTAACTGGTCTTAAAATAAGAAATGCACAGGCTACTGAGCACTCTGCTTCTGAATGGGCATGGGCTTTGACGATGTTAGACAGTGCAGCAGAAGTAACAATAGCTCGCCAGAACCTGATGGAATGTCTGGTGACAGCAGCGTTGAATGAACATATCAGGGTAGAGACACTGATACAAGGGTAAGTGTGTGACATCGTTTATACAAAATAACATTCCAAATGGAGAGGGACATACCCAGGAAAGAGAAAGGTCTCTTTTGAGAGAACCTGACATATGGGTACGACATCCCTTGGGCTGAAAGAGATTGGCCGCCTAAGTTTGTTATGGAGTGCCCTAAGGAGGAAGATGTAATTTTCCAGCTTTCTCTTACCTTGTTCCAGAGTCACTTAAACATTCATACATGCAGGAGTGGGTGTTAGCGCTAGCTCCTGCACTTTACCGCAATCATGTAAAGTGGGATGCTGAGTCACCTACCATGAAATCCCACTAAAATCTACTCCTACTCCACAAAGGCAGTACCCAATAAAACATGATGCAAAGAAACAAGTCAGGGAGATCTTAGATCAACTTGAGTACCAAGGTGTGATTGAAAACTGCATCTCTTTCATGAATAATCCTTTGATTCCCGTAATGAAACCCGACAATTCATACCGTCTAGTTTTAGACTACAGGCATTTGAACACATGCACACGAACATTTGCAGTACAAAATGCACAAAGTGCTGCATTAATGAATAACATTGTGTGGAAAAAATACAAAACAACACTAGATATCTCAAATGGATTCTTCTGCAAAATATAGCACCTGGAAGCAGATATTTGACAACATTCTCGGCTCTAGGCACTTACCACCAATACTGTAGACTGCCCGAAGGGCCTAAGAATAGCCCCAGGTTTTTCTCAGCAAGAGTACCAGAGTTACTTCAAAATTGTGATGAGGAGGCATTGTCCTAATACATGATATTTATCTGATGAGTTATTGGAACACTTGAACAGGGTGAACAACATTATTCTGAGGTTCGCCAATTTGGACTGTAAAGTTAATTTAAAAAAATCAAAAACTGCCCTCGTCAATGTCCTATTTTTGGGATATGAGCTATCAAGTGAAGTGAAAAGCCTGGCAGCTAATTTTTTGAAAAATGTACATTGCTCCAACCTCCAAAGACTCTTAAAGGTTTACAATTTTGGATTATGGAGAGAGAGTTAAACCTTTCTACGACCTAATCAGACCTGATTTTTCAGGCCAACATTGGACACAGGAACACAAACAAATTCTCTGTTCCATACAAGCTGACATGACAGCTTCCAAACACACACATGTGTAAATACCACCAATTTGGTGATCCGTGTAGTCGCGGATCAATCAGGGTACACTTATATCACTTTCAATGAAGGCAAAACGGTACCCATTGCATACAAATCACATTTGTACACAAACGCTGAAATGCATTTTGAATCCACTGAAAAGATACTCACAGCAGTACAGACTGCTTTAGTGAGAGAAAGAGCACCAGCACAGGGGAAACTTATAATTGTCATGACTCCAGTACCAAACTTGGAGGCTGCTACCAAAGCAAGCATCCCAAACGCGAAAGCACTGCATTCAAGATGGATACAATGGGCTAATTCTCTCACTGCAACAGATGTAGATTACAGATATGAGAAAAAACCAAAAGGAGAGCAAGGACTGGTAAGTGGGACCGTCCCTGTCCCTAGGTACATCTATCAAAACCAACTTAGATGGACCCAAAACTGATGACTCTGTAATGCTTGTAGTGCCAGGCACCACTAGGGTTTGTTAGAAGAACCCTCACCCACCAACCTAGTTGGTGGCATGCTTCATCATCGGGTTTCCAGCTGAGTAGCCGAATGCTATCCAGCTGTGCTGCGATGCCTGATTACAGCGGAGCGGGATTTTTGGTGTGTGTGGTGAAGTGGTGAGAATTAAAAATACCTCTGGGAATTCGTACTGATTGATTATTTATTCCCAGCGACCCAGGGTATACTAAAAACAGAGATGTGGATAACCTATGAAGACTGGTAATTGGTCTTTATTATCCTGTTGGTCAACATGTTTCAGCCTTGTTAAAAATGTATAAGGCTTTCTTCAGGACCACGTTAAAGTGAGAGGGTGATAAAAAAGTGAAAGTGGTAATTATTATGCCACTTGTTTTTGATATTTTAGCACACGCCCTAAGGTGTGTTGTGCATGCTGTGGAATGACCGTACTTACGGGTCCACTGCTAGAAATTACCTGTAAGGAGAAATGACAAGTAATAAAGACAAACAACAGATACATTTGGTCATAGTTCATGCTGTTCAATATCTCAGGGAAGTTCATCACTTGTTCATTTTGTGCGGTGATTCAAGGCACTCAGTGTCACGTACTCATGTGTCAGCATTCATACCAGTTCCATGCAACCAACATTTAATAAGCACTCAGACATGCATGTGTCATTTTTGTATGCAAGCATGCTTCAGGTTGTAGAACATATTAGTGACCATTACTACAATGTGAGTTGCTGCGTGAGTCAGGTGGCGCAGTGACTCACGTGGACTATCATCTACGTCTAGTGATAGTAGGTGGTACACTAAAAAAGAGAGCTGCTGCGTGCGACATGTAGCGCAGCGACTAACGTGAAGTATCATTAATTTACAGTGATAGCTTGAAAACATAGTAACGATAGTTCTCGTTAAAGTGACCCAAATGCAATCAATTATGTGCATATCTATCGCTTGAGGATATAATTACTTTAGGTATGAGAATTGCGCAGCTATTCTGGTCCCAGGAGGGGCGTACCCCTTTAGTCAAACACTGTGAAAAAAAGGCGAGAATTAAGATCCTAGCAGACAGCTGAGAGTTGTCAACACGTTGCTTGTGAGAGGCAAAGGTCTCTGTTCAAGCATGTAGTTTTTACATCCGGAATTGCGGCCCCCATGGCAAAAAAAGACCTTACTTCTTCAAGGGAGAGCGCCCGCGAATCCACCTACTCCGGTCTCCTCGGGATCAGGATGATACCTATAGTGCAGACCGGAGTTGTTTTTAAGGCGCATTATCGCGGGAAACTCCGGGGCAGCTGGAGACGTGCACGTCTCGACGTTGATGACGTGTGCATGCATGGTGACGCGTGCCTGTTGGTGAAAGACTAGACTGCGTCTCTAAGTTCCCATGGGGTGCTGTATGATGACATAACACGTAGTTGGACGCGCTTACGGAGTTAGCTGTTGCCAAGTAACAAAGCGATGCGCTCAATATTTTGTGATCGGCCAATAAAGATTTAAAATCGTAGTCCCCGCGATTAACAAATGGAGAGTGGAAAACTGGGGCTCGTGTTACGGATCACTATGTAAAGGGGAACTACTTGTTATGGGCAGCGAGTTTTACTGCTATAGCATTCCTGCTGACTAGATGGTATAAAAATAGACATAAAGAAAAGAGTGCAGAAATCAGGGCGACCTGTCATTGTCTTACATGAGTGTTTCCATATTACTGTGTTTAGGACAAAAGACACTTATTTCAAAAGTGTTTATGTTCTTTCAGATTTGGTTTTACTTCTGCATGATTTTTAGCCGATTGATCATGTGTAATCTGGCATGCAGGAGGCCAGGACAGTTCAAGTGACATGTTCACTTGTTCAGACTGTTTCATGGTATATTATCATTTAATCCCTGTATGTTGGTGGAAAGGCGATATATCCAACGCTGTTCTTTTTCCAGAAGGTGTTGATGCACGTTGGTGGTATTGTGCTCAAGTTGCTCTATGACCACCCATTCCATATCATTTGTTGTATGACCCATTTCCAGAAAGTGATTAGTCATTCGTGTAGTGTTACGTTTGCAACGGACGTTGCTTCTGTGTTCGCAAATTCTTTTCTTGATTTTGCGACTTGTCATGCCTATATACCTCAACCCACAAGGGCATGTGATGAGGTAGATGGCATTAATCGTGTTGCAGTTCGTGTGTTTACGTATTTGCCATGTTTTGCTGGGTTCTAAGTCCAGGCTTTTGGTATGTTTAGTTAAGTGGCAAACACTGCTGTCTCCGCACGGATTGTGCCTTGTTACTTTTGGAAGACCCCATGCATTCAATATGGTGTTATTTTGTCTGATTTGTTGTTGTGGTCTGGTAGATACCAGGCTGTCTTTTAAGCTTCTGCCTTTTTTGTATGCAAAAAGGGGCTTTTCCCACTGCATATTCCCAGTATTCAGTATTTTCCAATGTCTGTGTATGATACGGGAGACTTGGTTTGAAACTGGATTGTAGGTTGTAACGCACGTTAGTGGGATTGTGGATTCTGTCTGTTGTTTTTGTTCCAATAGGCCATCTCGGTTTTGGTTGCGTGCCCTCTTTTTCGCCTTGTTGATGATCCTATCTGGATACCCTCGTTCTTTCAGTTTGGTGGTCAGTATTTGTGCTTGTTATTTGAAGTCTTGTAGATCGCTACAGTTTCTGCGTAATCGTAGATACTGACCATAAGGCAAATTTTCCCTTAGTGTCCTTGGGTGGAAGCTGGAGTAGTGAAGGAGGGAATTCTTTGCCGTAGCTTTGAAATGGGTTTTGGTCTCCAATTTGCCATTTATGGTTGTTATGTCCAGGTCAAGGAATGTGATGGTTTTTCTACTTACAGTATGGGTGAGCTTCAGATTAGGGTCACATCCGTTGATCCAGGTAAAATAATCTGGAGTGATTCTTCCGATCCTTCCCAAATGAGGAAAACATCGTCAATGTACCTCTTGTAGAGTCTTATATTTGAGGATTGTGGGGAATTGGTGTTGAACAAATGTGTTTGTTCAAAATTGTAGACGTATAGTCCGGCTACGCTTGGGGCAAAAGTGCTGCCCATAGACGTTCCGTACATCTGTAAAAATAGGTCCCCTTCAAATTCGAAGTAATTATGTTTTAGTGCTAATTCCGCACATTTCAGGACAAAGGACTTCGGGGTCTAGTGATCCCAACTGATGGAGTTCAGTGATGATTCTAGTACCTTCAGTGTTCCATCTTGGGGAAGGCTAGTATATAGGCTTTCTATATCTAGACTAACTAAGAAAGATGTGTTGGGGTTAAAGGTGAGGGTTTGGATGTGCCCCAGCAGGTCCTTTGTGTCCTTAAGGTATGTGGTAGTAGCTTGCACAATAGGCTGGAGGAAGAAATCACAAAACCTGGACAGCGGTTCAAGTAGTGAGCCAATGCCCGATACTATGGAAGAAAGCCTTGAGTTTCAGTTTTCGGAAAAACTCCGCCATTTCGCAGTATAAACGAAATTTGCTTTCCTCATCACAACCACAGGAAGGATACCATACTTTTACACAATTCCCAAAATTCATAAAAATAAAGTCCCACCACCAGACCGCCCCATAGTATCGGGCATTGACTCACTACTTGAACCGCTGTCCAGGTTTTGTGATTTCTTCCTCCAGCCTATTGTGCAAGCTACTACCACATACCTCAAGGACACAAAGGACCTACTGGGGCACATCCAAACCCTCACCTTTAACCCCAACAAATCTTTCTTAGTTAGTCTAGATATAGAAAGCCTATATACTATCCTACCCCAAGATGAAACATTGAAGGTACTAGAATCATCATTGAACTCCATCAGTTGGGATCACAAGACCCCAAAGTCCTTTGTCCTGAAATGTGCGGAATTAGCACTAAAACATAATTACTTCGAATTTGAAGGGGACCTATTTTTACAGACGTATGGAACGTCTATGGGCAGCACCTTTTCCCCAAGCGTAGCCGGACTATACGTCTACAATTTTGAACAAACACATTTATTCAACACCAATTCCCCACAATCCTCAAATATAAGATTCTACAAGAGGTACATTGACGATGTTTTCCTCATTTGGGAAGGATCGGAAGAATCACTCCAGACTTTTTTTACCTGGATCAACGGATGTGACCCTTTTCTGAAGTTCACCCATACTGTAAGTAGAAAAACCATCACATTCCTTGACCTGGACATAACAACCATAAATGGCAAATTGGAGACCAAAACCCATTTCAAAGCTACTGCAAAGAATTCCCTCCTTCACTATTCCAGCTTCCACCCAAGGACACTAAGGGAAAATTTGCCTTATGGTCAGTATCTACGATTACGCAGAAACTGTAGCGATCTACAAGACTTCAAATACCAAGCACAAATACTGACCACCAAACTGAAAGAACGAGGGTATCCAGATAGGATCATCAACAAGGCGAAATAGAGGGCACGCAACCAAAACCGAGATGGTCAATTGGAACAAAAACAACAGACAGAATCCACAATCCCACTAACGTGCGTTACAACCTACAATCCAGTTTCAAACCAAGTCTCACGTATCATACACAGACATTGGAAAATACTGAATACTGGGAAAATGCAGTGGGAAAAGCCCCTTTTTGCATACAAAAAAGGCAGAAACTTAAACGACAGCCTGGTATCTACCAGACCACAACAACAAATCAGACAAAATAACATCATACTGAATGCATGGGGTCCTCCAAAAGTAACAGGGCACTACCCGTGCGGAGACTGCAGTGTTTGCCACTTAACTAAACCTACCAAAAGCCTGGACTTAGAACCCGGCAAAACATGGCAAATACGTAAACACACGAACTGCAATACGATTAATGCCATCTACCTCATCACATGCCCTTGTGGGTTGAGGTATATAGGCATGACAAGTCGCAAAATCAAGAAAAGAATTTGCAAACACAGAAGCAACGTCCATTGCAAACGTAACACTACACGAATGACTAATCACTTTCTGGAAATGGGACATACAACAAATGGTATGGAATGGGTGGTCATAGAGCAACTTGAGCACAATACCACCAACGTGCATCAACACCTTCTGGAAAAAGAACAGCGATGGATATATTGCCTTTCCACCAACATACAGGGAATAAATGATAATATACCATGGAACAGTCTGAACAAGTGAACATGTCACTTGAACTGTCCTGGCCTCCTGCACGCCAGATTACACATGATCAATCAGCTAAAAATCATGCAGAAGTAAGACCAAATCTAAAAGAACATAAACACTTTTGAAATAAGTGTCTTTTGTCCTAAACACAGTAATATGGAAACACTCATGTAAGACAATGACAGGTCGCCCTGATTTCTGCACTCTTTTCTTTGTGTCTATTTTTATACCATCTAGTCAGCAGGAACGCTATAGCAGTAACACTCGCTGCACATAACAAGTAGTTCCCCTTTACATAGTGATCCGTAACACAAGCCCCAGTTTTCCACTCTCCATTTGTTAATCGCGGGGACTACGATTTTAGATCTTTATTTGCTGATCACAAAACATTGAGCGCATCGCTCTGTTACTTGGCAACAGCTAACTCCGTAAGTGCGTCCAACTATGTGTTATGTCATCATACAGCACCCCATGGGAACTTAGAGATGCAGTTTAGTCTTTCACCAACAGGCACGCGTCACCACGCATGCACACGTCATCGACGTCATGACGTGCACGTCTTCAGCTGCCCCGGAGTTTCCCGCGATAATGCGACTTAAAAACAACTCCGGTCTGCACTATAGGTATCATCCTGATCCCGAGGAGACTGGAGTAGGTGGATTCGTGGGCGCTTTCCCTTGAAGAAGTAAGGTCTTTTTTTGCCCTGGGGGCCGCAATTCTGGCTGTAAAACTATGTGCTTGAACAGAGACATTTGCCTCTCACAAGCAACGTGCTGATAACTATCAGCTGTCTGTTAGGATCTTAATTCTCGCCTTTTTTTCACAATGTTTGACTAAAGGGGTACGCCCCTTCCGGGACCAGAATAGCTGCGCAATTCTCGTAGCTAAAGTAATTATATCCTCAAGCGATAGATATGCACATAATTGTTTGCATTTGGGTCGCTTTAACGAGTACTATCGTTACTATGTTTTCAATCTATCACTGTAAATTAATGATACTTCACGTTAGTCGCTGCGCCACATGTCGCACGCAGCAGCTCTCTCTTTTTTAGTGTACAACCTACTATCACTATACATAGATGATAGTCCATGTGAGTCGCTGCGCCACCTGACTCACGCAGCAACTCACATTGTAGTAATGGTCACTAATATGTTCTACAACCTGAAGCATGCTTGCATACAAAAATGACACATGCATGTCTTAGTGCTTATTAAAAGTTGGTTGCATGGAACTGGTATGAATGCTGACACATGAGTACGTGACACTGAGTGCCTTGAATAACCGCACAAAATGAACAAGTGATGAACTTCCCTGAGATATTAAACAGCATGAACTATGACCAAATTTATCTGTTGTTTGTCTTTATTACTTGTCATTTCTCCTTACAGGTAATTTCTAGCAGTGGACCCGTAGGTACGGTCATTCCACAGCATGCACAGCACACCTTAGGGCGTGTGCTGAAATATCAAAAACATGTGGCATAATTTTTTACCACTTTCACTTTTTTATCACCCTCTCACTTTAATGTGGTCCTGAAGAAAGCCTTATCATTTTTTAACAAGGCTGAAACATGTTGACCAACAGGATAATAAAGACCAATTACCAGTCTTCATAGATTATCCACATCTCTGTTTTTAGTATACCCTGGGTCGCTGGGAATAAATAATCAATCAGTACGAATTCCCAGAGGTATTTTAATTCTCACCACTTCACCACACACACCAAAAATCCTGCTCCGCTGTAATCAGGCGTCGCAGCACAGCTGGGTAGCATTCGGCTACTCAGCTGGGAACCCGATGATGAAGCATGCCACCAACTAGGTTGGTGGGTGAGGGTTCTTCTAACAAACCCTAGTGGTGCCTGGCACTACAAGCATTACAGAGTCATCGGTTTTGGGTCTGTCTAAGTTGGTTTTGATTACAGATATGATCCTGAAAACACAAGCATTTCTGCATTACGAACAAGAAAAATTCCAGGAGTGGGGTACAGAGTAATACCAAACATGAATTGCAGATTAGGATTAATTCTAGCTGCACAAGAGGGTCTGGGTTCAGCACACGCAGGTATCATTGCGACTGTTTCACTACTACAGCGTTATTGGTGGCCAAGTCTTGCAAAACAGACCAAGGGTTTTGTCCTCAAGTGCGATATCTGTTAGCAGATGAAAGGTTCCACCGTAGCACGTCCACCACAAACACAACTACTGCTATCAGACAGACCTCTCGCATGTGTCTATTTGGACCACTGCAGCCCCTTACAATCTGACAGGGCTTACAAGTACATCTTGGTGGCAGTGGATTCATGCTCTAGATTCCTGTGGGTTTGGCCTCAGGGCTCGGCTGACACCAAAACTGTTATAAAGGATTTGTGAGTCTTCATAGGGACATACGCAATTGGCACATTACATTCCGACAGTAGCCCTGTGTTTAGCTCACAGGCTTACGAGGAAGCCATGGGAAGTTTGGGTGTGGCTTTGCGGTACTCCTCCCCATATCATCCTGAGGGAAATTCGATCGTGGAGAGGATGAACCGGGACATAAAGCAATCCTTAATAGCTAGAGTATTACCCTCGGGTGCAGTTGGGTCAATCACCTATATGGGGTCCAGGGGGCACTTAACAACATGCAAAGAAAATACCTGGGGGCCGAACTCCATACGAAGTCCTGTTTGGGATAAGAATGTGGGTACCTGACCTCAATTGTGGCAGCACAGTGGCAGATGTAAATCCATTTGACATCAATGATCGTTTGGCTGTTTTACAGGAGCTTAATGAATTCCGGGAATTAAAAAGCAACGTCCAAGTAAAATGCATCACCACTGGAGAAGTGAAAGCTGTTCCGGTAAGACCTGCCTGGGTCCCGAAAGTTGGGCACCTGGTCAGAGAAAGGATTGTGGATAAAAAAGAATTTGGGACATCTTACAGAGCACCCGTACCTGTCCTGGCTTTCGAAGGAAAAAGAACAGTACTTCTTCCGCCCCTTGCCGCCTGCACAGACAAGAGATTTGTCTCAATTGATCTGATCAAACCACACTATGTGGCCAATACTCAACAGTAGGCTACGTGGGCTCATGGGTGGCCACCGATCTCCTCTCGGTACCATACAGGAAGCTCAGATGGAAAGACTAATAACTTTTGAAGTCTCCACTCTCCGAAGTGAAGGAGTTACTAACAACGGAATGCAACATGTACCTGTTGAAATTGAGCAACATCAAATTACAAATAACACACAGATTTCAATTCGGCCAAATACCGACGTCTATGTAATATATGTCTTGAAACGAGACATCTACCAGTTCCACAAAACCTGCTGAGCTACAGAAGATAGATCGGACGGCGTCTGGTTATTTCATCAACGTTGACGACTTATCATTGGATCAAAGTGAACCAGAGTTACTGCCACCGCCTGTTCCTCACGAACAATGAACTTGTGATTTCTACCTTTGGCAGAAAAATACTTACTTTGTTTTTTCCTGGCTCCAGCTCTGGATTGCAATTTGTCTACTGTTCCTAGTCCTTTGGATTGGTATAGTGTCTGTCTTTTTCTTGCTCCTGATTGACATTATCTCCCAGAACGCTCTGCAGTACAACATGTGAACTTGGTCCTGAAATCACATGCATCTTCATACCGTGAACAAAGGGACCTGTCCTTAGTGAACATTACAGCAGTTCCAGTTCCTGAAGGAATAGTTTGGGACAGAGTGTCTTATGATGTGTATGATCCAACTAAACTTAAAAAAATTCCACATTTATTCAGAATTTCTCTTAATGATTTCATCACCTGTAGTGCACTTTCTGATGATTGGGACATTGAAACTGTGCATACTGTGATGTCTGATTTAGAACAAGCTGCCACATTTTCAAATGACGAATTGTATGATGGTACATCTAATTTTGACACCATGTTTTGTTACCAACACTATGGTCACTATTTTTTGCACAAAGCAAGTATCCCATGTAATTTCTTCGCTTACCATCAATAGGAATATTGCCCAGCACCACCGAAAGGTAGTTCAACAACGTTTGCACAGAAGTTTGCTTTTTTTTCTGGGTTTAACACTTCAGACCCGGCCTCTTATCACTATAGGCTTGCACAAACACCTGCAAAGAAAAATATGCATACTAACACTAAGCTGATATACTCTGCTTCTTTTATTTCCCAGCTGTTTTTACAGGGTTGTGACTTTTGGAGGGACACTATAGACACAAAATCTGTCTGGGGGACTAAAGATTGGCAGGTTCAGGGAACTGAGGCCCTATTTAGAGCAGGCCTCATACTACATCAGATAATCATCCTGAACAAGGCTGTGCAACAGACTTCCTGTCTTGGTTTAGCCAAGATTAAGGACTTGAACACACCTCGGATTCCCTCGCTTACACACTTTGAGCGTTGGCACAATGATACACTACGCAGTGAGGATACATTAGATGCCATGCTGCACAATGGTTCTTACAATTCATCAGACCCCAATTGGAAGGGATAGTTGATTTGGCCTATCGACACCAATAGGTGTCAGTCAAGATTCAGGGGTACCACCGAACGGTTTAGTATCCATAGGCCACGCTATGTACAGTCAGAACACTCGGGTGGTGATATCTTACAGTGCTGGGATGTTATGCCTAGAGTGGCTAAAAACCTCGACAATGTCTCAGGTGAAGCAACCCTTGTCCCTTCTCTCAGATGATACGGAAAGCGCTTCTTGTATGCTATTTACAACGAGCTACGGAAAATCTCCCAACGGGAGGCTGCTGAGAGATTGCCTGAAATAGATAGGGTAAACCTAGAAAAGGCTTTGGCTGTTGTCGACAATGGCATGACCACATTATCGTCCAGGATTTATTCGCTGAGCAACATTGTGTCTTCTGCAATAGATATAATGGAACAAGATTTGTCAATTTTACAAGATGTACAATTGCAATTGCTGTCCATTATATTGCTGAGCTGGACGCTACAATCCTTGCATTCTGGCCACGTGCCCTGGCATTACTTCAACTGCAAGACTCTGTTTTCTGCATGCAATCTGATGGAAAGACAGATGGTAATGGCACGAAAAGATTCAAAGTACACCATGTTGTACATTGAAAAATTGGACCAATTGCCTTTTACCATGGCTGAGACACCTTCCACTGAATGGTTAATTCATGGCTATATTACACTGACAGTCACAACTTTCCAACTTCAGTACTGTCTCAAATACCATCAAGTAGGCAGGTGTGAAGTGCTGGGAGAAGGGTACATACACGAGTACTGGAAATTAACTTACACATTTAGATGCAGGAATAGGGACACTGAAGTTTTTCCCAGCGCTTCAAACTGTGAAAGTGCTTTAGGTGGGTCCTTAGTGTGCAGGGAGATTTTGCTTCACAGAGCCTGTAATGCTTTGGTTGAAAACTTGTCCTGTTATTTGAAGGGTTCCCCAGCTACCATGATTCATCTGGTGTTCGAATTACTCTAACATGTGAGTTATTTGATGCTAAATGATGAAGGCTGTTGTGGGAGGGTACCGTGCATCACATATCTGGTCACAGTAAGTTCCAGAGCTACTTGTTGTATGCAAGTATTGTTTCCATCGGCTCACACATTTAGGGAGGCACTGCTATGGCCTTCATTGAATGTTTCCTTTATACAGTTGATTCTCTGAGCAGACTGAAAGCCATGCTTTTTCAGAAAGATGTGGTCTTAACCTCAGCCCAAGAGACTTTTGATCACCAGGTTGCAAGGTCTTCAACTGAGATATAAGCACTAGTCCGTACAAACTTCCCGCTCCATTTCGGGGAAATGGTTCATCGTATCTTTAACATGTCTGATACGAGGGGATTGTGCAACTATTTAAACGTATAGGTTCTGGACTGGTTAACACCTTTCAGACGGTCTTTTAAGAGTTATTCCATCATCTATACACTCCGTATAGGGACGCGTTTTGGAGGCCTCTACTGGTCCTACTACTTGTAGTGGGCATCCTGGTTTTAATTTTTCTGGTTCGCAATGGACATCCTGTCTAGGAATGATGTGTTACTTGTAATATGGCAAGTCATGGAGTTTGCAAATTTACTTGATCTGATTTTGGGGAAAGGTCGGCCATGAACAAATTAAACAGTTCAACAATATCATTAAATTAATATTGATTTAAGATTTCATGGGGGCCTTCTGACAAATAAACAGATACCTATTCTAGCTGGGTGTATTCAGGTTCAGTTCAGTTAAGTGCTGTTCAGGAACAAACAATCTGAGTTCTGGATTTATCGTCGTACTTCTAAGATTACCAAGTATGGTATCAGAGCCCCCAAGTTTCACATTTGCCTTATTATTTGAAGGAGGCTTAGATCTAAATGTATATTCCATATTGAGTGTTTACAAAGCAACTCAGAGCTGTTGAACTAGTTGTAGAAGTGGTGTAACCATGCTGACAAAACCAGTGTGCTTGGCAATAGTTTATCACAGTTGCCGTCCATACAAGTAGCTGCTGAATACTGTTCTGGGACAGCCTCTACAACATGAACAATGCTGACCCGAACAAGGCACTGCTGATGGGTGCTGAGCCAAAGCCCATTCTCTATGTTGCTGACATGAGGCCTGACTAATGGATGAAGCTGTCTATAGCCAGACCTCATGAGTGCCATGTACAGCTGAATCATCTGTCTTTTTTCCTTCTGAAAATAATATGGATGGTGCGGGGGGGAGAAACCCTTGCACTGGGATCCCTTTACAAAATCTTAAAGAAACAACTTTCTATTCTAGATGCTCTGCATAGTTACATGGATCTCACTCTTGACCTCCGGATCCAGCAAGGCTTCAGAGGGAAAGCTCCAGAATCTGCCCTTATGGCACATGGAACAGATGACCATCTCTACAACGACTGGAGAGTGATGGGGGCAATACTAGGAAAATAAGTGATTGCCGGAACACATGGTATCAACTGTTTAGGCAGAAGCTAACAGTCTATCCAGAACATGGATAAAAGTGGACTTGTCTCACAGATGACCCAACGAAATCACCATGAACATTATCACTATGACAAAACTACAGAAGTGTCACAAACTCATCCAACAGCCGGTGAATGTGATTAATGTCAAAATAAAGAATGGTGCATTCGGCCGATTTTCAAAGGTGTCATGGAACACAGTGCAGCAGCCAAAAATGCTGCGCTCTGTTGCGTAACAGGGAGAGCGCAGGACAGCACCATAATCACCATGTATGGCACTCTCCTAACCTCTCCCTAGCACCGGCGCTGATTTCAGCTGCCGTGCACCAGGCACGCATCTTAGTGCCATAGTGCTAGGAGTGCGTGCATGAGTCTACCATAGGTTTTCCTTTTAATGCCTGCTCTTCAGTGGCATTACTTTTGGAGCTAAACCCTATCTATGAATTGATAGGGTTTAGCGTAAAGCATCTGTGGTTGCATGGGAATGCCCATGTACCATTCATGTTAGTCTCCCTTGGTGCAAAGTAATGCAAATCAACGTTTTGGGCAGCTGTGCATTACCTTTGGGTACTTTCCAGCGTAAAACAAGTTTTCCACTGGAAAAGGAATCAGTAAAAAACATTTTGCACTGGTTAGTAATACGTTTGTGATGCTAACCCAGCGCAAAATGTTTGAACATCTCCCCCTACATATGCTTCTTGAGACAATCAGGCAATTAGCTGGCTACTGTCAAACTTTTCATAACAATACCATTACTACAGTGGCACACAGACTGCACATAAATGACAGGACTCTTGCTCCAAGTGAACATATGGTGACTCAAATGTCCAGCTAATAGGTGAGATTCCATTTACAGCTTGCTCACTTTTGTACAGCATATGATATATTTCTCTGATGTCATCATTGCTATTGCAAATTCAATATTAACAATTTGAAGCATTCCTCTGCCGATAAGAGTAGCCTTACGGTTGTGTGAAAATTTGCATATTGTTTTGCAAAATTGTAAATAACTTTTTGTGAAATTATGCCTTCAGAGCAAAGTGTGGTTTGCTTGTGTCTCACTTGACTTTTTTCATGCAATGTTAAAACCTGCTTAAGAAGGTTTTGCCAGACAATGGCAGGAGAATGGTTTGAGTGGAAACAGTCTCTTGCCAAGACCTTTTCTGCACAAATCACTCTCCTGTGTGTGAAAATGTTTGAAATTGCATAATAAAAACACTTAAAAAAGTTTGAGAATGTCTGAAAATTTCGCCAATTTAGACAGAGTAATTTACATTTTACCCAGGCCTATATTCCATGTTCCAGCAAATGGATCCATCAGTAACCATTTTAGTGAATCCTCTATTGTGCTGTGGTTATCAGCAGTGCAAAGACTCACACATTCGGACAGTGAATGATGAGTGATTGCAGTATCTCTGTGGAGCTGTTAGCTCTTCTGTGGGGCTGTGGAGGGGGTTACCCCCTAAGAGCCGCCAGCAACTGCAATTACTAGTATACAGCAGGGGAAGAGGAAGAGGGACCACCTTCCTCAGTTGCAATGGTATAGAAATGGATGGTCACAGTGGTGAATCAATTACATTTAGACATGAAAAACAGTAGAATTAAACATACATTGAGGAAAAACGATAAGGCATTACCCTAACAAAAGGCTCAAGTGCAAATGTGATTTTATTTCATCACATAATGGATATCACAGGAATAAATCAAACTAAAAAGGCAATCCATGTCCTAACTTTACATAGTATTGGTGCTCAAGAAGGGAAAGGTAGGTGTTTGGGAAAGATGAAGTGATGGTGAGGAAGAAAGGGAAGGTAATGTGCATTATATACATTCAAGAATTTTGAACCTATCAGCCAAATGTTTGGTAAAACAACATATATGACAGATCATAACACAATGTTGCAGGCACAGAAACACATTCTCTGTCGCCTCAGTTTGGCAAATGGCCACTCGGATTGATTCAGAGCATTTGCCAGGTAACTCATCAACCCATGCTGTTTTCACTCGTGCGACCAGCCCCCCCTGTACACCCCCAATTACAGGTTGTGGAGAAATTTGTTTCGCACACAGAGCTTATGGGCCCATCTTGTTTATCCTACAGCCAGATTCATCGTGCTTTTCCTTTCTGGTGCTTGTCCTTCTCACAAGTCCCCCCCTTGGTCCTGATGAAGACCCCCCAATAAGGCGGAAATTACCTTTATGCTCACAGGGGTCGAAACGTCGACATTTGAGTTTTTTATTTGTCAGAGTTCAGAGCATGGCAAGGTGAAGGTTTAAGCCTGCGTTTGGTGATGGAAAAGGACCTGCCAAAAGAAAAACAATAATTCCTGCATGACAGCTTTCTACTAAAGGAATTGTTACTATAACGAAAATATGAGCAGACAGGCAGACTCACTGTGAGCCCGTTGACAGGTCAATATGGCGGACACAAAATAAACAGTAAATAATGAATTTGCAGTCCGTTGTCCATCACAACATCACTCCTGTCCAGTGGAATAGGACAGGGATGTTTGAAATGCGGAGTGAATATTATAAACTAAAGGCACTGAAGAAGGCGGAATAACCGAAACGTGTTTACAACAATTATCAATAAAGATACAAACCATGAGTGCTCCAGCATTCCCGTGTGAAATTTGGTGTTTTAATATTGCGTGACGGCCACAGTTCTGAAGGGAGCACCCGCCCAGGAAGATGTTTGGCAGTTTTAGTGGCAATTGGTGGTAGAACTGATATACTTTAGTATATACTTATATGTGTATGTACTTTGTGGGCTCTGGAGATCAGCCCTAGGACTTGTCTGCTTCCGCTTAGGGACTTTTTTTTATGTTCAACTGCCTCTATTTAACTGTCTTGATGAAAAACGACCAGCAGAGGTCAGTAAAATACCAGAATTGCTTTCTGCTGAGGGACTTTCTTTTTTAAATATTTCTGGCAACTGCCTCTATTTAACTTTCGTGATAGAAAACGACCAGCAGAGGTCAGTAAAATACCAGAATCACTTTAGCATTCTCTAGATTCCAGTCCATAGAAATTGTCTTCCACGAGCACCCGTAGACAAAGATATTTTTTTTAAATCTTGTATTTTCAGTGATATGACCACTGAAGGCCCTGATTTTATATTTAAAAGAGAGCTTTGAACTATACCATTTCCCGCTGAAAGGCAATATTTCTCTCCATGTGTTCCCATACCAGTCGTGTCACGCAGTTTGGTGCTTACTTTCCATCCATGTTAAAGAACAGTAGATGTTTCAGCATCCAGGCTAATGTGCTGCATAGCCAAATACATATAAAGTCCTAAAAGTGAGACCTATTGCATTGCAAATGCTTGTTATCTACAGCTGAGCTTTTCACCTCTGGTAGAAGGTCTGAAGGATTATCAATCTGGGCTTAGATCTTTACAAAATGTAAATATAAATAACTATCACTTGTCTGCAAGGACATTTTGGGTTTATCAGTATCGGGGAGTGGGCAAAAAAACTTTAAATATATGTATTCTGTGTAATTGCCCCCTAGTGAGTCGTAAAATGTCTCCTGTTCTTGTAACCTTGGATCATTATTTACCAATATTGTCATTAAGCCCACTTGCCTTACAGGGGGTGATTTTATATTAACTTTCAAACCACTTGAATGTACGAAACTAGTAACAGACGAAGAACATGAACAGAGGGGTATTCCTACTATTAACTCCACCTCATGCATTCCCTAAACCTTCAAAGCCATTCAATTACTTTCTTTAACTTTGCTACATGGCCTGTGCCTGTAATGGAAGGTCATTGTCTGACCAACACAAAGATAACCTACATTTACCAGAGGCTTGTATTATAGTCAGTTAGGCTATATTTATTGGATATTTCTATCTGTCATAAATGATTGATTTAAAAGTTGATGCTAGGTCCAACAGTGATTACTATCTGTTGAACTTGCCGTTGTTTTATCCCGTGTTAGAAGGATCATTAGATTTCTCTATGATTGTTCAACATGTCATTCAGATTGGGAATAACCATAGGTTTGTCAAGTGGCCTAAAATTTCAGAAATAAGAGCACAGTAGCTTTAATATACCAGAGCTTTTACAATCTTTTTTACCTTATATTAATTGTCGAGTCGACCAGATCCCATTAGTTAAGCTTCACAATCAAATATTTGCTGAATTAAATGAACGTTTTTGGAAATTAATTTATCCAAAGATCTCCAGAAATATAGGAACCTCTCCATGATTCACTCAAGAGTGCAATAAGGTAAAATCTACATTAATTAAAACAGTTAAGCAAGGCAGTCCTTGAAGAAGTGAAACTTGCTAGAACCAATTATTACAAGATCCTGCACTCTGGAACAACCAACTGGAAGGAAGATAACTTGTTGGACTTACTTGAGGCCTCTAAACGTAGGGGCATGGCATTATTTTGGTACATTACTGCCCATGGGAGTACTAAGGGTTTTACCACAACTGTACATCACATTGAACCGCCCAAGTGGGAGCATCATTTTGCACAACTATACTCTGTGGAAAAAGTACGGTAAGCTACTGCCCCCCAAGAATTTGTCCATCCAGTAGAGGGCGGTAACAGTTCACATCCCTTGCACATTATTTTTTGTTCCATGACTGAAACTATGGCTGCTATATAGAGCTTAAAACCAGGGAGGGCTCATGGGCCTGATAAAATACTGGGAGACTTATTACAATCATAACCTTACATCAATGTGTTGTCTAACTTTATTGTTACCGGTGCCCAAGTTCCATCTACCTGGTTAGGGGCTGAAATAATTAATGTCTATAAAAAATGGGGCAAAGGACATCCCTCAAACTATAGGCCAAAAAAATACAACCTTCAACAAGTCTTCGCTCTCCAGGTCCTTAATAAATTGGATTGATTTTTGCAAAACAGCATATATTCACCCTCTAAAGCAGACTTTAGGGCAAAAATATGGAGGGTTGACCAGGTTTTCCGTTTTATATCATTCTTATGAAAGTGTACTAAACTAACTAATGATCATTTATACATTGCCCTCATTGACCTGAGAGCAGCATTCAATCCTGTGCCAAGATCTCTCCTATGGGAAACACTTCAGTCCATGGGAGTTCCACCTTCCCTTCTCAACATCATAGGTCTCAAAATTACACCCAGGTCAGATAGGGCAGCAATGGTGATCTTGAGGAATACACCCCTTTTAGGAGGGGGGGTGACACAAGGGTGTGTTCAGGCCCCCACTCTTTTTCATTATATGTAAATGAAGTCATTGACTATCTTAATGGCTGTGTCAATGATTTACCGAAGTTAAATGGGTTAACTGTTCCATCGTCATTGTTCACCGACGATACTATCATGATCTCCGTGATCTGGAAAATGATTTAGCCTCTTTTCAATCCCATTGTATAATTAAGAGTTTGGAAATAAACATCTCTAAGTCAAAGATAATGATCTTCAATCCACATTTGAGCTACAAGGGAAAAATTAGACTGGGAGATAAGATGCTAGAAAGAGCTGCTACTTCCGAGTATCTGGGAATAAAGCTTGATGACAGGCTTTCTTGGTGACCACACCTAGAGAAGAGCAAGGCCACACTTGCACATAAGTCAGCTGTTTTTTGAAATTTTTAAAGGCAGTCCCATCTAGTGCAATTTTATTGGCCGTTGAGGTCTACCGGGCCAAAGGCCAAACAGCAGCACTTTGTGGGACTGAATCTGGGGGTACTCATCATTAACCCATCTAGTTGTTCAAGAATATAATTTCATACGGTCATTACTTAATCTTCCCCAGAGAACCCTTGGCTATGTCCCTGTTTATGACGTTTAGTTTTGGAGTCCTTAAAATCCACATGCATACAGCTGAGTGGAAAAACGGCTCCGATAGTGGGGCCATATGGGAACTGTGCACTAATTATGCTGTTGAAAATATCAAACGTTTTATTTTTCTGTCTCATGTATGCGAAACCTAGATGCATATAGATTGGACCTCTGTGTCTTACCTTGGGTTCCCGCACTTTTCAATCAGCACTTAGATTATTTTTAACCAATACTTCACGTTATATTGTTTTTGGCCTGAGCAGATTTTTGCAGATTGTACGCTTGATTAGAAAGATGAAAGGTAAAGATTTGGAAATATTTTTGGCATATACTGGGTGTTAGACTTGGCATCTTTTGGCGTGTTTCCCCTGAGTTTTTGCTTTCTGGCCTCCCGATTTCGACTGTTTGTGCTGGCTTAGTGTTTCTGCGCACTTTTCTCACTGCTGATCAGTGGTAAAGTGCAAGTGCTCCTGTGGTAAAATGTGTTATGGATTGGTGTTTCCATGATTGGCCTATTTGATTTATGTGTCAGTCCCTAGTAAAGTGCACTGAGTGTGCCAGAGCCTGTAAATCAAATGCTGTTAGTGGGCTGCAGCACTGGATTGTGCCACCCACACAAACAGCCCATAAATGTAACTCTGGCCTGCCATTGCAGAGCCTGTGTGCAGTATGGTACTGCCATGTCGACTTGGCAAGTGCACCCACTTGCCAGGCCCTAACCTTCCCTTTTCTTACATGTCAGTCACCCCTAAGGTAGGCCCAAGGTACCCCTGTGGGCAGGGTGCAGTGTATGTGAAAGGTAGGATATGCCCTGGTGTGTGTGGCATGTCCTGATAGTGAATTACTGCCAATTTTGTTTTTCACTATTGCAAGGCTACCTGTTCCCCAAAGGACAGAATGGGGAGTTTGTTTATAATATCTTATAAACATAACTGGCCCTGGGAAATAGGTAGAAAAATAAAATTTAGTATGCCTGAACTCAGAATCTAAAGATGCATCTTTTAGTGAAGGTGATTTTTACATTCTGGGTTTGAAAATACCACTTTTAGAAAGTAGGTATTATCTTGCTCAGCCATCCAGTAGGCTTCTGCTGGGGTTGTGGATTGACTGTCTGGGTTTTGGATGACAGGGGCTGGGAGCAGCAGAGGTTCCGGATAGTCTAGGTGGGTCAGGAAAGGGCTGAATAGACCTGGGCTGCATTTAGAGTAGGGGGAGGAGATTTCCTTGCACCTGAATGGGCCTGGTCTGCCTCTGATAATGCCGTCTCCACCTCCTGCCAGGAAGCCACACCAGAGAGGGCAGAACTGGTTCTGGCTGGGCACAGACACTCTCTGCCTGAGAGAACAAAGGATTTTGGGCTATAAAAAGGGGGAGCCCAAACCCCTGAACTTTAGAACTCTTTTGGACCAAGAAAACTGTCAAGAAGAAGAGCTGGAGAAGCTGTGAGGAGGAACTACCACTTTGCTGTGTGCTTTGCTGTGTTGGCCTGCAGTGGCTGCTTCTGTCTTGGGCAGTGAAAGGACTGGACTGAACTTTCTGCAATCTACTTTTGTGAGTTTCTCCAAGGGCTTGTAGTAGAGCTTGCCCCCTGTTCAAGAAGTATCAGAAACAGCAAAGACTTCAAGCTCTTCTGCTCTCAGCTCTGGGAACTGTGTGTTTTGTGCTGCAACAGAAGAAAAAGCAACTCGACGCCGTCTACGACGCCGCTGCTGACTCTGTGTCCTGAAGGCACCGTAGAGGGCACCGCCGCAACGCCGCACCGCGAACCTGGTCTCACCGACGACGCCTGCTGATGCCGCCACCGCGCCGTTGTTCGCACCGTGACCTGTGGGCACCGCACTCCACACCGCCGTGCTTCACAACAACGCCTTGGTATCCCTGACGACGACGCTCCATGCCGAAATCGACGCCGCTGCTTGCACCGTGGTTCGAGGGCACTGCTCGTAAGGTTACACGATGCACCGCCCTCATCTTGCCCCGCAACCTTGGCCTACCGATGCCAGCGCCATCGACTCCAGTTCATCAGCCGACGACAGCGCTTCAGCAACGACTATGCCGCTGCTTGCACCGTGACGTGCCATCGCCGTGATGAGCACCGCATTCACTTCGCACCGTGACCCTGGTCTCACAGACGACGCCATCCTGATGCCGCCACCGAGCCGCTGCTCGCACCGTGACCTGAGGACACCGCACGCTGCACCGCTGCACTTCGCACCGCAGCACCCAATGGCTGCCGACACCAGCGCTCCTGACTTCAACCGCGAGGAGTTCAATCTGCAATGCGTGTGACTTCAAGGGCCCGACGACTCCTGCACCGACCTCTAGAACCGACGCCTGCGGATGCCGTACTTTCAGAAGCTCAACGAGAGGTCACTGACGCCTGGCATTTCTAAAGGTACTGTTTTGCGGGTCTTCCCGACACCGTAGCTGGCCCACGACGCCGCGGTCAGCCAGAACTGTTTGGATTTGTCGTTCACGACGCCGTGATAGCCCCGGACGGAGCTATCGACCTCAAGGAACTGTTTTTCAAGTTTATTTTCATAACTGAAGATTTCTGAATACTGTATTGTGGATTTTTATTGTTTTTGGTCTTGTCTTAAGTATATAAAAATATTGGATTTTTTTCAAAACTGGTGTGGTGTCCTTTTGTAGGGCTTACACTGTATTAGTGTTGGCTACGTGCAAATGCTTTACACACTGCCTCCAAGACAAGCCTGACTGCTCGTGCCAAGCTACCAAGGGGGTGAGCAGGGGTTATTTTAAGAGTGTAACTCCCTTATCCTGACTAGGTACAAGGGACCCTATTTGGACTAAGGTACTTACCTCTGCAAACTAGAGGCCCCTATTTCTAACATTGGTTGTCAGCGGTGAGGATTAGGACTTGTGTTTGCACTTGACTTACAGTGATTGGTGTGCACTACTACCATATCGCAGACCACAACGTACCATATACTGTTTTTTTGGTCTATTTTTGTGATCCTATCTTTTTGGTACTTTAACTTCCTACTGCACCCTGCCTGACACAGCAGCATCATCACTTGCATCCTTGGAGGTGGCTTTTGAGGAGGAAAGGTTGGAAGCCTACAATGTCAAGGAGTTGAAAGCTATTTGTAAAAACCTAAAAGTCCAAGTCCGAGGCCTCACCAGGAAGGAGGAGCTACAAAAGGCGCTGAGGGCCTAGGTAGCAGCCAGACATGCCAGCGAGCAGTCTGGAGATCTTAGTGGGGGGGCGGAGGAGCCCACTCCTAGGGAAGATGTGTTGTTGGGAGGGGGGTCCCACCAGGCCAGGTAGCAGTGGTTTGTCCCGAGAGGAGCTGGAGGACAGAAGGGAAGTTAGGAGGCATGAGATAGAGCTTGAGAGGCTCAAGATGGAGGCACAAACAATGGTATTAGACCATGAGCGTGGGCTCAAGGAGCTGGAATTGAGGAGCAAATCCAGCACGGATGGTGGCAGCAACTCTTCAATGCAGTCTGATAGAATTGTGCACATACCCAAGAATGTAGGCAAAGAGTGCAAGAAGGGGGATGACATTCAGAGGTGGTTTCAAGGGTAGGAGTCGTCCATTCACATGAATGGTGTCCCTGTAAGGAATTGGGGGGCTGGGTTATGGCCTCTCTTTCCAGAGGAAGCAAGGGATACCCTGATAGCTTTGGGTAAGGGGCAGAACCTTGCCTATGCTGACATGAAGGACGCTCTCCTCACTAGCTATGGACTCACTCCTGAAAAGTACAGGGATCAGTTCAGGTCCAGTAAAAAGTCTGATGCCAACACTTGGTTGGAATGTGTAGATTCGTTCTGCAGGTCACTGGATGGCTGGGTGAAGGGCAGTAATGTGACAGATTATCAGGGGCTCTACAATTTGATTGCATGGGAGCACTTGTCTAGTCTATGTTTTGCCGATCTGCGCCAGCACTTGGTTGATAGTAAGCTAACTGACCCCAGGAAGCTTGCTATGGAGGCGGACCACTGGGTGAGTACCCGGGTCCATAAGAAAGCGTTTGGGAGAGACTCAGCCAAAGGTGGGCAGGGTCCCCAGCAGAAAAGTGGGGAGGACAAGGGTAAAGCACAGAAGTTCTCTAAAGGGCCCCAAACTAACACCCAGGGTAAAGGTTCCAATCCCCCAGGAGATAAGAAACAAGAGGTCTCTTCAGGAAAGCCTGCTGAGACCGGCCCCCGCAAGTGTTTTTCATGTGACCAGGTGGGTCACTTAAAGGGGGACCACAAGTGTCCCAAAAGTGCACGGCCACCCACTGGTAGGCAGACCAAGGTGTTGGCTAGTGTAGCGCTTGGGGAGGAGGGGTGCCCACAGGAGGGTGGGGATCCCGCAGAAATGACCCTCGTCTCACTAGGGGACAGTGAGATGGTCCCAGGAAACCAGGTGCCCCCTAACACAAAGAAATATAGCACCATCAATGGGAAAAGGGTAGAGGCTCTCAGAGTTACTGTAGCCAGTGTGACCTCAGTCCGGTGTCACCTGGTCTCTGAAGAGCAAGTAGTCCCCGGGGCATTCCACCAAGTAGTTGCTGTAGACAACTCAGAGCGCCAGTGTATGGTGGCGCAGGTTCCCTTTGAATGGGGGGGTCTCAGGTCCCTTGGGGGTGGTTGTAAGCCCTACCATGCCTGTAGATTGTCTGTTAGGTTACGACCTGGAGCAGTCCTTATGGAAGGATGTTGAGCTCAGGTCTCACTTGGAGATGCTTGGGTTGCCAGAGTGGGCATGCGTGTCTACTCGGTCAATTGCGGCCAGAAAGGGTGATCAGAAGGACTTGGAGCCTGAAACAGTGGCCCAAGTCCCTGCCAAGAGAAAGGGCAAAGGGCGCAGGAAACCAGCCCCTGAAGTTCCCACGTACCGGGAGGAGGGTGACCTTGAGGGGGACGCCCCGGTGCCTACAGGGGAGCAGGTAGCTGAACTGGGGGACATCTCTGAGCTGACCCATTGGCAGCAAGAAGGGGGTCCCGCCAGGGAGGAATTCTGCAGGGAGCAGAAAGAGTACCCTTCTCTGGAGGGTCTGCGGCGGCAGGCTGCAGACCAGGCAGCTGGTGATCAGTCCGGATCACATTCGATCTACTGGGAGAATGGTCTCCTGTATTGCGAGCCTAAGGTCGCTGAGCCAAGGTCAGCCCGTGTGCTGGTGGTACCCCAGCGCTCCAGGACCTTCCTACTGGGTCTGGCTCATGACGTGCCTTTGGCAGGACATTTGGGGCGGGGCAAGACCTTTGACAGGCTTGTCACCCACTTCTTTTGGCCCCAAATGCAAATGCAGTCAGATGGACATTGCAGGTCTTGCCAAACTTGCTAGGCAAGTGGTAAGAGTGGGAGGAAGGCCAAAGCTCCTCTCCAACCTTTTCCAGTTGTTGGAACACCCTTTGAAAGGTTAGGGATGGACATTGTGGGGCCACTGGATCCCAAGACAGCCATGGGCAACAGGTACATCCTGGTCTTGGTGGACCATGCCACCCGGTACCCGGAGGCAATTCCTCTCAGGACAACGACGGCGTCAGTGGTGGGACGGGCATTAATGGGGATCTTTTCCCACATGGGGTTCCCCAGAGAGGTGGTTTCTGACAAGGGAACCAATTTCATATCGAAGTATATGACATCCCTGTGGATGGAGTATGGTGTAACCTACAAGTTCACCACTTATTACCACCCACAAGGTAACTGTCTGGTGGAGAGATTCAACCAGACCTTGAAGGGCATGATTAAGGGTCTAACAGAACCATGAGGCGTAAGTGGGATGTCCTCTTGCCATGCCTTCTCTTTGCATACAGGGAGGTGCCACAGAAGTCTCTTGGGTTCAGTCCCTTTGAGCTTCTGTATGTGCACCCTGTGAGAGGACCTCCGAGTTTGGTGAAGGAAGGCTGGGAGGCGGCTCCCTGGAAAACTCCCCAGGATGTGTTTAGTTACATGCTGGCCTTCAGAAACCACACTGCCCGCTTCAGGAAACTCGCTCAGGCGAACCTAGAAGCAAGCCAGGAAGAAATGAAGATGTGGTATGACCAGAATGCCACTCTGGTCGAATTTCAACCTGGGCAAAAAGTGTGGGTCATGGCACAGTGGAACCTTGTACCTTGCAGGACAAGTGGACTGGGCCGTTTGAGGTGGTGGAGCGCAAAAGTGATGTCACCTACATGGTGGATTTGCGGACTCCAAGGAACCCTTTGAGGGTCCTGCACGTGAAGCGCCTCAAGCCCCACTTCGAGAGGTCCGAAGTGAGCATGCTCTTGGCGACAGATGATGGGGTGGAAGAGGAGAGTGAACCTCTCCCTGACCTCCTGTCTGCCAAGGAGCACGATAGGTCAGTGCAAGGTGTGATCTCTCCCCTACACTGACCCCAGAGCAGCAGAGTGACTGTCACCAGTTGTTGGGATAGTTTGCTCTGCTGTTCTCTCTGACCCCAGGTGTTACTCAATTGTGTACCCATGACGTGGACACCGGTGACAGCCCTCCTGTGAAGCACAAAATTTACAGGTTGACTGACCGGGTCAGGGCCAGCATCAAAGAGGAGGTCTCTAAGATTCTGGCGTTAGGGGTGATCGAGCCCTCCAACAGTCCTTGGGCCAGCGCAGTGGTCTTGGTCCCAAAGGCTGCTGCACCCGGTGCCACTCCAGAACTGCGGTTTTGTGTGGACTACCGTGGGCTCAATGCCATCACCAGGACTGGCGCGCACCCCATCCCCAGAGCTGATGAGCTCATTGATCCGTTGGGAGCTGCCAAGTTCCTCAGCACGTTTGATTTAACGCCTGGGTACTGGCAGATTGCCTTAACCGATGGGGCCAAGGAGAGGTCAGCATTCTCAACCCCAGAAGTACACTACCAGTTCCGGGTGATGCCCTTTGGGTTGAAGAATGCCCCTGCCACCTTTCAGAGGTTGGTCAACCAGGTGTTGGCTGGACTGGAGGATTTCAGTGCCACCTACCTGGATGACATTGCAGTGTTCAGTTCCAGCTGGGAAGAACATTTGCAGCACCTCAGGGAAGTGTTGAGGGCACTGCAGAGGGCAGGCCTCATGATCAAGGCCAGTAAGTGACAGATCAGGCAGGGTTCTGTGGTATACTTGGGCCACCAGGTAGAAAGCGGCCAGGTGGCGCCCCTACAACCCAAAATTGACACCATTCTGGCTTGGGAGCCCCCCAAGACCCAGACGGAGGTGATGGCCTTTTTAGGTCTCACTGGGTACTACAGGAGGTTTGTTAAGGGGTATGGCACCATTGTTGCCCCCTTAACAGAGCTGACTTCCAGGAAGCAGCACAAGAAGGTAATCTGGACTGAGTCCTGCCAGAAGGCTTTTGATGCCGTGAAGGCCGCCATGTGCACTGCACCCATGTTCAAGGCACCCGACTTCTCCAAGGAATTCGTCGTGCAGACTGATGCTTCAGAGCATGGTGTGGGAGCGGTGCTCTCACAACTGAACGAAGAGGGCCTAGACCAGCCTGTAGTCTTCCTTAGCAGGAGACTACTCCCCAGGGAACAGAGGTGGAGTGCCATAGAAAGGGAAGCTTTTGCTGTGGTCTGGGCACTGAAGAAGCTGAGGCCCTACCTGTTTGGGACTCACTTCGGGGTTCAGACAGACCACAGGCCCCTCAGATGGTTGATGAAAATGAGGGGTGAGAATCCAAAACTATTTAGGTGGTTCATCTCCCTACAGGGAATGGACTTTACGGTGGAACACCGCCCGGCACAGAACACGCCAACGCAGATGGTCTGTCCAGGTTCTTCCGCCTTAGTGAAGAGAACTCCCAGGAGGTTGGGTAGTTCTCCCTACTTTCAGCTGGAGGGGACATGTGTTAGACTTGGTAAATTTTGGCGTGTTTCCCCTGAGTTTTTGCTTTCTGACCTCCTGGTTTCGACTCTGTTTGTGCTGGCTTAGTGTTTATGCGCACTTTTCTCACTGCTGATCAGTGGTAAAGTGTAAGTGTTCCTGTGGTAAAATATGTTATGGATTGGTGTTTCCATGATTGGCCTATTTGATTTATGTGCCAGTCCCTAGTAAAGTGCACTGAGTGTGCCAGGGCCTGTAAATCAAATGCTGTTAGTGGGCTGCAGCACTGGATTGTGCCACCCACACAAACAGCCCGTAAATATAACTCTGGCCTGCCATTGAAGAGCCTGTGTGCAGTCTGGTACTGCCATGTTCGACTTGGCAAGTGCACCCACTTGCCAGGCACTAACCTTCCCTTTTCTTACATGTCAGTCACCCCTAAGGTAGGCCCAAGGTACCCCTGTGGGCAGGGTGCGGTGTAAGTGAAAGATAGGATATGCCCTGGTGTGTGTGGCATGTCCTGATACTGAATTACTGCCAATTTCGTTTTTCACTATTGCAAGGCTACCTGTTCCCCATAGGACAAAATGGGGAGAATGTTTATAACATCTTATAAACATAACTGGCCCTGGGAACTAGGTAGGAAAACAAAGTTTAGTGTGACTGAACTCAGAATCTAAAGATGCATCTTCTAGTAAAGGTAATTTTTACATTCTGGGTTTGAAAATACCACTTTTAGAAGTAGGTATTTTCTTGCTCAGCCATCCAGCAGGCCTCTGCTGGGTTTGTGGATTGACTGTCTGGGTTTTGGATGACAGGGGCTGGGGAGCAGCAGAGGCTCCGGATAGTCTAGGTGGGTCAGGAAAGGGCTGAATAGGCCTGGGCTGCATTTAGAGTAGGGGGAGGAGATTTCCTTGCACCTGAATGGGCCTAGTCTGCCTCTGACAATGCCGTCTCCACCTCCTGCCAGGAAGCCACAACAGAGAGGGCAGAACTGGGTCTGGCTGGGCACAGACACTCTCTGCCTGAGAGATCAAAGGATTGTGGGCTATAAGAAGGGGAGCCCAAACCCCTGAACTTTAGAACTCTTTTGGACCAAGAAAACTGCCAAGAAGAAGAGCTGGAGAAGTTGTGAGGAGGAACTACCACGTTGCTGTGTGCTTTGCTGTGTTGGCCTACAGTGGCTGCTTCTGTCTTGGGCAGTGAAATGACTGGACTGAACTTTCTGCAATCTACTTTTGTGAGTTTCTCCAAGGGCTTGAAGTAGAGCTTGCCCCCTGTTCAAGAAGTCTCAGGAACAGCAAATACTTCAAGCTCTTCTGCTCTCAGCACTGGGAACTGTGTGTTTTGTGCCGCAACAGAAGAAAAAGCAACTTAACGGCGTCTACGACTCCGCTGCCGACTCTGTGTCCTAAAGTCACCGCAGAGGGTACCGCCGCACCGCGACCCTGGTCTCACCGACGATGCCTGCTGACGAGCTGCTGCTCGCACCGCGACCTGTGGGCACCGCACTCCGCACTGCCTCGCTTCACGACGACGCCTTGATGTCCCCGACGATGCCGCTCCACGCCAAAATCGACGCCGCTGCTTGCATCGTGGTATGAGGGCACCGCTCGTAAGGTTACTCGATGCACCACCCTCATCCTGCACCGCAACCCTGGCCTACCGACTCCGGCGCCATCGACTCCAGTTCGTCAGCCGACGACAGCGCTTCAGCAACGACGACGTCGCTGCTTGCACGTGAGCTGCCAGCACCGCAACGAGCACCGCATTCACTTCGCACCGCGACCCTGGTCTCACCGACGACGCCATCTGATGCCGCCACCGAGCCTCTGCTCGCACCGCGACCTGAGGGCATCGCATGCTGCACCGCTGCACTTCGCACCGTAGCACCCTGCGCCTGCCGACACCAGCGCTCCTGACATCAACCGCGAGGAGTTTGATCTGCAACGCGCGTGACTTCAAGTCCCTGACGACTCCTGCACCGACCTCCGGAACTGACGCCTGCGGACGCCGTACTTTCGGAAGCTCAATGAGAGGTCACCGACGCCCGGCATTTCTAAAGGTACTGTTTTGCGGGTCTTCCTGACACCGTAGCTGGCCCGTGACGTCGCGGTCAGCCAGAACTGTTTAGATTTGTCGTTCACGACGTTGTGATAGCCCCGGACGGAGCTATCGACGTCAAGGGACTGTTTTTCAAGTTTATTTTGATAACTGAAGATTTCTGAATACTGTATTGTGGATTTATATCGTTTTTGGTCTTTTCTTAAGTATATAAAAATATTGGATATTTTTCTAAACTGGTGTGGTGTCCTTTTGTAGTGCTTACACTATATTACTGTTGGTTATGTGCAAATGCTTTACACACTGCCTCTAAGATTAGCCTGACTGCTCGTGCCAAGCTACCAATGGGGTGAGCAGGGGTTATTTTAGGAGTGTAACTCCCTTATCCTGACTAGGAAGAAGGGTCCCTATTTGGACAAAGTTACTTACCTCTGCAAACTAGAGACCCCCATTTCTAACACTGGGGCCATTGAATTGATGTTTTATTTAATGTATTTGTATTATTTTTTGTTATGTACATATTAGTTTATACTATGAATGCACTGTCTGATGCTCCTCATTGTATTTTATCAGTGCTGTGTGCAGCTTGATGCATCATTACTGATTGTCTATCATACACTTATGGTTTTGCACGAGGGTCGTGCCCTCTATGTCACTAGATCTACAGGTTCTATCAGTAGATTTTTAAAAACAGGCAGATGACAAGTGGACTGATTGTTAGGTTTTTGTCAGCGGACTGTGCTCTGATCCAGTTTTATGTGGCGTTTCTCTTCTGATCTCATTGTTATGATCCACTTTGTTAATACTACAACAACAAATTGTGCGATATTATACGTTTTATTTATGTACAACTTTTTAAGGTTTATAACCAAAATATTAATTTTTTTGATGACGATGATTGCAGCTACTTTAGAAGTGTGTTTCATTTGTAATCACCCAAACCGTCTCCCAACATAGTTTATCCTGGCTTATAAGTCAAAGGAAAGTGGAGGGATGAAGAGTATGGTAAAGGAGAGGCTACAAATTCTGGATGAAAATTGGATTTTAATGCCTTCTGCATATGTTATTTTCTCTGTCTCTCTTTATCTCACTTTCAAAAATGTTCTTGATGTCTTTCATCCCTTCCTTCTCCTTATCCTCTAGAACACCCTTCTCTGTCACACTTCCTTTATTTGTTCCCATTTCTCACATTCATTCAGAGTCTGACATATGTCTAATTTTGGTCTCTTTCTCTCTCCCACTACCTTCCCTCATTTCTTCACCCCTGTGTCCCTCTTTTCCACATGTGCATTTTCATTCAACTTGCTGCTTTCTGTCGCACAACTTATCTTTTCTCTCTCTCTCTTCTATTCTACCACTTCCCCCTTGTTCCTGCATAACTTTCACATCATCTCATCCATGTTCCTTCTTCATTCTTTGCCTTCCCTCCACTCCTTTCCTCTCCCTCCCCTTCAATTCCCTTCACCCTTCTCCCTTCACTTCCCTTCCCCTACCCTCACCTCTCCTCTCCTCTTCTCTCCCTCCCCTCTTCTTTCCTCTCGCCTCTCCTGTCCTGTCCTCCCCTCTCCTCTCCTCTTCTTCCCTAATTCCTATCTCCTCCCCACTCACCACCCCTGTAGGTGGAGCCCTCAAATGTTACTTTTCCACTGGACCTGATGAGGGGATCAACAATTGTCGTCCTGATGAGAATATGTGTTTACACTTCCATGAGGGTGTATGTGAGTATTTATGTATTTAATTTATTTGAAAAGTTTATAAAGCACAAATAGCGACCGAAGTGCCTGTTGGCACTGATCGGGACAACCTAAGGTAGGTGACAATGCTGCAAAGATTAAAATTCGCCAAACACTTAAATGCCAGGATTATGTTTAAATAACCCCATTCTTAAGTGTCCCATATATAGTATGGTTGCTTTGAGACCCAACCAGCAATCTGAGTTGGTTCCAGACTTTAGCTGTGTGATCAGAATGAGCTCCACAACACACTCTTGATTAAGAAATAAGCATATTAAGTGCACATTGGCATAGACTTCCTCAGTATCAGATCATGGGCGCCAGTTCAAAACAATGTTGGAAGTGACATCCTTCTCCATTTGCAGGACCAACCACATGTCACATCCACAGCTACACCACATACTCCAATTTGTTGCTAGGAGGGCAAGGACTTGAACCTCTTCCATTACCCCAAGCTAGAATTATCAATGGCAGTGACATGGATATGAAAGGTAGGACGAGCGGTAGGAGTTGCTACTATGGACTACCCCTAATTGGCATCTGTGTATCTAACAATGACATTAAGGTTCTTATTGGACCTAGCATTTTTGGGAGGTTTATCCCCAGACTTTGTGCTAATTGGCCTCCTGTTTTTGACAATGTCTTTGCTGGTTTTAGGACACTGGGCTCTTGAGCACTTCTATTTAGTGCTAAAATGCCTATGCTCTCCATGTAAATTGGGTTATTGATTGGTATATCCGTGATTGGCATATTTGATTTGCCAATAAGTCCCTGGTAAAGTACACGTGTGCCCAGGGCCTATAAATCAAATGCTACTAGTTGGTCTGTAGCACTGATTGTGCCACCAACACACATAGCCTCTCAAAGGTGTCTCAGACCTGCTACTGCAGTGTCTGTGCACATGTTTTTTGACTGCCATGTCGACCTGGCAAGTGCATCCACTTGTAAGACCCTAACTTTCTCTTTTTCCATTGGCAGGGTGCAGTGTAAGTGAAAGGTAGGACATGTAGTGATGTGTTTTAATGGTCCTGATATTGAAATACTGTGCATTTAGTTGTTCACTATTGAAAGGCTATTTCTCCCATAGGTTATCATTGAAGTGGCCTTGGAACATATTACAAGAGTAACTTTCAATTGGGAAGAGAAAGGAATTTGGAGTTTAGGTTACCCTGTGTGTGAAAATGCCACTATTAGAAAGTGGGCATTTTCTTGCTTAACCATTCTGTGCCTGCCTGTGGAATCCACGTTTGTATAGTTGACAGCTGGGGTCTCCTGCATACACTGTAGACAGCCACACAAAGGGAGCTTTAGTGTGCCTCGCATATCGTGATGGCCCATCACCAGGCTGATGGGTCTTCCTGGGCTAAGAGTAGTGGGAGGAGTTGTCACTGACACACGCATAGAGCTGGATCTGTTCTGCACAAAGAAGTCTCGACCTCATGGACAGTGTGTGGGACAGGGGAGGAAAGAACAAGGTCTTGTGAGCAAGAATGACTGCATTTGAAGTATGCCTACTTCAAAGGCCAGAACTAGTTTGTGTTAGGGCCCTGACCCCAGAACTTCACACCTCTTTTGGACTAAGGAACCTACCAAGAAGAAGATCTGGAAGAGCTGTGATCCAGCGCGATACCTAATCAGGGATCAATACACGATAACACACATTGGCCCATACACATTCACCCAAATCCCTGATGTGCTGGGGGGCAAGTTTTAATGACGTAAAGTTTATTTTCTTCACAGGTTCATGTTTAGCCTTTCTAAATACATAGCTAAACCTTATATCAACTCTCTTTCCTCTCGGTCGACGGACCAATTAGTTGAGAAGTTGATGGTAATGATAGCACTATCGAACTAACTATCTAGCTAGCTAAATAATCACAGACTCTCGATAAGATGAATAAAGCTTTATCTCAAATTGTAGTAAAATATTAATGCTCATTGCATAAGGTTACAAATGCAAACAATGAAATTCACAAAGAGAGAGAAAAACAATCAGCAAATGCAAACAGTGTCATTATCATCACAATTAACGATATGCACAGTGAAGGAGTGGATAGATTAAGAGACATCAGTTTCGGCAAACATGATGCGAAAACAAAATACATGTGACAGAGTGGATAGATGAAGAGACATATGTTTCAGAGGCAAAAATACATTTGCAAATAATTAAGCAAAGTACGAGTCAGAATAATACAAACCCAAAGGATCTTTGAAATACCACCCCCTTGGCCGAGGAGATGGTGGGGGTCCCCTGAAATAGAATCAGGGAACAAAGATTCAGGACCCAGGAGCAGGACAGGCACAGGAACAGCTAGGCCTCTCTGCGAACCGACGGACAGCGACGCATCACCCCTCTCGAACAGCTATCAGAAAAAGGCGCAAAACACACCCCTAAAGGCACCCCAGTTACACCCTAAAACCTACATGTCCAACCGACATCAATTGAAACAATTTATGGAATACATCAGCTCATTGGTGGATTCAGGAGGTGTTCTGTCACACCACCAGGTTTCCATTCACAATTTGCATACCCCATTGTTTATTTGGTGTTCACATGATGTAATTTCTAACTTGTTTATTCAATTTCAAAACATGATTCATTTCTACACTTTCACACATAATTCTCAGTCATGTCCCCGGAAGATGTCTTGGGTCCCACGGCTAGTTTCATCTCTTGGCAGGCGAACAATGCACTCTGTGCAGAGCATCCTTGAACTTCTGTCCTTTCTTTGCAGCACTAAGCGCTTCTGTCTGCCTGGTCATGTGTTCACTCTCGCTCAACTTCCAGCCCCTCATCTATCCGGTTAACTTAAGAAATATGGAGGCCCATTCAGCTTACAATGGCGAATAAAAACATATACATTTATTAATTACATGGTAATGAACGTTTCACTGTTTACCCCCCACCTTTGCACTGTTCCCAGTTCATATTTTTCCTAGCGAAAGCTTTTAGGCAAAAGCGGCTTTATTTGTTATCGTTTACAGCAAGATGCATAACTGCGATATGCGGCCTAGGCATGCACTAAATTTTGTTTCTTTTGAAACGCCATTTTAATATGCAGCCTAGTTCTCTCATGCATTAGTTGACGTTGGTGTACACATGCTCAAAGCGGTTTCCCTCGTGTTCATGAGATTTGTATGTTTAGTTTGTCACTGCACACTATTAGTACGTATCATGGGGGTGTTAATCTGAGCAGGTTTCTTTTTGCGAAATCCTGCTCCATCAGCTGTCAGGAGGAGTACTGCCCCTTTGCTGTGCATTGCTTTTCTGGGTTGGCCTGCAGTTGTTGCTTCTGTCTTGGGCAGTGAAAGGACTGGACTGAACTTTCTGCAACGTATTACCTGAGTTTCTCCAAGGGCTTGAAGTTGAGCTTGCCTCCTGTAGGAAGTCTCAAGAACATCAAAGACTTCAAGTTCATCTGCCAACAGCACTGGGAACAGTGTGTTTTGTGCTGCAACAGAAGAAAAACAACTTTGATGCCATCAACGGCTCTGCTGCCAGCTATGTGACCTGAAGGCACTGAAGAGAGCATTGCCCAGCTTTGCGCCACAACCTTGGTCTCACTGACATCGCTGCCCAACGCCGTCACCAAACCGCTGTTTGCACTGTGACCTGTGGGCACCACACTTCGCACCACTTTACTTCACATCGCAGCCCTGGCATTACTGTCGACAATGCGACCTCATCCCCAATGCCGCTGCCTGCACCATGACCTGTGGACACCACTCAAGGAGATCACATCGCAGCCCTGGTCTCACCGAAGATCACCCACCGCACTTACATCCACTCCGCTGCCTGAACCATGGCCTGTGTACACCACTCTTGAGGTACACAAAGCATCACCCCGTCCCACACCGCAGCCCTGTCCACCAACTTCAGTGCCAACGACTCCAGCCTCGTCAACTGATGCCGCAGCTTGCACCGCGACCTGTGAAAACTGAATAAAGCTGGAAGAATTTTCTTAATATAAATTCCATCCTCCTGATGCATTTAAATCATACATAAAGTTGTATCAGGTACAAATATTTACCTGATCTCTGCTGCCCCAACAAATATGAAAAACATAGCAAAAAATGTCTATAAGCTGACATTGTTCTCAAAAAAAGCTTTAACGAAAAGAGTAACTCAAAGTCCTGAGCACCATACAATCTAATATGTAAATATATGTTGAAGGTGAGCCTTACAAATCTCTCTAAAATAAACCCCTGCCCATTCAGCCCAGGAAGATCTCATTCCTCTAGTTGATTAAGTATTTATTTTCTCAGTGACCTCCATCCCACAACCCTGATAAGCTGAGGAGCTAACTGATCTTATCTATGGAAGAAGCTGATTTTCCTCCTCTCCTAACAGGCTCGATATGTTCAAAGGGGGTTTCAGAGAGCCTATATTTGATCTCTTAAGGTAGATTTTAATAGCACTTACCACATCCAGGAGATGCATAAAAGGTCCTTATTGGTATTATATTGAGGTGAGTAATGGCGGACAATATCTTGATTCCTATGGAAGTTAGAATTAATCTAGGGAAAACATTTGGGATCAAGGAATAGTACTACACAACTAGGGTGAGATTAATAAGCTCAGTTTGCGTGTACCACATGCTGAGGTAAGCTCTGAGCATTGGGATTTTAACTCTCCCCAGTTGAAACAGTTCCCCTTAACCATCTCCTCTCTCACAACCACAACATTTTGTCAGGCAAAAGTCTCATGGTTTCCAGGCCTTGGACCCAGTGATTCGGGGGCAGACCATCAGCACCCCGCACAACTTATGAATCAATATGGCTCACAGCACAGATGTCCGATCCCTCACCCTAAACATCCACGGCATGCACACCGCTAAAAGGTTCTGTGCTGTCTACTACTACATCAAACGCCAGCAGGTGCAGGCTATTTTACTACAAGAGACACGTCATGGCTGGGGAGTTGGACCATTTGGGTAGGCTCTGTGGGGCCTTTTTTGTGGCACAACCTACTTGGCGTATGCGTGTGGTGCCCTGCTGTGGATTCATCCTGGGGTTGCCTTTCAGGAAACCGGTAGGACAATATACAGGGGTGACCATTATACCCTACTCTAGGGCCGCCTGGATGGCCGGCCAGTTCTAATTGGAAACGTTTATGCACCAAAGACTGAGCAGGAGCTCCTCTGGGATACCCTCTCTGTGGCACTTGCCCATAGCACCGCGTCGCCATGGGTGTCAAGTGGAGATTATAACTGCACGCTTGACCTAACCCTGGATAGATCCCATCCTCCTCTGCCGTGCTCCCCTCAACATGCACAAGTGGATTGTTTTCAAACCTGGATACGCCACTGGGTGCTTACAGACACATGGCTTTCCTGACACCCTCCCTCTCAGCTTTACTCTTTCCATTCCATTATGCATAGGCTGCACGTACTGCTTGACCGCTTCCTTGGCTCTCATGGGCTGGTACCCCTTATTCAGCATGCAGACTGGAACGAATAGTTTCTGATAATAACAGGTATGTCATGGATCTCAAATGCTCTCCCCCCCGACTCCCATACCAACTTGGAAATTGTTGCAAGACTGTCTTGAGGACACGGTGTTCCAGGAAGAGCAGGGTGTATGCACCCAGCAGGACTTTGCTGAAAACCACAATCGGCGTCAACTAGGGTGCTGGAGTGGGACGCCTTCGAGATGGTCGCAAGGGGAGCCTGTATCCAGAAGATAGCAGGAATCCACAGGACCTTGGCGAGGGACATAGAGGCAGCTGAGTGGGCCCTAACTGCCCTAGGTAAAGCAACAGATGCTGATCCCATGCTTGCCCCGCAGCTAGTAGATGCAAAAACTGCATACGCTGCCCTCCTTGTAAACTTATGGTGCTATAACTTCACAGCACACGCAGTTAATGCCCATTGGGAAGGCAACAAACCTGGTAGACTCCTGGCTTGTCTAGTACAGCAAGAGTCAGTGACTTATCCCATGACGGAATTGGCGATCTTGCAGGCTTTACAGCCCATAACCAGGCTGGTATACTGCAGCATTTTATGAGTATTACTCATCCATTTATCGGACACCCCCAGGGCCTCCGGCAGAACATGTGGACATGTTGCTGTTGGACATTGTTCTTCCTCGCATCTCGACCCCACAAGACTCTCTTTGGGCCCGGCTATCACAGCAGCTGACTTAAAGTAGGCGATCCATGACCTCACCCGGAACAGAGCACCTGGCTTATATGGCCTACCCCTTGAGTATTACCACACTTTCTCATCCCTCATGGCACCCCACCTGGCGGAGATGTACGGAGCAGCGCTAGGTGATGGGGAGCTTCCCACATCGCTTCATGCGTCCAACCGAGTCTCCCTCCCCAAGCCAGACAGGGACCCCACACAATCAGCTTCTTACAGACCCATTGTCATTCTCGGGTGGATTATAAATTCCTATAAAAGATTCTAGCTGAACGATATGCTCAGATCCTCCCGGGGCTGGTGGACCCCAATCAAAGCTGCTTCGTCCTGAAACATAGCACTTCCCAGAATTTCTGGCACCTTTCCCTCAGGTTGGACCAAGTGAGGGGGCAATTCCCGCGGGCAGCTTGCCTCATTCTTGATTTAGAGAATGCATTCGATACCCTGGCCTGGAATTAGCTGTTCACAGTGCTCACTCCCATGGGAATCGGACCCAGCTTTTAGCCTACACAAAACTATTGTACTCCAATGCAACGTCCCAGATCCGCCTAGGCTGTCTTGTCTCGGCTTCCTTCCTGGTGGGTCGAGGGACGAGGCAGGGATGCCCACTCTCCCCCCCTGCTATTTGAACTGGCAATGGAGCCTTTGGCTGTGCAGATGCGTGAGGGAGGCTGGAAGTGAGGCATTCTATTGGCGAGTAGGACACAAGCGGTGTCCTTGTATGAGGGAGATCTACTCATATACCTGTGGGAAATAACAGCCTACTTAATGTCCCTCCAAGATACGCAAGTGACCTACGCCACCACAGCTGGACTTCGAGTTAACTGGGCAAAGTAGACTATAAACCTGCTCATCTCTGGTCAACTACCTCAGGATATATAGCTTGGCGACACCTACCTCAATTGGCAAGCACAGGCGACGCAATACTTGGGGGTCTGCCTCTACCACACTCCCCTGGACCTTTATGAGGGGAACCTCTGCAAGGCCTTGACGGGTATCCGGTACAATGTGCACTTCTGGCGGTCTCTTCCTTTGGCACCTATATGGAAAATTGCCCTGGTGAAGATGGTTATCCTGCCCTATCTTCTGTACTACTTTGCCAATCTGCCAGTTATATCCCCTTGCTCCTTCTTCAGGGAACTGGACTCTCTCCTCTGTACACTCAAATAGGAATCTGGGCATCTGCGCGTTGCCCTGCCCAATTTGTAACCCATATACTCTCAGTGGGCCACTCTGCTCACACATTTCTGCCAGGTAGTGGGAAGCAATGACTTGCCTTCTGAACGCATCAGCTTTTTTCCACTCATGCCCAGTCCACTACCCAACACAGAGCCACAAGCCATGACGCCTGCCCATCATATACCCTAGTCCAGCTCTAACTGTGAGTGACATGTTGAGCACCTCCCCACACCATCCCCCTATGTGGAATCGCCTATCATACACTAACCATCACAGCTGAACCTGCCTGTCTTCCACTGTCCACTTCCAGTTACATTAGAGTGGCACCAATTATGGCAGGCTTTGAGCACTAAACACCCTACACACAACAGACCTGCATTCCCAGGAGTACCCCACGCAATGATTTTATCTACTGTGTTCATGCCTCAATGTAATGAATCTTTTTCTTTCTTGCAATATGCTATAAAATGCTGTATGTTGCTGCTGTTTAAAATACTAAACCCAATAAAAAGGTTTAGAAAAGAAAAAGAATGGAACTACACAATCCTCAAAAATCCCAAGGTAAGGATGTCGGCAGACTAGAGAACCCAGTTCACCTAGTTGCCTACCTGATGTAATAGAGATACGGAAGAAGGTCTTAAGAATGAAAAACATTTTAGATGAAGAATCCCAGGGTTCAAATGGTGTCCTTTAAAGAAAAGAAAAGACCAAGGGAAGATACCCCGGTAGCAATGGATTACAAATTCTTGTCTTAAGAGATCAAAGTCTTTAAGGGGCCTAGATACTAAAGGTTCAGCTGCTAAAAACTCATTCCAAGGGCATCTGAATGACTTTATTGCAGATCATTGCAATCTGAGTGGGAACACAGCCAGTCCCTTATCAAAGCACTCCTGTAGGAACTGGAGGATATCAGGAGCTGAAGCCTTAACTGGAGAGACAAATCTCTATCTCTGCATGAAGAATAAAAGGAACCTCTGTGAAGACTATAAACCTTATGAGTGTATTATCTCCTGGAAGCTTGTAATGATCTGGAAGCAGAAAAAGAGAGGCCCTTATTCAAGAACCCCTCCCTCTCATTCTCCAGACCAACAGTGTTAGACAGGCCAGAGAATTCATGGGTAGTAGTGGCTGCAATAGGGGAGAAGGGCACAATGGCACAATCTATTACTACCCCAATGCCAACCTCCTCAAGAGCCGAAACAATGGCCTATTTGTCGAAAATGGCAGAACGAACATTATTCCCTCTTGAGTCTTGCCAGAACACTTGGGAACAATGGAATGGATGGAAAGGTGTAAAGAAGCCATGGCCAGGGCATCTATTGCCAAAGCTGGAGGATCCTGAAACATTGACAGAAGATTTAGGAGTTGAGAATTGTGATGAGTTGCGAATAGGTGTCATATAGGACATCCTTACATTCTGAAATATGCTGGAAGATTAAGGTGCTGAGAAGAAAGTCCTGGGAGCTTGGAAACATTCCGCTCAGGTAATCACCTGTAAATGGCTCTGAGATCAAGTAGATAGGGCTCCTCCCATGTGCAAATCTATTGCACCACCTGATTCAGAGAGATAAAACCCAAACCGAACTGACGGTTTAAGTAGGACATTACCACTGTATTGACAGTAAGAACTATCTGAGTTTTTCCCTCCAGAAGATGTGCAAAGTACTGAACTGCTCTCCAGACAGCTGTTAACTCCCTCCACTTGTAGCATCTTTCCAGTTCTGAACCCTACCATGGACCCTGGGTTTTCCAGTCTGTATCACTGCCCCCTATTGTCCCCAACCCCTGCTGCAGGTATCCCGTGTGTGATGATCTAGGTGTACTATATGATATGGCTGTGAGGCCTTATCGTGGATTACCCTCACAGATACTATCCTAGGTCCAATCAGTATTGTTTACTTAAACCTTAGATCAGCCCTGGGTAGCTATGGCTGCCAGCAGTAAGGCTTGGCAAAGGAATTTACTGAAAAGCATGTAACAGCACTAAACAATGAAATAATAAAATGACACACCAATAAATGAACATGACAACAATTTATAAAAATAGAAAGTAGTTTAATGAATTTTTAGAGACCTTGATCACTAAATTCCACAGAATATTTCCATAGATAGAGATTTCAGAGCGTTTTACCACTTTTAAATGCAACCACAAACAAGCATTGGTAAACACAAAATGTGAAAAGTTTGAAAGTGTTGGTGCAAGTATTCAGGCCAGGCTTGGGCGAGCAAATCCTGCAGGAAAAAAGTCTAGGGGGCCAGAGTGGTTACTTTGTTATGTTATGTTATGTTATGTTATGTTAATAACTTTTATAAAGCGCAGCGATTACCCATGGGTGTCCTGGCGCTAGCAAATGCATCCTGAGGCAAAAAACAAGAAGGGAGGAGTTATTCAGAAAAGAGCCAGGTCTTTAGGCCCTTCCTAAAATTTAAGAGATCCGTAGCATCTCTGAGGTAAAAGGCAGGGCATTCCAGGCCTTCGCTGCGCTAACAGCGAAGCTTCTGCCCCCCCACAAAGCAGTCCTTCTGAGTGGAACCGAAACCAGCTTGGCACCTGTCGAGCGAAGTGCTCTGTTCGGAATGTACCAGTGGAACAGCTGGTTCAGGTAGTCTGGGCCTTTGCCATGAAGGGCTTTGAAGACCATGCATAGGGATTTAAAACGCACTCGATTCCGTATTGGAAGCCAGTGGAGATTCCTTAATCCATTGGAGATGGGTGAGAATTTGGGTGTACCCGTCAGAAGTCTTGCTGCTGCATTTTGCAGCAGCTGTAGTTTGTTCAGACTTTTCTGTTGGATATTCAAATACAAGCTATTACAATAGTCCAGCCTGGATCACACCAAGGCTGTGACCACTGTTTGTCGACTACTCGGGGGTAGGAATGGCATTACCTTCCTCACTGTTCTAAGCACGTAAGTGGTTGAAGATGCTACTGCATTGACCTGATCCCCGAAGGTTAGTCTCTCGTCCACAACTACCCCTAGATTTTTTGCCTTTTTTGAAGGCGTGGGGAGAGAGCCCATCGAGTCTGGCCACCAGCCTGAGGTCCAAAAGCTAGTATCCTTTCCAAATAGAAGGACCTCAGTCTTGCCTGAATTAAGCTTTAGACAGTTCTCTGCCATCCATTTCCCAACAGATTTCATACATGTTTGGAAACGTTTGTCTATGCCTACATCCTGGCCCGGAAGTAATGACACAACAATTTGGGTATCATCCGCATAGGACGTGAGACCGAACCCGAATGATCTAACAATGGGGGCCAAGGAGGAGACATAGACATTAAAAAGGGTGGGGCTAAGGGAGGATCCCTGTGGGACCCCACAAGGAAGCACAAAGGGTTTTGATTGACAACTACCCAGTGCCACCGTGTGTCTTCTGTCGGACAGGAAGGAACTTATCAGTGCCCAAGCTTTGGATTGAATCCCACACTCCTTTAGACGGTCCATCAAAATACCATGATGGACCGTATCAAAGGCCGCCGACAGGTCTAACAGGATCAGTGCTGCCCTCCCTCCTTGGTCAACGGCTACTCTGATCTCTTCTGTTGCCTTAATAAGAGCGGACTCAGTGCTGTGGCCCCCTCTGAACCCATACTGGGAAGGGTCTAATGCTTGTGTTGTTGTTAAAAAAGAACTAAGTTGGATATTAAGGACTTTTTCTTTCAGTTTAGCTGGTAACGGGATGCGCGAAATCGGGCGGAAATTGTTAGGATCTTTGGAGTCCAGGCTCGGTTTTTTCAGCAGGGGCAGTATGGCGGCCACTTTCCAACAACTGGGAAAGTGCCCCGTTTCACACATTCCCTCAAAAATGGCCGACAGAGACCGAGCAATGGGACCGGGGGCTAGTTGAGCTACTTGTACCGGACAAGGATCATGTGGAGATCCTGATTTGGCGGCCATGAGTAGCTTCTCCAAATTATCCGAAGATACTGGCCTAAAACTATCTAAGGTCTCAGTGGAGGTTTTTTGGGGGTTGAGTTTCTCATTATCCTGGTCCAGCGTGACACTGGTCAAGCCACAGAAGGCTGAAAAGATGGTTTCCACTTTGTTAACAAAAAACTTAGCAATCTCTTCACAAAGATCTTGACTTGCTTCAACTATCGCTGGGCGTGGAGTGGCCAAACTAGAGACCGTTTTAAATAATTCTTTGGTCGAGTTTTTCGCTAGATCTATGCGTGCCACATAGAACTCTTGTTTAGCTTGATGGATAGATTGTTTGTATTTGAGAAGACTCATTCTATAAAGTATTTTATCTGATTCTTTATAGTCCTTTCTCCAATTTCGCTCAAGCCGTTTGCAGGTAAGTTTGTAATTTTTCAGAGCTTCAGTATACCATGGGGCTGATGGGTGTAGTCTTCTTGGGAGGACAGATTTTTTTGGAGCTAATTTGTCACACGCCTTCTCAAGCCATTTTGTATAAGTCATGGCGGCTTCTTCCACACTATCCGGCATCTGATTATCCGTGGCGGTAAGAAGCTCTTGTAGAGCCGTAGCTTCAATATTCTTCCAAGCCCTGGTAGTTATTCGACCTCTTAGATGAGCGCCATTTGTAGGTCGGATGTTGAATGATAGCTCAAATCGGGCAGCCGCATGATCTGACCATACAAGAGGCAAGAGGCCTATAAACTGTAGGCCTGGTTGGTTGGAGAATATACCATCCAAGGTATGTCCTGCCAGATGAGTAGGGCCAAGAACCTGTTGCTTCAAATCTACATTGTTCATAGTGTCTAACAGTGTCCTTGTATCAAGGTCTGTTAAGCTCTCAAGATAAAAGTTAAAATCTCCCAGGATTGTGTAGGCCTCTGTGCAAATGCCTTCTTTTAGGATGTTGCTTAATGAGGCTAGAAAGGTATTCCTAGCTCCCGGTGGTCTATATAGAAGAATACCTTTAAAGGAATGATGGTTGGAGAGCTTAAGGTTGAAGGATATGGCCTCACATGAATCCGATGGGACCGACTGAAAAGTCGCCCTGATATCCACATATTGAACAGTTATGTGGCCACCAGAGCGTTTTTGAAGCAAGTTCCAAACTTTGCAGGACAACCACCATAGAAGTCAATGGAGTGGTCCTGATGTGGAAGGGTGCAGGTGAAAAGATGCTCAAAGGATGCTCCTGACACTGTGTGGTCGACAGGGGTGAAGTACAGTTCATCCCTCGGTCCACGGGTGGGATGAGGCCACTTTGACGATGGCACTTCGGGTTCCATGAAGTCCTCTTTGCGACACTCAAAGTCCAACTACTGCTGGGCACTTGTTCTCACGGCACAGCGGTCACAGCGAATATCCTTGGTGGGGGCTGGTGTCCCTTGGGGGTGATGAATGCCATCACAAACAACACTCCCGGGTCCAGCAGATTTGGGTGCAGGTTGTGGCTCTTTTGGATGTCTCCTCTCTCATACCAAGTGACTGGTAGCGGCACGGTAACTGCAGTGGCTAGCACTTTGTCATTTTGGGCACTTTCAGCTCTTGTGTCAGCTGGTTCCAGGGGATCAGCCAACTGTTCCTTTGAGTCTCTGGAGTGAAGGAGGTTGGAAAATCAACTTTTCGAAAGGTTAGGAGCCGCAAGCACAGTCCCAATCTCACTAGCTAGTGCAGCAGATGCAGTCTTCTCAATGGTGCAGCCTATCTTTGTATGGTTCAAATTCAGCATGGCAGTCCTTCTTCGCTTCTCTCTTCTTCTCCATTGTTACCTGAGGGGCGCCATATTTATCCCAGAACAAGTTCCTAGGGGACTATGCAGTCATTATCCAATGGGCTACTGGGTCCCTACCTTTCTAGTTACCAAGTTCCTGTGACATGTTGCTCCTGTCAATTCCAGAGTACCCCATTCTTGCCCCTTTCAAATTGGTCATGAGGAGCAAGGAAGCCCAACCTAGGGATGTCTCTACCAGAAGGCTACAAGCCCAAGGAAAAACCAGTTTGAGAACAGTTTTCCCATCGTTGGCTCTGTCTCCTGATTTTCTATAGGAACAAAAGGCATCCTGTTCAGGGATGTTGTTGCCAGTGGTCTTTCAAAGGCGGCTTCCTCTTGTGGGCTAACACCCTGAGTGGCCATAGTGGGAGAGGAGGTAACACCTCTCTCTGTGGCAACTGCCTTTGTTCCCAGGCCTGGGAGTGGTTCACACGTCTTTCCAGGTGGTCAGAGATCAGTCAAAGTGTAAGGGCCTTTGTAAGGCCACTTGACTAGCTGGAATACAGAGTGGCAACTTTCTAAAAGTTGCTTAACTTTATTAGTGACTTTAAATCTGGCCTGGGAATCAGGTCGGATTTAATGCCACAATTAATTTGATACCTTACTTGACTCTATTAGGTAGTCCCATTCAGGAGATAGACGGGTTGGGGTGTCAATCCTTTAATCCTGTGTTAGCCGATGGGGCTCTTAACCTTTCCACAACAAAAGGACAATTGAGAAGTGTTGTTGTTAAGACATATTAAAAATCATATGTCTTACTTAAGTATATATGGCTCCCTGCCATATGGCTTCATAAGCCTTCCTTAGGGGAGACATACATATATATCCTTAAGGCAGTGGTGGCTTTGCCATTAGGTGTAATGGCAAAGTCTAACAGGCAATGTGAAACACTGCCCTGTCAGTCTGCAGTGGTGGCTGGGGTCCATTTTGTCTCTGTCACATGCAGAGTGGTACAGACAGTGCTGCAGCCCTGGGTGAACAATCTGCCGTATATGCCTTTAGTATCCTGGGTACTGGCATTGAGGTCTGGTTAGGAGGCCTCAGTGCAGTCTCACATTTGAAAAAACAGCTGCTAATAGTCCAAATGGGGGCAAAAAGTGGGGGGAACCTGCAGAAAGACTGTTTTCTTACACCTTGTTAGAACCACTGGATTGGAGAATACAACGAAAGATCCCCTGTTCAAAGCTGCGGACATTATCCACCATGCAACACTCTCACAGACAGTGGAAGTTACTGGAATTAGGTCCTAGTAATTTCCCTGGAGAGGCAACCAATTATTGAGAATGTGAAGCACCACCGACCCTAGTGGAGTTGAGACTATGGAACAACACTTAGAGGTGCTGCCTGTGAAAGGAAAAAAAGAAAAGAAATAAATACGTATCTCTCCTTACCTGAAAATCGCAGAAATGAAAAATAGCTAGGAAATAATTATAGTTTTCTATATTTCCCTGGACTTGAAGCCACTCTCTCGCCGAGGCTGTTTGTCTATTTGACAACATTTATAGCAGGCTCCTGTGTCTGAGCTTCTGGGACTTCTAAAGAAATATCATGCCCTGGATCATGTCGAATGACATCCCTATATACTCCAACCTCTGAGATGGCTTGGGGAACATCTTCTGCCAGTTCACTAGGAACCCAAAGTTTCCAGAGTCTGGACTTGTAAATCTGTTTCCTTTTTTGATTGGCTCTGAGCGGGAGATTAGATTAGAAGATCATCAAGATATGGGTGGGCTTCCACCAGTGGGCAACGGAAAGACATAAGACAAAATCCAAAACATTGCTACAAACTCTGAAGTAGGTCTTCAGCCCAAAAAGTAATACTGGAAACTGCCACTGATGGCTCCGGACAGCAACCCTGAGGAATCTTATTTTGGGCAGAGCTGTTGAGATGTGCAGGTAGGCATCTTGTAAGTCGATTTTTATAAGAAAATCCCCCCTTGATGTGAGAGTACTGACCTGTTTCAGAGTGTTCATCTTGAAATTCATAGCGAGATATACTGATTCAGCAATGTCAAGTTTATAATCATTCTGAAGTCTTCTGAAGCCTTCTGAACAAGGAAAACCCTGGAGAAGCATCCCAGGGTCTTCTCCGCTAAAGAGACAGGGTGACTAGCTTCCTTGACCTGAAGAAGGGATATACTGTCCCAGAGGTCTTCCATCTTTATCTTATTCCTGGGCCAAAAGGTCTGAACAAAATGTGGGTCTTAAAAATCCAGAAGTAATTCTATTACGTATCATTAAGAAACAAGCTGCTGAATATGCATGTATGATTTTAAATCTCATGATGTTTGATGACAAAACTGCAGATGACCTCCCACTGGCCCCATAGAGGTTCTGGCATAGTCAGGACCTCAGTGTCTTATTGCCTCTCCCGGCTGCCTGACGAGAAGAAGACCTGATTGATTTCCCTTAGGATGAAAACGGCTCTTATTCTGGTAGAAGTCAGTCTTTTTCCTCTGGTAACGCTCATACTTCTTCCTGCCTCTTCTCCAAGATTTCTGTTTGTGACAAAAGGCTTAATATGCTTCTGACTCTTAAAGGATTTAAGCAGAACTTCCTAGCACTTACCATCAGAGAGTTTGGTACCCAAGAAGGGCATTCTCAACAGACAGTTCTTTTGGGCTGCTTCCAGCTCCTAAGGTGCAAATGATGCCTGGCAGCAACTGAGCTTGCTAAAGCCATGACTGAGGCTCGTAGGTTGTCAAGCATAACTTCCGACATGAAATGGGCCTGGTTCTCCATTTTTCCAAATAGCTGTGAGAAATCCTTGCCAGATTTAATGCAATATGAGAGACAGAAATTGAAAACCCTTGACTATGGATTGAGAGCCATATATCCAACAGATCCCCACACTCAAAGCAAGACTAAGACCTGTAAGAAGTCTCTTCCCGGTGCCCTCAACCTTCATACCTGCAGGGCTTGAAAGGACAAAATCCTCAGTAAGAAGGGATGGTTTACCCACTAAACACACTACGAGGAGGTCCAACACCAGTCATTGAGGCAGTACAGTCGCTCCTTTAACCAAAGGATCAAGTTTCCTTGTGAATATAGGAACTGAGAGTCTGGCAGGGTTCTTCCATTCTCTCTTCAAGTGATTTTAAATACCAGCAATCAGAGGCACCCTGGGAGAAGTGGGCCTTTGGAACTGACAAAACTGCTCCCCACTTGTGCTTCACTAATCCTCCTCCACAGGCAGCTGAAGATTGTGAGAGAGTTAGGAGAACACCGACTTCAGCTGCTCTATCAAAATATACCTCCGTCTAGGAGCAGAAAGATCATTCAGAAAATTGGCCACCTACCTCTTCATCATACTCTGGAGTAGCCCAGGAGGAGCAAGAGCACAGAGATAGAAGCAGGATCTGCCTGGAGACAGGAGAATCCAGAGGAAATGAATTCTTCTTCCTATGGAGATTATGTGTCTCAAACAGGCACCTCACAATCTTCTGTAGATCCTTATCAGACACAGAGGAAACCCTAGATCCCTGTCCCTTGTTCTTGACTCAATGTAGGTATCTCTCAGTGACAGGAGGAGAACAGTGTGACTTCCTGAGATGCTTCCCCATTATAGCCGCAAGCAGGCACCGGTGAGATGGTCCACTTCAATACCCACCTGGGTCCATCACTGAGAGGCCCACCAAGTGCCTGATCTAAATTAAAAGGAGCAAACATGCAGACGCCTAAGGTTTCTATTACAAGAGAGACTCTGTAAGCCTCTGTAAGTTTCCATTGAGCAGGGTTTACTCTGATGCGTATATTCCACCCAGCACTCAAAGCCAAGGTAACAAACTCCCTTTTTATCGTCTTTATTCGCAAAAAGGAAATCTATATTGTTTTAGCTGCTATGATGCCACTTTTTTATGATACATTCTGTATATTGCAATGACTGTATTGATGTAATTGTATGTCACCTTAGGACTTGATCTTGTTGAATACCTGAGGCCCATCCTGTTTAGCTCTCTATAGTTTTCATGCACTGTCACTTTCTTGCACCATATTTCACCCGTGCTCTTGCACTGTAGCTGCTCAACGGTTCATTTTATTTCTTTAACTTTTTTAACTGAAGATTTTAATATGTATTTTTTTGGTTGCGTATGCAACCCAAATAAAGCTTATTTAAATTTGAACCATCTTTACTTGTCCCCTCCCTGCCTCCCTTTCCTTCCTTTCTTCTTTTCTTTCTTCTTTTCAAGAGGAGCATATTAGAACTCTAACAGAGTAGAAAGGAAGCTTCAGCAGCCATAGGGTCTATATGTTCAGAAACTGCCCCTCTGCTCACTGTGCAGAGAAGTAGGTTCTACTACGTGGCGCCATTGGCCATCAAGAAACTATCAAGAATGCAGCGGCACTATAATTAAACAAACAGTGCTCACTGAAGGTGTTCAATTCCCAAAAGAACAAAGACAGTATGAGGCACAAGTAACAGATGCTGCTTGCACCATCGATGCCTCAGAGCCACAGCTGGAGCCAAGAGGACTCTTGAACCCCCAGCCGGGGCACTGCCACCGCGGGGAGATTTAAACCAGCCCTTAACAAACATTAGGAGCAAAGCTTACCAAAATAATATACCACTAAACAATGTCTTATGTACTCCCTTGTAAGCCTTACAGCCCTCAGGAAGTGACAAGGGCACAACAAAAGAACCATAGCTGCCAAGGTTTCAGATTGTTATGTGTGACATTTTCATAACTTTAGTGAAATTATGAGTGACCTTTCAGCGACTATGAGTGACACTTTCCCGCGAGCAAAATCAAGCAATAAAGGTAGATGAGGGAAACATAAATATCATAAATTACACCTATATGAGCAACGAAAAACTCTTTAAACTGCTGCAAAGCACCAGAAATGGAAAGGTACTACCTAGTGCCTTGGTAACCTGATCGTACTGTTACTGTTAAGGGGGCAAGCCTCTGGAGAGGCTGACTAAGGCACACAATAGCCTAGGTCACAGCCCGGCCGCAGCGCCCAGCCGGCTGAACAATATTTCAAAAAGACACTGCGAGCTATAGTATAAAAATCAATAGCTGAACAGCCAAACACCCCGAGGTCTGGCGTGCTGCCCGCTATAACCTGACTGCCAGCTGGCCACTAGCGCCATGATGACTCTGTATAACACAAGCAATATTTGTCACAATTCACTTTAATAATTATATCAGCTCTGACTCTCATACACTTACTTATGATTCGTGATGCAGATGACTCCTTGGTGGCACAGGTTACAGCTCAGCTCGGCTGCCGGTGTCATGCCCAATAGGCTGGGATCGGGTCCTACCGCTCGCCGCGTGATCACTTATGTGATACCACCGGGCTGCCGCGGTCCATCATACTTCCGGAGAGCAACTGAGTTTAGAGCTGTACCCACTTTGTTGATGGCGACTGGCCTGCCTCAGTGACTCGTACTGAGATTGTCGCTCTGGGCTGAGTCGCACGGGCAGGAATCCCATCCAGACTGGATCCATTCTTCACCGCCGGCATGGGCAGCGGTGAGTACAGCTCTCAGCCTGATTTGCCCTGCAACAGCTCAGCCCTGAGTGGACTGCAAGAGAATCGGCGCCTGCAGCCAGCATCAGGAGCGTAACACAGGCCCCCGCATCCCCTGTGGTGTGGGGGGGCCCGAGCTACAGGGGGCTCCCTCAGCACAGTACTCAGGCCTGAGAGCTCCGGATTAAATTCAGAGTGGGGGCCCCTCCATGTACCTTGCAGGGGGGCCCTCTCAACTTTTGTTACGCCAGCATTGGGGGTAATCGATCCGACCACCTCACGATCCCTACGGTCCACCTGGCGGTGCAGGCACGAAGTCGGACTGGAGCTGCTTATTTGACTTGTCCAAAGGAAGCGCAGCAGAGCCCAAACTTACTTAATGAAATACCGGCAGCAGGAAGGACCCGTAATGCCCACCCCCACGGCGTCTCTAAATTGACTGTCTTCTTACTAGTAAAGCCATCGGGCGCACTTGACTGACATCAGTTCAAGTTATGCTTGTGTTGCCCGGGGATGTGTCTCTTATTTCAACCTAGATACATTGTAGTAGACCTTGCAGAGCTGCGAGCATGTGTCAGATCTTGAGCCACCCCCTCAGCCTGCCAGGAGCAGCGCACACCACACTCAGTCTGAGTCACAGCAGCTTACTCGACCTGCGTTATAGCAGCACTCAACTCAGCACCCGAGGAAGCGCTGTAATGCGTTATTTTCCATTTCAGTGCGGTGATGCGGACCACCACACTGAAATGCGTTACACTAACGCCTGATGTGTGGTATTTGGTACGGCTGATTTGATTTGATTGATATGATTCGAACATTTATATATCTCACGAATGCCTCAGGGCGTCTAGGCGCTGGTGCCAGAAAGACCCAAAAGGTTGCCGGAGAGAAATGTGATATGAAATTTTTAGTTGGGAAAAAGCCAGGTTTTCAGCAATTTTCTAGAGGATAACAGCGTTGGACTGTTCTTTATGTCAGCTGGAAGCCAGTTCCATATTTTAACTGTCCACAGGATAAATCTTCTCCCAACCCTAACAAGCTTTCTTAGATCTGGGGGTCTGTAAAGATTTGCTGTGTGAAGACCTTTGGTTTCTAGAGGGCATGTACCAGATCTGGCGATTCTTCAAATATTGAGTACTGGCACTGTGCAGTGCCTTAAATGCTAAGAAGTGAGATTTAAATGTAATCCTTTTTTGACTGGGAGCCAGTGCAGTGTTCTCAAACTGTGGGAGACTGGCCGAGATCTAGGGATATCCAGCAGCAATCTAGCTGCCGCATTTTGGAGATGCTTTAACTTTTGTAAGTACTGCGTTTGGATACTCATGTAAAGAGCATTACCATAATCCAGTCTGGACAGAGCTAATGCTGTCAGAAGTGTTTTTAGGGTGTCAGGCGGTATGAAAGGATGAATTTTTCTGATTATCTTTAACATGAAAAAGATTGTAGAGGTGAGAGTACTGATCTGAATTTTGAGGGTCAAATTGTCGTAATAAATAAACCCTAAGATTTTCACATTCGTCAGTGGGACTGGAAGGTCTCCTAGACTAGAAGGCCACCATCTTGGTTTCCAGAAGGAGATATCTGTACCCAACAGGAGAACCTCCGTCTTTCCACCGTTCAATTTTAAGCAAATGGAACTCATCCACTGATTTACCTGGGTCATACATCTATTGAATCAATCTGCAGTCTCTGGAGACTGACACCTCTAACTAATCAGCGAGAGACAACAGAAAAGCCAAACTCCCTAATAATTTTAGCCAGGGGGTAACATAGAGATTGAACAGTGAAGAGCTTAAAGAAGAGCCCTGTGGCACCCCACATGGAAGTATAAATTGCGCAGATGAAAAAGCTCCCGTCTCAACTGATTGGACCCTATTAGATAGAAATGATTTGACCAGTTTAAGGGCAGTGCCTCTTATCCCTAAATATGATAACCTGTTGGGCAGCATTTGATGATTCAGTGTGTCGAAGGCCGCCGATGAATCCAACAGAATCAGGGCAGCCTTACCACCAGCATCCAGAATTGATCTTAACTCTTCAGCAGCCATGACCAAGGCCGTCTCAGTGCTATGCCCCTCCCGGAATCCATATTGAGATGGATCTAAATGTTCCTTGGAAGAGATGAAGGACGTGTGTTGAAAATGTAACACTTTTTCCAATACCTTTGCCGGGAAGGGTAGTCTAGAGATTGGTCTATAGCTGCTGGGATAGGCTGGAGCTAAATTGGATTTTTTCAAAACTGGGCGAATTGAGGCTATTTTCCAAACATCAGGGAAAATACCTGAACAAATGATCTCCCTAAATACAGCCCCCAGTTGTTCACTGATAATTTCGGGAGCAAGGTGTAGAATTTTTGGGAGTCATGGATCAGATGGAGCCCCCGATTTAAATGTCCATACCACCTGAGTGATCTGTTCTGTGAGGGGTGGAGAAAAGGAAACAAACAGATTAGATAGGGAGGGAGTTGTGGCTGCTGGTAAATTTCCGTTTGCGGTTAGGTCAAAGTCCCTAAAGGACTTATCCAGTGACGCAGGCACTACCCATGCACTCCTCCAATCACCCAAGAACTACCCATGCACTCATCCAATCACGCAGGCACTACCCATGTACTCATCTTATCACACAGGCACTACCCATGCACTCATCCAATCACTCAAGCACTATCCTTGCACTCAACAATTCACTGCCTCCACTTTGTCCTTGAAAAACTGTGCTAGTGAATTCCAAAATTCAGCACTACTGTCAATACTGGGGGCTCTGGTAGTTTGGCTAGGCTTTTAACTGTCATGAAGAGCTCTTTACTGGAATTCTTCGCCTGCAGAATTTTTGCTGAGAAATACTTGCTTTTTTCTTCGATTATTAGTTTCTTATAGTCAGAGAGTGATTGTGCATATTTTGTTTTCTCTGCTAGGTCACAATTTGCTCTCCACTGCCTCTCCTTCCTTCTGCAGATTTGTTTCTGGGCTCTCGATTTATCAGAGAACCAGGGTTCTGAGTGATTTTTCTGCCTAGTGGAAAAGGTCTTTTCAGGAGCTAGAGGATCAACATCAGCTTTAATCCAGGAAGAAAACCTATGAGTTGAAGTATTTGCATCTGTAATCAGGTCCAGCTTTGAACTGGTTATGGACACTTGTGCAAGGGGGTCAATTTTCTTCCAGTCGCAACCTTTAGATACTATCCGGGGATTATGATGTCTCGGGGAGAGCTGAGAAGTACTCACTGTATACATTATGCCTTTATGGTCTGACCATAGGATAGGCAGCACTACTGAGACCTTCATAGACGGATTTGATGTAAATATGCCATCTAAGATGTGTCCTGCAGAGTGGGTAGAGTGCTTGACTATCTTTCTCAAGGAAAAACTGGCCATAGTATCAACTAGCGAGGCTGTATCACGGTCCTCCAGTTTTTCCAAATGATAATTGAAATCCCCCAACACTGAAAAATCAGCTGCGTCAATACTGTATTCAATAAAAGAACTAATAGAATTCACAATGGTATTTCTTGAACCATTCCTCTAATGACCATCCATTGGAGTAACAAGTCACAACTTGCTACCTAATCCATTAAAAGTAATGGGGTAAGTTGGATTGTGCCTCACTTCAAATCCTTATTGTGTGAACCGACCTATTAATACATAGGTCGCTTCACCAAAGAATTTAACTGCCACAAAAATATATGTTGCAAATTATGTACACCGGGCCCTAAATTTCTGTTATGAATTGCTAATAATAATTTCATAGTAAATGTCTTTTGCAGAGGGTTATACAAATGACAGATTTCTAATATTATGACTCTCCTTTTTTTATTGGTTCAAAGAGATAGGGAAACTGTTCCTTCCCCCCTTAGATCTTAATGCAACATAAGAAAGAACATGGGCAGGGTATTGTACAATGCTCACTGTTGTTCTTTGGGGGTTCTCTGTTCTTGTGGATAAAAGTAGCATATTTCCAGCTGCAGAAAACAAATAGTCCTGATGCAATGGCGTAATGTCTGCAGCTCAGTGAGGAGGTTGTCAGGACTGCCAACGGGCCCCAAAATGTGGGGTTGACTTCATTCATTTGTGTCTTTTTAGACAACACCTTTTTGGTATTCTGGGATTTGCAGACTAATTTTTCCAAACAATGTATGAGTTGCATATTGTAAAGTGTTATTGGCTATAAGGTGGTGTGGCTCAAGATGTCAAAAGTGAGAGTTGACAGGTATTTGTGAGTAAGTGTGAAATAGATAGACTATCTTACTTCAATTAGACAATATCTATCCATGTGATGAACTAATCTCAGAGTGGCCTCGGGTTTTACTTTTGACTTGTGCACTCTTGGTGTTATGTGTGAGTGGTCTTAGGTACCCCACCTATGTACAAGAAAATCAGAAAGTGTGAAGGCATCCATTTGTTGCAATTGTGCATCTACAGTACTTTAAGTTTTAAAAAAAGTTCTCTCTTCTGCTTTGTGTTGTTTTTCCTCCCATGTGTCTAGCATTCTGTTCAGACTATTGGGCTATGTCCATACCCTGCAGCCCCTTGCTTCCTCCCTGCCTTAAGCTGACTACTTTAACCTCAACGGCTGGTCTCTTAATGTCTTTATTGACTCACCTGAGCAGTAGTTGAGCCTGCTGCAAACCAGCACCTCCTTCCTCCCCCTGGTAAATGTAGCTCACTTATCTTAGCTCTTGCCACCAACATGTCCATCCCGGGCATGCAACTAAAAGGAAGAGGGATAAAAGTGTCTGTCTGTGGTGTGCTCCCTGTTTGTGCCTGATAGACGCGAGGGCATGAGCCAGAGTTTGGTTCACTTCCATCCCTTTTTTCTTATTCTCCGTGCCTCTACCCAATCCACCCAGGGTGAACTCCATAAACTACTGTTTTGGTGGTTAATTCTATGTCACACATGGATAGACTTCTTTGTACTTTAACAATCCCTCCAATGGATTACTCCGTTTTTTCTCCTGCACGAACATTATACATCACTCTTTTGTTGTTTCAACAGCTCCTCCAATGAGTTGCTCTTCTGTTTCTCCCTGATGCTTCCAGACAGACTTCACATAATATGGTGAAACCTCCAATCTCTGTGTAAAGGCCCATGAATCATTTCTTTATAATCGTTGCGTTTGGACGTATCTAGTCATCAATAATAATGAAACAACATAGCTGCTCAACTATAAAGGGAGTGCTGGGAAAAACTGGAGGATTTATGGGTAAATCCCTATTCCAGGGATAGAAAGAGAAAACAGCTGTAGGAAGTGTGAGCAGCACTGGAGAAAGGGCACATTCACTCTTTAGGTAAGCAATGGGACGAGGAAGGAGAAGAGGAGGACATACCATATTTCATGCCAATTCATGTCCTTTCCTTGTAGAATCAAATGAAAACAGAACAAAACTAATTAGGTTGTTGTTTTCTGCAGGGCGAGACAAACGTTGCTCAACGATGGCAGAATGTAGAGGCCTAGAACACTGGGCCAAAATGAGGGCTGAACGCAACCTTTACTGCTGTTCCACTGACTTGTGCAACAATCGACCGGAGAATCCCTGAAAAACTCCCTACATACAGGCATCATAGATTCGGAGCAAACGACGACAGTTAAACAAGTTGGTCTCCGAGTTTAACTCAAGCGTGCAATTTTTTTTATGCCCTCATGTCAAGTATACAATTCTCTCGTTTTGTTTTGTCAAAGAAATTACATTATTGATTAAGTATCATGATAACAAGAGTTCTCTGGCATCATTTTTCTGCAATTCGTATTATTCCTGCCATTTCCTTTTCAGTGGGATGGAAAGCGTTATAATGCTGATAAAGGTTTATCTTGTTGTCAACAGTACATCTAGCATGTTTCTTCAAAGACCCCCAGCTTGTTTTCTTGAAATTTGCCAGTTCCAATTCTATCATTGTGAATGATGGTTATTCTTCTACACTTCTTTTCTGCTTCTTCTCTGTAGCAGTTTTAACTCTTGAAAGTTCTTTCTGACCGCAGCTGCTTAGACAATGTAGGACTTGTATTTTTCCCCAAATCATCTAAAAATGATATTTTCATCATTAACTTAGCTTTTGTGATTAAAATCTGATTGTTAACGTGCAAAGGAAATCATAGTCTTGATTCAGAATCTCTTTCCATGGTAGCGTGGATGGATGAGTAGGGAATGTAAGAATGTGTCAATGTATGGATGGATAATTATCTAACTGAGAGCCTGGTGAGTGAGTGCAGGAATGAATTATTGGATGAATTCTCAAAGAAGTGACTGCATGAATGCAAGGTGGATGAAAGTGGTGACTATGAATGTATGAATGGATTAGTGAGTACATGGATAGCCTCTGACAGCAGTGTGTTATAAAAATATTACACATTTCCAATATAATGTTAGTTCAATAATTATAGCAGGACAGGGAACCAAGGTGCCAAGAATGCCCACATATATTAAGAATGACTACCATGATACATGTGCAAGCATAGGTTAGAGGTGAGCAACACCGTCAAGAATGCCCACAGTTTGCCAAGAATTATCCTAATTACATGTTCAGATTTGTCCCATCACTCAGGAATCCTTCATGTATTGTCAGGCTTGCTCCATCACTCATTACTCATAACATAGGGGCATATTAGCAAGACCCACGTTAAAATTATCGCCGTTTTAGCGGCAGGAAACTGCCGCTAAAACGGCGATAATGGGCTTGCTAATATGCGTTATAGAATTCCAATAGAAGCCCAGGTTAGATGTCCTGCACATCTAACCTGGGCTTCTATTGAATTCCATAACGCATATTAGCAAGCCCATTATCGCCGTTTTAGCGGCAGTTTCCTGCCGCTAAAACGGCGATAATTTTAACGTGGGTCTTGCTAATATGCCCCATAATTCTTAGATTCTCCCATTACTCAGTAATCATTATTGCATGTTGATGTTTGTCCCACAACTAATTAACATTGATTGAATGCTGAGATTTGGACTCGCAAAACTAGAGCATCTGTTCAGATTCACACCAACATTAGTGCTATTGAAGTGTCAGTATCTTGTACGGTGCCGCAGTTCACATTGTTAATGCCTGAGTTAAATAATGGCCAAGGGTAGGGTTAGGGTGTTAGGTAAGGTTTGGAGGAGAAGGAGAATTACCATAAATCGGCAGGACTCCAGCCCAACCATCTGTGGCTCCCTTGCTTCACTTTAAGGTGAGAGAACACTCAAGGGCTTATTTATGAGAGCCCTGCTTCACTTTTACACCATGTGAATTGGTACATGCGTGATGCAGGGCTTTCATAAAGATTTATGAACCCATGCACAGCCATCCGCATGAATCGTGAGTAAGGCAGCGCAGCGCAAATTGCTGCATCGCCATACTCTGCACACCATAGGCATTGTGGTGGGTTTTACCACGCAACACCTAAGGAATATGGCGCTGCTGCAGATTTCCAAAGTGATGTAAACCTGGGGAAGCGTCAAATCCATACGCCTTCCAAGGTGAGGCGTAACAAGGAGAAGTATGTTAATTTCTCCTAATTTATTCCTCTTCTTATGTGCGCTGCATTCTGCAGCACACATAGTAAGAGGAAAACGCTTCTTAGGATTGTTGATTTTTTTTAAGGTGCCACTTCCTGCACAAAAACAATCCTGCCTGCAATGTAGGCACCTTGCACCATGGTGCAAGGGTGCTGTCATGTGTTACAGTTAGGCCTGGAATGAAACACTGCAATTTTACATATACAGGTCTTTCCTAATGTTGCCTTCACTTTACACGGTAAAGTCTGACACACATTTGCATCTGTGACTGTCTGGATTTGTTTCTTGGAATCAACTTCACAAGAACACTACCATGCTACCTTGACACCCTGTACAAGGTTAATACATACCCTGTGCAAATGTTCTTATTGTTTTTGTACATATGAAAACATAGCTATCTATAACACACAAACAATGGCAGTCTGATCAAGATCACGGCCCAAGGATGCCTTTTTATTAAAATAAACATCAGTTTCCTGGTGTTGGCAGAAGAGCACTTTGCTGTCATTTGCAGCGTCTCTACATGATGATGCTTCGGCCCAGCAGCCTGTTGATATCTCTACGAGGGGTGTCCAGCTCATGCCCAAGACGAAGGTCCTGCATTTTTCCCATCAGGTAATTGGGTTGGATCATCCAGTACAGGGATTCTTAGCAAAACACACACACCCTAGATGCTTAGATTAGGGTATGCATAGTATGCATACTCCAGATTTTTATATATTGTTTTATAAGAGCTTGCATATTTGTGTTGTTTTAGCACCATGGTGGAATGTTTTGTTCTTTTCACTGTCCTGATACTTCTAATAACTTTCATTTGCTACTGTCTATTGATCGTTTCAGCACATATATTTTATACAAGAGAACATGGAAAACGTACCTCTGTGTATTCTGTATATCTTTCCTGAGAGAAAGAGAGCATGAGTGGCTGAGAAAAAGGGTTCTAGATCGGTTACCGTGATTCCTGAGGGATCCAGGTTGTCATGCTCAGTGGAGGCCAGAACCATTTACTACCTGTCTAGGTTTGGGAGTGCTTATGGGGGCACTGTGAGCTAGCTGGCCTATAGGATAACCTATCCTGAGGGGGTGCTCACAATGAGTCTGGTACCATCCCGACGTTCATGCTGTCCACAAATGCGCAGTTTCTACTGTACAGTGGAAATTGTACAACAGTGCCTACGTTGACGCTAGGCTGTCAAAAAGGCACCAGTGCAGGCAGAAAGGGCAGGAACGCACTGTATTGCTTAAATATGGTGAATTCCTGCCCTTTCACTTTGGTGTAGGGCAGGACAGCAAGGTGCCCTACACCGTCCAAAATGAAATGAAATGAAAATAAAATGTATATAGCGCAATAGCTACCCTCAGGCCTCCTAGCGCTTGTGGACTAACGCAGAATAACAGGAGAGGAGTGGATTAGATGCAATCATTGAAAAGAACGGTTTTTAGAAGTTTCCGAAAGGAGAGCAGGTTTTGTTCCTTTCGCAGATGGAGTGGGAGGGAGTTCCATGAGTTGGCAGCGTTATGGGAGAAGGAACGCCCGCCCCATCTAGCCTTCCTTATTCTGTGTGAGGTGACTAGGAAGGAAGACATAGAGCGGAGATCTCTGGGAGGTTGATAGGGAGTGATCATGGATTGAATTGAGACTGTGCCCTTCTTCCAGAAGGCCCTATGAGTCAGGCACATGGCCTTAAACTGGATCCTTGCCTTGATTGGTAGCCAATGGAGGCTCCTTAGTGCAGGTTTCGCCGATTGTTGACGGGAGAACTGCAAAAGCATGCGAGCAGCACAGTTCTGAATGACCTGGAGCTTATGGATGGTGGTTTGGGGGGCTCCCAGGTAGAGGGAATTCCCAAAGTCCAGGCGAGAGAGGATGAGGGCCTGAACCATGATCCTTCTCGCCTGAAAAGGGAGAAGGGGGAGGATCTTACGGAGCATCCTCAGGAGGCCGTAGCAAGTGGCTGAGATTTTGACGGCCTGGTGATTAAAACTGAGCGAGCGATCAAGCACACACCAAGGCTCTTGATCTAAGTCTTTGGATCAGGTGCAGGACCGAGGCAGTTCGGCCAGAGCAAAACCGGGTCGAATGAGGGTGAGTTGCCCAAGAGCATGAGCTCGGTCTTATCCCCGTTCAGCTTAAGGCACGAGTTTTCCATCCACTTGGCAACTTCCTCTAGGCATGGGCCTAGGGTGCTAGACGACCTCTCGGGGTGGTTCAATGCCACCACGAGCTGCGTGTCGTCTGCATATGTGTTGATTTTAATGCCAAATGGATGGACAATCTCAGCCAAGGGTCTCATATAGATGTTAAACAGCGTGGGGCTCAGGGAGGAGCCCTGAGGAACCCCACAGCTGAGAGACAGCCAGTTGGAGACAACATCACCCTCAAAGACCTGAAAGAACCGATCGCTGAGAAAGGATTGTAGCCAAGTTATGGCCGTCCCGGTAACTCCCACTCTTTTTAGCCGGTGGAGCAGGGTGCGATGGTTAACAGTGTCGAAAGCGGCACTGAGGTCAAGTAAGATGATCGCTGCCTTGCCTCCCTGATCCAGTATCTGCCTTGCCTCCTCGGTTACTGCCAGAAGAGCAGTTTCGGTCCCTTGTTGAGGACGAAAACCAGTTTGAGAATGATGAAGGAGCTCGTTGGATTCTAGAAATTCTACTAGGGTAGAATTTATAAGCTTTTCCAGAATCTTACTCATCCAAGGGAGTAGCGAAATGGGACGAAAGTTGGCTAGGTTGGACTGGTCAAGATTAGGTTTCTTTAAGAGGGCCTTTACCAGAGCACACTTCCATGCGGGGGGAACAGTACCGGAAGAGATGGAGGAGTTGACCAGATCAAGGATTACCGGACGAATGGTGTCGGCAGCTAGAATCAGGGGGGAAGGAGGGGCAGGATCAATAGGGGAGCCCGACTTTACTTTTGCCATATCCAAGTCCAGTGAGGCAAGATCCAGAGGGGGGAATTGCCCTAGTGTAGTTTGGGTTCCGGCAAGTGGCTCCAAAGTGGGTGACATAGATCGTTGATTCTGGAAAGCCAGAAGGGACATGTAAATGTTGTGAATTTTCTGTTGGAAAAACTCCGCCAAGTTATTGCACCTAGTAAGTGCCCCCTCTGATGTTGGCTGCTGCTGAGGTAGATTGAAGAGGGACTTGGCGATTCAAAAAATTTCTTTGGGGGAGTTTGCTGCTAAAATGATTTTCTCCTCATAAAAAGCAGCCTGGGCAGATTTAATTTCAGCTTTATATAATCTAATAGCCTCTCTGTATTTGAGTTTCCTGGAATTTTGTCTCCAAGAGTGTTCCAGTCTTCTACACGATTGTTTAAGTTCTCTCAGCCTGGGAGAGAACCAGGGAGCAGTCTTAGGCCTGGCTTGTTTGTGGGTGGGTCTTTTAGGGAGGACTACATCGAGGGTGCTTTGGATCCATTTATTGAACTTTTCATTGGCCACAATGGGGTTCGGATCACTGGCTGGTTTAGTGGCCTCAAGAACAGAAATCCAGTGCTCAGTGGGGAGCTTTGCCGAGTTCCGTTCCAGAGTAGATATTATATTAGGGGAGAAAGAAGGTCCATGGATTTCCCAGATTAAAGGGATTAAAAAGTGGTCCGACCAAGGAAGTGAAGTAGGGGTGCCTACAGTAAGATCTCGTAAATTACTGAAGACAGGGTCGAGTAGATGACCTTTGATATGTGTATGTTTAGAGACTCTCTAAGTGAGCTGAAGTGCGGAAAGATTAGATATGAGTTTGATCCAGCGCGATATTAGCAAACAGCATACATACACCATATACTCACTTGGGCCCATACATTCACACTACGCTAATACTTACGCTGGGTGTCAGATATACTCTTATATCAAAAATCCCTGCTACCAATTACCTTCTGATTGAAGAGTAATAACTTACCAATGGATCCTTTGCTAATTGGGAAGTTTAAAATGAGTGACATTCACTATAGTACATAATCCTGAAATAACCACTGAGTCAGGAAGTTTTCAAATGTTTATCTAAAGTTTTAGCAGAGTAAAATACAGAAAATACGGTATTTGATCAGAATACCCAAGAGGAAGCATAGGAACGAATTTTCTAATAACTGACAGTTTTTAAAGAAATAAGAGAGGATAGAGACAGCAGCGCAACTAAAGGTTGCATTATAGTTACCTAGATGCGAGAACCAAGCCCCTTAGCCAAGGAGTTGGAAAGAATAGGACCCTGGAAGGATGAAGAGCAAGGACCTCCTTCAGGATCAGGACAGGACTGGTGACCTCTCTATAACGACACCTGCGCCGTTCCCCTCTCTGGCACTCAACTTCTCCTCGATTCTCCCGTCTAATGGACTCCGCCGCCCCCTCCTCAGGACCTCTTCCGGATAGGGATTCAGTCAGCAACCGATCAGCATGGCAGCCTGGAGCTCTTCTGTATGTTCTCTCTTCTCTGGAATCTAGCTCTGACTAATTAACTAATGCTATATTCTATTATACCCTTCTACGCCCATGTACCTCCCATTAATGTTACTAAAATATGGGACCACTACCTCTGATTGGACAGGGACAGGAGGTGGATTCTCGCACCATGACAAATTTGGCTTAATTTGTGAAGCCTATTGTTCCTAGCTTCCCGCGCCTTCAAATTAATACATTCACTTTATTTCCCACCCGTCTCACGACAAATGATATACAATTTACAGGCGAAAAGTGTCCATTTTTGTCCTCCGGAAACATAGTTCACATCATCTTCGGCCAATAGGTCGTGGCCTTGAGAGACGTCCAAGTTGACTTCACTTGGCAGGCACACATGTGCAGAACCCTCTGTCTTTCGAGTTTCAAGTCACCAACCCAGGCCCAAGTTTATGAATTACTAAAAGTGCAAGAAGAAAATATTAAAATCACAAATAAAACGTTTCACTGTATACCCACTTTCCCTACTTTTATTCCCATTTAATTTTAATACTATCCCGCATTAGTATTATTATGAAAACGACAATTTAATAATGACATGAGAGCAAGCTTAAGCACGTGAAAACATTGAGCGGCCATTTTAATGTACACTGCGCAGAAGCAAAAGTTTCCCACCAAGCAAAGAAAGACGTCACACCATGTGATCAGGTTGCGACATGCGCAATAGAGTCCCGCGCATTTAGCGGCCATTTTATATTACAGACAAGCGTTATTCATTAGTAAAACACATAGACAAGCGTCTCTCCCTTTCATGTTTGTGAATACAAATATTAGTATTGACAGTACAAGTTTTAATAAATTAGTACTATGAGGAGGATTGCATTCAAGCAAGTTTCAATTTTGAAACCTTGCTCCATCAATCCCCTCTCTGATGGCGTTTCTGAGCCATCAAAAAACACTACCCTCAATCAGATGCCAACTTCTAGCAAATCGTTTCATTCTCATCTTTACTTTTTCTATTCTTACAGTCTCCTTTCAATTACTTGTATAAATCACTTCTCCATTCTTCTAATTCGATTTCATCCCTCTTTCTCTTCTTTCCTTTTTCTGTCACTTTATACGTTCCATTCTTTCTACAGCATTTGCACCATATTGTTATTGCTAAAATTATTATTGCTATCCCTGTTAAGGGTACTAATATTTGACCTATAAGTCCTTTTCCTACATTAGCAAACCAGGTTCCAATTGACGAGATACTATTTGTCAATCTTTCCCATACACTATCAACTTCCAGTGGTTTAAGTTCCTTCTCAAGTTTAGTTATGTTCTGAATATACGTTCCAATTTCTGCACTCTTATCAGGAATATAAGTGCAACAGTGTTTCGTTCTCAATAATTTACAGACTCCTCCCTCTTTTGCCAATAGAATGTCAAGAGCAAGTCGATTTTGCATCACCATAGATCTAATCGCAACCATTTCCGTATTAATCATTAGAAAACCTCCAGCAGTATCCGTTGATAATCGATCAACCACTGTAGACAATTTACATATTTTCCTTGAGTTCAGAATTATTCCCACTGAAGGTATCAATGCACCAAATATATCACCTACAATTTCTGAAAAACTAGCTCTTTTACTACGTATTAATTCATTATAGTTTTCATTGCTTCCAGTGTTTCTTTTTACGTGGTATATTTTTGGAAAAACTATTCCAAAATAACAACTTCCATACCACCGTGCAGGAAGCCTAAAGTAAGCCTTATTCCCACATACATAATAGATTCCAGGAAAAACTGAATCTGTTCCTCCTTTGAGTCCCCAACCTCCCAAAATTAAAAAATTGTGTTCACATTCACTGGTACCGATGAAAACATTGTTATAGTCAGTCTTTAACCTATGTAGACAAATTTTCCCTTTCTTTTCGAAATCCAGAGCCATAGCAGCTTGAGCCTTGCCAGGTGTGTAACTCCCTTCTTTTTCTGCCCAAGGTGGTAAATGAGCCTTAAGCTCCGAAGCTTTCTTTTGGAAATCTTGTCTTCTATCTTCTACTAAATTCAAAAATATTTTCTCTTCTTCTAATAAAGAACATGTTAGATTGTGTCTATGTGCATGTGTTATGTCTATTGATTTCATTGTTAAGAAAAACTCTCCCATAAACTGTGCGTCTTGACTACTAAGCACGGGGTTCATACTCTTGCGAATCGGAACCTCAGAAAATATTACATCTAAGTTTGAATAATAATACTGTAGTCTACCTGCTCTATAAAATAAACTTGTTAATACACTACATGATATGCCATATGTCAGTGGTAAATGATGGTATGTTAATCCTTCTGCTACTGATTCAGTTAATTTCATACAGACGTAACAATTACTAACTTCCATTGTGTCTACATACTGAAACAATAACTTTGTGAACACATTTAAACTAGTGTCGTTATCAGCTATTTCATGATGAATTTCTGCCTCATCTTCTGCCATTAGTTCTACTCTATTGCCCTTTATGTTTGCTGTCCTCCCTTTAGTTTCGTTATTAATCTTCTTATCTATTATCATAAGGTAAGGAACTGCTACAATCAGGACTAACCATACTATAAGCACCAATACTAGACTACAGATGCAGATTGCACAGCATCTCCTACAACAATTTCGTTTTGGTCTCCCAGTAACTCTATCATCAGGCATTTTTCGACAAGGAAGATTGCTCTTCTTATCTCTATTCCTTTTCTTCAGCGGATTCTTTTGCTTAGTCAGGGTGGTCTTGTTTCTTCTTCGTAAGTTAGTTCTGCACTTGTTCCTTCGCCACCACTGTCACTTGACTCTGAATTTTCAAAATCTTCAAGAATAATATAAGTCCAGTCAGGACCCTTGAATTTGTTATTCACAAGTCTCAGTCTTTTACTTTTTCTTTTTCCTGACTTTTTCTCTTGTTCCGTTTGACTTGTCACTTCAGGTACTTGCTCTGGATCTTCACTTCTGGTTGTTATGTGGTATTTTACTCTTTTAATGACACTCGGCCACTGATCTCCTTTTCTTGTTTTCTTTGTTGGCACTGTTTCTCTGTTTTCGTCTTTAGTGGTCTCGTTATTTTCACTGCTTAGTACTGCTTTATTTTCTTTGTTTACTGCTTCTTTTGTTTGTTCTTTTTCAGGTCTGATTGGTTTCTCTGTAGCAGCACCACTGTGAGTTTCCAACAGTTGACTTTGTTCTTTGATTATTTCTTCAAGTTTATGTTTTTCAACGTTTTCTTCTTCTGTGTACTTTCCTTGATCTAACTGCTTCTGATCAGGGCTTATTGCACTGTGAACTTCTGCAGCCTGACCGGATTCTTCTAAACCTGTCTGACCCTCTTCAAAGTTTATTAAATCTTCACTGTTTTGAGTCCAATTTTCTTTCCCTATCTGATTTAGTTCAAAATCTTTTACTGTCTTGTCTTCTTGATCTTGAACTGTTTCTTCTTCCCCTATTTGATCTTCTTCAATTTCTTGCAATTTTGTTTGATTTCTTGTTCTGTAGTATACTTCAGGCACTTCTACCACTGGCATCCAATACTGACTTGTGCTCGGTTGTTCTCCGTCAGCTTCTCTCGAACCTCGAGCCTGAGATTCTTCAGCTGGGCAACCTTCAGCTGCTTCAGTGATTGGCGTTGTCTGTAAATTCTCTTCTTCAGGTTCTGGTACTCTCTTTGTGTGGCTATCATGAATCCAATTAGGAAATCTTGCACACTTCACTGCTGTGTTGGTGGTCAATATGACTTGACAAGGTCTGCTCCACCTGGGTGATAGACACGTTTCTCTGGTGTGAATCTTCACTACCACCCAATCACCAGGATTCAGATCATGTTCTAGTTCAGGCTGCCTGGAAACTGCGTCTTCTCCAACCTGATGAGAGACAGAACGCACGAGGTCAGCCAATCCTTTGCAATAATCCAGAACCATATCATCAGAAATATTTACCAATTTGTTTGTGGGAACATGTGTTTGTCTCATTGCTCTTCCCATCATAATTTCATGTGGGCTCAATCCTGTCGTTCTATCAGGAATGCTTCTTATTCCCATCAAAACAAGTGGCAGTGCGTCTGGCCACTCTAATGATGTTGATGCACACATTTTTACCAGTCTTGACTTTATAGTGCCATTCAATTGTTCAACCACTCCAGAAGCCTCTGGGCGATATGCACAGTGCAATTTCTGTTTGATTTAGAATGCTTCACATATTATCTGGATCACTTCGCTGTTAAAGTGTTTTCCTCTATCTGTTTCCAAAGATACTGGGAAACCAAATCTAGGTATGAGCTCTCGTAGTAACAGTTTTGCAACTGTAATGCTGTGATTTCTCCTAGTTGGATAAGCCTCCACCCACTTTGAAAACAGACACACTATGACTAGTACGTATTTCAGCCCTCTACATGGTGGTAACTGTATGAAGTCAAACTGGAGTCTTATGAATGGACCCTCTGCCTTCCCGATCTTCCCAAACGCAATTATCGTTTTCCTGCCTGGATTGTGCATTTGGCAAGTTAGACATCTCTGGCAAAGACTCTCTGCGACAGCTCTGAATTTGGGATTGTACCAATTTTGTCTGAACAGCCTAATCATTGCATCTCTCCCTATGTGTGTGTCTCCATGATGCATTCTAGCCATTTGTGAGAGTAAACAGTCTGGCATGACTGGTCTGCCATCTGCACTGATCCACACTTCATCATCTCCTCTTTGGGAACAACCTACTTTGATCCACAAATTCTTCTCACTTTCATCAACCTCATCTTGCAATTTCTTAACTTCATTCCAAGTTTCTGGGGGCATATACAGCATAAGTTGGCAGCTGATTCCCATCCTTTCCACCCTCTTATTGACTGACGTTCTGGTTTTGGCACAATATTGAGCCACCAGATCAGCATATCTGTTGCCGACTACCACCCAGTCATGTCCTGACTGGTGTGCGGCACATTTCGCCACAGCCAATTCTTTTGGTGATTGTATTGCTTCCAGCAATTCCCTTACAAATTGTCCATTTTTAATGGGGGATCCTGAAGAAGTCATGAAATCCCTCTGCATCCACAGTTGGCCAAAATCATGCACAACCCCCTAACCATATTGACTATCAGTAAATATAGTTACTCTCTGATTCCTCCCAATTTTGCAAGCTTTTATTAATGCAATCAATTCAGCTACTTGTGCAGATTTGACTCCTGGTAAATAGGATGCTTCGACTATTCCAGTTAATTCACATACTGCATATGCTGCAGTTAGTTTACCATCTTCATGTCTTTGACATGATCCATCAACAAATAGCTCCCTGTCTGGCTTTTTAAGAGGCTGTTCCTCAATGTCTGGGCGTGGTTTTGTACATAATTCTGTAATCTGTATACAATCATGTTCATCTTCTTCGTCATCTTTATTTGTTTCGTGATATGGGTCTGGCAGTAAGGTTGCTGGATTTATTATCGTACACCTTACCATGGTCACATTTTCAGCACCCATTATTATTCTCTCATATTTAGTCAGCCGACTAGGAGTAAGATGCTGAGTTCGGGTTCTGGTCAACAGAATCACAACTGCATGTGGAACATACACTTTTACAGGGTGTCCCATTACAATTGACTCACTTTGTTCAATGCTCAAACAAGTTGCTGCCACTGCTTTTAAGCATCCTGGCAACGCAGCTGCTACTGGGTCCAATGTAGCAGAAAAGTACGCTATAGGACGTCTGTCTAGTCCATGTCTCTGAGTTAGGACAGAAAGTGAACAATTTTCGCTTTCTTGACAGAATAATGCGAATTCTCTTTTATAATCAGGCATGCCTAAGGCAGGTGCTGAACAAAGAGCGTTTCTCAATTTTACAAAAGCTTCTACACTTTCATCCTCCCACTCAACAGGGTCTTTTGCTTTCTTTTTGGTCATGTTAATTAGGGGTTTAGCTAACATGGAAGAATTTGCTATCCATTGTCGACAGTATCCCACTATTCCTAGGAACATTCGTACTTGTCTTTGGGTTACAGGCATTTGCATTCTTTTTATTAATTCTACTCTTTCAGAGGTTATTCTTCTTTTTCCCCTCTCAATTTGATGTCCCAGATATTTAACAGCTGTTCTGCAAAACTGTAACTTTTCAGGTGAGACTTTATGCCCTTCCTCAGCCAAAAGATTTAATAATGCTATGGAATCAACAACACAGTCTTCTCTGGTGGTCGACGCCACTAATAGGTCGTCGATATATTGAACTAAAACTGAACTTCCTGGCATCACTAATTTTTCAAGGCACTTTTTCAATATCTGGTTGAAGATGGAAGGACTTTCTGTGTACCCTTGAGAAACACGATTCCACACATAGACTTTATTCTCAAATTTAAATGAGAAAAGATACTGGCTGTCTGGATGTAGTGGTATTGAGAAAAATGCTTGACATAAGTCAATTACTGTGAACCATCCTGCATTCCAAGGAATCTGGTACAGTATCACAGCAGGATTTGGTACTATAGGACAACATTGTTCTACAATCTTATTTATTTTCCTCAGGTCCTGAACAATCCTATATTTCCCACTAGGTTTCTTTAGTCCCATGATCGGTGAATTGCATGGGCTACTCATTACTTCTTTTAGAATGTTTTGTTTTACCATTCGATTTATTTCTTCAATGACTCCTGCTTTTACTTCTGCACTCATTTTGTATTGTTTGGTATTGGGGAAAATTGCACCTTCTTTTACCGTAATTTGAACTGGATCTATTTTTGCCATAAGTCCTGCTTCTTTTCCGGTGAAATCCCATACTATTTGGTTTACTGTACCTTTTAATTCATCTGGCAACTCATCTTTTGTTATTAAAGAGAACATTTCATCTATTTCTGTCCCTTGTTTTGCAACCATAATTTTATATACATGGTCTTCATCTGGTGTTTGAACTGCCACACCATCCGGTGTGCAAAAAATTGTACAATTCATCTTGCACAATAAATCCCTACCTAACAAATTCACGGGGCTAGAATCGCACACTACAAATTGGTGCATTTCTTTGAAGTTTCCAATTTTGACTTCCATTGGTTCGGTAAGAGGTGTTCTAATTCTTTGATTAGCTACCCCTACTACTTGGATATCTTCACCCGAGAGAGGAAGGTCTGGGATGTCTGCTGATCTCACAGTAGACCTGGTAGCACCAGTGTCCAAAAGGAAAGTAATATCATTACCTTTCACATTTCCTTCAACAAATGGACCAGACTGATCTACCTGTAAGGATGCGCCAAGTACGCACTCCTTCTTCCCCTCTCCCAGGCACCGTCATGAGTAGTTTTCACTGTAATTTTCCTGCAAAAGAAATTGCGATGTCATATAATCATTCTTACCACTTCCTCCTGGGTATCCGATGTCTGTACCGTGCTTTGCTCTGCTTACATTACCCTGAACAGGTGGAGGTGGCAACTGACTCTGGGGATTAACACCCTGCTGTGAGTCATTCTGTGTCTGTTGATTTAAGTTTTGACTTGGGCCATTATTATTTCGAACCTTTTTACACTCGTCCTTCCAATGCCCCAATTTTCCGCATCCATGACAAGGAAATTTCTTTTTAGCTTCTTCTCTACTCATTCGTCCTCTAAATTTTCCACCATTTCCAGTATCACCACTCGTTCCAGAATCTTTTCCTTGATTCTCACTCGGATTTTCCAAATTAATTCCCTGCTTCTCTGCCATTTTCACTTGTGCCCACATCACTTTCTCCTGCAATTTCTTATGTCTATCCTCAATATCGTCTCCACAATATTTCGCATATTTCAGAATCTCGTCAATAGGTTCCCTTGCCAGCACAGCATATGTTGTTTAATCATCTGGCAAATCTCTGGCTTCAAACCGTAAACAAACCGATACACAAACTGACTCATGTTTTTGTCTCCAATGTCCTCAAATCCACTATACTGTTTAAACACCTGTAAAAGGCGCTCATAGTAAGAATGTACTGTTTCACTGGCTTCTTGGGTAGTTCGATCTATTTTTACCCAATCTGTTTCTTTCGGGGTATCTTTCCTTTCAGGTATGTTATCACCTGCTGATACTTTTTCATCACCTCACTTGCCGGGGCACCTGTCTTTGGATCTCTGGGATACTCATCACTTGGCCAATCCACTGTGATCTTACAATCTGTCCATAAATCGGCAGGTACCACTATGTCAAACAGACCATCCAAATCCTTCAACAATACCTTTGACACCTTCACAAACCTTTCAACCTGCTTGTACCATTCAATTGGCTTTTCCCTCAGCTTTGGAAAATCATTTGTAAATGATAAAATATCCTGTCTGCTCCACGGGACATGTACATATCCTCCTCCCGCTACTTCTCGCATGGGATACATTTGATCTGCTTTTCCTACTTCTTTCATCACATATTCAGATGCTGTTCTACTTGTTCTTGCCTCCTCCTTTTTCTTGGCCCACCTAGATCTCCATTTATCTAGATCTCCCCATTTTTGTAAGACTAACATTAATTCTCTTATTTGTAGTCTTCTTCCAGATGCATTCATGTTTTCTAAATCTTTGTCTGAAAATTCTGCTCTATAGGGTTTCTGTAGGACTTTGGATCTCCCTATTTCGATTCCCATCTGTAGTGCTAGATTGGACAGTTTTTCATGAAATATTCTCACATTTCTAGTAATACTCCTACACAGGAACAATAATTCTTCTTCATCATAGGAATTTAAGCGTTCTACTCCTACATTTCCTGCTATTATTTCTTCTAATTCAACTTTTAATTTATGGATATCCAATACTTTTGGAGGTGTGCACTGTTTGACTGACCCTTGTACCCATCTTTCTAGATCTTCAGGTGTTACTATGGTGGCACTCTTTGCCCCTGATGAAGTTATTAAACTCACATCTTTTGAACCTTCAGGTACCTCTTTTCTAGGAGTGCCCTTTACTGGACCTCTGATAGGCAAGTCCATGAGTGATATTGTGGAATCACAATCACTAAATTGATCTTCAATTATTACTGGAGTTTCATGTTGGGAAGAATTTACAGGAGTATTCATAGGAGTGGGTACAGGTATTAATGGAGGGCAGTTTCCTTGAGTACCATATAATGGAACTACTGGACCAATTGTTACCGGAATAGTCAATGAATCAGGATGTACTTTTATCTGAGTTATTTTCCGTACTAATTCTGCTCTGGTCTTTTCTAAAGCTTCCTTTTCTTTGTCATGAAGTATTCTAGTCGGGGTAAATTCATGTATTACCTTTGGTACCATTGGAGTTTGTGGTGGTGCACTAGAAGGGCATCCACTTGTCCCTTCCTGATATGGTGGGGGATTTCTTAACATTTCTTCCATAAATTCATCTTCTGAATCCTCATTTCTCATTAAATGTTTTGTTTTTTCTGTACATTTGCCTCCTGATTTCTCTCCTTCTGTGAATAATGGATACAGTCCCTCTGTAATCATTGCCCTTCTCCATTGTTTCATCTGACCTTCTCTAGACTCACGTAAATATCTAGGATAAAAACCTGGGTAACTTTTATTACTTCTAGATCGGTCACGTTCAAATGCCTCAGTTTCCCACTCTTCTAAGGCTTCGTATTGAGTTAATCTAGATCTGGGTTCGAAGTCATTCATCCTTAATCTCAAATTTTGAAGAATTCGCCCATTGAACGTGCCATTTTCAGGAAATGCTAATACTCCATCATTTTTGGTGTATTCTATCCAATTCTCCATCCACACACAAGTATGATAACCTCTCTCCATCATCATGTATGATGCTTGGCGTTTGTCCTTTTTAAAATAATTCTTAATCTTTTGTAAGAATGACATTTTCCTTCTTTCTCCGTACATTCTATCTAATCTTCGGTGTATAAAATTGTATTCTGCAAACCCTAGAAATCTCCTATCTGGACGATTCCCTGTTAAAGTCGGATCGCGTTTTAACATGCAATCCTTATCCACTCAAAATTGTGCTTCTAAAATCTCAACCAATCAAATGTCTGCTAACTTTTATTTCTAAGCCAATCCTTGCGGGCCTTTTGGTGACGTTTCTCTGTCAACCCCTCCTTTACAATTTGCTCTTTTCTGTCCTCACTAGTTTAACCAATCCCAGCGCGGCACCTGTAACGTCAGTACCACTCCTGACTACTGAGCCCTCCTTTACAAGAGTCTCTCCACACCCGCTGCTTCAACCTACCACAACGCGGCGTTTTGTGACGTCAGCTCCCTCGCCGGTAACTGACCCTCCCTTTACAAAAATTTACGCAAACTTATTTTCTCTATAAATCTTTAATTAAATTTCAGTAACAACATAAAACATTCGCTATCGTGCCAGTTTCCACTAATTTTAGAAAGATAGTTTTTCTCACACTTAGTAAAACTTTTCTGTTTACTAAAATATACACTACGAGTAAAACCCTTCCGTCTACTCTTCACACAAGCTCCAGAAGTACCTGTTACTTCTTCAATGTTACCCTTACTAGGTGATATAACATCAAATTTTTATCAGCGTACTCTTTTTGCTATTTCTCACACGCATAGAGTCCCTAACAAGTACTTGAAGTCCTGCTTAACTTCTCAGTACTATTTCTGCCTGACAGATAACCTCACTGCAGTATGGCTTCCACTTGCCACCCGCTATTCTTTCCACGGGGATTTCTAGACAACATTAAACAAAACTTTAAGCGGAATGTTAGTTCATAAAAAATACAAAAATTCTCATTACCCAATTAACAAAGAGTAACACTAACCGTCCTCTGCTTACCAGAAAACTGATCCAGCGCGATATTAGCAAACAGCATACATACACCATATACTCACTTGGGCCCATACATTCACACTGCGCTAATACTTGCGCTGGGTGTCAGATATACTCTTATATCAAAAATCCCTGCTACCAATTACCTTCTGATTGAAGAGTAATAACTTACCAATGGATCCTTTGCTAATTGGGAAGTTTAAAATGAGTGACATTCACTATAGTACATAATCCTGAAATAACCACTGAGTCAGGAAGTTTTAAAATGTTTATCTAAAGTTTTAGCAGAGAAAAATACAGAAAATACGGTATTTGATCAGAATACCCAAGAGGAAGCATAGGAACGAATTTTCTAATAACTGACAGTTTTTAAAGAAATAAGAGAGGATAGAGACAGCAGCGCAACTAAAGGTTGCATTATAGTTACCTAGATGCGAGAACCAAGCCCCTTAGCCAAGGAGTTGGAAATAATAGGACCCTGGAAGGATGAAGAGCAAGGACCTCCTTCAGGATCAGGACAGGACTGGTGACCTCTCTATAACGACGCCTGCGCCGTTCCCCTCTCTGGCACTCAACTTCTCCTCGATTCTCCCGTCTAATGGACTCCGCCGCCCCCTCCTCAGGACCTCTTCCGGATAGGGATTCAGTCAGCAACCGATCAGCATGGCAGCCTGGAGCTCTTCTGTATGTTCTCTCTTCTCTGGAATCTAGCTCTGACTAATTAACTAATGCTATATTCTATTATACCCTTCTACGCCCATGTACCTCCCATTAATGTTGCTAAAATATGGGACCACTACCTCTGATTGGACAGGGACAGGAGGTGGATTCTCGCACCATGACAAATTTGGCTTAATTTGTGAAGCCTATTGTTCCTAGCTTCCCGCCCCTTCAAATTAATACATTCACTTTATTTCCCACCAATCTCACGACAAATGATATACAATTTACAGGCGAAAAGTGTCCATTTTTGTCCTCCGGAAACATAGTTCACATCATCTTCGGCCAATAGGTCGTGGCCTTGAGAGACGTCCAAGTTGACTTCACTTGGCAGGCACACAGGACACATGCGCAGAACCCTCTGTCTTTCGAGTTTCAAGTCACCAACCCAGGCCCAAGTTTATGAATTACTAAAAGTGCAAGAAGAAAATATTAAAATCACAAATAAAACGTTTCACTGTATACCCACTTCCCCTACTTTTATTCCCATTTAATTTTAATACTATCCCGCATTAGTATTATTATGAAAACGACAATTTAATAATGACATGAGAGCAAGCTTACATATTGTTACAAAAAACAAGGGAACCCAATGTGCTATTGGTCAGGGACCTATTGAACGCGCTGAGGATTTGCTCGCGCTCCCGCCGGGACTGTGCCCTCTTTTGAAGCCTTGACTCGCTCGGACTTCCTAATCACGGAGAACGTGCACGCGGCTCCCTTGTAATCGTGGTACCCCCTCTATTCAGGTGTACTCCTCTATTAATTGCGGTCCCCGCAGCCATCGCGCTCAACACAACCACCGTAGGCGCTGATTAGGCACGCCAGACGGTGTCTCCCATATCTGCCTAGGAATTCACCGGCACACCAGCTCCCATAACTGAGCAATTGTATACAGGCATGCCACCATAATGTCCTGAAGATGATCCCGCTGATTTAAATAGGGATCGAAACGTCGTCGACAACTGCACACCATATACATTGACTATATTACAATGTTTAACTTGTAATGGTGTGCGCAACGTAACTTGTCTGCTGTACCTATATCCAATGTAACTACAGACACGCTTTTCTTGCCTGAACCTCTCCCCTCTATGTTGTTTGTAAATGTACGTCAGCAGGACGCAGGCTGTGTCCCGCTTGTAATTTTTCGTTTTAATTGCTTTATACAATTATTGTACATTAAAAACTGTCCGGTTGGACAGATAATATAGTACTGATTGGGTCTATATTTAACTTACACTATACCTAATTGTCTAGGGATCATTGTCCTCAAGAACATGAGAGCAAGCTTAAGCACGTGAAAACATTGAGCGGCCATTTTAATGTACACTGCGCAGAAGCAGAAGTTTCCCACCAAGCAAAGAAAGACGTCACACCATGTGATCAGGTTGCGACATGCGCAATAGAGTCCCGCGCATTTAGCGGCCATTTTAAATTACAGACAAGCGTTATTCATTAGTAAAACACATAGACAAGCGTCTCTCCCTTTCATGTTTGTGAATACAAATATTAGTATTGACAGTACAAGTTTTAATAAATTAGTACTATGAGGAGGATTGCATTCAAGCAAGTTTCAATTTTGAAACCTTGCTCCATCAAGTTCATTAGCTGAATGGTCGGAGGGGTTATCTAAGTGGAGATTAAGATCTCCAATCACCGTAAAATTGGAAGGTGTACAGGCTAAGGAGGCGACAGTGGTAGGCAGGCCAGTGGGAAATAGCCCGAGTGGGCCTGGGGGGCGGTATATCAGCAGACCAGAAAAGGTGTTAGTCGGAGAAAAATCAATTGAAAAGGCCAGGCTTTCGCAGTCCTGTAGAGAGTCTGTTGTGATACGGCAGTTGAAAATGACATAAATAAGGGACTCGTTTTCCGACCTCTAAGCTTCATCTATGTCTGCCATCAGAAACCATTACCCACCAGTTAATCTGCCTAAGTGTGATCAGTATATGAGCATCTGTCTGATTTAGAGCGGACTTTCCAGCATTTATTCTTCCTGACTGGGACCTCCATGCAGGTTCCACTCAGAAAAAAAGTAAACAACGTCACCAATGCACTGGGAGAATACCTCTTTAGAACTAGGGATTTTTTTTTGTTGTTTCTCTGAAACAACACCTTGTTTTTAAAGTTTTGTTTCTGTGCTGTAAAAAGAGTTACTCTGTTTGCTTCCATGATTTTGGAAGCTAACTATACCTAAACGCCCTATCTACACTAAGGAACCTATTCGCTAGCGGAGTTTTTTAGTATGTCTAGTGGCACTACAATAATACTACTAATGTACAACAAAATGCCATTCAAAAACCTACATGAGGAGGTCAACACCTCTGCCTCTCCTATCTAATACATGCAAATATCTACGCCCAACTGAGGAGTTCTCAGCACATATAGGTATACATTTTAGTAGTAAATGTGGGAGGGACAAGGGGAAGTGGCTAGAAAATGGGGAAAACTTACTAATAAATGGGAGGAATTAGGAGGGGTTTAGGGAAGATTAATAAGGAGTTTAGGATTAGACATGCACCCAGCCACCCATAAAAGAGTAAGCCCATTGCTATTCACAAACTGCTCTTCTATAATTACTATAGTGAAAAAGAACCAGAAACAGCAGCAAATGTACTCCAGCTCAGACCTGGTGTAAGTCCCGCACCACTCATGTCCAACCACTGGTACTGCAACACCCTTCCATAAAAATAATGGACAGGGACTTAAAATAAAAACCCACACGAACTAATGTTAAATTAAATTACCTTATTTTAACTTTTTTCAAATATAAATAAATGCAATGTAATATTTAAAAAATTTACATTAAACATAATTATTAGTTTAATATAAAATGTTAACCTTTTTTTAATTTAAAAATATATGTAACTTTAATTACAAATAATGAAAACATTTTTCAACATCTTTTAAGAATGTTTACTACACAATAAATACATATCAATGTTTTATTTTCAGTTGGCTTTTTTGCATATTAACAAATATTTAAAAAATATGTAAAACATTCAAAATAATTATACATTTTAATTAATAGGTTTGTTAATGTTCAATATTCTGTTATTTTGGTTTATATATACAATAAAAATGTTAAATTAATTTAAACATATTGTAATTAAAATACTTTTACTATTTCTTTTTACATTTAATAAACTTTAAATTTTTCCCTAAAATGTATAACAGTGAAATACCCATCCCAATGGTAGAGACCTCAGTCTACATGTGAAGTGCAAGGAGTAACTTTACACTTGTAAATTAGGCTCTATCCTCTGAATTCATGGCATGAGGACATGTAAATCTTCATTTTTAAGTAACTTTACACTTGTAAATGTTGACTAGCCAAAAGTAGCAAAGTTACTCAAAAGTGTAAGACTAACCTCACACATAAAGATTTACTCATGTGTATGTTTACCTTTGTGAATAGCCGCCCAGCAATCCAATGCTGCAGCCAAAGGTTTCAGGTAAACGAAGTTCCAAAGTGTGCCACGAGGACTTCATACACAAGTAGAAGTCTACGAAGCCAAAGCTCCAGGTAGAGAGATAGGAGAAGTGGAAAAAAATTACTACTTATCCAATGGAGGATTCTATCCTAGGTACCTCGTACACTGAACCAAATTAATTAGTGTCCTTTCCATGTGATGCAGTTAATCCCTCACCAGTTTGCCTTTCTAGGCTGAAGTCAATTAATCAGTCAGGAGTTTGTATAGTATGGCTGCTCACCCGTGAGGGCCTCAAGGTGCTGGGAGGTGGGCTGCTGATCTGTCTGGGCGTGGAGATTCAGTCGAAGAGCCAGGTCTTGAGATCCTTTTTGAATTGGGTCAGTGACAGGGATTGCCTGAGGTAGAGGGACAGGGTGTTCCAGGTCTTGACGGCGAGGTTCTGGTCTTGTGAATTGGTGGGACGGTGACCAGGGAAAGTTGGGTGGAACGAAGTTGTCTGGTGGGTACATGGCATGAGAGGCGGTTGTTCTGATATACTGGTCCAGCATCGTGCAGAGCTTTGTAGGCATGTGTGAGGAGCTTGAAGGTGATTCTCTTGTTGACTGGGAGCCAGTGGAGTTGTCGAAGGTGTTGTCTGATGTGTTGGGGATGTCGAGGACCAGTCTGGCTGCGCGTTTTGAAAGTTCTGTAGTTTCCTGCGCTTTTACTGGTGATGACGGTGTAGAGTGCATTGCAGTAGTCGAGTCTGCTGGTGATAAGTGCGTGGGTGACTGTCTTTCTGGATTCTGTGGGGATTCATCTGAATGTCTTTCGAAGCAGGCAGAGCGCGTGGAAGCAAGATGAGAATACGGCGTTGATCTGGCGGTTCATTGTGAGCGAGGAGTCCAGTATGATTCCCAGGTTACATGCAGCGTCCGTGGGGGTGGGAGGGTTTCCTAGTGCAGCGGGCCTCCAGGAGCAATCCCAGGCTGAGGTGGACGTGTCCCAGGATGAGTACTTCAGTCTTGTCCAAGTTGAGCTTGAGGCAGCTATCTTTCATCCAGGTGGTCACGGCCTTCATCTCGCTTTTAAAGTTGGTTCTGGTGGCTGTGGATTAATTGGTGAGGGAGTGGAACCACTGGGTGTCATTGGCGTAGGAGACGATGTTGAGTCGAGGGGGGCCATGTAGACGTTGAAGAGGGTGGGGCTCAGGGAGGTGCCCTGGGGCAACTCTGAGCTGATCTCTATAGATTCTGAGAGGAACGGATGTAGACTGACTCGCTGTGTTCGTCCAGTTAGGAAGGAGTGGATCCAGTCCATGGCCTTGTCGTGGATGCTGGTGTCGTGGAGACTCATGATTGGGGTGCAGTCAGAGAAGGTATCAAAGGTGGCCAAGAGGTCCAATAAGATGAGGGCTACAGTTTTACTGTGGTGGAGGAGGGTTACTTCAGAAGCCGTATTGAGAGATGTCTAGGACGTGGTTCCCTTCGATGAGCTCAGAGAGTTGGGTGTTGATGGCCTTCTCGATGACCTTGGCCGGGAAGGGGAGGAGGGAGATGGGTCGAAGGTTCTTTAGGTCTGTCGGGTCGGCGGATGACTTCTTCAGCAGGGACTTGATCTTGGCATGTTTGCAGTCTTCGGGAAATGTGGCGATTTCGTTGGAGCAGTTGATGGTGTGGCGAAGCTCTGGGGCAATGGAGGTGGCTGCTCTATGGAAGATGTGATACGGGCAAGGGTCCAATGGGGTTCCGGAGTGGATGATGTTCATGGTCTTGAGTGTGTCGTCTGTGGTAAGTGGAGTCCAATTGAGCAGGATCTGTTGGGGTATGGCGTGGTTGCGTGCGGTGGTGACGGGCATTGTGGCAGAGTCTTGGGTGTCAAAGGTGTCATAGATTTGATTGATCTTGTGGTGAAAGAAGGGCCAATGTTTGTTGCAGAGGTCTTGGAAGGGTGTGACGTCTGTGGTCTTGCTGTTGGGCCTTGCAAACTCCTTGACGATGACGAAGAGTTCTTTGCTGTTGCGTGCATTGGCATTGAGTTTAGATTGGAGGGCAGTTTTCTTTGTGGCTTTGAGGAGGAGGTGTTGTGCATTGACAGCGGTTTGAAGGTTGCATGGGTTTCCGGGGTTTTGTTGTTCCTCCGTCTCTTCTCGAGTCATCTGCAGGTGCGTCTGGACTCGTGGAGGGTGGGAATAAACCAGCTTGCTTTCTTGGAGTATTGCTTGCCTGGTGCCTTCTTGAGGGGTGCCAGAGTGTCAGCGCAGTTGGATATCCATCGGTGAAGTTTGTGTGCTTAGGTATTGGTGTCTGTCGATGTCGGCGGTGTGGTAGTGCTGAGGAAGGCGATGAGATGTTCTTTGGTGGTCTTGTTCCAGCTACGACAGGGTTTTGGGTGGAGAGGGCGGTGGTAAACGGTTTTGAGTGGTGAAGGCAAAGTGCACGCAGTGGTGGTACTTATCCAATGGAGGATTCTATCCCAGGCACCTCATACACTTAACCAAATTAAATTGTGTCCTTTCCATGTGACGCAGTGCATCCCTCACCACTTTGCGGTTCTAGGCTGAAGTGATGCAATAATCTGAGTATTGTTGTCTACCGACGTCCATTTTGTATGTGACTCATGGAAGAATGTTTTCTACAAAAGAGGAAGTAAGCAAGCACTTTCATATATGTGTTAGCCCACACTGGACAAGCTGATTTCAGGTACAAGGGTGGCCTGCTTTCTGATCCCTGGGTGACCACATGGGCCTGACATCACCTGTCTCCACAAAGTGATGTAGGAGAGACGTCTTCTGGTCACAGGAATCAAAGTTTTGCTATAATTACGTTGTCATGACTTGTGATGCAGCTTCACATGTCCTATATTTGAGGTCATAACCTTTCTAATTGGTAACGTAATAAAGGACTCCCTTTCTAATCTTGGAACCAAGCATATCATGTAATTTATCTTCATTTCCACCAATTGTTAAGGACTCATTTTAGACTGAATCCTGTGTTTATATGAGTAGGTTTAAATACAGCTAAATGATAGACAGGATTAAGCATTAGAGTGTTAAGTATGGACCTCGACTTGATTGATTATCTCATCAATGTAATTGGGTTTCCTGAAGCGAGGCTGTAACTCTCAGTTTCTCTTCAACTGACTTTTTATTTGTTAATAACCTGACCTTGTCTCTGATGAAACACCAGGGACATTAGAGGCCTGATTTAGAGTCTGTACATCTGGACTGGCCTTCAAAAAACACTACTGTTCAACCATCTCCTGCATTGGTGGTTCGTACACCCAATTTAGAGTTTGGCAGTTTGATAAATGAAAATCTGGCACCAGTCTGTTGATGGAAACATGGCTGTTTAACCTCCGCACTTGAGTAGGAGGAAGAAAAGGAAAAATAACCAAGCCCTGCCTGCAACCCTGATACTACCTACTTTACAAAAAAAGTGGTATACCTGCGGTAACAATCTTTTTGGTGGCTATCCTATCTACCTGCTGATTCCTCACCTGTAGAACATCCCCAGTTGTTAGAATGGAATCAGAAAACCTTAAAGTCCTCACATCGCTGGTAGGGTATGCTGGCTTCGTAATGACGCCAGAAGTGGTATCAGGTGGCATCACCAAATCTATATCATGCCCACCCCAGCAGAACAATGTCAGTTTTCATTCATTTTTTCCCTGCCTTCGAGGGAACAGGTGGACTGATATAGACAGAGTAGTACACTACCAAAACATAAACTAGGATCTTTGTAACTTTACCTATAACACATCAAACAGAGAGCGGGCACATCATTGAGGAATCTGCAGGTAGACAGAGGTTCTACCAGAAAGATTGTTACTGCGAGTAAGCAACTTTTTCACCTGATGAATACTTCTATCTGCAGATTCCTCACCTGAAGAGTGGATTTCAGAGCAAACCCTTGCTCCTGACGGAGGGCTGATGGATGGTTAAACAAGGAAATCCTGTACAGGGTCGCCCATATCGCCGCCTTACAGACCTCTTTCATAGAAACGCCTCTTGCGAGAGCAGAAGTGGTGGATTTGGACCTTGTAGAATGCTCACTGATCCCTTCTAGAGGGTTCTTCTTGGACAAAGCATAGCAGGTCTTAATGTAGAGAATAATCCATCCCCAAAGTGTTCTTTTCTGCACAGCTTTACCTTTTTTGGCACCAGAGTCCCCAGCAAAGAGCTGGTCATCCATATGTATGTCCTTGGTGTCTTCCAGATAGTAGTTGACACCCATCTAGGATCAAATCTATGCAACAGCTTCTACTCCTTCATGGGATTGGGTGGGGGAAAATTATTGGAAGAGGGATGGACTGGCCCAAGTGGAAAGGGGTCACCACTTTGGGTAGGAATGCAGCCTTGATTTGCAACACTATCAGATCAGAAAAAATTCCATCATAATAAAATTCTCATACACCAATTAATTACAATATCATCTATACTATAAAGATAAAAGACATTCAGCCATATGTAAACTGCTAAGTGCTTCTAATACGTTGCTACAGTAGATTATTCTGAACAGGCAACCCTGCAAATCATAAGCAGCAACTTAATCAGGGTGTATTGAGTGTTGAGAACGTACAGCCACCTGCAAAAGCAGACTTATATAAAAACATGTTTCATCATCCTGAAGTTGTTTTAGAAAAAGCAGTGACTGTGTGCAATGCGTCCATTTTGTGGATTTAATAAAAGGCATTAAAAATGTCTTAGAATATTTCTGATAAAAATGACAGTAAAAAGTGAAATGTAACATTAACTTTTTAAGAGTATTGTTGCACAGGCATACAAGTGATTCTGAGTTGTACTGAAAGCCTAGCGGAAAGCAGAGTACGTATTTAATTGTGTCTGCCTGTACGCGGAACATTAAAGAACATTCTCATCTTCCTCTCCCATCACATGAATGATTTCTAAAGGCACTTTCATGGTTCACAGACAATACGTCAAGATGGAAGCTATTTCAGGACTTAGCCTTTTTTCCTGGCCGCGTCGGTTAAACTTGCTTTCTGCCCATTATAGCGCAGGTGTCCGTGCTATTAAAACCCTGGGGAAGGCCGATGACATCAAAAGATTTTTTACAGATGCTAGCCATCTTTTATGATGCTTCGTGTTAGTGATGCCTCCTCATTTTTTCAAACCCAGAGCTACAACAACGGGGGGAGGGGCGGAGAAGTTTGAACCCGGTCGCCTGTGGAGCCTAGTCCCAGCTTATTGTGGCTGATGAAGTGTGAGGTCCAAATAGGTACAGACAGAAGCTTGAGACAAAAGTGATTTTCCTCTGTTTGAATTGCTGAAGGGTCCCCATACCCCACATTCCCACCCCATAAGTAGAGACCGGTACTCATTGCATGGAATAAATTTGTAAAATGCGGCTGCCCGCGGCCCATGCAGGGGGCCACCCTAAAAGGGCGGCCCTCTTAGTGCCAATGAGGCACATACATCACCCCTCTAATGTTGGGGACTCGGGAGGAGTCCCCCTGCTCGGCGCGCTAGGCGCGTCACTTCTGGCGCACAGAGGTTGGGGGAGGGTATTTATACCTCCCCCGTCCTTTCTGGCGACCCCTTTTGCACCGGTCACGCCGTCTTGTTGGTCGTGCTGTAACCTGCTGCTGGACACGCTGTCCCGAGGTCGTGTGATCGGTCGCGCATGAGGCGAGGTGAGTGCGGCATTGGGGGAAGCAGTCCCCCCCCTCCCGTCCCACCAAGTTAGGCTATGCCCGTGTGGGACCCCATCCAAGCTGCATTTTCCCTGGTCCGGCCCCCCGTAGGAGGTCCGCCGGTGTCGGTACCTGCGGGTTGGGTTGTGGCGTGGGATTGGGACGGGGGCAGAGTAAAGGGGGTACTAACTCCTCTGCCTCACGCCACGCAGGCAACCACCTCAAACAAAGCAGCATTAAATAGGAGCGTTTTCAGCTCCTCTTACCTTTTCCTCACACTGCCCCCCCTTTCCGGGTTCAGCGCCCTGGAGTGGCGGTGTCGTTGAAGCAAGGGGCGGGTAGCGGCGCATCGGCCCAATCGCTGGGGGGGATGAACCGCACAAGGGGGTCGGCCACAGCTGCCTGCAGAGAGCCGGCGCGGCTTTGCCCTGGAGGTGTGGCCCCCTGCCGTCAGCGATGTGCGCGAGTGGGCCGGCGCGCAGGCTTTCTTGGGCTGCTCTGTTGCTTCGCTGATCGATCCTCTCGCAGCGGTCCTGGGCTGGAAATGCCTGTAGCCTGTACTGTCTCGCTGCGGCAGCGCAGTTCAATAAGGTTGTGGTAACTTCATTTCGTTGTCCAGAGACCCTGGGTTTTTGCTTTCCCCACCCCCAGGGGATCCTTTGTGCGTGGCGTGAATGGGATTTACAACTGCGGGGCCTAAGTGCCGATGTTGCAAAGGTTGTGGTCCCTGAGTCCACGCATTACTGGTGGACCAGCACGTCTTGCCAGGGCCTTTATGGAGAATCGTCGTGGGTGGCTCCACGCGCCTCTTCCCCCCCTCACCCCCACCCTACCTCTGCCTTCTTCACCCCGGGGGCACCGGCGAGATTGTGGGGAGCATTGGAAAGAATTACTGTGGGGTGTCCTGGTGCATCCGGTTACACGCACGCTCTGTGGCAGGGGAATTAGCCCAATTGAGAGTGCGTCAGCTTAGCATGCGAGAGGTAGCGGGATCGATGCCCGCATTCTCCAGGTGTGCTCCGTTCCGAATAAACAACAGATAGCTGTGTATTTCGATGTGCAAAAACAAGTGTGTAAAGATAGACGGTACACTGGAAGGGTTGGTAAGATTCCTTTAATAAATTGAGGAGCGCAAGTGGGCACAGCCACCGTAACAGCATCCATCCCATCAACTGCCCCCACAGAGAATCCACATTCCAATCATTACATTCTAAAGGTGTCACGAAGCAACGCAGTTGCCAAGCAACACAACTCTTCCCCCTCCTTACAACAAAACAAAAAACAAAGGAAATAAAAGAACTACAACAAAACAAAGAAGGAAGGAACATTAAAATTGCAATTATAAATCACAAAATCATTGAGCCATGCTAGAGCTCTTTTTTCTAGGAACAACTTCTGTTTGAGCTAAACTATTAACAACAAAATCCTTGAGCCATGCAGGAGCTCTTCTTTCTCGGAACGACTTCTGTTTGAGCTCAGTGGAGTCAGCAGGCATGGCACAAGAACTCTCCACTGAAGTAGAACCAGAAGAACCCAACCCATCCCCCTCCTCACAAACAGAAGGTGCAGAAGTAGAGTCCGCTGTGGAGTCGGGGAATGAAGACGAGTGAGAACAGGATGCATTATGAGTATCATCCTCTAACCACTCCGAATTGTCAAGGTGTGGGCTAGTGTGACCAAATCTATCCAAAGCCACCCTTTTTAAATTCCAAACTTCACCATTTCTGAGTCTTACAGCATTATGTAGAACTTCAACCACTTCTTCAGCATCAAAAAAAACACTTTCTCCCTTACTCACAAATCCAGGTTTTTTAATCCTGACCCAATCACCCACTTCAATGAGAGCAGGCTTAGTGGAATGCTTAGCATCAAAATAGTCCTTGGTCTTCTCATGAACACGTTCCATTCTGTTCCAAACCTCATCCTTAGACCAATGAATTGTGCCAGATGAACATAACCAACTAGGATTAAATTTAGACCTGGGTTTACGACCACACATAATAACAAAGGGAGGTAACCCAGTGGCTCCAGAAGCTGTTACGCGATAGGCCCAAATAGTTTTACCGATTTGAGTGACCCAATCTTGAGAACCACAGGTAGCAAGTTGAATTATACCTTTCAATACACGGTTAAATCTTTCCACCATTCCATTTCCGCTAGGATTATAAAGGGAAGTGGTTCTGTGCTTGATTCCTAATTTAGCAAAATAATTCTTAGCCATGGTAGATATAAATTGGACCCCATTGTCACTAATCAATGACGCAGGAATACCTTCAGAAGAAAACACTTCATCCAGGAACTCTAGAACAGCAATAGTATCAGCCTTATTTACAATCTTAACAGCTGTCCATCGTGAGAAAAGATCCATGAGGACAATAATGTATTTTTGTGAATCATTACTTGGGTCTTTGATAGGTCCAACAATATCAATTGCCACAGTATCCCAAGGTTCTTTAGAGAACAAAGTGTCATACATGGGGGGCCTGAAGGTCTTTAAAGATTTGTCGGAATTACCACATAAGGTACACTCTCTGACCACCCTCTCTGTTTCAATGTCCAAACCAGGCCACCAGAATAACTTCTTCAGCACAGATTTGGTTCTGTTGATGCCTGAATGACCTTCATGACACAAATCAATAATAAGAGAACGGAGATTCAAAGGTGGTATAATTCTCTCTCCTCTCAACAAAAATCCATCACAAAAAGATAATTCCGACCTGACTTCCCAGAAAGGTTTGACAGCATCAAGTAAACTGTCCTTGCGAGGCCAACCATTTAACACGAAAACAACCACTTTGGACAGAATATCATCTTTTTTAAAATCAGATTCCCACTCAGCCTTGTTAATGGCAGAACGACCTTGATCATGAACTAAAGCCACCTGAAAATCATTCCATTTGCTATCCTCACACTTCTCTAACATTACTGGCATTCTGGAAAGAAAATCAGCCACGAAGTTATCCTTGCCTGGAGTATAGACAATCCTGTAAGTAAAATTCTGCATCCGCAGAGAAATTCTAGCAAGTCTTGATGAAATATTCAATGAACCCTCAGTAGTCAAAATTTTAACTAAAGGCTTGTGATCACATCTCAAGGTGCAAACTTTGCCCCACGTGAAGGATTTGAAATGATCAAGGCCCCAAGCACACGCTAAAGCCTCTTTTTCGATGATAGGGTATTTTTCTTCACATGGAGAGAGAGATCTAGAAGCAAAAGCAATGATGTGTTCCTTGCCTTTGCTATCAAGTTGAGACAATACAGCACCCAAACCTTTATTACTAGCGTCAGTAGTTACAATACTCTCTGCTGCAGGATCAAAACTACTGAGACTAATGGTACTGGCAATAGCAGCTTTGATAGTTCTGAAATCACTCTCACATTCGGCAGACCACGCAAAATTTACATTTTTCTTGAGCAGTTGGCGGATGTTATAGCATTTATCCGCAAAATTGGGAACATATTTGGCACAAAACTCTGCCATACCAAGAAAGGACCTGACATCGTCCTTACTAGTAGGAGTAGGTGCATTCTCAATGGATGAGACAAGAGAGGGCTTAGGTCTAACACCATTACTATCAATGATGTGTCCTAAGTATGTAACACTTTCACACGCAAATTTACATTTAGAGAATTCAATTGTGAGCCCTTTACCTTCCAAAATGCTTAACACATTGATGAGCCTAGCTTCATGTTCCTGTTTGCTCCCACCAAAAATCAAAATATCATCCTGAAAGAATGTTACTCCCTTCACCTTATTAAAAAGCTGAAACATCAAACGTTGAAAGACAGCTGCGGCCGAGGCAAGACCAAATGGCATGCGTCTGAATTGGTAGCAGCCAAAGGGAGTAACAAAGGATGTGAGATATTTTGATTCAGAAGCCAAAGTGATTTGATGGTAGGCTGATGAGAGGTCGATAGTGGAAAACCACTTCGCTCCCTTGAGACAACTCACCATCTCATTAATTCTTGGCAGGGGAAATCTGTCAACCACAATATTGTTGTTTAAATGGCGGAGGTCCACACAGAGCCGGATTTTCCCATTGGATCGCCTGGCGATAACAACCGGAGAAATCCACTCCGAGGCCTCAATAGGCTCAATTACTTTTGCATCAACAAGTTTTTCTAGTTCTTTAGCAAAATCATCCTTAACCAAAATTGGAACATTGCGACAACGATGTACTTTGGGAGTGGCATTTTCCTTAAGACGGATTAAGTGCTCAAAACCACGTAATTTGCCTAATTTACCACTGAATACAGAAGGAAATTTCTCCATCATACTTCCACCTAATGATGTACCTTCATCAATGATTAACACTTGTTCCTTGCTGTTGGGATCCAGAATAATATGCAACTGCTTCTGGTCCAACCAACCCAGGACAGGCGGGCCAGTTTTAGCCACATATAATTTCCCACGGCTATGTCTGTTCTTAAACTCAAAAACAAACCACCTGTAACCAATAAGATCGATTTTTTCACCACTGTAGCCTTCAGGATGAATATCTGGTTCTAATAAGTGTTCTCCGACATTACCTACAAATTTAGATTTCCATAAATTTTAATCTATTATGGTGTAAGGTGATCCCGAATCAGCAATAATGTCCACGTTCACACCACCAATCAACATGTTACACTTAGGTTTGTTGATACAAGCCACACCATCAATATTAAGAAACATGTTGCTTCTGAAATTTTTGGTTAAGTCATCAATAGAAGTACTTTCGTTCGGTTCAGTGACAGTATCATCGCTACCGTCAAGAGAATTACTAACCTCTGTAACATATTTAACTCTGGAGTTCCTTCTCTTACAGACTTTAGCATAATGACCCATTAAGCCACAATTGGTGCACTTTTGCTTAAGGGCAGGACAAATCTTGCTGTGAGCAAGGTGATCCAAACTCCCGCATCTATAACACTTTGCACGCTCTCTAAGGAGAGGTCTATCCTTAAATCTGGAAGGACCTTTCAAAGGATCAATAGGAACATTAACCTTACCCACTAATGTAGCCTCCTGACTTTCTTTTTTTAGAGCAACAGCAAATCTGCCGGAGATTTCAGCCTTCCTTACGATTGCAAGAATGTCGTCTAAGGGGGCATCTCCATTCACCCACAATCTGTCTTGAATTACAGGATTGGAGGTATGCATGACCACCTGGTCTCTGATGAGATCGTCATACAAGACGCCAAATTTGCAATCCAGGGCCAATCTCTTTAATTCAGAAACATAGTTATCAATAGTTTCAGATTTGGTTTGCTTCCTCTGAAAAAATTGATATCTAGTAACACCAATACATACTTTCGGAGAGAAATATTTATCCAACTGTAACAAGGCAAGTTCAAAAACATTAACTTCTCCAGAGATTACAACATTAGTTTGTTGATGATACACTTTCAATCCAATTGGACCCAGGGAATGTAATAATAATCTCTTCTTCTGTTCCGGAGCCATTTTCTTGGCCTCATCCACTGCGTCGATATAATTGGTGAAATAAGCTTTCCACTCCAACCACTTAAGAGAAGGTTCAATCCCAGAAGCCCAAAAAGATGGAGGAGGTAAAATACTGAAACTTGGAGTGCTCACAACTGTTGAACTTGTGCCTTCGGTATTCATAGTGAAATGAAAAGTTGCAGTAGGATTCAATAACGTTGAAAATGATCAAAACGAACACGAAGAAAATAGTTAGTAAAACATAAATACAAAAGGCCAGTAAAGAAAATACCTAATAATAGGTGTGTGATCCAGCAGGAGCAGTATTAAGTAACAGGTTCCGATCCCGATCGGTAGTCTCCTAGCAACGAAGAAACAAAATGGCTGCTTTAAGGTCACGCAGCGTGAACTCACGTGCTGACGTAGTTCCGGCGGCTCTGGAGGAAGAAGGCAATTACCTAACTCCGGAGTTCTGAAGATGGAATGAAGCCAGGAGGGACCGGAGAATGCCGAGGAGATTCGATGACGTTAAACACGTCGGACCTCCAACGGTCCGGCAGATGCAGTAAGTAAACCAAGGTTGACGAAACGGCAGGAATAAACGAGAAAAAAGTTGCGAAGGTTGGCCAGAATGTACTCCGGTAGAAACTGGCAGTCACGAAGTAATTGGTTACACAGTAAGAGTGTAAACCGATGCAGATCCTTAGAAGTAAGTTGCACACGTAGGTTCGCAGGGCTCCTCAATCCGTCATCGTCGCCAGTGTAAAGATAGACGGTACACTGGAAGGGTTGGTAAGATTCCTTTAATAAATTGAGGAGCGCAAGTGGGCACAGCCACCGTAACAGCATCCGTCCCATCAACTGCCCCCACAGAGAATCCACATTCCAATCATTACATTCTAAAGGTGTCACGAAGCAACGCAGTTGCCAAGCAACACAACAAAGTGGTTGCATTTTCAAATGCCGTGCCAGTTCTCCTCTGCTTCATGTATCGGGCCCTTGGTGCCAAGCGATGCTGTGGCGCAATGGCTGTGCCGACAACTGGGGTGCTGAGTACGTGGGCCTCTGTCTCGGCGTGGGCTCAACATCCTGCGTTTCTGGCCAAATCACTTAAGCGCCCGAGCCTACCAACGAACAGATGTATTGTCCTTGTTGGTGCTAGATGTTGAAGGGGCATTGGGTTGCTGTATCCACTTAAGGGCTGTGGGTTTAAATGGCGATTTGGTGGGGCGTGGTATATGGGTTAAATATCTCCCAGCAGGCAGCACGTGCAGGACGGCTCAGGGAGGGGGATCCATTGGAATGGCCAGGGCATGCCGCGCTGTGTGACGGGGGAGAATCAACCTCCTATTAGCAGAAGAGTTATTAGCCCTAGCACGTGCAGGCATCAAACCATAAGGGTTTTCCTTGAGTCTTTTCCATGGTAAGTTCGGAAGACCTGGGAAACTTAGCATGGACGAGTGAATAATACATGGGATGGTTCATTGTGTTAATTTACTGATGTGACGAGTAGGGTTACAGCCTGTGCAAATCAAGGGACAGAGGGAGACCACGATTGTGCCTTCAGCAGGGGCGGCGTGCGCGCCACTGCCTGCTTTCTGGATTGTGGTTGGGCCGGGTGGTCAGATGTGTCCCCTCATCCCAGGAGTTGCTGCTTGGCAAGCGAAGGTTTGTGGGTGGCGCTCGTCCTCTGGGTATTTCGTCCTCTACATGTATCTGGGCCCGGATTCTCACCCAGCCTGCAGCGCGTGCAGGAAGGTGCGGAGTTGCTGCTCGGCGATTGAAGTGCTCCGCACCATGAGCTTAACACTGCTTCCCAAGTCCTAACCATTAGCTCATGCCCCCTGTTCACCTATTTAGGAGGCGCCGGCATCTCGGTGACCGCCGGGCTTGGACAGCTGCAGCCATGCTCAGTTGTCGTCTGACAGGCCAGGGTCCTAACTCCCATGAAGTCATGAAGAGACTGTTTTAGTGTGTGTTTATACACACACCAAGTGATAGAGGCCTCCCTGCTCACTAAACGTGGCTCTGAAAGTGCCCTTCACTGGAAACCATCTAATGTTCGGTGCACAGGTTGCACATACGTGTTGTAATATGTGTTCGCGTGATCCGAGAGTGCTTGGACATTAAAATATGCACTTTATATATGTATAATCAGGGTGCGCATTGGACTAACAGTACCCAAGTGTCTCCCTGCAGAAAGTAGAAATGCAGCAAGCAAGATTGTTTATCCTGCAGCTCGAGTGTTAGTGGAACATTTACAAATGTTCATGTGTAACATTTAAAATATCCGGTAATATAAATCATGCTATCCCTACATAACACCAGCTTAAAATGCTCTATTGTGCGGACATCAGGAAAGGTCTCTTTAAAATGTTTACACCAAAAAGGTCTATTGGGACAACATTGTTGCTCAATTTACGGGGTTGCCAAACTCTAGAGCTTCTCATTCACGGGGACGTTTGTATTAATGTGTGTAGTGAATAAATACACTAAGGAAAGACTCAAAAATTATTATGAAGGTAAAGGTATAAAATACAACCTCGGTCGCCTGTCCCTTTAATGGATTAACATTGTGATTTACAATGATGACTTTTACACTCTTATCTACAGATTATATTTTAGATACAATTGGAAATTGAATACTGCAGAGGGAGGGACACAATCATATTTCACCCCTGCCACAAAAGTCAGAGGTCTGGTAGCACAGTGTTATACGCAATTGTAAGAAGCCCAAATCATTAGACATTGGGTGGCTTTACTGAGTACTTTTAAGTGTGCATGTTGATTAGCTCAAGCGCTCCGTCCATCATCCCCTTTGGTATCGCTTTGTACGCCCTAAGTTGGCAGGGTATGCCCAGACATGGGTCCCTTGCTCACTTTGCCACTGGATTCAAGCTAGCCTCGGCTGATGGCGGCTGAATAGCCAGAAACCGGTCCCAGGATGCTTGTTTCCGGTCCAGGGAAGACATGGCTTGGCAGTTCGGGCTGGACTGTTCCCATGAGGCACAGGGTCAGACTGATTTGCATATGGCCATGTCTGAACTGGGGTGGTGGAGTGAGCTAAAGAATGATGATGGATTAAACCCAGATCAGTTGACTGGGGGTGAGTGTTTGATTAGCTCAAGCGCTCCGTCTATCATCCCCTTTGCTATCGCTTTAAGTGTGCATGTGGCACATTGGATAATGGTGCAGGACAATTATTCTTTATGGTCCATCTTGTGCCTGTCGAATGGGGACGAACCGTCCGATAGATGAACATGCATTTTACTCAATACTTTGTTTAGTCTGCAACGTGGTACCATTGACGAGGTCAAGGGCCCTGGCTTGCTGTAGGTGCTAGGCTACAGGTTGATCATACATACTTAGACGCAATGACAGAAGAGGCTGAACTATGCGGCACGCCATGCTAAGCATAGGTTTCAGCTTACATGTTTTAATGCAATGGCAAAGCAAGTGTTCGGGTCAGAATCATTAGGCCACAGGGTGGCACGACAAAATATTTTCAAACCCTCGCTATCCTCGTAAGGGAGTTGCAATTCTATCATGAGGTAGAACATAGAGGGTCTTGCTCTCATCTTGCCAGTGCAGATAATCATTATTCGCTAGGATTGAGAGCTGCACGTGTGGCCTTCCTTGCTTATTTATAAACAAACTTGTGGAAACTGACTCAAGGAGGATATCGCAGTGGATCTACACACCTGCTAAAAAACTGTGCAATGCAGATCGCAGGCCTTTGGGTCTCTCTGCTGGTCGGCGTGGCCTGTATGGCAGCGTAGATGTAAAAATCTATAAGTATACCATAGAACAACGATTTAAGGTGTCATCAGGAGCCACGTGGAAACTATTAAGGTTAGATAAGAGGGTGATGAAAAACTTTCCCTGGTCTTTCAGAAGGGTGCTTCAATAGGGTAGGATGACTGAGCAGCAAGGGGCAGCACACAGCTCACCTCATCCGGCCATACCCACCTGCACTTCCGTCCCAGTTTCCCAGTGCAGACAATTATTAATTGGTAAGGATGGAGCGCCGCACGCGTGGTCACTCCGTGCTTTAGGGATACAAAAGCATTAGTCCCTGTATAGAATGCAGACACGGGTCTAGCGGCCACGGGCTAAGGCACCCAACGTAGGGGTGGGTGTATGACCTCATGGTCACAGGTTCAGATCCCGACAGGCCCACTCAGCCTTTCATCCTTCGGAGGTCGAATAAATGTTTATCATTACACTTATTGATCTAATAAAAGGTATCACGGATAGCTCATACTCCCAGACTTAACTGCACACCACGCTCGCTTAGCGCTTTTCACAGATAACCTTTGTTCTGCACAGTTGCACTTTATTTCGCATTTTGTTGCACTGTATGAATTTGAATTGTTTGTTGCCTCTTAGCTGCTTTTAAGCTGTTTTATACGAGTGCATTTTTAATCATTTTAATCCTATCGCGTCAATTTTAACTTTGTTCCTGCTGCTCTTTATACTGCGCACATTCAGACTTTTAAAATTTGTAAATCTGTACCTCCGATATCCGCATTTACACCTCCTAGGGCGGGCAATCGGGGACGGATTTCGCTGTTACACTTCCGCCTGTTCAGGAAGTGCTCAGGGGCTCAGGGGTGGGGCTCCGATCTTGATGCAGTGCCGTGGGGGAAATAAAAGCACGGCCGCAGCGCGGCCGCGCAGCGGGCGCGCCGCTGGCGCGCCAAAGGCAAGCCCGTCTGCGCCGGAATGTGCCCAGCGCCAGAACCCCTGCCCGTCTCACGCCAAAAAAGTATGCACAGGAGCTATTGATCAGCCTGAATAAGGGTGAGTGCCCAAATCCCGATTTATTGGTCGATGGAGACTTCAATTGCACAGCGAGATGCAACTTATGTGGTTTAGTTGCCCACTGCCAACAGAGTAAATTCATAAGTGCCAGGGAAAGTGGGGGCAATATCCCTCTACCCCTACCGGATAGTTACTAGTGTAGTACCGGTGGGTGGGGGGTATCCCAAGGACCTTTAGGAGACAATGTCCCTTGGCAGATACAAGTGGAACCCATGAGACCGCAGGTCGCTAGCAATGACAGTATCAGGTGCATTCTACTGAATACAAGATCAATGGGGAAATATAAATATGAACTAGAATGCATGATACAACTTTTAAAACCTGACCTGGTCTTTTGAACAGAAACTTGGGCAAACAATGCCTCCGAACCAGACTGGAATGTTTCTCTACCTGCTGGCTATCAGGTAGCCTGTGCAGACAGGGTAGGGAAAAAAGGGGGGGGGGGGGATTGCTATAATATACAGGTCCCAGTTCATAGTGAGGACTGAGCTGGTGACAGTATTGGAAGCGGAGGCGATGACCTTCAGCATCAAAAGTAGTAACACCTTGCTTCTTCCGGGGCTCCTTATTTACAGACCCCCTGGGGCGCGGCCCCCATTCAGCCTTGCACTTCAGACTTTTCTTGAGTCATGCCTTGATACCCCGACGTTCGCAATCTTACGGGACTTCAATTTCCATCTACAAGCCAACAATGATGCGAAAACAGCCACATTGGTGGACAATCTTGTAGGGTATGGGCTGAAACAGATAGTTTTGGGGCCCACACACTCAGCTGGTCACACCTTGGATGGCATATTTACGAATAACCAGGATATAGATCTGACAAGTGTATTGCCCTTACCTTGGTCAGATCATTATGTAATACTTTTTAACATTGCTAACCCTAGAATTAGTAGAGATCAGAGGAACAGACCACCTTTGGTCAAATTCCTCCGATGGAAAGATATCCAAAAAAAACAATTGGCAGCCTCCTTGGCAGATAATCCCCCTAACACTATGCTTGACCCTGATGTTGCGGCAAATAACTTTGATGACTGGATTAGGTCATCAATAGACCAACTTGCCCCTGAAATAACCAAGCAGCCCAAAAGGAACTGAGTGTCAGCACCTTGGTATGGGGCTGAGCTCAGACCCATAAAAGCCAAATGTAGGCGTCTTGAGCGGCTTTGGAGCACGGACTATAGTGAAAAGCACAAAAAGAACTATAACTTGGCCCTGGAGGAATATAAAGAAGCCATAAAACGTGCAAAAGCGACCTATTATACAACTAAAATCTATGAAGCCAAAAACTCCTCGAAGGAGCTTTTTAAAACAGTCGCAGCCCTATCTAAACGTCCGCAGGATAGCCACTTTAAACCGGACCAAAACTTCGTGGACAAAATCGCCTCCTTTTTTCAAAATTAAGTACAGGCAGTTTATGACGAACTGCAGAAGACAGCGCCAACGACAATGCAAAACAATGAAGATCCCCGGCGGATAACTCTTCTCAGAGCAGTCTGTTAGAGTTCTCTGTTTTAGCGGCAGAGAAAGTCATTGATATACTATTATTGACAAAATCAGGCTCGCCTTTGGATCCCTGTCCTTCATCAATTCTGCACTCGGTATCCGACCAAATCAGCGTACATATTACCCCTCTTTTAAACGGGTTAATTAGCTCTGGTGTCTATCCTCAGTTATGGAAAAAGGCTTGCATTAGGCCGATCATCAAGAAAGCCACACTGGATCCTGCTGAGGTAAAGAATTACCGCCCGATATCATGTCTCCCATTACCAACTAAAATTCTGGAAAAAGCAATAAATTTAGAACTTATGGACTATTTGGATGATAATCTACTTCTTGATTCCACCCAACACGGCTTCAGAGCAAGACATTCCAACGAATCTGCCTTGATAATGGTGACAGAAGAAATCCGCAAACTGGTGGATGAAGGGGGCAGAGCTGTCCTCATCCTGCTCGACCTATCAGCAGCATTCAACACCGTGAATCACACGGTGTTGGTGCAGCAGCTGAAGGCAGTAGGCATTAGAGGGACGGCTCTAGCCCTCCTTTCATCCTTCCTGGCATCCAGGGAACAACTGATCCACTGGGAGGGTCTTAAGTCTGCAAACTTGTGCCTCCCATGTGGAGTCCCACAGGGGTCGGCTCTCTCACCAACGCTTTTCAACATCTATGTTACCCCTCTGGCCAGATTAATCAAACAGCACGGATTTAATCTGGTGTCATATGCGGACGACACCCAGATAGTGGTGTCGGTCTCGCAGAGGGTGGACATCACAGCGGCCCAGTTCCGTAATTGTCTTAATGCAGTTATGGCTTGGATGAACGCAAACTTCCTCAAACTCAATACTAATAAGACCGAGGTTATTGAGTTTGGGAAGGGCCCCTCAGTTTGGAATCAACTTTGGTGGCCTGCGGAGGCTGGGAGTTGTCCAGCCCCGGTGACCAAGGCAAAGAACCTAGGCTTTATATTCGATAGTGAATTAAAGCTTGGGAAGCAAATCAATCAAGTAACCTCTGCCTGCTTTTTCACCTTGAAAGTTTTGCGCAAAATCTTGCCGTTCATCCCATTCACTCTAAGGAAAATGGTAATTGGAGCCCTTGTACTTTCCCGAATTGATTATGGGAATGTGCTATACTTAGGTATAGACAAAGGCCAAACTGCTAAATTACAATCTCTGCAGAATGCGGCTGCCCGTGTGCTGCTCGCTCTGCCCAAATATCATCCCACCTCTACCAGTATCAGACAGCTCCACTGGCTTACCATCACGGAAAGAGTAAAATTCAAGGCCCTCTGCCTAGTGCACAAGGCGCTCCACGGAGGAGGTGCCATTGACATTCAAAAGCTATTCTCCTGGTACAAACCTCTGCGAAGCCTGAGATCCGCCGACACAGGGTTGGTACTGGTGCCCAGAATAAAAAAAGGCTAGATGGGGTGGTAAGAGCTTTTCACATCAAGCTGCTAAGTTGTGGAACTCCCTCCCCTCACAGCTGAGACTGCAACCCAACAGGATTATCTTCAGGAAACAGGTTAAGACCTGGCTGTTTCCTAAGTGCTCTTAAATAAGCAAGCATCTGGATCAGTATGAACTCACCTCAGCGACAAGATGCCTCGGCAATCGAGCGCTCTATAAATGCATCAGTCATACGGATAGGAAGCATATTAGTCTCACAGCGGTGGTGTAGCCAAAATGAATGGGTACACATGTTTGGGAGGCTTCATTGACGCTTGTCTAAGCAGTTCAGATCACACCACAGAGGGCATAGAAAGGCCATGGCCCCTGATGGAATATTTTTAAATTCAGTTATGTGGGATCGGGGCTTGCAATCTCATTCCAATTGCAGTCAGAAACGGAATTTGTAAGGAAATTTTGTGAAGGCATTGGGCTCACTCAGCAGTGTAGTAAGCAAGAATTTAGCACAATTTCCATATGCCTGAAGTGTGGCGCAGGCAACAAGTTTAACACAGCCAAAGCAAATCAAGGTCTCAGTGGCAGATGCACAACAGACACACATTCTCAGAAACCAAAGTGACACCATTCATTTGTCCACCGTAGTTTATCAACAAAACTGCCTGCGCAAATGTCTGGTCAATGCAGCTAAGTATGTGCACTCTGCAAACAAGGGCATGTTACAGCTTGCTTTAGTTAAGCTATATTCAACCGCCCTATAGCCATGGCAGCCAGGCGGGTTGTGAAAGTTGTCACCTAACAAGTGTGCTGCGGTTCAAAAGTTGGGAAAACACTGGGTTAGAGCACAAGTGGCTACTATGTATTAAAGAACATTTGGCATTCCCAGTATTCAAGAAAGGGCAGGTATCTACATACTTCCCCCCCCCTGTTCCCACTGACTTGTTTGCTCCCTGGTACACATTAGCAGAAGTTGGGAGTGCAAGACCTCACCTAGGTTGGGGACTGGCTTAACTTTGATGGACAAGGCCAAAATGTTTCACATTTACTGAACGTGTGAATTTTTCAATTGCCAGTGCATAGTTTCTCATATACTCAGTATCATATTAATTTAAATAATCACTGTATTGACTAGTGCGACCAGTGGACGCTCATGCATCAAGACATCTGCAGCGGTGAGTGTTTCTATGCTGTAAGGATATAAAGGTTAAATACGACTGCCAGGTCCCGCTGGGGTGTCAGTCCATTGGCATCTTACTGGTTAAAAGGTGAGTTCAAAGGGCACATGAGGGTTCATGGCAAAGGATACCTGAATCGATTTATCTTTGGGTCTGGTGGTGGGTTCAACCGCATGGTCTGAGGATCTAACCCCCGTTGGGTTCAAGCAACCTTTCATCCTTCTGTGGTGGTTAAAATGAATATCGGGGAGCGGGGCAACAAAATACCGCTTATTCAGCAGCAGCATAACTACGGGAGCACTTGCACATCACAAATATACAAGCGCCGTTTTATGCTCCAACAAGCGCTATACACAGACCACTGGGTGAGAGGAAAGTAAGGCGGGCTGGATAGAACTCCTACTTCTACATGCGTTGACACATCTTGTCAAGAGTTGTTTGCCAAAGGTATTGCACTTCAGCCAGGCAACGTTAACAACCCATCCACACCAAGCCAATAGTTCAAGTTCATCCTGGGCCACATATACACAGCCCGGTAGCAGGCCCCGGCGGTTGTCAGTGCCATGGATTACTAAATTTCAGCTGTACAGTGGGCATGTCTTGTTGACCGAGCAGTATGGCTAAGGCCTCCATGGCCGATTAGTCAGACACCAGTAGCAGTGTGTGTGGCTTGCCCGCAGTGCAGTGTTAGGGGAATTACAATACCATGTTACAGGTCACACTGGGCTTGCTACCAGTGGGTCACTTGTGTGAGCGAGTTAACTGCCATTCGAAAAGGCATAAAAGGAGCATGGTCAACACACGATTACTACGGAGTATATCAGGGACCAGCAACCCATACACATGTTTTGGTGGAGGGCAATCAATTCCGGGGTAAACCAAGTGAACCAGGTCTAGTGGTTTAAGCATACGGGTCACAACTGGTTAGTAGGCAGTGTGTATCTAGGAACGGACCAGGCACACTGAGTAGTGAAACATACGAAAAAGCTGCACATTGCCAGAATTTGGAGTGTGACGGAAGCAACAATTCTATCTCAGCCAAAGCAAATCAAGGTACTTTCTGTCAGATGCACAACATACAAATGTTCACTCTAGCCTCACTGTATCAGTCTTGACACGAGCAAGGGTTCGACATAATTCATCAGTATCCCTGACTGGGCAAAGGTCTGGTCTCCTAGCAGAAATTGTGACCCCCCTAGACCAGTGCGTGTTAGTGGTGCTTCAGTTAAAGATAATTTTGCTCGCATTATCGCCCTTGCAGCCAGACGGCTTGCGTAAGTGTGTCACTCAACATGTATGTGGTTCCATAGCTGGGTAACACTGGTTTAGAGCACATAGGGTCACAGCTAGCTAAACACATTGAGCATTCCCATTTCCAAGAAAGGGAAGGTATCTTTACTTAGTGTTCTCCGACAGCTACCAGCTCTCAAGCTTTTCCTGCAGACCTGCATTATGGTAATCCTTTAACAGGAGTATGGAACGGGACATCTTGCTCCAGGGTGCGGACATTTAGCTGGCTACACAGCAGACAGACTACTGTCAAACAAGGTTGCTTGCGGGCTAGGTGGCCATGTAATGACCAGAACTAACGGTAAAGACCCCTGTCCCCCACCGGATTGCCCGATGTTGTGAGGGCAGTGGGATTTGCAATTTTACAGGTGTTTTATTCGCCCACACAGGGGCATAAGGGTACATTGCAGGACACTGTATATTAAGAGGGGAGCAAGACCTATAGAAGAAGTGCACCGGTAACCATGAGCATGGGGATAAGATCAAAGTCTCGCAGCGGTAAGTCAGTTGCTTAGGCCAGAATGTGTGCAGTGGCTCCAATAGCGTCAAGAAATATGGGTTTGGAGCACTATGGCTGACAATTTCAGAGCTCACTCTGCGGCTCAATCTCAGTAGGTGAAGGTAAATATGCTCATATAATTCTCAATGTCTTCTCAATCCAAAGGCATTGGCATCTTTTGCTGCACCTGGGATACCTGCAACAAAAGCGTGCGAGGGACCATATTTGCTGGGTGGGGTCACCAGCATGGCGACACAGCGCCTGTGGATCGCAGTCAGGCGAATGGATGGTGCAGGCAAGAAGGACATAAGATGTAGCAGAATCTTTGGAGTCCCCTTAGGGGACCTCAGGACCCACCACTTTGAGATTAGATTCACCTGGGCCTCTTTAGGTGGGCAGGTCCACCTGGCATTCTAGGAAGGCATGCCAACCCTTGCTGGGGCAGCAGTTGGTTATCAGTTTGAACCCGCCAGTTGGGTCTCGTCGAGTTCGGGGGTGGGGTGTACTATGGCTTAACCCCCCCCCCCCCAAAAGGTAAATGCAGACCCTTGCACACTGGGCTCTACTGATTACAGCACACTGGACTGTAGTCAATGTAGAGCAGTAATTTGTTATGCTCTTGGGGTACCATCTCCTGTTGGCACTGCGTTCCCGTACAATGGGAGGTCAGTGGGTTGAGATAAGGGTATTGGTTGTCCCGAACAATAACTTGCAGGGTAAACTAGGCTGTGGTTGAAGAAGAGAACAGTGTTCCCAACCTCCGGAGAGCCCATCGTACATTCCTATTCGCCATGGCTTAGCAATCAGAAAGGTCTGTGCAAATGTCTGGTCAACTTCACAAAGTATGTGCACTCTGCTCCGAGGGCAGGTTACGGGTTGCTTCAGTAAGCATAAAAGTCCCCTCCCTGATAGCCATAGTAGATAGGCTGGTTGTGGAAGCAGTCATCTAACAGGTGTGCTGCTGTCCCACAAATTGGGGAAACAGGTGTTAAGGCACATAATGGACTAGAGGGATTGCAACTACAGGTTGCAGGAGGTTGAAGCCTACATTAGCTTGAAGGGTAATGTAGCTGTGGTTAAGAGTAGCGCTCCCTCCTGGGAGGCCATCACATTCCTACAAGTCTTGTGAGGCAGTTGAACATTCCCAGAGAAGGATAAACAGCTCCATGCGCAAGTTCGCAGAACAAGGGGGCTTTGGCTTCTTCAGGCATGGGCTAATCCAGGCGAACACCAAAGGTTATTTTGACATAGATGGTGTGCACTTGTCACAGGTGGACATGGACCTGTCCCTACTGGACATGAAGGAGGCCCTGGAAATAGAGGGTTGCAGGTGAGGAAAATAGCAGTGTTGGTGGGGGGCTCTGTAGGCGACGGGGGCCGCCTCCAGAGCTGTGGAGGAGTTACAGGGCGATCTGGACGCATATGGGTACAGAAGGGTACCTCTGCAAGAGCACAATAATGGTGCCAGAGCCAAATCCCAGGAGTCCTCATGGCAGGTTCCTGGAAGAAGTCCGTCGGCGCCCCGCTAGTCCTTCGGGCAGTTGTGGCCCTGAACAACCGGGGGCTTGCCTTGCTACGCTACGCCCCGAGGGGGACGTGAGTAATAAGGGACCAATGTGTCATGTGATCCAGCAAAGAGGATCACCCCATAATGGGTAGCACTGATTGGGTTCGCCACAGTGCAAGTTGGCTCATCAGGCGGGCAGGGCACCATAGGTCGGTTACCGCTGCCTGCCCTTGGATCGCTCGTAAGATAACCCACCAGATTGCATACTTTTGTATGGAATAAACCTGCAGCAATATTTTCCCAAACAAAAGTTGTGTTGTGTATTTATTTATGTCATCATGCATGCTCTGACAGGGGGTCGGGAGTGTTGCCTATAATGGCACATGCGGCTGCCCGCGGCCCACGCAGGGGGCCACCTTAAAAGGGCGGTCCTCTTAGTGCCAATGAGGCACATACATCACCCCTCTAGTGTTGGGGACTCGGGGAGGAGTCCCCCTGCTCGGCGCGCTAGGCGCGTCACTTCCGGCGCATAGAGGTTGGGGGAGGGTATTTATACCTCCCCCGGCCTTTCTGGCGACCTCTTTTGCACCGGTCACGCAGTTTCCCGCCCTACGGCTTACCCAGGCGTGTAACGGGTGAGCAGGCTACGTGGAACGTTGTAATGTTTTCTTTTGTGTTGCAGGCAGAGTTACAGGGCGATCTGGAAGCATATGGGTACAGAAGGGTACCTCTGCAAGACTACAATAAGGGTGCCAGAGCCAAATCCCAGGAGTCCTCATGGCAGGTTCCTGGAAGAAGTCCGTCGGCGCCCCGCTAGTCCTTCGGGCGGTTGTGGGCCTGAACAACCGGGGGCTTGCCTTGCTACGATCCAGCAAAGAGGATCACCCCATAATGGGTAGCACTGATTGGGTTCGCCACAGTGCAAGTTGGCTCATCAGGTGGGCAGGGCAGCATAGGTCGGTTACCGCTGCCTGCCCTTGGATCGCCCGTAAGATAACCCACCAGATTGCATACTTTTGTATGGAATAAACCTGCAGCAATATTTTCCCAAACAAAAGTTGTGTTGTGTATTTATTTATGTCATCGTGCATGCTCTGACAGGGGGTGGGGAGTGTTGCCTATAATGGCACTATAGGAGCGAACACACGACCCCCAGGAGGGGACGGCAAACTGAAAAGTGAAACAACCACCCTAGACAGCTTGGCTCTCCACTCTACTATGTTCGGTCTCCAAGAACCAGTTGAGCTGAGAACCATCCCCAAATAAGAGAATACATTAGTATTGGAGAGGTGGTTTGTTCCTACCCAGATATTTGTTAATGGGAGGGGCCACAAGCCATGACAAAAGATTTGGAATAATAGTCAACATGTCAAATCTGCCCATAAATTTCACAAAAGATTGGACCGAAAAACACAAAGCTCTGGGCGTGCATGCTAGTAACACCACATTGTCTGCGTATAACAAAACTGGCGGGCGTGCGGAACACCTATAGAACATTTAATGTACATGCTGTTAAATGGGTTCCAAGCTTATTTATGTACAGGATGAACAGTCAAGGACCCAGCACGCACCATGTTGCACCCCTCACCTAATATGGATCTCCCTGGTAAGCCCTCTCCTCTTTCCAAACCTAACTGTAGCCTGTGTATTTGTGTGCATGGGTGCAGAAAGGTGTACAAGTGGCTCCTCCATCCCCAAATCCAATAAAATTCACCATAGCTTTTACCGATTTATGTAGTCAAATGCCATGGTAAGTTTAATGAGTCCTAATTGGGGTATGTTTTGTCATTAATATGTTTACCCAGAATTAAGCTAAGATTCATGCACTGCTCTTGTGTTCCAGTGTGTTTTCAAAAGCAGTATTGGCATGGATTCAAGATGTTATTGTCTTCCACCCACTCGATGATCTTATTATATAGGACCCTCCTGAAGATTTTGGCTGGTATGTCTATGGGGGAAATTGTGTGATAACAACTGAGTGAAGATCGATCACCCTTCTTAAAAATTGGTACTTTTGTCGATGAGGCCCATGAGTCTGGTAAGGATGCACAATTTAAATGATTGTAAACATTAGTCAATGAGAGCGCCAATAAACTAGTGTCACACTTTATTAGGTCGATGGGTATGCCATCTGTACCAGGTGCCTTTCCGCCTGCGCTTTGCTGTATTGCAACTAAAACTTCATGTAGGGTCACGTCTACAGCAGGATTTGGCTCTGCTGTCTTGCTTGCACATGTAGCCCGATTCCCTGTGGAATGACTTTGGGAAAAATGTACCTCTCATGCCTCGCTGCTGATGTGGCAGTTAATCAGCGTCTTCGTTCTGTTGACTGATGTCAAAGCTGAGAAAGAATCCCCAAAAAGATTTGCTATTTGTGGTAGCTGCTGAGTTCGCCAAGCTAACCAACTGCTTGGTAATCACCTCCACCTTCCTCCTTTTAGTTACTATCTTATACCTTTTACATAGCCTGGTCACCGCAGTGGGATCCCTGGGGCAGGCAGTCAGGGGCTTCCGAAGAGCTTGGTCCACAATCGAGCACTTGTGATCAAACCATCTTGGAATTGGGTAAGCATCCTTTGATGTCTTTATCGGCTTAGAGAGATGAATTTTAATGTCTGAGAAGAGAGTTGTAAATGAACTTACTAGGCTGTCCTACCTGTTGTGACCGTCATCAGATAGACAACCTAAAATTGGATCCAGATTCCTCTGAATAATTTCAGCCAACTTTTATGTGGGGTTTAGGAATTTCCAACAGACTTTCAAATTGTCTCTAGATAACTTTAAATCACGAAGTTCTGGTTGGCTTTTAGGGCCCACTCTAGGGGTTATAATCAAATCGATTTCAAAAGGGTAATGATCACCAAATTCTGTTCCTAGAATCGTCCCTGACACCAGCTTCTCAGATAAATTGGCAGATACAAAAATATAATCTATTATAGAGTGACAGTTCCTACCCCTGAAAGTAGGCAAACCGGCTTCACCTACACCTGCCACCTCAAGAGCGTTCTGCAGGTCAAGGGATGCTAGAAAGGCTCTAATTCTTTACCCCTCTGGTCCAGCCCTTCTGCGGGAAACATTCTGTTGCTTCGATCCAGGCGAAATAGTTTGGAATTAAAGTCCCTGCCAAGCATAAATAGACTGGTTGGCCCTCGCCTGTTACTGACTCCAAAATTGAATCATTAAAGCTAAACAGTTCTGGGAACCTGCGGTTTGGGCAGTTTAAGAAATCATTGTTGTAAAAATTGACAAAATACAACAGAGGATTCCCTTCATAAAGCACAGCCTGGAAGTTATTACCCGTAATGTTTAAGGCTTCGGCGTTGCCTCCTACTGAAAGATTTATCAAAGTGGTTAAACACTGTGAGGCACAGCTCGAACAGGATGGAATTGCTGGTGTATAAAAACAGGAGTACCCGTCAAGCATTATGGTGCCAATGGCCCAGGATTCCCGTGGCATATTTATTAGGGGTGGGCGATGAATTATGCTCGACCAGCAGAGTGTGCGGAGCTTTGTCCTCTCTTTGAGGACTTCAGAAAAACTCTGCGAAGCTGCATGGAGTGCAGTTTTTCATCTGGCACGGCTTGCCAACGTAAAGTGGGTGGCATGAACTAGAAAAATCATACTCTACACCACCTCCTGGTGAGACTCCTGAATGCAGGCAGTCACGGCAGGTCGCTACTGCTCGTGTTGAGAAATCTGCTGCTCACATTGAGGGAGCTGCTGCTCGAAAAGAATATCTACTCAGGTGGCAAAAAGAAGCAGTGCCCTCTCGCACTGCATGTTGTGTTATTCACACTGATTTTACGGCACGGGAACGGCTCCCAGCACTAAAAAATTTGCTCGAGCAGCATGACTTACTGCACTCCGCTGCTCACGGCAGAATTTTTAAGCAGAACTCTGGAAACTCCGTCCAGACCTAATAACTATATCGTAGGCACGTATCAAGGATAGCCAGTCTAGAAGAAGTATTTAATATTGTAGACCTGCGATATTCCAGCTCAATACTTTCATTGTATGCCTCTTGTCCCTACTCATTGGGTTCAAAGAATAAGTACACTGAGGGGCAGGCATGATCATGTGTTCCTCCTGTGGGGCCTCAGTGCACATTTGCTCTATACCCTGGGGGTGCTGGTGTTACATCTAAAGGGGAGGTAGCTTCTGAGACAGTGAGTCAATCGCACTATTCAGTGTCGCTCAGGGGGACAAACCTGTTTCCCAAGGGCAATAATGACAGCGGGGCCAGGCTGAGACGGCCCCTACTGGTCCGTCTGCCTCATTCGGGAATCCACGGGAGCAGGCACAAAATCTCTGATCCATAAAAATAGCCCAAAGGGTATACCTGGATACCAGTTAATCTGGCTGGATTGGGTGGACCCAGAGTTGTCAGGAGACATGCGACTGTAGTAGGGTTGTTCAAGTTAACTATTACACAGTCCCCCGACCACTGCTTGGTATCTGGACCAAGCCAATCAACCCTCCTAACCATGATGATTGAATTATAAGTTTCCATGCCATTACTGGTGTTTAACTTAAACCAGTGAACTACCTTGTTCCTTAGTTCCTCAAATGTTTCTAGTGCAGGTTTATTATATGGGGTTGATTCCGGGGGCAGGTTGATCACCTTGCTTGCCCGGATGATTAAAGGCTGGAACGCTGTAGGTAGGTGTTTGACGTATGAATCATCCAAATGCACAGGGGATAATAGAGTAGCATGCAGAGCAGCAATAGGGTTCCTAACTGACTGTGTGGATGGAGGGACTGTCTTAGGTAGATTGCTGGTGCACTCTGGGGCTGAGGTAAATTTACCTTAGTATTACTATGACACTGCTCACTGCTAGTAACTCCCACCCCAACTATAAGATTTTTGTCCTTGTGCAGGATTGCTAATCTTTTTACCAGTACCAATAATTGTGCCGCACGTTCTTCAATCTGAACTAATCGCAAAATGATGGAATCATATTTAGAGTTCACGTCACCATTTGCTCCCTGAAAGGAGGTTAACACTGGGTATTCAAATGAGGGCTCCGACTATATCCCCACGGACACTAAACCCCCCTTTCTGTTTGAGGTGACCTTGCATCACCTCCACTTGCTACTGGGGCTGACAATGGGGCTTGGCAGAATATTGGCCACCTGGCGAGAAACCCCCTTGGCTCGTCATAAGCAACGCCAATCATGCTCACAATTGGTGAGGATCACATGGCTGAAAGTAAAATGGAGTGCGTCGGACTAAGGGCATGTGACTCAGACAAGGGAATGTACTCCTTTGATAGGAAAAGCCTTCTTTCGGCTAACTCAATCTCTTTCGATACTACAGAGACTGCCCGGGAGTGAACTCCTCGATACTGATAACTTTTACAGTACTCTGGGGTGACATGTGTGTTGCAGCACCCACCTTTCTCTTCCACATGCTTTGGACAAAGTCGTGCCACTAAAATTGAATAGGTTTCGACGTGGGTTAAGGGGGGACCTCACGCTATACAATAGTGCAAAATACAGAATGCAAGGTTCTAGTTGTCCAACCCAATATGGACGGTAATAGATTTTACAGGTACTGAATGGACGAGCTTAACAAAAAAAAAGGGCAAAAGCTGTTTCATACAGTTTAATGAGCGCTCAGCACATTGAAGATCGAGGAAGAGAGCATACCGCTGCTGGAAATTCCATTAAACGCCTGGAAAAAAGCTATAAATAGACAAGTCCGCGAAACATCATTTGAACTTGATCTTAAATCTCTCTGCTCAAGCCCCCACTTAGACCCGCTGAACAGCTCCTATATGGTAGGCAAGGCACAACCCTACCTAAACGAGGCCCTTACACCACAAGCCCAAACCAAAATTCTCTTCATGAGACTATGCATACTAGGAATCACCGATTTTAACCCTGCATGGGCTCGCAGGGGGGAATCCACAAAATGCAGACTGTGTTCCTACATGAGGGAATCTTGGTTGCATCTCCTATGCTGCTGCCCCGACCTTAAAAATGAACGTTGGCGACTGCTTCGCCCCATTTGTATCACCAAGGGAACGAAGACATGTAGTGAAGCGTCAGCCTTGTGCTTTTCTACAACAACCACGATGACCCTAGCGAGACTGGGGAAATGTACGCACCTTATTAGGATTGCTCTAAAGGCTGCAAATGAACACAATCAAACCATGGTGACAAGCACAGCAAAAGCAGGGGGATAAAGCACCCTGGCCCCAAACAAGGACTGAGCCCTGCGCCCTCTTACCCGTCCCATTGAGTCTGCACCATATTATGGCTCTTAACTGAAGGACCAAGGAGAACGGCCCACAGACTGCTGAAGTAGAAAATCCCCATGGTGCATTGGGGTGCCTCAGAAACTTGTGCAAGGACACATGACAGTGACCACCGGCGCAGGCTGACTGAGTGGGTGCCCGGAGGGGGCGGGAGGGGGGGGGCGGTATATCAACCAAATTATATCTGTAGCTCCACTACTTTTACTGTGTCCATTCTTTTTACCTGTTCTTTTTTAAGTGTTTTTACTGTAATGATTTAAATTAATTGTACAGTTAATAAATAAATTCAAATTCAGTTTAATGAAACTTAAGCAGGGGTTATTTATCAAGGCAGGTCACAAGGTCTGTAATAAAAAAAATCACCAACTTTACCCACCTACTCACAATATAAAAGAATAAACATGCCCACAAGAGTCCTGAGAACAAAGAAAACTTGACAAAGAATATTCCTGTAGGAAAGTAGTATCTGCTTTTATCGCTCCCACACTTTTTACCTGGTGTTATGCTGTTACTGACTAGTCTGACTGGGATCCTGCTGATAAAGACCCCCGTCTCTATGCTTTCTCCCCTAAATTGGCATGGTAAGTACTTAGGTACACCCCAGATTGGCTACTGGTGTAACCTTATAAGTCCCTAGTATATAGTACCAAGGTATCCAGGGCATAGGTACACCAGGGGTCTCCCATGGGCTGAAGCATGTATTATGCCAACCAAGGGAGACTACTCAAACTGTGACTACTGGCCTGCCATTTCAGCCTGTGTAAGCTGGTGCTAGCCGAACTTACGACAAATATAAGTTTGCTTATATCTGAGGTCACTGCACTTAAAACCTATAGGTCACCCCTTAGGCAGGCCTTCCAATCCTGAAGGCAGGGTGCTTGTTTCTAAGTGTGAGGGTGTCACTGCATGAGCGGGACACCCCTACAACCTTCAGAGTCCATTCTCCTGGGTTGTAAGTGCATCAGTCATTACGACATATAGAGTGGCCATTCGTCATTACGCGATGACCATCTCTAAACTGGCTGTAACATACCCTGTCGTGTTGGGTATCAAACATGTTGGAATCATACCCCCACTCCATAAGCGGTGTGGAAGGTATGATTCCATGCACTGTAAAGCTCCTCCGGGAGGCCCTCATTGCTCCCAGTACCAGTCTTCCAGAACCGGACAGCAAGCTAGGGCTGCTGCAGACCAGAGACATGTTTCTGCCCTCCTGCTGCTGAGCCAAGCTTGTGCAGGGGAAGGCAGAACACTAGACATCCTATCACAGGAGGTGGGACCATCCCAGATAGGGTTTAGTGTATTGGGGCAGGGTGGGGGCGCTTGCCAGTACCACTGAGACTGCTTGAAGGGCACATTTGGTGCCCTCCTTGCATACTCCAGTTCAAACAGGATCAGGGAACCATTGGCTCCTGCTCTGGTGTGAAACTGGACAAAGGACATCGGAGTATCCTCCCCACTGTCTGACCCCTCCTCTGGGAGGGACCCCTGAATCGTCCCAACCTTTTTCATTGGGGACTTAAGGGCTTACCTGTGGGTGGATCCCTAGATTCGTCGTGAGACAATATTCAGATCAGACACCACTTCATCTTCGACTGTCTGGGCACTCTGGACTTTGCTGGACTCTGCTCTGGGCACCGAGACTGCTACTGGGAAGACTCCTGCTGCTAGGCTACTGCAACATCTGTGCTTGTGCTCCAAACAGGAACCTTCTAAGGCCTGTGGACATCCAAGACACCTGACCAAATACACCTTGAAGTGAAGGAGTCACTTCCATGCATCTGCATGCACGCAAAGCTGACCGGTCTGCTGCTCCTGGGCTCCCACGGACTCTGAAAGGCTCAGCAACACAGGTGGTGGTTCTGAAACTCCCTCGAGACCTGCACTGTCTTCTCACCAAGTTTGAGGCCAGTATCCCTTGTTTGAACTGCCAGAACCGAACCCCTGTGCACTGTGTCGACTTGCTGTTGCCAAGGCTGGTTGGCTTTCTTCCTCAGAGATCATCATGCTCCATGAAGCTCCAACCTCAAGCATCTCCTGCAGCCAAGATTTTCGCCTGCACCGCATCACTTGCACTGTGGGCCTTCATCATTTGGTGTGCTGCTCGAGGTCCTCTTGCGACTTCTGTGGCTCTGGCCCATGGTTCCTCTTGAGGGTCTTCTTCGACTCCAGTGGGCTCCCCTGCTTTCTCACGGCCTGCTCCAACTTACCTGTGCGTGGTGAGTCACTTGGACCTTGCTTGTCTCGACACTGCACCTTTTTCGCTTGCCACATTGTTTGCAGTTGCCAACGCTTGTTGGTGCTCCCGATGGACACCGACCCCTCAACTCTTGACATCCGATGTGGGGCAGCTCGTGAATGGCTCCTGGTTCTTCCACAGTGTCGCCTGGACCACACAGATGCAGCTCCAAGGCCATCCTCAACTCACCCGCATCACCCGACATTGGTGGGCATTCGTCTTCGGTGCCTCCTGGGCACTCCTGAGTGGCATAGACTCTGTCCCCTCTGCTTGCAGGCACTTCTCATCTTGAATCCACCTTTGGGTTCCAGCGGACACTTTCAACTTCTTCGCCAGCAGCATCTTCTTTAAGTCCTAAATTCAGTTTTGATTGTGGTTTCTGACGCCAATTCGCACTTATGCACCCAGATTCCCTGGTGTAGGTATCCTGGTTCCTAGAGTATCCATGGGTGGGGTGGCTCTCCAACTTTCTGTCTTCCATGGGGTTTCTTCAGGGTCCACTGGGAAGGGTCCTTCTTCTTTAAAATTGAATCTGTGACTTACCCATTGATTTGACTTGAGCATGCGGTTGTGCTGCCACTCAGCACATGGCCTCCGTGGGGTTCCTGGGTACTTACCTCGGGTGGTTCCTTGGGTCCCCAGCACTTCTACATCTTCTGGGTACAGTCTTGGCTTAAGTCGTGGTTCGCATCCCACTTTTTTAGTATATGGTTTGGTCTACCCCTGGAGACCACTGTGTATTTATGCTACTTACCGGTTGTATTTGCAAAGTATCAGATGCATTGTGTTATATCTCAGGGTAGGAGATATAGTTATGTGTTAGTGAGTGTCTTATAATAAATACCTATTTTTATAAATGCACTGTGTGGTTCTTTTCACTTAACCTATACCAATAAGATCAAGATCTGGTAAAACAAGCTGCTTTACACTCCTTCTGGACTAAGCCTGAAGGCTGCTCTCCACAGCTACCACTTAGAGAGCTTTCTAAGGTTGTCTAAGACCACTAAACATTACATAAGTGAGCACCATATATAAAGCCAGCCTCCTACAATTCCCTACTATCACAAAGACAAGTGAATAAAGTGAGTCAAACAGTAGCTTAAGTGCCCAATTGTGTTATGAATAAGACAAGAAAATAAATGAAAATCATATTTATTCACTAACACTTAGCCATTGGTATATCAATTGAATGGGTAGGAGCTGCTGCAGAGTCCTATGAGCTCTCCGCAATGGAAGGACAGATGGATCCCGGAGCCGAGAGCCAGGAGTGATTGCTGGAGGGTCATAATGCCTGTTCCGTTTAGGTCCTCGTGCCCTCAGCCAACAAATATCTAGGCCAGCCAGCCTCTTCCAGTCGATAGAGGGTGCAGTATGGGCCCGCCCTTGAAGCCGGCTTTTCCAAGGCACAGCCCTCACGCAGCCCATGCTGCGGAACAAAGCACTTCGCTTCACAGCGCTTTCAAGGGCGCAGTGAGGATGCAGTTGTGAGCAATCACAGGATCTGCCTCCTGGGGCCCTGTGCATGGTTGCTGTTGTCCCCCACCTTTGCACAGATGACAACCTTCCCACGTTGCGGGACGATGTACTGAACTTTATAGCTCTTTCAGGCCAGCAGTGAGGGTTCAAGTGTAAGCAACCACAGGGTCCACCTCCTGGGGCCCTGTGCAGGATGGTTGCTGCAGTCCCCCGCCTTTACACAGATGGCATCCTTCATGTGCTGTGGGATGAAGCACTGTGCTTTATAGTGCTTTCAGGCCAGCAGTGAGGGTGCAGGTGTGAGAAATCACAGGGTCACCTCCTGAGGCCCTATGCAGGATGCATGCTGTAGTCACCCACCTTTACTCAGATGACAGCCTTCCTGCAGCCTCCCCTCATCACTAACTTTTCCGGGTAAAATGAGGTAAAAGCAGGAAGGGAGCTGTTAGAAATGGGGTCTCTAGTTGGCAATGGTGTGCACATTTGTCCAAATAGGGACCCTTCCTTTTAGTCAGTGTAAGGGGTTTGCGCTTCTAAAATAACCTCTGCTCACCCCCTTGATAGCTTGGCACGAGCAGTCAGGCTTATTGGGGGGCAATAAGTAAAGCATTTGCACATAACAGACAGTAATACAGTGCAAACACTACAAATGGACACCACACCAGTTTTAGAAAAATAGCCCAAGGGCTAACCGAAGGCTCAATGACCCCCAGCTCTAGCAGTTTTGGACTTCTGTCCTGATGCAATCTCTAACATGGTCAGGCTGTCTAAAATTCTGCTCTTCACAGGCAGGTTGTCAGCTATGTCCATTTCATGGTTACACCAGGTGGTTTGACTGGGAATCAGAGAAAAGAGGCTAGGAAACTGATTGAGAACCTGTATACAATCAGCTTACTGTTGACCAGTGAAAGTGTCTGCCAAGACTACTCCTTCTATTGATCCATCAACAGGGTCTTGTGAGAGGAGATCAGGGAGAGGGTCACTCTCTTCCTCCTGTCCCTCATCATTGGAAATGAGCAAGCTCATGTCAGCACTGCCCACAAAAGATTTTAGGTGGTTCACAGGAAGTACCCTGTGGGTACTTCTTGGAGTACCTAGGTCAACCAAGTAGGTGACCTCACCTTTCTTCTCCAGTGTAATGTGTGGGCCACTCAATAATGCCCTAAGCAGGGCCCAGTCTATAGTAGCACGGACATTCGGCGTACTGAAATCCCGCTTCAGGAGTCTGGATATGTCATGGTGCCGATTGCTTGCTACCAATGGTACAAAATCACACTTGTTTCCTGCATTTTACACAATATTTGTGTGCGGACAAATAATGAGCTGATGCCAATGAGAAGCAGGAACTGCCGGACAATGAGGATGAGGAAGATGAGGAGCCACATTAAACTGTTTCCTTCAGTATCAGCAACTTGGCAAAGGGACTATATCATTCACAATTTATTCACGGATGCTTGAGTGACTTACAACATGTTACAAAATCATTACTACATGTAACTGTGTACATATTTATGCAAATAAATATATGAGCTCTGCCAGTGTGTATGCATTTTGATTTCATATTAACAGAAAACATCAAAACATTTACATCACACCTGCTACTAATTGCCACACAGAAAATGTACATCGCTATGTGTGTGTAACAAACAGCATAGGACAACTTCTGGTTCAAACAAAATAGTGTGCATGCAACTACCTGTAGCAAATAGTTCTCCATTGACAATCACAATTAACATGGTGTGGTAAAGAAGATATTGTGCTATGGCTCTGTGTGTGTGTCTCCTACAGCTAGTAATTTGTACGACCTCATATTTGTGAACGATAGTAGAGTTAAGTCATAGTATAATGATTGTGAAGTCATCCACATAGTATGTGCACGGGAAAACATACCAAACCTACAGTCTCCATATGCTACATCAAAAACGGCATCCACAGATGAAATCCATTAGGTTATCTCATATCACACATTCAAATGCTACATACTATACTTTGCCAGTGCAACAGTGTCTACCTAGTGAAAATGTAGCCACACTTGTCCCACTAGGCTAAGATGCTAATGGGAGAAGCAGTGATGTAGCCTACCATGTTGGTGTAATGTACTCAGATACAAATGATGGCTTAGCTCTTATCAGTACAGTCTGAGTGTGAATGTGAAGACACAACACCCAATTTCAGAATACATAACAATTGAGTATCAGAAATCACATATAGCAAGATCAATACAGACAAGGTGCCATGCACCAATGCATCCCAATATACAGTGTTCCAATGTGATTAGAAAATTGCAGATGAACTTCATGTCTGGAAAATGCCATCAGAAAACTTAAAGTAACAGCACAACTTAAAAACATATTGTGATGAGTCCCAATGGCAAACATTTTCATGATTGTACTACACCTGACTAGTTGTGGCTAGACAAGCTGGCCTTGTGATCCGCATGATGGTAAAGACTATGTGCAATTGGAATGTGCATGGCCCACACATATCCTTCCAGACACAAGGCCACACTGCCGATATTTGTGTACCACAAAATGATATGGTGGGTTCTCTCAACACTTCCCTGCACATAAACCATTCTTGGAGTAGTTCTACATGACCAATTAGTAAGTAAGTAAGTAATATGCTTATACAGGCGTCTTGGCGCTGTGGTAGGACACTGGATTAGCAGCAGGCGGAGTGGCTTACTTCTGTCTGATAAATAGCCAAGTCTTCAACAGTTTCTTGAACAGAGGTCTAGAGGGTTGGAGTCTGATGTCGTCAGGTAATTCATTCCATAACCTGGACGCACGATATGTCAGACTTCTTCCTCCCCATCTGGCTCTTTGTATTCTGGGTACCTGGTCTAGACCTTTTGTTAGCTGATCCAAGATTACGCCGAGGGGTATACTGCTGAAATAACTTCTGTAAGTCAGCTGCTCCTCCACCAAACTGGGCTTTTTGTACCAGGCAAAGCGCTTTAAATTTGATTCGCTGTTGCACCTGCAGACAGTGGAGGGTTTTAATGTGCCTGAGATTTGATGGAACTTCGGCATGTTAAGCAGCAATCGGGCCGCAGCATTTTGCAAGGATTGTAATTTGGACAGTTGGCACTTGTTAATGCCTAAAAAGAGGGCATTGCAGTAGTCGATCTGTGAAAGGATCAGAGCGACAACAACCGATATCCGTAGTTCCTGGGGGATGAATGGGAACATTTTCCGTAGGACTTTTAGATGAAAGAAGCAGGCTGATGTAAGCTGGTTAATTTGGTCTGAGAAACCGAGTTGATCATCCAACAGGATTCCCAGGTTCCTGGTTTTTCTTGCCGGTACTGGGCATTGACCTGCCTCTGCCGGCCACCATTTCTGGTTCCAGAGCAGCGCTCCAGTCCCAAACTCCATCACTTCTGTCTTTCCCGCATTCAGTTTAAGGTCATTTTGGTGCATCCAGTCCATAATGTGTTTTAAACAGCCATGGAATTTCCCAGCGATGGTGTCTGCATTTGAAGAGATGGAAATGACGAGTTGAGTGTCGTCCGCATACGACACCAAAGAGAACCCATGTCCTTTGATTAGCTCAGCCAGCGGTGTCACATATATGTTTAAAAGTGTTGGGGACAGAGCTGACCCCTGGGGAACTCTGCAGGGAAGGGAAAAACTATCTGATTGATAATTGTCCCAGCACACCCTTTGATCCCTGGCCTCGAGGAATGAGGCCAGAAGGTTAAGAGCGGCCTCAGTGAGTCCTATTGCCTTCAGCCGTTGGATTAGTACCAGATGATTCATGGTATCAAATGCGGCTGGAAGGTCCAGCAGGATTAGAATGGCTTTTCCTCCGCTGTCCAGTTGTCTATGTATTTCCTCTGTGGCCATAATTAGGGCTGATTCAGTGGAGTGGTGTTGACGAAAGCCGTGTTGTGAGTGGTCTAAGATGTTATTGGACTCCAGGTAGCCCATTAGATCTTGATTCATAGATTTTTCCAATATTTTGGCCGCTAGTGGTAGGCAAGATATGGGCCGGTAATTTTCAACCAGCAAGGGATCGAGGGATGGTTTCTTTAAAATTGGCCTGATACATGCTTTCTTCCAAGAAGAGGGGAAAATTCCTGAGCACATAATGTTATTTAAAAGTGGGGCGAGTTGGTTGCTTATTTGGTTCGAAACCAAATGTATTTTAGCCGAGGGGCAAGGGTCTATTGGCGACCCGGACTTCGTTGCTAATAGTAGATCATTAGTTCTCTCCATGGATAGAGGGGTAAACCTGGTTAACTGGTTATCTATATCAGGCCCATTTAAATTTGCTAGCTCCAGTGTGCTGGTACTACCCTGGTTCGGGGGTTTTCCTTTCAGTTCGTCGTAGATCAGTTGTATTTTCGTCTGGAAGAAGCAAGCCATCTTGTCGCAGAAAGCTTGGTCCGGGACAAATTGATTACCTTGATTTCGTTTTGATAATTCTGTGACAGTCTTGAAGAGTTCTCTTGCAGAGTTTTTTGACCCCTCGATTTTGGTAGTAAAGTAGGTCTTTTTCGCGTTTTTTATGGCTACCTTGTACTCCTCTAAGGCGAGTTTGTAGGGTAATTTGCTCTGTTCACTGTAATCTGCTCTCCAACCCCTCTCTAAGTATCTACACCTAACTTTTATGGCTTTAAGTTCTGGATTGTAACAGGGGGCAGAGGGTCTTTTTTGCCGTTGTTTGTTTAGTCTTAACAGGACCAACTGATCAATGGCTGATCGGATCCATTCATCCAATTCGTCAGCTGCCTTGTTAACGTCAGGCCCTGGTAACGGTGGACTAATATCCAGTAGTTCTGTTAGCTCTTCTTTCCTGATTTTATGCCATGGCCTGGATTTGACCAGAGGCAAAATCTTTAGCTGTAGCCTATCATTCTTCTGATAAGTGAGTTTGAAGAAGATGGCATTATGATCTGACCAGGTTAGTGGTAGTATTTTTCCAACTGCAATTTTCGGGGGATTAGTGAAGCTTCCATCAAGAGAATACAGGGCCTTGTGCGTGGGTTCTGAAACTAGTTGAGTGAGCCTGAAACCTTCAAAGTTGTCAACCAATGTGGTCGTATCTGAGTTCTCCAAAAAATTGAAATCTCTCAGTATTGTGAAAGTTGGAGAATCAAAACAGGATTCCATGTATGTCTGTAGACCGTGTAGTAACAGCATTTTTGGACCCGGGGGCCGGTATAGGATCAGGCCCAGTAAGGATTCAGTGTTGGAGAATTTCAATATTAAAGTCCATAGCTTCTGCTCCTGATAACTGGCATGTCGCAAAGGTGGTCTTAAAAGTCGATCGATAGATAATTGCTATGCCCCCCCTTTTTTTCCCTGATCTTTCTATGCTGGCCAGGGAATAGCCTGCTGGTACGGCGGTTGTCTAATCAGGCTCCGAAGTGTTAGTAGCCCAGGTTTCAGTAAGGAAAACAAGATCAGGATCAGATGTCTGTAGTAAGTGTTCTAGTTGGTATTTGTGCTTGATAACCGATCTTGCGTTTAGCAATATGGCATTTAAACAGCCAGTCTCAGCTTCCTGATTGTTATTATGAATTGTTTCGAACTTGTGTGGGTGGTATCGAGCTGAGGTATCCTTGTTCCTATCTTTCCCTGAGTCTGGTACGTTCTTATCTTTTATTAACATACAAGGGTGTGAAGCAGAGGTAAGTGCGATGCAATCGCTTAATGAGAAGCCACACAAAGAACATTGTGTGGCATTGATAGTCCTGTGAGAGATGAGAGAAACAGCATGCAGGACACATGGAAACAGATGAGCCAATGTTACATCAATTGATAAATCCTTGTTTTGGCTCTACTGGGGATGCCTGTCAAGTTTTGGGGTGTGCCAGGTCCATGTGAATCTCATTACCTGTCACAGTGTCAAACTACATGAGTATTGCATGTGAAAACCCACTGCTATACACAAGGAACTCTGGCTTGGGGAAGGGGGTAGTTATGGTGTGCTTTACGCAGACTTACTGTCAGCAATATGTAGGAGGTCATGCCAAGGCATGCATGGTGATCTACCATAGCAGCATGAGTGAGAATCATGTGACCCACAAATGATGACTGTTACTTTCCTGTTGTGTATGACCCTGGAATATGAATGGCCTAAGCTCAACCACTCATATGGCGCCATCCATACCTCCCCATGCAATGCTGCAGCCACCTCCTTTCCATTTCTCCGGCCGGGATTGTGCACACCAATGCTCTAGTCAGAAAGCCCCAAAACCTGAGCCACCTGCTGCATCTGAGAAGATGTTCAAAGACCACTACCCCCCATCCCTGCCATCTGGACCCAGTTAAACTCATTCAAAAAGGTCTGCCAAATCCTCAAGTCCGCTTTCACTCCTACTTTCAACTGAATTCTATGATAATGAAGAGACGCCCCAGACAGGACCAATCCCAATCTCCTACAAAATGTACAGCCTGCACTGACAGCTCTGCAAGCAAAATTGAGATGCCCAAGCAAAACCTAAATCTCCTTGACCTGCGTCTTATCCTCAGCTAGCATCTTAATTACCAAGTCCATCACCTTCTCTTTTTTCTCTGAGGGCAGCCACACCTCCATTCTCATGGAATCTAGCTCTACACTTAGAAAGGTCAAAACCTTCACTGATCCAACTCTCTTCTCTGGAGCCATAGGGACCCCCAAGTCTTGCATCAAATCCCGAAATTTTGTCAGCAAGTCTGCACACTCCATAGACTGTGGGAAACTCACATTGAAAAATCATATAAGAAATGTTTCATAGTGTCTGAACTAGTAACCATTTGAAGTTCTGTAAAAATGTACTAAAGGCTTCAAACAATGAACAAGAAACGGAACAGCCCATCAGCAATGCTTTGTCAACAAATATGCAACCTGCAAAGTGGATTCCTAGCAACTCAAAATCATCCGGGTGAACAGGCAGCAAACTGATAGCTGAATTAATATGCATTTTGCCATCAGGGCACTTAGCCCAAATCTTTTGATCAATGCAATAGCCAAGTCCCCCGAGGCATAATGCATTATGCTCATCTTTTCAGGGATAAAATAATTTATGGATTGACTCTCTGGCCAAGGAAAGATCCTGTATCAGTCTAAATTCCCCTGGCTTCTTTTTAGAGACAATCTCCAATAGGGGATATGATCACGTTAGGCAACGAGCAATCTACAAAAGGGCCTGCCATCCTACCTTCTCCAACTTCCTTCAATAGCTTATGCCAAACCAGCTTCTTATGCCCTTGGATGGAACGCAAAGTCTAAGCTCAGCAGCGCTCTCGCAGACCTTCACTTAACTTAAAACCATTTTCAAAACCTTCCAACAATAATGCTGCGTCTCCTAGAGTAGCACTCCGGGACAACCAATATCGCAAACAGTTAATCTTAACTGGCGTGCAAGCCTTTTCCCATGTTGTTCTATCTTGCCTGCCCTCTGCACCTCTCACTGTTGTGTTTCCACTGACATTTTTGTCCTCCCAGTGCTTCTGCTCCCCGTGGTGGCCTGCATTGGAAGACTGGATGCTTCCCATTACATTTTGAGCATTCATGCCTAAAACGGCAGCACTCCCTATTACACATGTCTTTGTTGTAGGCCCAATATGCTCCTGTGCTTGTCGCTTGCCCTCAACCACGAACCCCCAACCCTCATCTAGTGGGATGGCCATGAAAGGGCTTATAAATCACCAGCCACCTACTTGCTGTATAAGTCACTGAGACAGCGGTGTGGGGGTCTAGGTTTGGAAAAACAGCTAATTGTCTAACTGTCCCCAAACTCCATCCGGGCCCTAAATTCTTCATCATACCTCACCCAAGCCAAGCCTTTGTTATCTGGGCCTTCCACACTATATCCAGGGATTTAAACAATGCTACATATCACTCAGGGAACTTTTTGCAATATATGCTAAACTGCTGTCCAATTTTCTATGTTAACCAGCACTCATGGCCACTTGGACAGCTGGTACTGCTCCTCTTTTGACCCTTACTTAGCCCTGACCTCACTATGTACCAGCTTGAACATAGAGTATTGCAAGAAAGGAATAATACCAAAGGGGCTACAAGTTAAAAATGAGCCTGGTCTCTTCATAAAAAACGAAAAATGTATAGAAACATGATTTATTGCAAATAGATGTAGTATAGATTGGATGTTGTTAATAATCGAAACAGCACATGAAACTTTGATAATAGAAAAACATGAAATTGATGAAATGGAATCAAAATTAAAAGAGAATACATCACTTGAAGATGCCAAGAGAAAACTAGAAGAGATACAGGGTGACCTTAATGGTTACAAAGAATATCTTGTAAATAAGAAAAGTAATACATTTAGAAAAGACATAGGCAGATATAAACCTGAACTGGTGTACCCATATCTTCAGAAGGATTATTATGAAAAGCAAAATGAAGAATTTTCTACTAGAAATCATTGGCAATCTAATAAAAGAAATGTTTCAAAGAAAAGGGTAACATTCTCGGATACCTCGTACACGAGTTCAGATTCTGAAAATGAGATAGTCCAAGACAACCAGATAGGGAAAGAGAAGGAAGTAGCCTCCAGTTCAAATAGAGATAGCTTCTCATTTTTAGAAAGACGCAAATCGAATCACAACCAGAACACCAGAAGCAGAGGGAGGGGGAGAGGTTTCTTTCCCCAGAACCAGGCCCAGCAGCGTCCATACATGAGAACAAGGAGCCAAAAACACCTGGGATTAGGATCTAAAGCACCGGTCATTAATTTATCAACTAGAATCCTAAAAAGTGAAGAAATTGCCATCTTAGAGTAGGGTTTAGGGTTTGCTATTGCGGCCCCCATAGACAAATTTAATCTAGAGAGAGACCTGCTGGGTTTCTTTAGAAAAATTAGGTTAACAAAATTCTTTGAAGGAAAAGATAGGCCCATTACTGAAAATAAGTCCGGCCTGAGGCCTAAATCCAATTGGACTCCTTCAAGTCCCATGGTTAGTAAGGATACTGACATTTTTGAAAAAGTGATAGAAAAAGGTATGGAAGAAATCCTGAGTAAAAAGATTTGGACTAAAAATAATCTAACGCGATCACAGCGAGAGGCACTTCAGGAGTTACAACAATGTAAGGAGATAACCATCAAGCCAGGTGACAAAGGTGGCAGCATTGTCATTATGGATACCATAGATTATGAGAATAAAATAGAGAATCTCCTCAATAATTGCCTACATTATAAACCATCAAACAGGCAGGAATGGCTCGCATTAGGTAAACAAATAGGTGGCCTACTTAAATTAGCAAAGGAAGACGAGATTATTAGTCAGGAGGAGTATAACTATATGTTGAATGATAACCCAACTATCCCAGCAATATACGGGTTACCTAAAGTGCATAAAAGTAAGCAGGATCCCCCCATGTGGCCAATAGTGTCAAGTATTGACTCTTTAACGGAGCCACTCAGCAAATACGTAGACAAATTTTTACAACCGCTAGTAATCCAACAACGTGCCTACATTAAGGACACAACGGACATGATCCGTAAGGTGGAAAATATACTGTTCGATTCACGAAGACAATGGTTAGTGACTTTAGATATAGAGTCCCTCTATACAAACATTCCCCAAGATGATACAATTCACATGATAGAGGGCCTCTTAAATAATGGAGAAGGAGATCTTTCACCCCACTCAATTTTTCTAATTGAATGTGTACAAATTATATTAAGAAACAACATCTTTTTATTTAAAGAGAATTTCTACAGGCAAATCAAAGGGACCAGTATGGGAGCCACATGTTTATATGTAGCGTCCTTTGAGGAGAAACATATTTTTAATGAATTAGCTCCGTACTATGAAAACGTGAGCCAGTGGTCACGATTTATAGACGACGTATTTTTTATCTGGCAAGGCACTGAGGAGGATTTTGAGTCCTTTATACAGTGGTTAAATTTAGGGGATGAGAATTTAAAATTCACATCATCCTACAGTAATAATATGTGCGAGTTTCTGGACATTAAAATTAAGGACACTAATGGCACACTATCCGTGGAACTATACACTAAACCTACTGACCGCAACACCATGTTGCATTTCGAGAATTATCATCCTGTCAGTCAGAGAAATAATATTCCTTTCGGACAGTTTGTCAGAATTAGAAGAAACTGCACAAGCATGCAAGACTTTGAAAATCATGCTAGAATATTAACCAGAAAATTCATTGATAGAGGCTACCCTAAGCAAATGGTCAAGAAAGCCTACAAACGAGCTAAATACTATAATAGAGATAGCTTGTTTGAACCCAAAATAAAGAAAATGGAATATCAGAAACAACTTGTTTGTGTTACTAACTTCACAAGTATAAGTAATAAAATAAAAATCTCATAAATAGGAATTGGAACCTTTTAAATAATAGTGGCTCCAATCCTTTACCAAAACCATTGTTTGCATTCAGAAGAAATAAAACGATTAGGAATTGCCTTGTACATACATAACCCTCCTCAAGCAATAGAAACCAAATTTGTACAATAGATGGTTCATGCCGTAAAGGCAATTTCCCTTGTGGATCATGTAAGAACTGTGCCACCATCATGAAAGGTACCTCAATAACATATAATGAAATAACTCGCCACCATAGAAATTTTGTGAATTGCAGAACCAAAAATGTTATTTACTTAATTGTATGTCCATGCAGCAAAGGCTACATTGGAGAGACCTCTAGGGAAATAAGATTGAGGCTAAATGAACATAAATCAGCGATTCGAACCAAACGCCAGAATGCCCCTTTAGTAGAACACTGGACTGAAAGGGCACATAAACTTGAAGAACTCAGGTGGTGCATTATTGAGGTAGTCTAAATTTAATACATATAGATGTGGATTGAATAGCAGGGAAGAATGGGAAAGAATTATTTAAGATCATATATAGTATATTCCCATGTCCCTCAGTTACAATCCCGTATAATATCCCTGGATTTTTCCAAGGTGGCCGTGTTTCCGATGTAAAGAGCCATTTGATTACCGAATTATAAAATTTCTAGAAATAATTACCATCAGAGATCACGGTTTTAATCTTTAGCAATAAAAATGAGAATAAGTTATAGAAACAAGAACAATAGCAGGCCCTATGAGGCCATTATACCAAACAGTAGTGAACTAATAGAAAGAAAGCCATTGGAAACATGCTCACAAATTTAGTATAAACTGCCTACTGTCCCTGATACACAGGGAGCGCATTGATGAAAACGATGTCCTGGTATTTATGGATATAATAAATAATATTCGTGGAGACAGTATATGGCTCTACATAACAAAAATTGAGATCTACATATCTACAGGGTCTTAATCCCCATGATATTGCAGAACTGATTACCTGCATTTTTATGTACCACCATTTATATGTGCCACCATTTTTTATGTCACAAAAAATAATAAAATGGGTATACCTATAGTGGCGACAGGAACTGACAACACGTCAATATGTTTTATAGTTAAAAAGCATTGATGTGTCTAAGACAAATATGACACTGCACCAAGATGGCCGCCATAGTGAAGGACGAGTGAAACATCATTACGGCACAAGTTTACACAAAACACATGGGGTACCATAAGGGACAGGTACCTGTGTTGATTTTCAGTTTGCCTGGTATGAACCTAGAGTTCGTGAAGATATAAAATGAAACAGTATATTGCAGGTATTATTACCGTGCCGCGCGATTGATTAACACAACATGGCAGTACAATTATAATTAAAATCATTACCACGATCCGAATGATTTAGCAATATGACAATTTTAGGGCATAATAAAGATTAACTAATATTATCATTATTACAAACCAGAGAATAGGTGCTTCATAAATAAATAAGATTTGCAGGTAGGTATAACTGAGCGGTATTAGACCACAGTATAATACAATATGGCCGCCGTAGTCGAGCCTTAAAACAGGGCATATTATTGAACATAGTCCGCTCCATGCATGGTTCGCCTACCGATATTTTCATTATTAAAGAAATGATATGTAGGGGATTGATACTAACGCGATTCCCGCGTCACGCTCTTAATTATGATAGCGTTAGTTTACGATTAAAACGGGGTATTAAGTTCAATATTTTGACCGAGTAAATTTAGCGAGACGATCGCACTAAGAGAGCATAACAAGTTGTTGGTAATGGCAGATGCCATGACATGGGCATTTTAGTATAAAATTAAACAAATGGGCAGTTATAAGTCATTAACATGAGGCGAGAACACATTTCAAAATGGGCGCCCTGGTTGAGTGGTAATTCAGTGCACTTAATCCAACGTGATGTCATTCACCGGACAGGTGGGCCTAATTAGGCAATCAAAAGGAGTATATAAGGAGCCTGAAAACAACACTGCTTTCAGACTCAATTTGGCAGGTCAGCAAGACGGATGCTTGTTCTTTTAACTTCATACCAGGTAAGTGGGACCATTGAGGGAATGCTACCTCTGATCTTTATATCTCTCTAAACAGAATGAAGGTAGACTTAGATGATTTTTTAGATATACAAAATTTGAAGAATAAATACATTTTTATACTGCTCTATGTATAGAACAGAGTACTTAACTTAACTTTGACTATAAAATAACATTGCCAGTTATAGGTCAAGTTAAAATCTAGAAAGTCTGAACAATAGCTGAGTATACATTCTTATGTTGTCTCTGTAGAATAAAATCTGGACCAGAACTAAAATTAACTGGAACGAGCACCCCTAAAGAAGAAAAAGTGGGTGGATCTAATAAACAAGATTTTAAGTAGAGGTGAGATAAGTAAAATTTAACTTGCTTATACTGACTATAATAATAACAGAAAAACTCTTTTCCATTTAATATACTCTGTAATAAGTGATTCTTTATAAAAAAAAATTCAGATCTATATTTTGAGTTAAGATGGACCTGACAATATAAAAGTTATTTGTGAATGATCCCATCGAAGTGTGACTAATAAAGGTAAGCCACACGATTAAAAAGTGGTTTTATCTTTTAGCAATTTAAAGTGAAGTTGGCTCTGTATTTAGAATGCGAAAACCTTGCGGATATATATATTTTTTTAAATAATTCCAAATAGCATATTTTTGCATACCCCCGTAGGTATTACATTTACGCCTTGAAGGGATTCATAGAAATAGAAGGGTGAGAAAACTAATCAAAGACCCTCCAAAGAAAATTATAGGGGTAAGTTTATTCAGGCCGTTCTATATTTGAAATGAGACAATATTCAGAGGGTCTGATCCTAATGGAATACTCTTCCCTCATAGTATCATCCGGCACCTATGAGACTGTAAAAACCAGACGAGGAACCCGTCCAAAACTTCATTGGAGGCAAATATAAGAGCTTCCATATAAATCAATAGGTATGTAACGGGTTTACTATTAATATGAATGAGAACCGGTGTATTAAACTATTATGTTTGAGTAATCTTTCTGTGTTTTAAATTAATGAGTTTAAGCCTATTGGATTTTTGGCCTACACTTTTCTTCCATGCAGACTTATTCCTAGGTTGCTAAATATAAATCATGAATAATGTAACAAAGGAATGTTTTAAAAAAATGTTTTTCTAATAAAGTTTTTTACATTCTATTCAGATTTTTAAATATTGAACTATTGTCCTGAAGAAGGTGACGATCCACCTTAGCACCGAAACGCCACGTCGACAGTTCTTCATGTATTTATTGTACATATTGTTTACCTTTTATTTAAAAATATGATGAATATATGATTTTAAATGTGTTTTTAACTTTGTCAATATCAATCGTATAAGAACATGATCTTTTGAATAAAATATTGATAATACATTCTTTTGAATTCATGTGTTTGATTAGAAATTGATTATTCTATGTATGATTTTATATATTTTTGTCTGTAAATTTAGCAACCTGGTAAAATGTGTCTTATTATATCTCAGTGTATGGCCTTACTATAACTAAGTTAACCAATCCAATTAGAGGATCGAATCCTCATGTTTTCAGAGTAGAAGGAGGAGGGAACTTTGTGTTTGTTCCAGCTTGAACATCGCCATATACTCCGCTTTCCAGATACGTTCCTTAGTAGATGCCATGAGATGCGCCCCAAGTGGTTTTGTAATCCCCCTGTTTTTTATGTTTAATTTTCTTACTTTCTTCAGCGCCTTGCTCGTCCTTCACTAGATCCACAAGCATGGCCCAATCCCAGTCCTTCTGTTTTCTGATTTCTCCCCCTGGTCACTAGCCTCTGAATCTATACCATGATCCTGAACGTACTAACGCTTCACTAGTCGCACCCGTATGCTAGATCCCACTGCTTTCCCTGATTTCTTCCTCTGTTTGTCACCAGCTTCTGCACTTGTCCCCTGGTCCTGCACATACTTACTCTTCACGAGGCGCACCTCCGTGCCATCCGTGCCTACCCCGGTACCTACCACCACTGACTGACAAACCTTTTTATGTAGAAGCACACCTTCTTTACCTTGCTTCAAGGTTGTGGCCTGTCCCAAAGCCTGCCGTCCTGATGCCAGTCCTCTACCAATCTGCAGGAACATCTCTTTTTGCTCTTCAAGCTTTGCTTCCCCTGCAAAACACTAACTCCTACTCCAACATTAAATACCGTGCACCCATGACGCAAATCATGAGGCACCTTCCACCACTCCGTCTCCTTACTCTCTGAGTCCCATAATTTGACCTCTTCCAGGTCCTCATCATCGTAATTCAACAGAGGCTATTCCATTCCGAATTCAAAATTATCACGCCCATATGCACTTGTGCTCGCAACTGCTCCATCGCCCACACCTCCATCACCAAACTGCTCTTCATACAGCTGTTCATAGAAAGTCACCTGCTGTGGAGAAACCAAGTAAAGCCTTCCACCGCCATGCTCGCTCAGGTCCCTCGCTGTCTCAGAATTGACAGCACTGGCACGAGTTCTCTCTCTGAGCGGGGTTTCTGAGTTGTACCATACTCCCCCTGCTGGAAATGCACTACCCCACCATCCCTGCCAAATTCCCCTGCCTGTCTCATCTGGTCTGCTGCCCTCACTACCTCCGTACTCCTCATGCCTCCAACCTCATCCCCTGCACCCCACATCCACCATATTCCATGTCTTGCATTCCCTAGGGCATTGCCCTTGATCCCAGACACAGGTGCAGAGCAGGCACTGAGGCTCCTGCCATCCCAAGAAACACCAGAACCTTTCCCAGGACCCACTGAACTGCCTCCTCCCTAGCCACATGCTGTATCCCACACCTGCCCAAACTGGCTAAACTCTGACTTCTTGCATTCCACATGCGACTTTGTGAATATATAGGTAACACACTAAACCATATTGCTCCTGTAAAAACCTGCAAAAAACCATGTAGACGGGCTGCCCCATGGTTCAATGAAAAGTTAAAAAATCTAAAAATGGGTTGCAAGCAGGCAGAACTAAAGTGGAGAAAAAAATATGTAGATGAGGACAAAATTGCCCTGAAGAAAGCAAGAAGTAACTATAAGAAAGAAATCTCCATGGTAAAATCAGAATACTATGCAGATATTATCTTAAAATTATCGAACAACACTAGAAGTGTATTTAAAATAGTGAAGGATCTCGCCAATCCTGACTGTACAAAAAATAGGGTCAATGCCACACAGGACCTCTGCGATGACCAAGCGATCTTTTTCGAGGAAAAGATCTGTAAAATCATTGATGGCCTAAAAGCGGGCGATTCAGACATAGGGGAAGACCTTAGCAGTATTAGCGTAGGGTCATTACCACTAACTCAGAATGAGGAACGGGTAGGCAGGTGTAAATTGGTAACTCTTGACCTCTTTGAGATACCCTCAGAGGCGGAGTTTAATAGACTAGCTTTAAGTGTTTCCTCTGGCTTCTCAATAGATCCCCTACCACACAGGTGATCCAGCGCGGCTAATATAATTTCTCCTTAAGACACCAATCCAGGAAAACACTTACGCAACCTTTATTATTTATTACTTATGTCGGTGGGGCCCATGACACCGCATACATACATTCATTCAATTTCTGGATTAAACGCTAAGGAGAATGAGCTGCTGGACAAACGGGATACCTTGTTAAATTTGACAGAATAATAATCTATACATTATATACATTAACTTTAGATCCTGTCAGTTCTAAACAGCAAGGTATTCCGCTATTCGGTCGATGGACCAACTAGTAGAATTAGTTGATGGTGATCAAGACCAGCTCAATCACAATTAAAACCTTTAACATTTATAAAATCATAAACTTTGTTTTAAAAGAACCACAGACTCATTTTAGAGTTAGAATATATTTTTATCTAAAAATATTCGAGCAAATAGGTAAAATTCTTTATTAAGTAAAACATTTAGAAATATCAATAAACATTTTAAGAAAGATTTTTAGGAAAAGTGAAAATTATTCATTACCCTCGGCCATAGGGCGATGACAAGAATGGTTCACCAAAAGGAAGATGAACCGCAGATCACAGGATAAGACTCCCAAACTGACTGACTGTCCCACTAACCTCCTCGGACGCAATCATCTCCCGGGTAAATTCCCGCAACGATCTCATTCCTTCCCCAGTCAAAGTTCAAAGTCCAAATTGACAGAGTCTCTCGCAGCATCAAGGTGGAAAAATTAAAAGCAAGGTTTTTTCACAACGTGAGAGCAGACTCTCTTATACCCTATTCTCTGGCTCACTACATTCAAAAGTTGCAATCCCTAGGGGCAGAAATCACGCTAATTGGTCCATTGGAGGGGTGGTGATGGTCACCTCATCGCCCTCCTTGTTCGAACCGGTTTGGGGACAATAAAGCACACAATAAGTCTCATGATCATGGTATCCAAAAGTAGTCCAATTTGTTCATCCATTTTGTAGCAATCTTTGTTGGTCACACATTAGTTCATCCCCTGTTTTTCCCATCCGTTCCCAGGCATATATGCTGAACACTTGGCACACTCCTCGTTGCAGGTCAGATTGGCCTTGACATCTCTCACTCCGAGCACAGGCCGCATACACGTGACTGGAGCATTCGTACTGAGGCTGCGTGGGGGCCATCTTATTCAGTGCACGCAATCTCGTCCTTTCCAGCGGCCATTTTAGAAGCATGGCCTAGCAGGCCAGAACGAAACTAATATAAGAACAAACACAATAGAAATTAAAATATGGAAAATAAGCCTTTCTGTTTACCACCCGCCATTCTAAAGACCCGTGTTAGATATTACCTAGCAGAAGCGACATTTAAAGCCATTTTACTTACCATCTGCATTCTTTGCCACAATACAATTCTATTACGCAACACAAATCATGCAATTCACTCTACTTGCTACGCAAATCACAATACTAATGTTATTATGCGTCACATTTGTGAATAAATTAGATTTTGCAACATTTAGCATTTTCCCATGTGTAATGTCTACTAAAAAGAGTGTATTTGTTGATTAGTTCATGCGTTTCAAACAGTTAGTTTCATTAATTATTATGGGGTCGTTAACTTCCAAGGGGTACAAAATTATTTTGTTTCCCCTGCTCCATCAATTCCCCCTATGGTGATTTTTAACATCACCACTAAAACCTATCCCTACAAAATTTATCAGATAAATGTTTCTTGTCCACTTGCATTTGTTAATTTAGACAATCGTGTTCTTTTCATCCTGTCTTTTAGACCTTTTGTACATGTTCTCTTTAAACTCTTCCAATTCGATCTCTCCCATCTCCCGTTCTCTTTCTTTATTTTTCTCATTTTCTCTTTTTACTTTATTTTGTCTTTTTCTTCTTTTAACACACACATATGCTAATCTCAATATTGATATTATCACTATTACTAAGGTCACTGGAATTAGTATTTTCCCAATAAGAGAACTACCTATTTCGGTGAACCATTTCCTCATTCAAGTCTCTCCCAAGCACCTTCAACCTCCAGTGGGGCAATTTCTTTATGCAAATCAGTAATGTTCTTTATATACTTCTGTATATTCTGACTTTTGTCTGGAATGTAAGTGCAACAATGTTGTACTTTCAGCATTCCACAGACTCTACCCTCTTTTGACAAAAGAATGTCAAGCGCAAGTCGATTTTGCATCACCATAGCTCTCATGGCAACCATTTCGGTATTTACCATCAAGAACCCTCCAGCAGTATTCGTTGATAAACGATCTACTACTGTAGACAATTTCCGTATCTTGTATGCATTCAAAGATATACCCACTGCTGGTATCAATGCTCCAAAAATGTCACCTATTATTTCTGAGAAGCTTTCCCTCCTCCTACGGGTTAATGGTTTACCTATCTCGTGAATTCCTTTCGTTCCTCTTTCCACGTGGAAAATCTTCGGAAAGACCAGGTCTAGATAGCATGTTCCGTACCAATGGTCCGGCAACCTATAATAAGCTCTATTTCCGCAAATATAATAGATCCCTGGAAATACTGGATCTTTTCCTCTTTTAAATCCCCATCCCCCTAAACTTTTGTATGTATCTCGGCACTCACTAGAACCCACGAAATAGTTATCATACATAGTGTTATCTCTACTAATACACAATTTTCCATGTTGGGGCCAATCTAGAACCATAGCTGCATTTGTTTCACCTTTGTCATAACTTCCCTCTTCAAACGCCCAAGGTGGGGTTTTTGTCTTTTCTCCTGCTGCCTTTCTTTGAAACTTAACCCTTCTGTCTTCTACCATGTCTAAGAAAAACCTTTTCTTCCTTTCTTAACCCACAAGTAAGATTATGTCTATATGCATTTTCTAATGTTAATTCTTTTGTTTCTAAGAAAAATTCTCCAAAAATCTTTGCAAACTTCACCTTATTTAGTTCAGGGATTACGGGAACTTTAGCAAAAACAGCATCCGTGTCAGTGTAGTAATACTCTAATTTACCTGTTTTGTAAAATAAGCTAGCTAAAACACTACATGTTATTCCATACGTCAAAGGAAGGTGATGATACGTCACACCTTCTGTTACAGACGCAGGTAACTGCATACAAACATAATCTCTCACATCCATTGTCTCCACGTATTCGTACAAAAGTTTCGTGAAGACATTCTTGGAGAAATCAGTTATTGACTTGTCCCTATGAAAATCAATACTATCTACCAGTGTTGCAATGTTCTTTATGTTAGATTTCTTGTCACTATTCGTGTCATTCATTATTGCAGATGTATCTTCTACAACTAATCTTAGTGGAATTATTATTGCCAAAATGAACCAAATAAGCATTAGAAAGCCTGTACAATAGAAACACATCTTACACCATCTACGGAAAAACTCACATCTAGATCTTCTATTCTCAGTGTCTACCATGTTGAAATATTATCTAATTATATGTACAGAAATGTGTTTCCACACCTCAAATGACGTAGTGTTGACTAGGATCAACTGCCTTTTGTTGCACCTCTCGGTCTTTCAGAAATTTTCTTTGACTTTATCAGTTTGTGTGTCTTAGTCCGGTTTTCTTTCTTTGTCTTTCAGATTTGGCGCAGTTCACTCTCACCCACTTGTTCACAGTCTTTGTCTGGGTCCTCGTGACTGCTATCCACTTCTTTAATGTCAGACAGTGCTAGGTATACCCACTCAGGTGACTTATATTTCAAATTAGGTCTTTTCACTCTTTTGGGTCTCTGCAATTGTCTTTTATCGGCTTTTCTTTGTCTTTCTTGACTTGTTATTTCATTCACTTGTTCCGCATTGTCTTTGTTCAAATGTATTAGTTTATATCTCAGTCTTTTAATTTCGTTTGGCCAATTATCTCCTTTTCTCGGCCTTTTCAGTTCACTTTCTTTTTCTCCTCGTTCTGCTCTCCAAGTTCTCTTTCTTGGTCCTATTCTTTGCTTTCTTTCTTCTTCACTGTTAGATTTGGGGGTCTCTAGTTGGCAGAGGTAGGTACCTTTGTCCAAATAGGGACCCTTGAGTCTAGTCAGGGAAAGTAGGTACACTCCTGAAATAACCCCTGCTCACCCTCTTGGTAGCTTGGCACGAGCAGACAGGCTTAGTTCAGAGGCAGTGTGTAAAGCATTTGTGAACACATACAGTAATCAAGTGACAACACTACAAATGGACACCACACAGGTTATATATTTATAAAAATAGGTATACTTTATATATATTTATCACAAGACCATAAACGACAAAAATAATCCACAATACTGTCAAGAATACTTAGTTCTGATCAAAAAGGCTTAATTCAAGGTTCTGTGCGAGTCGGTAGCCTCCTCCGGCTACGGCGGTGTCGAGAACAAACAGAGTCTAACAGATCCAACTGACCGCGTTGAGACGGGCCAACACAGCGTAGACAGACTCGGTCACAGTACCTTTTACTTGAAGCGGCAGGCACGGGCGTGCGAGCCGGATGGCTGTTCGTCGCGGTCGCGATGCAAAAATGGAAGCGTTGCAGGACGCGTTGTCCCTCGATGCGGTGCAGGCAGCGGCTCGTTGACGGCGTCGAGACGGAGTCGGTGAGACCAGGGCCGTGCGTTGCAGGGCGAGACGGTGCTTCGATGCGGTGCTGGCAGGTTGCGGTGCAGCGACGGAGCCGGATTCAGGAGCTGGCGTCGATCAGTCCGGACAGCGGTGCGAGTCGGGCGGTGCGTCGCAAAGCGTGCGAGCGGTGCCCAACTCCGGTGCGGTCACAGGACTTGAACTCAGCAGCAGTGACCGTGTCGGTCGGACCAGTTCGATTCGGCGTAGCGAAGCGTTGCAGGACGCGTTGTCCCTCGATGCGGTGCAGGCAGCGGCTCATTGACGGAGTCGGTGAGACCAGGGCCGTGCGTTGCAGGGCGAGACGGTGCTTCGATGCGGTGCTTACAGGACACCGAGTCGGTCGTGAGAGTCGGTCACAGCTCCCTACCTCTGTAGCCACTGAAACAGAGTTTCCAGCAGCAATTCACAAAGGGGGTGAAGTCCAATGGTCCTGGGACTTCGGTCAGGGGGCAAGCTCTCTTCCAAGCCCTTGGAGATCCTTCACAAGTTGATGAAAGTCACAGCAAAGCAAAAGTTCCTTTCTCCTTTCTTTGGCAGTCAGGCAAACCACTGCAGGCCAATCCCCCAAGCAGCACTTCAGGCTTAGGGATAGTCTCTCCTCAGTTTCTTCTTGGTTCCGCTCCTCAGCAAAGGTTTCTTCTTGTTCCCAAAAGTGATCTAATTTTCCTGGGGTCTGGGTGCCCCTCTTATACCCTGATTCTCTTTGTTCTCTGGAGGCAGAGAGGCCTCTGCCTAGTCCAAAACCAGTTCTGGTCAGTCCTGGAGCACTTTGTTTTTCTGACTCCTTCTTTCCTTTCAGAGTGTGGGGCAGAGTGCTCAGCCGCCCGGCAGGAGGTGGAGCCAGCATTGTGGAAGGCAGGCACAGCCCTATTCAGACCCAGGTGCAACTCCTCCCTCCACTCGGGATGCAGATCTTTCTATTCAGCCCTGCGCTGACTCACCCTGTCTCCTGTAGCCACCCCCAGCCCCTGTCACTCAATCTCCAGACAAGGAATACACAACCTAGCAGAGGCAGGCTTGGATAGTTAGGCAAGAAAATACCCACTTTCTAAAAGTGGTATTTTCAAACACAGAATGTTAAAACCAACTTCACTAAAAGATGTATTTTATCATCCTGAGTTCAGGCATACTAAATTCGTTTTTCTACCATGTTCCCTGGGTCAGTTCTGACTATAAGGTGTAATAGTCAGTCTGCCCATTCTGGCCTATGGGGAGCAGGTAGCCTTGCAATAGTAAAAAACGAAAATGGCTGTAATTCACTATTAGGACATGCCACACACACCAGGGCATGCCCTACCTTATACTTACAATGCACCCTGCCCTAGGGCCTACTTTATGGGTGACCAACATGCAGTAAAGGGAAGGTTTAGGGACTGGTAAGTGGGTGTACTCACCAAGTCGACATGGCAGCTCTAGGCTGCACACAGGCTCTGCGATGGCAGGCCTGAGACACATTTTACAAGCCGCTTCTGTGGGTGGCACAACCAGTGCTGCAAGCCCACCAGCGGCATTGGATTTACAAGCCCTGGGCACACTGAGTGCACTGTACTAGGGACTGACAAGTAAACCAATCATCCAATCATGGAGTCACTAATGCATATATCAATTAACGATAGGGAGCACTTGCACTTTGGCACTGATTAGCAGCGGCAAAGTGCCCATGAGCATCTAGTCCAGGAAAAACATATCGGCAACAGTGGAGGCATTACGAAAAAATGGAAGGGAGACCCACGCCAAGGATGCCAGGTCTAACACGTGTCCCCTCCAGCTGAAATGTGGGGAGAACTATCCTACCCCTAGGGAGTTCTCATCGCTAAGGCGGAAAAATCTGGACAGTCCATCAGCATTGGCGTGTTCTGTACCAGGGCGTTGTTCCACCGTAAAGTCCATCCCCTGTAGGGAAATGGACCACCTCAACAGCTTTGGATTCTCACCCCTCATCTGCATCAACCATCTGAGGGGCCTGTGGTCTGTCTGAACCCGGAAGTGAGTCCCAAACAGGTATGGTCTCAGCTTCTTCAGTGCCCAGACCACAGCAAATGCCTCACGCTCGATAGCACTCCATCTCTGTTCCCGGGGAAGTAACCTCCTACTGAGGAAGGCTACAGGTTGGTCTAGGCCCTCCTCATTGATCTGTGATAGAACAGCCCCTACACCATGCTCTGAAGCGTCGGTCTGAACAATGAACTCATTGGAGAAGTTGGGTGCCTGGAGCACAGGCGCCGTGCACATGGCAGTCTTCAAGGTGTCAAAAGCTTTCTGACAGGCGTCAGTCCAAATCACTTTCCTGGGCTGCTTCTTGGAAGTCAGCTCGGTCAAGGGGGCAACAATGCTGCCATACCCCTTGACGAATCTCCGGTAATACCCGGTGAGTCCTAGGAAGGCTCTCACCTCTGTCTGGGTCTTGGGGGCTCCCAAGCCAGAATGGTATCAATTTTCGGTTGGAGGGGCACCACCTGGCCGCTCCCAACCTGGTGTCCCAAGTACACCACAGAACCCTGCCCAATCTGGCACTTACTCGCCTTGATTGTGAGGCCTGCCCTCCGCAGCGGCATCAACACTTCCCAGAGGTGACGCAGATGTTCTTCCCAACTGGAACTGAACACTGCGATGTCATCCAGGTAGGCGGCACTGAAATCCTCCAGTCCAACCAACACCTGGTTGACCAACCTCTGAAAGGTGGCAGGGGCATTCTTCATCCCAAAGGGCATCACCCGGAACTGGTAGTGCCCATCTGGTGTGGAGAATGCTGACCTCTCTTTGCCCCATCAGTCAAGGCGATCTGCCAGTACCCAGACGTTAAGTCAAACGTGCTGAGGTACCGCGCAGCCCCTAACCGATCTATGAGCTCATCAGCTCTGGGGATGGGGTGGGCGTCAGTCCTGGTGACGGAATTGAGTCCCCTGTAGTCCACACAGAACCGGAGTTCTGGTGTGGCACCAGGCGCGGCAGCCTTTGGAACCAAGACCACTGGGCTGGCCCAAGGGCTGTTAGAGGACTCAATTACCCCTAGCGCAAACATCTTGGAGACCTCCTCCTTGATGCAGGCTCTGACCCTGTCAGTCACCCTGTAAGCCTTGTGCTTCACAGGAAGACTGTCCCCAGTGTCCACATCATGGACGCACCAATGAGTGACACTGGGAACCAGGGAGAACAGGTCAGGGAACTGTCCCAACAGTTGGCGACAGTCACCCTGCTGCTCAGGTGTCAGGGAGGTAGAGAGGTTTACTCCCTCCACTGATCCATCTTGCTCTCGGGCTGACAGGAGGTCAGGAAGAGGCTCGGTCTCCTCCATTCCATCATTTGTAGCTAAGAGCATGCCCACTTGGGACCTCTCCAAGTGGGGCTTCAGGCGGTTCACATGCAGGACCCGCAAGGGGTTCCTGGGAGACTGCAAGTCCACCAAATAGGTAACTGGACTCTTGCGCTCCACCACCGTAAAAGGGCCGGTCCACCTGTCCTGGAGCGCACAAGGCTCCACAGGGGCCATGACCCACACTTTCTGACCAGGCTGAAGCTCTACTAGAGTGGCATTCTGGTCGTACCACTGCTTCATCTCCTCCTGGCTGGCTTCCAGATTTGCCTCAGCCAGTTCTCTGAAACGCCTAGTCTGGTTCCTGAAGGCCAGCATGTAACTGTATACATCCTGGGGAGGTTTCCTAGGAGATTGCTCCCAGCCTTCCTTGACCAAACTCAGAGGTCCTCGCACCGGGTGTCCATAGAGGAGCTCAAAGGGACTGATCCCTAGAGACTTCTGTGGCACCTCCCGGTATGCAAACAACAGGCATGGTAAGAGGACGTCCCATTTACGCCTCATGGGTTCTTCCAGACCCATAATCATGCCCTTGAGGGTCCGGTTGAATCTCTCAACCAGCCCATTTCCTTGAGGGTGGTAAGGAGTGGTGAACTTGTAAGTTACACCGCACTCCTGCCACAGGGACTTCATGTACTTGGACACGAAGTTGGTACCTCTGTCAGACACCACCTCTTGAGGGAATCCCACACGTGAGAAAATTCCCATCAGTGCCCGTCCCACCACGGGGGCCGTCACTGTCCTCAGAGGGATGGCTTCAGGGTACCGGGTGGCATGGTCCACCAAGACCAGGATAAACCTGTTGCCCATGGCTGTCTTGGGGTCCAGTGGCCCCACAATGTCAATACCCACCCGTTCAAAGGGGGTGCTGACCACAGGGAATGGCTGGAGAGGAGCCTTGTGCTTCCTCCCACTCTTTCCACTTGCCTGGCAAGTCTGGCATGTCCTGCAGTGAGTGGCGGCACTCCTGCGCATCTGGGGCCAATAGAAATGGGTAACAAGCCTGTCAAAGGTCTTGTCCTGCCCCAGATGTCCTGCTAACGGTACATCATGAGCCAACCCCAGTAGGAAGGCTCTGAAGCGCTGGGGTACCACCAGCACACGGGCTGACCCAGGCTCAGCAACCTTAGGCTCTGAATACAGGAGACCATTCTCCCAGTAAATCCAATGTGATCCAGACTGATCACCTGCTGCCTGGTCTGTGGCCTGTTGCCTCAGACCCACGAGAGAAGGGCATGTGTTCTGCTCCTCGCAGAACTCCTCCCTGGAGGGTCCTCCTTCTTGCTGCCAATGGGTCAGCTCAGGTAGGTCCCACAGTTCAGCTACCTGTTCCCCTGTAGGCTCCAGGGCATCCCCCTCAGGGTCTGCCTCCTCCTGGACCATGGGAACCTCGGGGGCCGGTTTTCCGCGCCCCCTGCCTCCTCTCTCTCCGGCAGGCACCTGGGCCTCCCTCTCAGGCTCCAGGTCCTCTTGAACACCTTTATCTGCCATTGACCGGGTGGTCACACATGCCCAATCAGGCAAGCCCAACATTTCTAAATGCGCACTCCGCTCCACCTTAGCCCAAGGTGAGCTCTCCAAATCGTTCCCTAACAAACAGTCAACAGGCATGGCTGGCCTCACAGCTACTTGAAGAGTACCCGAGACCCCCCACTCAAAGGGAACCTGAGCCACCTTGCAGTGACTCTCTGTGTTGTCAGCGGCAACAACCGGATAGAATGCATCAGGGATAACCTGCTCCTAAGACACCAGGTGACACTTGACAGCTGTCACACTGGCTCCTGTGTCTCTCAGAGCCTCCACCCTATGGCCATTGATGGTCACCCACTGCCTGTATTTCTTAGTGTTCTCAGGCAGCGGGGTCCTAGGGACCATCTCAGCGTCTCCTAATGAGACAAGGGAAAACACTGTGGGATCCCCCACCTTGGGCACCCAACTCCTCCCCCAGGGCTACACTAGCCAACTGCCGGGGGACTGCACTGGTGGGTGCTGGTTTTCCATGCAAAGGGCAACGAGGATCGTTTGCCTTGTGGCCAGGGGCGCCACACTTGTAACATACCAGTGGTCCTTGGTGAACAGGGGGCCTGTCAGGGCCACTGCCTTCTTCTCAGGGGGAGGCTGGGAACCTTTCCCTTGGTTCCCTTGGGGTCTACTTTGGGGCCCTTTATGGAACTCCTTCTGTTTACCCTTGTCCCCCCCCACTCTTCTGCTGGGGACCCTGCCCACCCTTGGCGGAGTCTCCCACGTGACCCTTGTGGACCCGGGACTCACCCAGCGGTCCGCCTCCTCAGCAAGCTGCCTAGGGTTAGTCAGCTTACTATCAATCAGGTGCTGGCGTAGCTCAGGAAAACAATTACCGGACAAGTGCTCCCAGGCAATCAAATCAAAGAGCGCCTGAAAATCAGTCGCTTTGCTACCCTTTACCCAACCATCCAAGGCTCTGCAAAAGAAGGTCACATATTCAACCCAGGTACTGCTTTCAATCTTACTACAGTTCCTGAACCTATACCTATAAAGCTCAGGGGTCAAACCATACCTAGTCATTAAGGCATCCTTCATGTGGCTGCACGAATTATAGACTTCAGAGGGCAAATCCAACAAGGTATCCCGCCCTTCACTGAGGAACCGTCCCCACAAGCCCGCTCCCCAATCCTTCTCAGGGACCCGGTGGGAAGACATGGCTACCTCATAGGCTTTGAACCACTGCCCAATGTCATCATTTAAAAAAATTCCTTAACCACATCTTTTGGAATATACACCCTAGCTTCAACAGGCACAGGCGGTACACTGCCACCAGAGGGAGTAATCTCTAAGCTCTTGGCCTTCAATTCCAACTCCCTCAAAACTTTCTCATGTTCAAACTGCATTTTCTTTTCCTCTAGGGCTAATTTCCTAGTTTGCATTTCGAATTCTAACTGCCCATTCAGCTTGAGCTTGGTCAGCTCCATTTCGTGCATCCTACTCTCTTTCCTGTCCTCCAACTCCTCTGGAGACAGTCCTCTGGCAGAAACACTGCTACCTACTGGGGAAGGTGGTCTTCTAGCCCCTAGACCCAATAGCACCTCCAGCTGCCCTTCTGCATTTTCAGCCCCTCCACAGGGGCACTCCTTGATTCGACCCAGGCCCTCAGCGCCTTTTGGAGGTCCTCCTTCCTGGAGAGCCCGGTCATGGACACTTTAAACTTTTTGCAGAATTGCCTGAGCTGCTTGAGGGTGTAGCATTCTAGCCTCTCTTCTTCCCAATCACACTCAACAGAGGCTACTGATGCTGGTTTCTCCATAGTGACTGAACTTGGCATTGGCAAAAATAGGAAATCCCAGAAAAATGCTATAAAAGTATGTGGTTGCGTTTTGGTCTGCACTCACTAAGTAGTGTTCACCAATCACTGTACATGAGTCACAAATGCAAGTCCAGAATCCTCACCCCTGACCACCAATGTTAGATTTGGGGGTCTCTAGTTGGCAGAGGTAGGTACCTTTGTCCAAATAGGGACCCTTGAGTCTAGTCAGGGAAAGTAGGTACACTCCTGAAATAACCCCTGCTCACCCTCTTGGTAGCTTGGCACGAGCAGACAGGCTTAGTTCAGAGGCAGTGTGTAAAGCATTTGTGAACACATGCGTAATCAAGTGACAACACTACAAATGGACACCACACAGGTTATATATTTATAAAAATAGGTATACTTTATATATATTTATCACAAGACCATAAACGACAAAAATAATCCACAATACTGTCAAGAATACTTAGTTCTGATCAAAAAGGCTTAATTCAAGGTTCTGTGCGAGTCGGTAGCCTCCTCCGGCTACGGCGGTGTCGAGAACAAACAGAGTCTAACAGATCCAACTGACCGCGTCGAGACGGGCCAACACAGCGTAGACAGACTCGGTCACAGTACCTTTTACTTGAAGCGGCAGGCACGGGCGTGCGAGCCGGATGGCTGTTCGTCGCGGTCGCGATGCAAAAATGGAAGCGTTGCAGGACGCGTTGTCCCTCGATGCGGTGCAGGCAGCGGCTCGTTGACGGCGTCGAGACGGAGTCGGTGAGACCAGGGCCGTGCGTTGCAGGGCGAGACGGTGCTTCGATGCGGTGCTGGCAGGTTGCGGTGCGGCGACGGAGCCGGATTCAGGAGCTGGCGTTGATCAGTCCGGACAGCGGTGCGAGTCGGGCGGTGCGTCGCAAAGCGTGCGAGCGGTGCCCAACTCCGGTGCGGTCACAGGACTTGAACTCAGCAGCAGTGACCTTGTCGGTCGGACCAGTTCGATTCGGCGTAGCGAAGCGTTGCAGGACGCGTTGTCCCTCGATGCGGTGCAGGCAGCGGCTCGTTGACGGAGTCGGTGAGACCAGGGCCGTGCGTTGCAGGGCGAGACGGTGCTTCGATGCGGTGCTTACAGGACACCGAGTCGGTCGTGAGAGTCGGTCACAGCTCCCTACCTCTGTAGCCACTGAAACAGAGTTTCCAGCAGCAATTCACAAAGGGGGTGAAGTCCAATGGTCCTGGGACTTCGGTCAGGGGGCAAGCTCTCTTCCAAGCCCTTGGAGATCCTTAACAAGTTGATGAAAGTCACAGCAAAGCAAAAGTTCCTTTCTCCTTTCTTTGGCAGTCAGGCAAACCACTGCAGGCCAATCCCCCAAGCAGCACTTCAGGCTTAGGGATAGTCTCTCCTCAGTTTCTTCTTGATTCCGCTCCTCAGCAAAGGTTTCTTCTTGTTCCCAAAAGTGATCTAATTTTCCTGGGGTCTGGGTGCCCCTCTTATACCCTGATTCTCTTTGTTCTCTGGAGGCAGAGAGGCCTCTGCCTAGTCCAAAACCAGTTCTGGTCAGTCCTGGAGCACTTTGTTTTTCTGACTCCTTCTTTCCTTTCAGAATGTGGGGCAGAGTGCTCAGCCGCCCGGCAGGAGGTGGAGCCAGCATTGTGGAAGGCAGGCACAGCCCTATTCAGACCCAGGTGCAACTCCTCCCTCCACTCTGGATGCAGATCTTTCTATTCAGCCCTGCGCTGACTCACCCTGTCTCCTGTAGCCACCCCCAGCCCCTGCCACTCAATCTCCAGACAAGGAATACACAACCTAGCAGAAGCAGGCTTGGATAGTTAGGCAAGAAAATACCCACTTTCTAAAAGTGGTATTTTCAAACACAGAATGTCAAAACCAACTTCACTAAAAGATGTATTTTATCATCCTGAGTTCAGGCATACTAAATTCGTTTTTCTACCATGTTCCCTGGGTCAGTTCTGACTATAAGGTGTAATAGTCAGTCTGCCCATTTTGGCCTATGGGGAGCAGGTAGCCTTGCAATAGTGAAAAACGAAAATGGCTGTAATTCACTATTAGGACATGCCACACACACCAGGGCATGTCCTACCTTATACTTACAATGCACCCTGCCCTAGGGCCTACTTTAGGGGTGACCAACATGCAGTAAAGGGAAGGTTTAGGGACTGGTAAGTGGGTGTACTCACCAAGTCGACATGGCAGCCCTAGGCTGCACACAGGCTCTGCGATGGCAGGCCTGAGACACATTTTACAAGCCGCTTCTGTGGGTGGCACAACCAGTGCTGCAAGCCCACCAGCGGCATTGGATTTACAAGCCCTGGGCACACTGAGTGCACTGTACTAGGGACTGACAAGTAAACCAATCATCCAATCATGGAGTCACTAATGCATATATCAATTAACGATAGGGAGCACTTGCACTTTGGCACTGATTAGCAGCGGCAAAGTGCCCATGAGCATCTAGTCCAGCAAAAACATATCGGCAACAGTGGAGGCATTACGAAAAAATGGAAGGGAGACCCACGCCAAGGATGCCAGGTCTAACATTCACTTTCTTCAGATTCTGTCTCAGATCTCACTTCACTTCCTCTAACTTTGAATTTTATGATCTCAGTCTCTTTGTCTGAATCTGAATCTTCTTGTGTTTCTTCTGCTTGAAATTCTGAGTCTAATCCTCCTCGTGTTTCTTCCGCAATTTCCCCAATCTCTCTATCTAGATCTAATTTTCCCTGTGTTTCTTCTGCTTGTAATTTTGAGTCTACTCCTCCTCGTGTTTCTTCCGCAATTTCCCCAATCTCTCTATCTGAATCTACATTTTCTTGAGTTACCTCTACAATTTCCGGAGGGATTTCCCCAAAACTTGTATTTGGCTGTTCACTGTCACTATTTATTAGTTCAGTTTCTCCTGTTTCAATATCAGTTCTTTTGTTTTTGGATTCTTCCTTTTGTCTTTCACTGGATTCAGGTTGGTCTGTTTCAGATGCCGAACTGGTATCTGATATTTCCAGATGTCGACTTACAGGTCGAGCTTCAGGATCTGGAACTCTGATTATTTCAGTTTCTTCCTCAGTTGTCAAACTGGTACTTGATTTTTCCAGATGTCGACTTACAGGTCGAGCTTCAAAATCTGGAACTCTGTTTGTTTCAGCCTCTGCTTCAGATGCTGAGCTGGTATCTGAAATTTCCAGATGTCGACTTACAGGTCGAGCTTCAGGATCTGGAACTCTGATGGTATGACTGGCATGAATCCAATTTTTCACACCTGCACACTTTACTGCAGTTGTTGTCACCAGGATCACTTGACGTGGCTTATCCCAACGTGGAACCAAGCAGTTTCTTCTTCTGTGGACTTTTATGCGGATCCAGTCTTCTGGACTCAGATCATGAGCTGGTTTTCTTTCAAGAGTGGTCGCATCCGGTCCAACCTGATGAAACACAGAATGCACCACATCAGCCAATCCTTTGCAATAGTCCAATACGAGATCATCAGTTATAGTCAGCAGTTTGTTGACAGGTACATGTGCTTGTCTCATTGCTCGTCCCATGATTATTTTATGAGGACTCAGACCTGTTTTTCTGTCAGGTATGCTTCTTATGCTCATTAGCACCAGTGGTAAGGCATCGGGCCATTTGAGTCCTGTGGCTTGACACATTTTCCCTAACCTATTCCTTATGGTGCCATTTACTTGCTCTACCACTCCAGAAGCCTCTGGTCTGTAGGCACAATGCAGCTTTTGTTGAATGTCTAGTGCTTCACATATCAGTTGGATGATTTCATTTTGGAAATGCGTTCCTCTATCTGTTTTGATCGTTACTGGAAAGCCATATCTAGGAATGAATTCTCTCAGCAGGAGCTTAGCTACAGTAACTCCATCATTCCTTCTTGTCGGATAGGCTTCCACCCAACGAGAAAACAAACAGACGACCACCAGGACATACCTCAATCTGTTACTTGGGGGCATTTCAATAAAATCTAATTGCATTCTGGTAAAAGGACCTCCTTCACGTCCTATTGTTCCCAAACTCACTACTGTCTTCCTTCCAGGATTTATCTGTTGGCATATAAGACATCTTTGACAAAGGCTTTCAGCTATAGCCCTAAATTTTGGGTTGTACCAGGTCTGTTTGAAAAGTCTGATCATGGCATCTCTACGTATGTGTGCCTGTCCATGGTACATCCGTGCCATGTTAGAGATCATGCTATCAGGCATAACTGGTCTTTCATCCCTGTACACCCAGACTTCATATTCCTCTCTTTGTCTGCAACCTGCTTTTATCCAACCATCTTTTTCCTCATCACCTGCCTCCTCCTGCAATTGTTTTACCTCATCCCATGTTTCAACTGTGTTAGTAAACAGCAAGGGACATGAAACATTTTCTTTTTCCCTTCTCCGATTCATTGAGGTCATATTTCTGGCACAATATTGAGCTAATTCATCTGCAAAATTGTTACCCACCGCAATGTAATCAGTTCCATTTTTGTGAGCAGTGCATTTTACCACCGCAATCTGTTTAGGCTGCTGTATCGCCTCAAGCAACTTTTTCACAAACTCACCATTCCTTTTTTTTAAATAATTTTTTATCAGTGCATACATATATAGCCAAAGAAAATTATACAGTGGTTAGAAACTTTAAAGCATAACACCTGGCATCAAAATGTATCAATTATAATTTACAACAATATAAAAGAAAAAGGAGCAGCAGTAAAAAATTATGCACATTTTAATGATTTTACAACCCTCCCCCCACCCCTTCGTCCCTTGACCCCACCCTCCCCTCCTCCAGGGGTTGGACAAAAATCCAAATCAAAATCAGTTGGCCTAATACTTCTCAAGCCAAGACGTCAGCGGAGCCCCCATTTTTAAACCTTTAGATCGGGCCCTCAACCCCCTTTTCGAGTAGATAGCTTTCTCAAAATGATAGTTTGCCAATAAGCGGGACAGCCATTGCTGAAAGCCAGGAGGAGTTGAATCCAGCCAGGCAGAAGCTAGGCAGAGACGTAATATAGCCATGCCGATAAACACAAGGTACTCGCCAGGCTTCCCTTGTAATTGCGTATCAACCCCAAGACCGATCAGAGATGATGATAGAAAAACATCAGTCCCTAGTACTTCCTTAAAAAATTTTGAGATTTCCTGTTTTATATTCCTCAAGGCACTGCATGCATTAAACATATGATTTAGGTCAGCCTGAGATAGTGAACAGCGAGGGCAATAAGTTCCTTTCCCTGTTTCCCATTTAGCTATTTTTTTTGGAGTATAATAGAGTGAAAAACATGATTTGAAGTATTGAGCCTGAAGTCGAGCCGGGATTAAGATTTTCTGAGCTAATTCTAGCGAGTGAAAGAATAAATCTTCCTGCATTCCTATTTCTGTCTTCCATTTCCCTGCTCTAAGCTCCAAATCATCAGGCAATAAAGCATTAAAGAAGGAGTAAACTTCACCGATAGAAGGCGTAGCATTTTTCCTTAATCTATCTATCATAGCATTTTTATCAAAGCCAGAAGGGCCTCCTCCTTTTTTGCTTAAGAAATCCCGAACTTGCAGATATTTGTAAAAGTCCCTCTGATCTAAGTTATATGTAGCCTTGAGGCTATCAAAGCTAGCTATATCTGACAAAGAATATAAATCACCCAGTTTAGATAGGCCAGCTTCACACCATCTTTTAGCGACAGAATCTCTAAAAAGTTCCGGTAGATTGGGGTTATTAGAAATCGGTGTGTAGTAATTTAATTGTCCCATCCCTAATAATTTCCCTACTTGCCTCATAACTCTATGTCCACCAATTAGTGATTTAAAGCGTACTTTTTTATAATGACTATCATTCAGAAATTTCCAGAGCCAGCCCCATGCATCCTTGCCCATTATAAGTTCTATAGGTGATGGTATTTCATTAGCTGTGCTATCTCTCGGTTTTTCGGAAATAAGAGTTAGATTACATAGCAGGGTAGTGGCCCAATAGTATAATCGGATATTAGGTAAAGCCAAACCTCCCTTTCTCTTGGAAGAGATAGAAATTTGTATGATCTTCTGGGTTTTTCATATGCCCAGATAAAACTCGAAAATAGATCTACAATTTGCTTTAAACATATAGTGGAAAATTCTAGAGGAATTGCCCTTAACATATACAAAAATTTAGGGAAAAATATCATTTTAATTATATTACATCTACCAATAATTGATAGATGTAGATTATGTATTCTCGTTAATTCAATTTTGGTTTTACCAATCAATGGGTTGACATTGCAGTTAACGATTGTGTCCATATTAACCAGGACATCAATTCCAAGATATGTTGCCTTCTCTACCTGTCTGCTAATATCGGTCATATTAACATTTTTACAAAGAATCTGAGTTTTAGTGGTATTAAGAGAGTACCCCGAAACTTGCCCAAATCTTGCTGCTTCCCCTTCGATCTCTAATATTGCTATATCGGGGTCAGGTGTAATAATAGCAATATCATCTGCGTACGCCAAAATTTTAGTTTCCCATCCCTGGGATTCAACGGGTTTAATGATCCTATTGGTCTCGAGGAGCCGTAAAAATGGATCGATATATAAAGCAAACAGCAGCGGGGAGCTTGGACAGCCCTGACGCGTGCCCCTAGTAATTTCAAAAGAATCTGTAAACACGCCATTTATAAAAAGTTTTGCACTAGGTTGAAAATACAGCATCTTAAAGGCCTGTACCAGCCCCTCGCTGACTCCGACCCTCGACAGGGTCTCCCAAAGGAAAACCCAGGAAACCCTGTCAAAGGCCTTCTCGGCATCTAGCAATATAAGTTCTATTGGTTTTCCTGTAATGGTAGCAGCATCAAATAATGAAATGACTCTTCTTATATGATCAGTTGTGCCACGTCCCGGTATAAAGCCATGCTGTCGGGGAGAGACAACCTTGTGGATGACCGTAGCTAAGCGTAGGGCGAGAATCTTAGAATATATCTTGTTATCGGCGTTGATTAACGTAATGGGGCGATAAGAGCCGGGGTCTCGTGGTGTTTTATTTTTCTTAAGAAAGACTATAATTTTAGCCTGCGTCCAGGACTGAGGCGGCTTGCCCCCTCTAAAAACATGCAAAAATAAGTGAAGCATCAGCTCTTTTAACTGTGGGGCAAATTTCTTGTAGAACTCTAAGGGTATATTGTCTAATCCAGTGGCTTTACCACTCGGGAGACTACTAATACATAGCAAGATATCCACCCATTGAGGTGGTTCCTCAAGGTGCTGTTGATCCTCCTGAGAAAAGTGTGCCGCTGGAGCCTGATTAATATAAAAAATTGCATCGCCCGGATTATCGGGAATGTCCTCATGATATAAATTTTGGTAAAATGAAAAGAATACCTTGCGTATACGCTCCGGGTCAGAGGTACTTCCTCCTGCAGGGTCATTAATTTCAGCTATCATATTTTGAGTCATTCTCTGTCTGGCCCGGGTCGCAAGATGGTGCCCAACCTGTTCGCTACACTCATACGCCTTCTCGCGCCAAACCGCTAATCTGTCTGCCGCTCTTTTAGTTATTACCTCTAATATTTTTGCCTTGGCAACCATTACTTTGTTACAAGCTTCTAACGTGTCTCTACCAGCCTGAATTGCATCAATCAGGCCTTCCTCTGCAGCTGCTAAATCGTTCTGCTTAGCCTTAAGAATGTGTCGCTTTCCCTTGTTCAACGCTAACGAATAGCTAAGTGTCTCTCCCCGGACTCAAGCTTTCAATGCATCCCAGACTATCTCCACTCCAGTACTCCCTATATTCTCCATAACGAACTGAGGAATCCACTTCTTCATATGAGCACAGTACTCATCATTCAAAAGTAGGGAGCGTTCAAAGCTCCAGTTAGACACTGGAATATTACATGACCCGAACCCCTTAAGTTCTAACACTAACGGATTATGGTCGGCCAATATGCGCGGAGCCTTCTGGATTGAACAAGCATGCATAATAATATGTGATGCAAAGAAAAAATCTAATCTGGTATGTTTCTTGTGTGGAAAAGAAAAAAAGGTGAAGCCAGGGTCCGTAGGATGCCGCAAGTTCCAAATATCAAAGAGTGCTTGTTCCCGACACAGAGTTCTTAAGGCCTCAAAAACCTTGGGCTTGCGACCATTATATACCCAATCATTGTCGAGAGCGATATTCTGGTTAGAAGGTAAATTTATATTAAAATCCCCGCAGATAATTATGGGTAGCGGCCAGGTAGCTAATTCATTATTTATGTAGTTGAAGACAGTAGGGTCATCTAGAATACTCCCATAAACAGCACAGATTGTTATTGGAGCCCCATTATCCCTACAGCATTCAGTAATTACCCATCTCCCATTCTGATCAGCTATTGTTCTAGTAAACCGGTTAGAGTGATTAGCTGACAATATTGCAACCCCCCGTGTCCTTGAATTTTGAGTCATAGCCCCAACCCGGGTATATCCAAGAGTGTCTAACAAGTGCGATTGAGCCCTTTCAATATGAGTCTCCTGCATACATATCACATCAGCTTTTAACAATCGTAAGCCCATCGCAGTATTCCTCCGTTTCTTCACATCATTAAGGCCACAAATGTTAATTGTTGCTATACGTAAATTATACATAGAAGAATAGGCTTTTCAAAAAAATAAAGAAGGCCAAACCGCATAAGACAGAACCCCAAAGTGCCAACCCCTTCCCCCTTACCCCTAAACCTACCCCTCTCCCATCCTTCCCCCTCCCACCACCTCCCAATGAGGTTACCTGGCTCAAGCTCAGCCAGGGTGAAGGCATCTGAGCAGTAGTGGCCCCAACCCGCCCTCCCCGGTCAGTAATTCTCCGTCGTGACAACCCTGTCTAACACGTAATTTCCCTAGGTATCAAGTGAGCGACCAATTACCGTAGCATAATACTAGGACTATTAAGAAAGCTCACTTTCTACATTCTACATTCAAAGCTCAAACTTGAGTCGTTAGTACCATCCTATTACTTTTCTGAAATCTCAGATAGAAATGCTTGTGCCTGAACTTCAGAAGTGAAGCTCGCGTGGAGCCCTTATAAATGACCTTTAAGCGGGCAGGGTTCTGGAGAAAAACCGTGGCACCAAGTTGTTGAAATGGGATAAAAGTTGTCTCATCCTCCATCTGCGTTCCACTGTAGCGTGTGCAAAGTCAGGCCGTGTGAAAAAGATAATGCCATTGAATTCTTTCTTGTTAGTTGGCCGTGCTAGGTCATAAAGAAGCTGCCGCAAAAGGAAATTCCCAAAGAATATTAGCATAGCTCGAGGGTATTGAGAGGCGGAGTTAGAGCGTTTAGATGGTGTTAGGGCAAAGCGATGTACTCGCTGGATTTCCTTGTCCCAGTCCCAAGAGTGTAAATCCGGAAAAGCTCCCTTAAAGAGTGTAACCATAAAGGTCTTGGGATCGTTCCCCTCTGCTCCCTCCGGAATGCCAAGAACGCGTAAGTTATTGCGCCGTAATCTGTTCTCTTGATCCTCAACTTTAAGCATAAGATCTTTCACAATCCCCTCGTGCTCGTCTCCTAGCGATTGCAGGGTGGCCACGTCCTTCTCAAGGTTTTCAGTCCGTATTTCCACTGAAGCCATTCTGTCCGCAATCTCATCACACGTCTTGCCCACTTTTCTTACTGTCCCTTGAAGTTTCTGCGTGGCTTGGCGTGCTCTCCTACTATCTTGCTTGACCTCCTCCTGAAAACTCTTGATGGAATACAGCAGATCAGCCAATGTAGGTTCCTTCTCGAGAGCAGCTGACGCGCAATCTGCACCACCTGGTGAGTTGTAGAGCTCCTTTGAGCGCTTTGTTAGTTCAGTCGGGACTGACAGTTGAGATGCAGAATAATCCCACTTCAGGTCCATCATGCTACCCTCTTCTGGGGTCCTACGATCCTTATTGCGACTGGATTTCCTCCGCAGGTTTTTCTTCTTTGTAGTAGTTCTTGCAGAAAGCTCTGAGTCTGTACCACTGTTCCAATTGTCGCTCCCTCCTTCACTTGAGTTAGCCACACTTTCTATTGACTCATCAGTTAATGAGTAAAATGTATCCATGTTGTCAGGCGTTCTCGGCGGAGGATCTTGGCTTTCCTCTTTGACAGTTACGTTTTCACCACAGACTATCAAAGTATCAGTTCTCTCAGCTATGGAGTTGCTAGGTGTTTGCTTAAGGCTACTCTCTTCCTGAGCCATTCCAGAGCTAATAGCCGGAGTAGATTGGAAGATAGGGGTGATAATCTCCTGTTCCAGCTCAGGGGGAACTTCAACCGCACTATCCCCATCTTGAGTACTATCGATTACAGCCAAAGTCCCCGCCACCACCTTGGGCACTTTCCCATCATTTGGAGGGAAAATATTTGATATAAGCGGTTGACCAGTTTGCACTTTCGATAGAGATGATCCTACATCAGAAACTCTGTGGATCTTTACTTGTATATTTTTACCCCGTTTTAAAGCCCTTTCAGCCTTTTCCAGGGAGTCAGCTCTTTCAGATGGCTCTTTATTTTTTACCCCCCGTGTATCCGGGCGTCTCTGGCGAGGCTCTAGGTTTGTCAGAGTAGATTGCTCATTCCCTACCAGGCCTGGCAGCATGCTTTTGCTTTTCACAGCTTTCAACTCCCGCCCTGTCATCCTTACTTGTATCTCGGCTACGTGCGCGAAACAATGTATCCGCTGTCCTCTGGATACTTTCCGGTGCTTGACTGCAGTTTCCCTCACAGTCGGGAGATTTCTGAAGTTTCGAAGGATCGCCGAAAATGACACTGAGGAGCACGTCAGGGTTAACATCCGCCGCAGGAAAGCGGTACTCGATGATGCAGGAGCGGGGGGGGTTGAAGCCGAGGCCGGAGCCGTAAACGGGAAGGGAAAATGCCTTGGCGATGTACACCGCGAGGTTTGCTCTTCTAAGCCAGCAATCGCCACCACACAATGCAGGTACTGTAACGGCTCCATACAAACGCTTTTTCCTTGTAATTGTACATCTATTACGGCATACTTTTTAGCGTGGATTCAGGGTTTTAGTCCATAATCCAAGATCAGACCGGCGGAACAAGCGGCGGTGGCAGCTACTCGGACGCCATCTTGCCTCTAGTGCTGTTATGCTTTCAATGGGACAACAAACGCACCATTCCTAATAGGAGACCCTGAGGAAGTCAGGAATCCCCTCTGGGACCAGATCTGTCCAAAATCGTGGACCACTCCGAAGCCATACTGGCTATCTGTGATCACAGTAATTCGGAAATTCTTTCCCAGTCTGCACGCTCGAATCAGAGCAATCAGCTCAGCAACTTGGGCTGAACATATTCCTCTCAAACAGGATGCTTCCATTATGGTTGCCACCGTACACACAGCATACGCAGCACTTAAAACTCCTTTATTTGTCCTCAGGCATGACCCGTCCACAAACATCACATAATCTGACTCTTTTAGAGGTTCATCTTTAATGTCTGATCGGGGCTTTGTGCAAAATTCAAGCACATCCAAACACTTATGATCAACATCATCTTTGACTTCTGCATTTACTTCATCTGGCAGTGAAGTGGAAGGATTCACACTCGTGCATCTTACAATGGTTACATTGTCTGCACCCAAAATCACCTTTTCATACCTAGTCAGCTGACTATGTGTCATGAATTGGGTTTTTGTTCGGGTCAGAAGGATTTCAACCGAATGTGGGACATATACTCTCAAAGGATATCCCATCACAATGCCTTCACTCTGTTCCAGACTCACACAAGTAGCAGCTACTGCTTTCAGATATCCAGGCAACGCCTTTGCTATCGGGTCTAAAACAGCTGAAAAATAGGCTATTGGTCGTTTCATTTTTCCATGCCTTTGCACTAATACTGAAAGTGCACATCCGTCTCTCTCGCTACAATACAGCTCAAATTCTTTCTCATAATCAGGCATTCCCAATGCTGGTGCCTCACACAAACTTGTTCTCAGTTCCTCGAAAGCCTTCATTTCCTCCTCATCCAATGCAATCGGATCTTTGACATCCTTCTTTGTCAATCGCTGTAAAGGTTTTGCAATCAATAAAAACCCATTTATCCACTGTCGGCAATAACCAACCATTCCAAGGAACATTCTCACCTCTCTTTGTGTCATTGGGGCTCTCATTCCTTTGATAATCCTTATCCTTTCTGTTGTCACTTTTCGCATCCCTTTCTCAATCTTATGACCTAAGTACTGTACTTCCTGTTGACAGAATTGCAGTTTTGATGGGGACATCTTGTGCCCTCCTTCTGCCAAATGATTCAGTAAAGCAATGGTGTCCGTAACACATGCTTCTCTGGTCTTTGATGCCACTAATAGGTCATCAGTATATTGGACCATCACAGATTTTTCAGGCATTTTTAAATCTTCTAAGGATTTCTTTAGAATCTGATTAAAAATTGAAGGACTTTCAGTATACCCTTGAGGAATTCGACACCATGCCAAAATACGCTCTCCGAACCGGAACGCAAATAATGGCTGGCTGGCAGGGTGCAATGGAATAGAAAAGAATGCATGGCACAAATCAATAACTGTGTACCATTCTGCATCATGTGGGATTTGATACAGTATCACAGCAAGGTTTGGCACAATTGGGCAGCAAGGAATAACAATTTTGTTTACCTTTCTCAGGTCTTGCACTATCCTATATGTCCCATTTGGCTTTTTCAATCCTATAATAGGAGAATTACATGGGCTGCTCATTATTTCTCTCAAAATCCCTTGTTCAATCATCTTATTAATTACAGGTGTTATTCCTTCAATAATTTCTGGCGTCAGTTTGTACTGCGGGGTATTTGAGTAATTTGTTCCTTCTTTTACAGTAATTTTTACAGAATCAACTTCTCTCATTAGTTCAATATCTTCACCTGTGAAATCCCATACATCAGGCCTTACTGTTCCTTTCAATTCAATAGGGATTTTCTCCGCATCAAACATAGGAAACATATCATTCGCTCCTGGTTCTAGTTCTGCCATTGTCATTTTATACAGAACATCCTCATCTGGTGTCTGGAAAACAATACCATCTGGGGTACAATAGATGGTACAATTCATTTTGCAAAGCAGATTGCGTCCTAATAAATTTACAGGACTACAATCACACACCACGAAGCGATGCATCTCTTTGAACGGTCCAATTTCCACCTCTATTGGTTTTGTAAGAGGGGTGTTAATCTGCCTGTTTGAAACACCTACAACTTGGATATATTCTCCTGAGAGAGGAAGTTTTGGAATCTCCACTGATCTAACAGTAGAACGGGTAGCACCAGTGTCCACAAGGAATGTAACATTTACACCATTCACTTTTCCATCCACAAATAGACCTGACTGATCTACCTCTAGAGTTGCGCCAAGCACGCACTCTTCTTCCTCTCCTAGGCACCGTCATAAGCTTTCATCCGATTCATCTCCATCCTGCCGTAACCAATACTGCGAAATTGCAGCTGCGCACGGCAATATTGTTACCTGCTCTCCTCCGTAGAATGCTGCCTCTGTACTGTATCTTTGAGGATTTACACTCTTTGGAAGAGGTGGTTGCGGCACCTGACACTGTTGAGTAACTACCTGCGGCTGTTGCGGTTGTTGGTAACTCACCTCATTCTGCACCTGTGAATTCAATGATTGATTTTCGGCATTAATTTTCGGAGGAAATTTACACTCGTTTCTCCAGTGCCCTAATTTTCCGCAATTATGACATGGCCATTTCTTTTTAGCTTCTTCTATACTCATCTGACCCTTTCCCTTACCAATATTCAGTTTGAACTTGGTCTGTCCTGCATCACTAGACTGATTATTCATCTGAGCTTCTTGCTTTTCTGCAACCTTTACTTGTGCCCACATTGCCTTTTCCTTGAGTTTACGCTGTCTACACTCAATATCATCACTGCAATATTTTGCATACCGTAGTACCTCATCTACTGTGCTATTCTGCCAACATAACATATGCTGCTTAATCATTTCACTTATTTCAGGTGTCAAGCCATACACAAATCTATACACAAAATGACTCATGTCTTTCTCACTCAAATTCTCATATCCATTATACTGTTTAAAGACCAAAAGCAATCTCTCATAATAGGCATGTACAGATTCCTTACTCTCCTGAGTTGTTCAATCAATCTTTACCCAGTCCGTTTCTTTTGGTGGGATTTTATTTTTCAAAAACGTGATTGCCTGTTCATATTTTCTCATTACTTCTGAACCTGGGGCTCCGGTTTTTGCATCTCTAGGATATTCTTCCTTCGGCCAGTCAATTGTAATTTTACACTCTGTCCATAAATCTGCTGGAACAACAATCTCAAATAATCCATCCAGATCTTCCCACAACACTTTTGAAACTTTTACAAACCTTTCTACCTGTCTATACCATTCTACAGGTTTCTCTCTCAATCTTGGAAAGTCATTTGTAAATGACAACATATCTTGTCTGGACCATGGGACATGTACATAACTTCCTCCTGGAGTTTCTCTCATTGGACACTCCATTACCGTTGGTTCTTTCTCTTTTACTGGGAAAGCCAACGATGCTTTATCAGTTGTTCCCTCCTTTCTTCTTATCCACCTACTTCTCCACTTGTCTACATCTCCCCATTTTCTCAATAAAACAATCAATTCTTTTATCTGTGTTAGTCGTCCTGAAGTGTTCAGATTTTCTATGTCTTTTTCACTAAAATCTACTCTGTACGGTTTCTGCAATCCTCTAATTTTTCCAAAATCTACTCCTAGTTCGTTCGCTGTTTCTTCCAATTTTTCATGCAAGTTCCTAGCTCTCCAAGTGACGCTTTTAACATAAACATTAATTCATCATCTTGATAGGACTTCAATCGATCTGTACCAATGGTTCCTAGAATTAATTCCTCCATGTCTATCTTTAATCTGACCACATCTAAAAGTTGTGGTTCGGCATCTTTTTTCTGCAAGCTCCTCACCCAATCATTTAATTCCTCTGCAGTCGGACCCACAGGGGTTTTATTTACTTCTGCCCAACTTGCACTTCTCTCTGGGGTTTCAGTTGCTGACTCGGCTCCCATAGGAATCCTATTTATCAGACTCTCATTTACTGTCAAATTTACAGGTGGACTTGACCTAAATGGACCAACAGAATCTTCTTTCTCTCTATTTTCTGGAATCATCCCTTCTCTTACCCTTTGCATACTGGAATTTAATGGAATTGTTAAGGAGTGTTCATCTATCTTTTGATTTTCAAATACCTAGTTACTGGCACAGTCACAGCTTCCATATTCTTTGTCAGTTCTCTTATCTTTTCAGTCAACTCTCTTGTGGTTCTGGCTAATTCAGCTGTATTACCATTATCATGTTTCACAGTCTGTGATGTTTCTAGTTTATTAAATGGACTATTTATTTCAGACATTTGTTCAGGACATTGATTTATTACAGTTCTCATTGGCGGTGCATTCGGTGTCACCACCACAGAATCCTGTTGATACGGAGGGGGTCTTTTATTTAAAATGTCCTCCAGCAACTCATCCTCAACGTCGCTCCCTCCATACCCATATCTCTCTGTTACTGCATGCTTCTTTTTCTCTGTACACTTTCTCCCTGTAACTTCTTCAACTGTTCTGACAGGAAACAAGCCATCCGTCATGTTAGCATACCGCCATCGTCTCATCCTGTCTTCATGATTCGAACCCCATACTCTTCCATGAACTAAACTATAACTCTTTGCACCTCTGTGTCTTTCCCTTTCATACATCTCATCTTCCCATTCACCTAAGGCTTCGAACTGTGTCGGTCTAGGTCTCGGTTCAAGTTTAATCATCTTTTCTCTCAAATTTCAAAGTACTGCTGTGCTGAACGATCCATTTTCTGGAAATGCCAATACTCCATCGTCTTTGGTATACTTCGCCCAATTTTCCAACCAAATGCAAGTATGATAGCCATATTTCAACATCATGTGAGATGCTGGCGTTTTCGGCGGAGGAAGAACTTCTCCTTCCCTAGTCACAACCTTCTTATCCTTCTTGAAAAAGTTTTTAAGCTTCGCAAACCATGACGGTTTCTCTCTACCATACTCATTATAATAAGCCATATTTCACTGTTCTTTCTACTGCTCGGCTATTTGGACCTATCCCAGCGCGTCTCACACCAACGCACCAATCAGAAAGTTTTTACGTCACTCTCACACTAACCTATCCCAGCGCGTCTCACACTAACGCACCAATCAGGAAGCTCTTCGTTCTTCCACAACCGGCCAATTCCAGCGCGGTTCTTGTTGACGTCAGTTCTACTCCTGCTTCCACTGACCCCTCCTTTACAAAAATTATCGGCAGTTTTCTTAACTTTTCTTTTTCAACTAAAATCGATTAGTTACAACGTAAAACACATTACCATTGTCTGTTCCTCTAAACAAAAGAGATAGTTTATTCTAACTTAGAAGAATACTGTTTCGTTCGATAAGTGTAGCACTTCTCTCTACCTTACCCTTCTCTCAAGCAAGAGGTAAACCCATTTCTCTGAGGATAAAACACATGTGGAGACTATACTGCTCCTGAGAATTAAGGCCAAAGTTTCACAAGAGAACCTGTTGCTATTTCACTCATATGCAATACATGCATGAAGTTTCCCTAACATAACACAGTCCTGTGTTATCACCAAATTTGAAATCAGACAATGCACAATTCCGTGTGACTTCTCTTGCCACACGTGTCCACCTCCTACTTCCCGGAAGCTTCAAAATTTCGACTTACACATAACGTAATACAAACTCAACATAGAGTGTTAGACACGAAAAATGAATAATCAATACTCACCAAACTAATCTATAGTAACCATAACTCTGCTACCAAGAAATCTGATCCAGCGCGGCTAATATAATTTCTCCTTAAGACACCAATCCAGGAAAACACCTACGCAACCATTATTATTTATTACTTATGTCGGTGGGGCCCACGACACCGCATACATACATTCATTCAATTTCTGGATTAAAAGCTAAGGAGAATGAGCTGCTGGACAAACGGGATACCTTGTTAAATTTGACAGAATAATAATCTATACATTATATACATTAACTTTAGATCCTGTCGGTTCTAAACATCAAGGTATTCCGCTATTTGGTCGATGGACCAACTAGTAGAATTAGTTGATGGTGATCAAGACCAGCTCAATCACAATTAAAACCTTTAACATTTATAAAATCATAAACTTTGTTTTAAAAGAACCACAAACTCATTTTAGAGTTAGAATATATTTTTATCTAAAAATATTCGAGCAAATAGGTAAAATTCTTTATTAAGTAAAACATTTAGAAATATCAATAAACATTTTAAGAATGATTTTTAGGAAAAGTGAAAATTATTCATTACCCTCGGCCATAGGGCGATGACAAGAATGGTTCACCAAAAGGAAGATGAACCGCAGATCACAGGATAAGACTCCCAAACTGACTGACTGTCCCACTAACCTCCTCGGACGCAATCACCTCCCGGGTAAATTCCCGCAACGATCTCGTTCCTTCCCCAGTCAAAGTTCAAAGTCCAAATTGACAGAGTCTCTCGCAGCATCAAGGTGGAAAAATGAAAAGCAAGGTTTTTTCACAACGTAAGAGCAGACTCTCTTATAACCTATTCTCTGGCTCACTACATTCAAAAGTTGCAATCCCTAGGGGCAGAAATCACGCTAATTGGTCCATTGGAGGGGTGGTGATGGTCACCTCATCGCCCTCCTTGTTCGAACTGGTTTGGGGACAATAAAGCACACAATAAGTCTCATGATCATGGTATCCAAAAGTAGTCCAATTTGTTCATCCATTTTGTAGCAATCTTTGATGGTCACACATTAGTTAATCCCCTGTCGCTTGTTTTTCCCATCCGTTCCCAGGCATATATGCTGAACACTTGGCACACTCCTCGTTGCAGGTCAGATTGGCCTTGACATCTCGTACTCCGAGCACAGGCCGCATACACGTGACTGGAGCATTCGTACTGAGGCTGCGTGGGGGCCATCTTATTCAGTGCACGCAATCTCGTCCTTTCCAGCGGCCATTTTAGAAGCATAGCCTAGCAGGCCCGAACGAAACTAATATAAGAACAAACACAATAGAAATTAAAATATGGAAAATAAGCCTGTTTACCACCCGCCATTCTAAAGACCCGTGTTAGATATTACCTAGCAGAAGCGACATTTAAAGCCATTTTACTTACCATCTGCATTCTTTGCCACAATACAGTTCTATTACGCAACACAAATCATGCAATTCACTCTACTTGCTACGCAAATCACAATACTAATGTTATTATGCGTCACATTTGTGAATAAATTAGATTTTGCAACATTTAGCATTTTCCCACGTGTAATGTCTACTGAAAGTGTATTTGTTGATTAGTTCATGCGTTTCAAACGGTTAGTTTCATTAATTATTATGAGGTGGTTAACTTCCAAGGGGTACAAAATTATTTCGTTTTCCCCTGCTCCATCACAGGATCTGGAAAGATCTTGGTACAGAGCTTTTCCCGCTGCTCCAACAGATTTGTGGACTATCACTGAGCAGCGGGGTAGTACCGACATGTTGGAAACAGGCAATAGTAACTCCACTTTTGAAAAAAGGTAATTTGGACCCTTTGTGCCCTAAAAACTATAGACCTATCTCCCTTCTACCCTATCCCGTGAAGATCTTAGAACGTCTGGTCAGCAAAATGCTTTTGTTGTTTCTGGAGAACAACAATAAGCTAGAGGAGGTACAATTTGGCTTCCGGCCAGGACATGGAACAGAGACTGCCCTGGTGACAGTCTTAGATGAACTTCGAATGCGAGCGGATAAGGGTCAGTCAGTAATACTGATTCTATTAGACCTATCCGCCGCATTCGATACAGTGAACCATAAAATTCTCCTGGCAAGGCTTAATGAAGTTGGGGTAACGGGATCAGCCTTAAAATGGTTTCAATCTTATCTGTCAAATAGACAACAGGCAGTGGCATTACCCCCATATCAATCAGACTTCATTAACATTCAGCATGGAGTACCTCAGGGATCGGCGATTAGTCCAGTATTGTTTAATATCTACATGAGCCCCTTGATTTCGGTCATCAAGTCCCATAATGTCAGCCTGGTGAACTATGCGGATGACACTCAGCTCATCTTGTCACTGGAAGGAGACCAGTCATTGTCACTGGAAAATTTCCATACATGTATGCAGGAGACTGTACGTTGGCTTAAAAATTATTCTTTACAATTTAACAGTGATAAGACAGAGATAAGTCAGAGATCTTATGCTGTGTGACCCAGCAAATCCCACGGAAGCTTCCGGCCAATTTTTGGCCAATCCCAAAAGATAAGCCATTGATACCTTCTGAAGCTGTACGTAATTTGGGAGTAATAATTAATGAGAGGTTGAGCTTAGAAACTCAGGTTAATAAAACATTGGGGATGAGTTTTTCCCTTATAAAGGTGCTAAGGAAGATCCTTCCAATGCTACCCATTTCAACTGGGGCACAGATAGTGAGAAGCGTTGTTCTGAGCCGGCTGGATTATTGCAATGCCCTTCTCCTAGTGGCCCCAAAATATCTGATTGAAAGACTTCAGAGATGTCAGACAATTGCAGCCAAATTGGCACTTATGAGACCACGCCGATCATCAGCCTCCCAGGCCCTCAGTGAGCTTCACTGGCTTCCAGTGTCTCAGAGGATCCAGTTTAAATCTCTCTGTATTGTTTTTAAAGCCCTACATGGTCTAGGGCCTAAACCATTGCAGAGTAAATTTAAATGGTATGTCCCCACCAGAAGCCTGCGATCATCCTCAGCAAAACTTGTAAAGGCGCCCAGGTTTAAGAGAATAAAACTAGGAGGAAGAGCCTTCAGTTCTGCAGCCGCTCGACTGTGGAATGCACTACTGCCCAGTCTTAGACAGGTAGAAGATCTGCTGCAGTTTAGAAAGAAACTGAAGACCTGGCTCTATCCTAATGGTGCTGTTTAGACCCCTTGGGTATGATATTTTCATTGCAACATTTGTGCGTGATTTGAGTTAATGTTCTTCAGCGCCAGGATGCCCGTGGGGTGATAGTGCGCTTTATAAGTTTGTTTAACATTTAACATTTAACATTCCCTAACCCAAATATACTGAGCTCCAAATCCCTAGCTACTTCCAAACATGAGGGAACACCCCCTTCATGCCCTTTAATACTAGAAAAATTGAGCAGCTGGCCTGCATCACCCCTTTCTTCAGACTGCGCCATCTATCTCCAACGTGGACTCACCACACTGGCCCCGCGGCCTTAGCCCCGCCACCCCTTTGCTGAGTGGGTCACCTTTCATCGGCTCGGATTCATTGCACTGGCACATGCAGCCTTAGGCTGCTTGCCAGCTTGTGGCCCCCCCAGCATCTCTCCTTCTGCCACAGATCAAATGCCCGGCAACACGGCCCGCATGCTGCTGGAAGCTTTACAGGGAGGAGGGCACAATACTTGATATTCTTTGGGCTTTCCCTACAGTTCAAGAATTTTGGGGTGATATACGATGTCTCATATTGAAAATTCAGGTGGAAATGTTGCCCAATGTTCCAACAACAATAATCTTAGGCACCCCTGCAGCGCCCGCATATGCAATGTACTCTACCAAAGGGAAGCATATTTCCCACTTGTTTCTAGCAGTCAAACAAATGATAATGAGCCTACGGGTCTCCAGCACCATCTGGTACTTACTGGCATGTGAGAAATTATCATACGTGCTCAAAGGGAAGGTACGCAACTTGAACAAAATATGGAGCCCAGTGATGTAAAACCTGAATGAGAACAACAGAGGCCTCTATTGCCCCATTAGACCACATATTTGAGGACAAATACACCAGCTTAGCAATCGGCACATTCAAACACAGAGATGAAAAAGGCGACCCCTCTGGACTCACATATTATAAATGGTCACTGCGTTATTCACCCAACCTACGACTAATTCAATTAAATTTTACAAAGGATCTATTACAGCCTGAGAGTGTTTGGAGAAATGGTCAGGTGAGCCATTCCCTTTGTGTTAGGTGCCGGGAGTCAGTGGACACCTTCTACTGCATAATTTGGGAATGTCCCCTCATTCAGAGATACTGAGGGGAGATACACAAAGCATTTTAGGATAAATTAGACAGACCACTTCAACTAGACCCCAGTGAGGTCCTGCTAGGAATCATGGAAGGATGGGTTGGGGGCCAGGCTCAGAGGACTCAGTCAGGAGCTGGCTTTACGGTGCCAAAAGAGGCATTGCTAAAAAAAAATTAAAAAGGACCCAAAACAGTAGTAAATATACTTCAGTTTGGAACTTGAGTAAGTCCAGCACACACATGCCAAAAAAATCATAATGGTGACAGGGGTAAAAAATAGAACTGCATAGGAAATATTGTGTGGTACTACCACTCCTGCTTTAGCTGTAATGACTTTGCACTCGTAACTTTAGCTCCACCCCCTGTTTTACTGGGTAGAGACATTTAAATCTACACTTTTTTACAATTGTAAATGATGAATAGCCAAAAGTAGTAAGGTTGCTTAAAACTGTAAGAGCTTTAAGAGTAGATTTACTGGTGTAAGTTTAATTTTGTGAATAGGCCACTAACAGTTTCTTAAACTTTTTTTAAAAAATGAAGAAAATTAATTTTGTATATTTATTTTAATGTAGAACAATGTAATTATTTACAGCATTGTAAATGTAATTTTAACATTAAAAAATAGTATTTTGAATATATTCATTTAAAAGACCAATATTTTTTTGATGTTGAAATTTAATAGAGCTACCCATCACTAATATAAAATTATATATATATTTCTTGATAACGTATTAACAATTGTTAAATGAATGTATAGAATTAATTGAATAAATGTAATTATTTTTGATAAATATTGAAGTTATATTAATTTTTAATTTAAAAAAGGTTACTTAAATATTTAAAATAAAATTATTATTATGTTTTATTTATAGACAATTTGTTAACCTTATATAAAATGCATTTATATTTTTAAATATTTCAAATATTTTAGCATATTTGAACATAAGTTCCTGCGGGGTCCCTAATTTTGCTACTGAAGGGTATTGAAGGTCCAGTGATTGGCCATGTCTAGTGCTGGATTTCCTCCAGCCCTGAACTGGAGAATATTTATGAATCATTTGCTCCTTTTTAACTGTAGTAAATATAGATGGGCAGTTTGCGAATATTTTAGGAGGGTACTCATTTGAGTGTGGTTGTTTGTTCCATCCTAAACTCCTCCCTAACCCTCTCTAAACACCTCCTTATTCCTCCCTTAATCCTTTCTCATTAGTCATAAGTATTCCCCATTTTACAGCAACTTCCCTCTCTCCCTCTCATTATTCATTGTTACTCATGTTCTGCTTTATCTTTTTCTGGTTATAGGTATGGGAAACACCCTTTACCCCGCAGTCACAACAACGACATGCCTTTACAACGCAGTCACTACCCGACGGCAATATTACCATGTGTTACTTTACCACACACATTTTTACAACAGGTTGCTGTAGGGGGTGCATTGTTGGATGGTCTTAGATTTGGAATAGTAATTTATACTATTCCAAAGTCTAGCGCTTCCTAAAGCAAGTCATTGTAATGACTTGCGTAGTAAAGTAACACGTGGTAATGTCCCAGTCGGGGTAGTGACTGCTTTGCAAAGGCATGCAGGGTAAATTCATGGGGGGTTTTGTCATACAACCAGATGAAAGGGGTCAGATATGTTGTCCGATGCGAGGGTTGCAGTTCAGTATACGATGGAGTGTATACGTTAGTGAATCAGTGAGTGAGGGAGTGAGCTTGGGAGTGAGTAGGGGAATGAGGAAGTGAGTGAGGAAGGGAGTGGGTTAATAAGTAAGTGAGTGAGTTAGGGACCGAGTGTGCTAGTGTGTTAGGGAGTGTGCCACAAAGGGACTACCTGGTTGATTTAGCACACTTTATTGGACAAGTTTGCAATACCATAGTCATAGCAGGGCTGGAATGTTGAGGGTACTCCAGGATCACACTGAGGTGTTTTGTCAGAGCTATATGTGGCACCTCTAGTGCTGTCACACTTCAAGCAAGGCCTGCAAGGCAGGATTAACATTAAGCTTAGGTGTAGGGTTTCAGTTTAGGTGTATGGTAAAGTATAGGTTTTGGTTTGGGTTGTTTGGTTCTCATTTGTAACTCAGCCGGAAAAACTTTACAAATAGTTACTTTGTAAGCATTTAATTAGGTCAATTGCTGTAGAATCTTTCCTATGATTAGCACTGGGAGAAAAATGAGTCTTTTCTACTTTCCAGAAGACACAGCAACATGAACCCATGGTGTTGATGGCTGCTAGGACACTTGCCCATTTCACTGAGGCAGATATGCACATCACCTAAGCGGTGGAAGAACAAATGTTCAAACACATGATAGAGAAGCACAAATAGAAGAGGAATGATGATGCCTTCTAGCGTCTTTCTAGCGTCCCCACCTGATCAGCTGGGTAGTCTGAGATGCCAGTGTGCGTGTTATTGAAAATGTACGTCTTGTTTATTTGTCACTGGCCCTCATCATCAGTTACAGTCTTATATAAGCCAGGCCCCCTGGCACAGTGAGAGCCACAGGGAGAGGCCAGGACATTGGACGACACCCACAAGACACCCACAGGTGAGCGCTAGTAGGGGGGCTTTGGCAGCAAGACAGTGTGACTAGAGGTGGGTGAAAGTCCCTTGAGGTAAGCAGAACGCAGTCATTTAGCCTGTTTTTTCCCATCCGAGCAGAATTATGGCTGATCCGCTGCTCCATGGGCAGGAAAACCCCCCAAAAAACACAGTTGCCTTTTGGAGAACTGGGAGGGGCCTGGCAATGTATCAAACTTAATACTAACTTCACTTAGTTACATACATTGCCCAGACTCCAAACAGTAATCTTCAAAGAAAAGCAACTGTCACACACAAGCTCCCCTGCTGCGATAATTCCTTTGAAGGGGACTATCAGGGGCAACCCACTGTAATTACCATAATGTAATTACCATTAAAGCAATTATGCAATGGCCGACCCCTGACAGTGAAGGACGGAATAGGAATTTTTCATTCCTTGCATGCCTCAAAGCCTGGAATGAGGAATTCATGTTTAGAACATTTTTCCTCCATTCCTCCTTTTTTCCAATCCAGGGTTGGTAGATGTGGATACGGACGAAGGGGCATCTTTACAATATTTTGGCACAAGGCAGTGCTGCAAGCCTTCTAGCCACACTGACCTACATCAATAGAAAAGGGCAGGAATGCACCGTATCTACAAGATATGGCACATTCTTGTCCTTCTGCCGTCGCGCAAACTGCAGCCGAGCACTAATGCAGGCACCCTAGCACCATGGTGCAAGGATTTCTGTGTTGTTGGCATAATTGTTTTTGTGCAGGAAGGGACACAATCCTGCACAAAAACAATCAAAGGAGGTGTTTTCCTTGTTCTACGTGTGCTACAGAATGCAGCACATAGGGAAAGAGTTACAAATGAGGAGAAATGTAAACATTTCTCCTTGTTACTTCTGTTTTGGGGGGGTGTTAGGTTTGGCGCTGCCCGAGATTTACACTGTGTTGTAAATCCTGGGCAGTGTCAAAAGCTAAGGGTGTTGCGTGGGAACACCTACAGCAACACCCATTGAACGACCCTTCCATGCAGAGTAAGGCATTGCCTTACTCCATATTTACAAGTCCATGAAAAGTCACGCAGGGTGGCTTCCTGTGGCCTTGTAAATATGGGCCGGCACACTGCGCCTCCAGAGCATCACAAAAGTGACACTCCAGCGGCATAAAAGTGCCACAGGGACATTGTAAATATGCCCCTATGCTTGAACTCCACTACCCCATGCATTTAATTTCAGCTACCCTCCCTGGTGCCCTGGTAAATGTCTTCCCACCATATATCCATCCGCAGCCCTCTGTTACCATGGTCCAGACACACCTTCGACGGAGCCTGTGTCACTGAAACATACATAGCTCCATTTGCATTTGGCATCCATGGCCCAGACCTGACAACTAAGAAAAAAGTCACTCTGTCTGGTGCCGAACAGCACCAATGTGCTCCCCCTACCCCCCCAAAGCCTTCTCTTGTAAAAGGAAAAGAGCTTGCTGAGGCTGGTGCCTGTTCAAAGCCTTGAAAGAGGAGCTGGAAATCTTCTCTTTGCAGTGGTTTCCTGCTCGACTTCCCTGTCACAGTGTGATATCAGCTCACTGTGAGACCGTGTGAAGGGAGCTCATATTGTGTGACACATTGTGGCACTGTGTGAGTTGGCTGGTCTGCATCAACCTCTGGCCACCTGTCATCCTCACACTTTCGTGCACCTGCCCCCACGGTCACGAGGCAACGCCTCTATCCCTAAACTTTCTCTGCTTTCACTGGTCCTGCTCCACAGTAGTGAACATGCCAGAATAGCTGGCACCTTCCCATCATTGGGGGGCCTCAGCCGCGGATCCCAGCCACATATCCATACCTCATGCAGGACCCCGATCTCAAAGCTTTACCTGCGAGGAAGCTGGCTCTATGAAGACCAGGTTCCTAATGAACTGATTCCCCATAATTTGCCTGGTATCAGTGCTTAACTTGTAAATCAATGAGTGATGGTGCCCAAAGCCAAGCTCAGAAGCCCATGGCTGTTGCGAATAAATGCCTGTGCTCCGTAAACCAAACCACCTCAGGCCTCTTTGATCCACTACCAGACACTTCCTCCCTCTTTACCTCACTCTTGCAGCTTCCTGCTTTCTCCCTTTCTGACGTTTATTCAGTTTTTCTCTTCTTCCATCTTTCCGCTTAGAGTTTTTCCCTCTCTTGCTGTGGTACACTTCTGATGCAGGAAAATAAGCGCTAGTCCCCAAAAATAAATTCAGGTGGCCCCCACCAGCAACCACAGACTCATGGGAGGTTTATTTTGCACTACTGCCGAGGAGCCAGAAATGGCGCTAATGCCTTGTCAGGATTCTAAACTGTGCATTCCAGATGGATGGTGTCTGGCAGCAGGGGCTCAGATTACAGAGTCACATGCCTACATTATGATAAATACACCACCATACTATGAAATCTCTGGTACACAGGGACTTCTATATTGAACCCATGATGACAATTGTCTAAGCTGCCTTCCCTACATGGCTCTGCTTTAAAACTGTCTTTAATAAAATAGTTGAAAATCAATTTACTTTGTTTGGCCAGGTGTCGAATCATAGCTTGAAGATACCCTCTATCATCTGTGACATTCCCCATTCCTGACTTTTTTTGTTTTGCAATTGCCCTTTGAGTTCTGATACAAGTTGTTTTATGTTTTTTATTAAAGGCTTTTCAGTCCCAAAGGAGCTAACTGAGCCCAGCTGAATGTCAGTTAAACCTGCAATTGGATGTCACACATCCAGCTCATAAAAAAATGAAACTATTCTTCCAATTTCCTGGTTGAAAATGTCCAGCTTTTCTTCCAAACGAAAGTTGCAGACTTTATCAAATATAGCAAATGCGGATAATTCCAATTTTACCTTTTTATACAGCAGGAAGACGTTTTTTCTGGATCAGTATCTTAGAATAGTATAATTCAGTGCTTCAAGTATGAAATAAACAAAAGTGGGGGGTGCCACAAGGGGACGTAGTCTATGCACTTAGGCACATGGCTTAAACATATAAAATACATTTCTGTGATTTCCACAGTGTGCCACCCGAGCGGTATTTTGGTTCCTCTCTAAGCTTTCTGTTACTGCATCCAGCTATGGGGAGTGGGGATTTTGGGACTGGGAAGGAGACGCGGCCTAATGATCTGAGCTGCAGACTCTGTAACTGGGTAACCAGGTTTAAGTCCTGGCATCAGCTCAACATCCTGTGATTCTGGGCAAATCACATAATCTCCCTGCGCCAAAAAGGAATAAAAAGGAATCTGACCTTGTGTAAAGTAATCTGGTGCTCGTGTAAAGTGCTCCAATGCCTTTGTGAGAGGTTTGTGCTCTATATAAAACTGCAAACATAAGATACATAAAGCAACAATTGACTTACACCTCACACCAGCTAGGACTATTGGCTTTGTCGGTGGTTATGAGCTGTTTAAGACAAATGAGTAAAAAGAATGATTTTGTGGTAAATGTTATTGAAAATGTTACATTTCTGACATCATGAGATTGTGAATCATTACTGAGGCATGTAGAAGGATTAGTGGTTTTCAGTGTGTCTCAATCACTCCTGTTATGTTCACTCTGTTAGACATGGACGCCCTTTTTCTCTCCACATCTCATCCATCTGCTTATCTTAAACCTCATTAGGGATGTGCGAAATGTATGTATTTTGTTTTCATGTGATTATGTGAAATTTCAGCAAAATTATGTGAAAAGCAAATCAGGCATTTGTCTGCATATTTGAGCTCAAAATAAGTCCTCAGTTCAAGCACTGTGAATAATCGGCACTCAGGCTCTGCTTTTCCATGCGTTTGATGGCTCCTATAAACGGCGTGTAATCACGATAAGTGGAGGAATGGTGTCATTTCAGGGTGACAAGTAGCGCTCTACAAATCTACTGATTGATTATTTGTAACAAGCCTAACGTGAAATAAGCGGGTATGATTTAAATTTCACCCAGGCCTAAACCTCATCTCTGTGCTCCTCAGCACCCTCTTTTTTCGCTCTCTCCTGATGCACATCCTCGCATCTCTTTTCCAGCCCCAAACACACAACACACTCACTCACATGTAAACACTGCATTTTGTTTTACTTTCACCTTGTAAATATTTGACAACTGTGTATCTCCTTCTCACACATTTACACAGAATTATAATTGCAACTGGAATAAATTATCATTGCTCTGTAGGCTCAGCATAGAGGCCAAAGATTGGATGACCATGAATTCCGAACACCTTTCGGACCCATTGACAGGCACTGTGAGAGGCTTGCACTGCCTTTAGTCTCAGCTCCGGTGCTGTCAGTCATGGCCCATTAAAACACCTGAAGGAGACTCAGTTCAAAGTAGGGACTATACAAGAGCAACATAATGCACAGAAAAAATAAATAAAAATGAAAGAAAACTTCCTGGGAATAGCTAACACTCCCTTGGAATGCGAGATCAAGTAAAACATGACACATAAACAGGGCATTGATTATCTTAACGTTTTTTGCATCCAATTGTTCAGAAATCGATCAGTGTTTTTGCCATTGAAGTTGAGGTCAAGAATCGAAGGGCCGGTTCAATGTCAGTTCTAATTACCACTGGGTCTGAGGGCGGTAGGGGCCCGACCCACTCGAAGCCCTGGTTTTATTTACCAAGTTTCCTGAGGAGTTTGGGGTCTCTCTCCGGGTATGGGTCGCACTCCGAGCCTGCTTAGGGAACACAGAGAGAAACGAATCAGTTTTGTCTCCTGCGCCAAATACCAGGCATGTGAGTCAGACAACAGAAGGAAAACCAAAAAAACACAACGGGGCTTATTTATGAGCCCTTGTGTCACTTTTGCGCCGCTGGTGCGTCACTTTTTGTGATGCACCAGCGGCGTAAAAAATGCACCATGTTGCGTCATATTTACAAAGTGACGCATCTAGGTAGATTTTGTAAACCCTTGCGCCACATTATACCTGCGCCAGGTATAATGTATGCAGGGTGGGCGTTCCGACGCAAGTAAACCTCATAGAAGTGACGCAGTGAAATCTATGAGATTTCACTGTTCCACTTCTAGGACGCAAATGCGTCAATATCTTACACCTGCCTCACAGCAGGAGTAAGACTGACGTAGGCACATTTGAAATGGGACTTGCCCATGTGAAATGACCCATTGCTGAAGTTGCGTCACTTTTGTGACACACTCCAGCAATGCGTCATATTTGCGCCTACAGATACGTCAGAAATACTGACGTATCTGTAACTCCTTGCGACATGATGCGTCATACTGTAAATATGACACATCCAGCATGTCGCAAGGAGGGCGCAATGAAAAGTTACGCATCGCTGTTTTCATGCAGCGATGCGTCACTTTTCATAAATGAGGCCCAAACTATTCTGCGAGGTGTCCAACCTTCATGTGTAATGCACACCCAGTTGTGTAAGAAAGAGAGGGCCACCCTGCAAGGCACACACAGGAGGAGGGGCTGCTCTAAGCCCATTTATTTACTGGAATGACCTCTAATAAAATTATGTGGTAGTTTCTGAAACTGTCTCTGTCCGAAGATGCCTCATAGGAATGAGTAATCACAGTGAAGTCCATTGTTATTACTCTCTTTGTGCCTGCAGACCTTTCTAGGCCCAGAACCTTCAGATGTGCCGTCATCTTCAGAGCACCACAGAACTGTGAGGGAACCTCGGAAAAAGGAGGCCACTGAAACCACATGCTTTACCTTGCCATAATTGTGACTTTTTCAGATAGCCTATGTGTGACATTTCCATGGATTCAGTGCGTGTATTGTATGAGCAGCAATCTCCTGCCAACAAATGTGTGACACTTCAAATGACACTTTATCGCAAGTAAAAACAAACAATGAGATTCATGTAAATAGATAAATATCAGAAGTTACCTCCTTTGGAAAGAGACACTCTAAAAAGCCTTGAAACTGCTTCAACACTCCTGAAATGGAAGGTCAATTACATGAGTACATTGTAAATAATTGTAGCACAATGATAGTAAAAAATAAACTGGACTTTCAGAGGAAGTACTTACATTTTTAGGTCTCGGCTAGGCAGCGCATGCGCTGTCTCGTCGAGAGATGCTGTATACAGTATAGTGGGGGAAGCTCCGCCCACTTTCCAGCCTTATTTTTCATTGGCTTGAATCATAATTCCTGCATTGTCATTGGTGCTTGGCTTCTTAATCCCGCCTCCTGGCGGCCATGTCGTCATTTTTATCCTTACGAGGCTATCGGCCCCTTTACTAGAAAAACTGTTTTGTTCCCCTGCCTCTCCCCATTCCCTCCTGTAGTCTGTAACTTCTTACACCACAACCACCCCCCCACCTCCTCCCGTTAGTGCCTTCTTTTACCCCCGCACTTCCGTGTAAAATGCAATAGGGCTCGCGTAAATACGAGCCCTATTGTATTTTCAGTGCTTGTTTGCCATCTCATTGGTCGGCGAATTCGCACTCTTTGTCTCGCATGCGCGCGATGCCTTACATCGTGCGCATGCTAGACAAAGGGAGGCAGAGACAGCACAAGCAGTGAAGCAGGACGAGGGGAAGCGCGGCCGGGTTCCACTCCATCCTCCCCACCCACAGATCACCCGCCTGACTACACAATGCTTCTGGGAGAGGCAAAGGCCTGCAGGGGTCGGTCTGGAGGAAGCACTCCCGCGGTCCACTTGTCTCCTCCGCTCTCGTTTACCCTTATATTTTACTTTCACATTCCAGATCTGTTTGTTTTCTTTGTTTATTTTACATGTATCTATTTTTGCGAGAGTGTCACGATGTCGTCGGTGCTTGTAGTCAGCGCTGCGGGAACGGTATGTAAATGGAATCCGTTCAGTGCTCCTTGTTGGGGTGTCTTCTTGTTGGGGCGCTGCTTCTGTCTCCACCTACCGAAGCAGGGCTTTGGTTCGTTTGCCTCTCCTTGGGTGGGCGGGCGGTTTGTCAGATGAGCCATCGGAGGTGTGCAATGGGGCAAGAGCTCCGAAAAGAGCTGAAGAGAAAACTAAACACGTTTTCTTGGAATACCAATGATTACACAACACGGGTTCACTTGCTGCTGATGCATGCATTCCGGAGCACAGCAGATGGAATTTCTCTTCCGGTGCAGTAGGAGAGGTGGTCTCCTCCGGGGCATCAATGTTCTAACCAATCGAAGTGCTCAACGGGATGCCCAGCCACATAGTCTCTTGTTCAGTCAGGCGGTGCCTTGAGGTGAGGCCCCTGGGTCACAGAGCTGCTCCATACGCGGAGGGAACGAGTTACGTTTGTAGAGTTATATAACGCAGCTTATCAAATCACCTCTGGGGTATCCAGGCGCTGTCCATGTTCACGGGGAGATTAAGTGATTTGCCCAGAATCACGGGACGTTGTGCTGACGCCAAGACTCGAACCGGATCCCCGGCTGCTCTGGCGCTGCGCTACATCCACACCCTATGTTACAGGCATTATTCATTCGTAATGGAGGGTTCGTTTAACCTAAACATTAAATATACAGCACTCAACAGGACACGGGGAGAGGTTGGAAGTTTCACACAGGATGACTGTCTTCCGACAGGAGGCACTTTTAGGTAGGGTGACCAGAATTTTAAAGCCAAAAACCGGGACATTTCCCAAAAATGGAAGGACTACAATTTTACTTCAAGCCAGCGCACAGAATGGCAGTGCTCCTTAGCAAAGAATTACAGAAGAGGCAGTAAGAACATAAATAAAACGCCATTTTTAGAGCCAGTAGCTTGCCTGTTAATCAAAGTGCTTTCTTATAACAGTTGCTAACTATCCCTGCTTTACAAAACATAAAAAGATACCTCCCACCGTTTTCACCCGACCCTCTCTAAAAACCAGGACATGAGCTTAATTTCCTGAAATCTGCGGGACAGCTGGCGAAAAACCGGGACTGTCCGGGCAAATCTGGGACGCCTGGTCACCCTACTTTTAGGGTGCATTTAATGAGCACCTCTGTGTATGAGTAGGCGTTGAGCATGTAATTAGCTGTGAAACAACAGAGCACTGTACAAACAAGCATTGGCATAGCCATTAGGTCTCGCATTTGTGACCTTATAAGTATTTAGTTATGCAGCACAATATCTTGGTGCAACAACATCAACTGTTGCATGGCTAAACACTTATAAGGTCCCAAAAGCGAGACCTATTGGCTATGCCAATGCTTGTTGATAATCCGAATGTGATTCAGCAAGCACACCCATATTTGTTGCAAATTCATTAAACGCAAGTCTGGGTTATTTATAGGAAATTTAAGGGAGGCCAATAATTTAGTTGGCTCATCTATCTTCCTCTGGGACTATCCATTGCTTTGTTGTTACTTCTTCCTGGATTCACCCGCTTATGGCCTCGTTACTTGTGCATATATTACCTATCCCGTCCCCTATACCGCACAAGAAACTCACGAAGAGCCGTTTTCCATTCAAACATTGCCCACTATTATTTATAAACAATTAATAACGCTATGGTAGTTCAAGTATTACACCAAATGGAACAAAAGGACAATACGTTTTCTGAATAGCTCCAGAGGAGGATTTTAACGCTTATGGGGGAAAAGGGACGATGGAAAATGGAGTGGTGGTGGAGGGGTGGGGGTATTGGCAGCAAGAATGTGGAGTTGCAAACAGATTTTCACTTACAAGAGTACATTCTTTGGTCCGATGAAGCAAATAAAAATCTAAAAAAAACTGACAACAGTGGCAGCTTGACCCAATTATGTATTCACACCGGAATACAATACCTGACATTCTTTAAAATGTATGTTCAGCGTACCCTGACGCATGCAGACTCTACCAAATGTCCGAGGGCTGCTCTCCCCTTGTGTTTTTAGTTGCCAAAGACTGCATTTTGCACTGGGGGCAGTCTCCCATACCTTACAAAGAGCACACCTGTTCTATACCTGTGTGATGAAAGCTTTGGAACGGGTACAATGTTTGCCACTCGGACATTGGTGCACTGCTGAGATTAAACCTCAGAAACGCACACACAACACAGTACAACTTTCCCAGCATCTGAACACTCCATTGGTGCATGGTTCCTGCTGGTCGGTGCGAGGCAGACAGCTTGCAAACACAACTTTACACACTGACCCAGGACTCCAACAAGTGAACTCTTAACACTCCCGCAGGTGGCCTGAAAAACAAATCTTTGGCTGAAAGATCCAGCTTATGGCCTCGTTATCTCAATATCTGGGGAAATGCTCAACTGCTCCTGCTCTAGAGTGATACCATGCCAGCAGCCTCACAGCACCTTGGAATTTGAAACTGTCCCACAGGCAGGCTGCCCTAAAGTGGAGACTCCTGAGGTAATATTTGCAGTCCCTCTTTGTGACTAGTGGTGGTGTTCCCTGCTGCTCCAGTCGCCATATGATCGTCCTGTAATCTTTCGAAGAATAGTGGGTTAATATCTCAGCTTGCAGAAAAAATAAATAAAGGCTAGCTAGCTAGCTGCAGGCAGTTTGTGAGCTTTTAATTGACCCTTCACACCATCCAAGTGATGATGCTGGGCAGGGTGATACGGGACCCTCCCAGAGTCCCTCGGGTCATGTCTACCCCGAAAGCAAGAGAGATGCATAACTTGTCATGGGTGGCAACACGAAGTTGCTCTACTTTTTTATGTTGCTTTATTCGCAACATGTTTGTTGGCTTTATTTGAAGACACACCACAGTCAATGGTGTATGTTGTTAAGGGATGCTAGACCGGACAGCAATGAACTGCAGTAGACAGGTATGATCTACGTTTTGCATACTGCACAGCTGTTTGCACGTGACAAACGGCGCATTAAATACTTGCATTCACACTCATGTAGTACAGCAGCGCCAGGAATTTAACCCTGTGTAATCCCCGTAACAAATGTCTGCATGTCTCGAGGCCTGCGGCCCCTTGTGTCTTGCACGGTGCCTTGTAACATGATACGGCCGAACAGATGTGGCGCACACTCCGACTCTCGAGGGTTCACGGGGCTGCTGTGTACAATCCTTCCAGTGTTCACGGAGGAGCTCAATATTTCAGCTGCTGCAGTTCCGAAGCTCGGTCTTTTTAACAAGTTAGTTTTAATGAACGCTTCTTCGTCGCTGCTGTTGACAAAATCTTATTAAAGCATTGGTTGGCACACTGAGAAAGGAAAGCAACTGATACTGCGCCTTGAGATCACGGGGAATTACGGGAAGATGTGCCGGATAGGAACAGCTACGGTTGAGAGGCAGTATTGGAAACAAGCGGCCGCGCGGAACGAGGGAGAGGAGGGGGGCCACGCCCCCAACCAGATGGCACACTGCAGGCAATTAAGTGCCAGCGGAGCGAAACTGTAGTTAGACACCGCTGCCTCGGGACTACACGGAAGTTACCATAGGGCCAATAGACAAAAGAAATGAAGAAAACAACAGCAATGCCAGACTGGAACCAATCGCGAGGGGCAGGAGAAATTACACGGAGTTGAAGCCAATATACAGATTACTTTAAGTCTCGCTGAGACAGCGCATGCAGCGCATGCGCTGCCAAGGCGAGACCTAAAAAGGACAGTGGAGAACAATAACCAGTACAAGTAATGATAACAATTTCCAAGCGCTATAAATAACCGGTAGAACAACGACCTCCTTTATCGCACTGAATTTGCCGACCTTGGAAGGACTGAACGCTGAGTTGTTCTTGTGAGAGCTCAAACTGGTGCCTGTCACACGTGTCCAACTCACGCAGCCACCCTGCTTGCATAGTTCGTGAAAAAGCGTGTCTTTCATCACCTGGTATCAACAGAGGTGTATTTTCTTATACCAGATGAATCGCCCAGTTCGAGAGAAACATAAAATGGGGGTAAAAAATATTCAAAAGGACGAAAAGACGTTAAAGTCAGTAGCTCTTAGAAGCCTCAGTTGTGATGGTATCACTTAGTGATAAAATCGAACCAACCAGCTGAAAATCGCCAGAATGAAAACATACATGTTTATATGAGTAAGTAGGTTTTGGAGTCAGCGAAGGTGCTCACAGGCTTTGATGTTAGTGTTACCTGGTTCAGGGTCGGTCAGTCTTATACGGCAACTTGGCAGTGCCAGAAGTCCTGGTTTGATAGGTCAGTGTTTGGACTGTTTTTTGGTTGTATGTGGACCTGCGTTTTGGTTTGGGAACATTTTTACAGTTGATGTCTCTGATATTACCACAAACATTATCTGCAGCAAGCACAACTGCCTGCAATCTCCTGTACCTTGCCAAACACCTATTCAGAGTGCCATTACAACTTCAACACAACCCTGAATTGCAATTGAGTACCACTTTTTGTTTTATCTATCTGATTCACTAATGGGGTCCACTTTTATTTTGGTGCCTGGATCTATGTTCTGTCTTAGCCTGCCACAAGGGGGCCTATTACAGCTGAGATTCATGTGGCTCACGGTACCCCACCATTTGACCGGACCCCCCCCCCCCCAGCCAAGAAAAAGAAGAAAGGTTCAGAACTAATGTAGGGAAGCCGATCATCAATAAGGAGAACAATTCGCCGCAGCCACGGGGTCCCCCTAATAACTCTGATTCAGGGGAAACTATGTATTTAGCCTCATTTGCAAGTAATATTAAAACAGTGTTGCAGCCCTTGCTCCCTACTTTACTAGAACGCATTGTGAAGTTAAATAAAAGTTCAATGAGAAATTGGAGACCTTGGAAACAGCTGTTGCTAATTTGAACACTTTATTAATCGGAAATGTGGGAAGAGTACGTGGTCACCTGTTATAGGGTACCCAGAAGGCCCATTCTGAACGAAACGCCCACATTAGGTATCATTGGCACACCTCTTTCAAACCTTGAAATAATTCTAAATCCAACGAGGCATCAGGGGAAATTAAGGACATAAATGCGTTCTTATGGGAAAGGTAAACACAAATGTGAACCCTTGTAATAACAGACCACTTGGGAATGTGGGGGTACCATCCTCTTCCACTCACTGACTAACTCTCCCACTCTCTCACTAACTAACTCTCCCACTTGCTCTCACTGACTGACTGGCTCACTCACTCTCACTGACAGACTCTCACTGATAGACTCTCACTGACAGACTCTCCCACTCTCTCTCACTCACTGACTGACTCACTCACTCTCACTCACTGACTGACTCACTCTCACTCACTGACTGAATGACTCACTCTCACTCACTGACTGGCTCACTCTCACTGACTGACTGACTCCCTCTCACTGACTCACTCTCACTGACAGACTCTCACTGACTCTCCCCCTCTCTCACTAACAGACTCTCTCTCTCTCTCTCTCTCTCTCACTGACTCACTCTCCCACTCTCTCTCTCTCACTGACTCACTCTCCCACTCTCTCACTCACTGACTGACTCTCCCACTCACTCTCACTCACTGACTGACTCTCCCACTCACTCTCACTCAGTGACGAATGTATGACGTTACAACGCATACATTTACAATGCGTTGCTTTACAACGCAGTTTTTACATCGCAACACCCTTTACAATGCACACATTTACATTGCATACCATTACAAAGCATCTTTAAAAACTACCTTTACAACACATTCCATTACATTGCATACTACCTTTACAACGCATACCATTACAACGCATACCATTACAACGCATGTAAGGTAAGTATTGGATAGTATAGGGGTAAAAATTACTATTCTAACTCCACGGGGGTGCAACAGTAGGGTAAGTGTTGGATAGTGTAGGGGTAAAAATTACTATTCTAACTCCAGGGGGTGCAGCAGTAGGGTAAGTTTTGAATAGTGTAGGGGTAAAAATTACTATTCTAACTCCAGGGGGTGCAACAGTAGGGTAAGTGTTGGATAGTGTAGGGGTACTCTGCGTTGTAATGGTATGTGTTGTAATGGTATGTGTTGTAATGCCTGCGTTGTAATGATATGCGTTGTAATGGTATGCGTTGTAATGCCTGCGTTGTAATGGTATGCGTTGTAAAGGATGCTGCGATGTAATGACTGCGTTGTAAGTGTAGTGCGATGTAATGACTGCGTTGTAAAGGTTGTTTCCCCTCAGTGACTGACTCACTCTCACTGACTGACTGACTGACTCAGTCTCACTGACTCACTCAGTCTCACTGACTGACTCTCACTGACTGACTCTCACTGACAGACTCTCACTGACACTTTCTCACTCTCTCACTGATTGACTCTCTCACTAACTGACTGACTCACTCACTCTCACTAACAGACTCTCACTGACTGACTCACTCTCACTGACAGACTCTCACTGACTGACTCTGCCACTCTCTCACTGACTGACTGACTGACTCACTCTCACTGACTGACTGACTTACTCACTTTCACTGACTGACAGACTCTCTCTCAATGACTGACAGAATCTCTCTTACTGACTGACTGACTCACTCTCACTGACTGACAAACTCTCACCGACAAACTCTCCCACTCTCTCTGACTGACTCACTCACTCACTCTCACTGACTGACAGACTCACTCTCACTCACTGACTGACTCACTCTCACAGACTGACTGACTCTCTCACTCTCACTGACCGACTGACTCTCTCACTGACTGACTCTCTCACTGACTCTCACTCTCTCACTGACTGACTGACTCTCACTCTCTCACTGACTGACTGACTCTCACTGACTGACTGACTCTCTCACTTTCTCACTGACTGACTCTCTCTCACTGACTGACTCTCTCACTCACTCTGACTAACTGACTGACTGACTGACCTTCACCCTCCTGTTATTTATGCCCCCCCCATAACAAAAAAAACCACAACAAGCAACCATTGGGACAGGCAGGTACAAGTTGCCAGCATTGAAAGGACAAAAATAACTCAAGACATTATTTTTAATTCTTTTTTAATATGGTCGTTCAGTTGTACATAATGCTTTTTTCGGTCATATCTAAGGTAACAAAAATGCTTCTGACACTTCTTTATTATAACTTTTCAGCATGTTGCAGACTTCTGTACAGCACAGCTTAAAGACATAGGTAAAGTGAATATCTGTGGCTAAACACTTATAAGTTCCCAAAGGCGAGACCTATTGGCTATGCCAATGCTTGTTTTAAGTTGTATCAGCAATATGTATATGCCCCCTTATTTAAACACACAAAACAGACCTAGATGTGAAATACTATTGCTATAGAAATACACATGACACTGTTTATCCAAGGATATGCAGTAATTAAATGCAATCCAGACTATGAAAAACATTAGCCCATTGGAGAGAATAGCAAATAAGAAGACACACAAAGATCTAGGGATAATATCACAATCAAAGCATCAACTGTGAGGACGTACATGAAGCAGGGACTGTTCTATGTTCCTACATTTTGTGCACTTCAAACCTGCGACTAAATTTATAATAAAATAACACACAAAGCTAACATCTTAATTTGTGCTTCCATGTAACTCCTTTAGGATGGAGAATATCTGTAAGATGCTTCACCACAAGGCTTGAGACTTAAAAAAAATGAACATTAAATATTTTCTTTCAGGACAACAGCAGGTGGTGGCTCTGGATGATCTCAGCTCACCCCCTTTTTCCCTGCCTTGTGGAGTACCAGAAGGCTCTGCTTTAAGCCCTACCTTGTTTAACCTTTATGTGACTCCACTGGTGACTGATCAAATCATATGGCTTCACGCTTGTGTCCTATGCAGATGACACCCAAATTGTAGCATCGGTGGATATGTACTCAAAATTGGTGACTTGGAATTGTGGATATTCTTGTTCTAAGCTCCTGAAATAATTGAAGACTGTAGCATGTTTCAGCATGTGTTCAAGAAATGGGAGGTCTTTCAAAGCATAATTTACCCTTTCCTGGTCAATCCCCAATTTCAACCATTTTCCTCAACTTCACAAGCACAAGAATAAGGGAATGTCATTCTTCTGATGTGAGATCAGGTACACTGGCACTGGGAGACCCCAAAAATGATTGTACAACATCAACATAGAATGCTCTACTCAGTAGTACAACAATAAGCATGATCATGGAGTTGTAGAGGAAGTGATTGACTGGGTCTTCTCTTTTCAGCAGGAGATTAAAATTAAGAAACGCAGATAACAGAGTCAGAAAGAATAGACAGTAGACTTCAGACTTAATGTTCTTGAAATACTGAAGTATTCTAACTAATTTGCCCTGCTAGCTTTCTTACTATCAGTTGTTGCCAAGAAGTACTCACATAGAGCATCAAAATGTTTGTTACTCTGTTTTCAGGGTTTCAGTTGTGAAGAACCAGAACTACCACCAACAAAGCACCAATGAAGCCTGCTAGTCTTCTTCTCTTCCTTGGAATATTTGTGTGCCGATGTAAGTTTGATGCAAAACTATTGTTTTTCAAGTAGAGTTTTTATGTATCAATCGTAAAATGTGTGTTTCTGATAGGGTTTGGGTAATTCCAGCTGTGGGAATCCAATGGGTCATTTGGAATTGGTACTGGTTTGTTGGATTGCATTTGAAAATATTTGGCTAGCCATTAGAATTTTAAAAGTCCAAGCACAGATGAATTCAATGCCTATTTTGTATGTTTTGAGTGTTGTTTGCCATTTTTCTGCTCGAACGTTATTGCATAAACATATGTACAATAGTATTTTGGACACAAGGAGGTCAAAGGATAGGGGTGAAGAAGGTGTGGGAGTGAGTTGGTTCATAATCCTGTTTGAGTAGCAAGGGGATTGCTGATATGAATTATAGCTCATCACTGCACAAAGCCATTTTCAATAGAGCTGTACATAACCAGGGTTCATTACAGAATTAGGAACTTGAAACACTGTCTCTGTCATATGTGCATGATGTTTTATACACATTTAAGAAAACAGTGTACAGGAGGCTTTCTGGCAGATATAGAGTATGCTATTCATGTCCACAAAGGAATCTGCCAAAGAATCAAATGGAAACCACTTTTCATTCCTCCAGGGACATTCTTAATAGCATTTAAATACAAGGAAATCCTTCATCTTTTATCCCATTTAATGTGCAGGACTTGTGCCCAACAATATCTCCAATCTGTGGTGAATGCACAGGATGAGATGGCTACATCACCTATCTAGCAACATAAAAAGATGATGGACGGAATGCTGAACATTGTCAATCATTCACCCCAAGTCACAGATCTGGGTTTAATCCATAATTTTTTTGCTCACCACCCCAGTTTGGACCCAGCCATATGCAAATCATTCATGACCCTGCTCACCATGGGAACAGTCCAGTCCAGCCTGAACTGCTAGGCCAGTTCCTCCCTGGACCGAAAAACAAGCGTCCTGGGACCGGTTTCGGCTTATCACCCCTCATCAACCAGGCTACATTGAATCCAGAGGCAAGTTTACAAGGACTATGATGTATCCACAACTCGCTTGCCTTATCTAGAGCTCGACCTTAGTGGCTAGGCCTGAAAAGTGCTGCAGGACACCTTCATCTCTAATGCCCTCCATCTACTAGTCAGCACCCAGCAGGCCACCTTCATCTCTATTGTCCGTCATCTACTAGTCAGCACCGAGCAGGCCACTTTCATCTCTATCGTCCTTAATCTACATGTCAGCACCCAGCAGGCCACCTTTATCTCTATCGTCCTCTATCTACTAGTCAGCACCCAGCAGGCCACCTTCATCTCTATTGTCCGTAATCTACTAGTCAGCACCTTCATCTCTATTGTCCTTCATCTCTATTGTCCAACATCTACTAATCAACACCCAGCAGGCCACCTTAATCTCTGTCATCCTCCATCTACTAGCCAGCACCCAGCAAGCCACATTCATCTCTATCGTCCGTCATCTCTATCGTCCGTCATCTACTACTCTGCATCCAGCAGGCCACCTTTATCGCTCTAAGCTCAGGTCACGTTCCTCAGAACTGGAAACAAGCTCTTGTGCTTCCTTTACTGAAAAAGACCGGTCTTGATCCTTTCTGCTGGTCAAATGGCCACCCTATATCCCTTCTTTCTGTTTTCTCTAAGGTTTTGGTAAGAAATATCAACTCCCAACTCTCCTCTCTCGTTGCAATTCACAATTTATTTCATCCGTCACAGTCTGGATTCAGATCTGGCTACAGCACCGAATAGCCTCTGCTTGGGGTCACTGAATATCTCAGGCAGCAGCTTGATTGCGGAGGCACGGCAGCTCTCATTTTACTAGGCTTGAGTGTTGCATTTGATGCGGTGTCTCACTCCATCTTGGCAGATCATCTTGAAGCTTCTGGTATTGAGGGTGTGGCCTTGAGGTGGCTGATCTCTTTTTTAAAAGATCGCTTCTTCCAAGTTTTCTCACATAGCACAAAATCATATCCAGTAGCTTTATCTTAAGGAGTGCCACAAGGTTCGATTTTAAGCCCTCTGCCTTTTAACCTTTATGTTCGCCCTCTGGCGGACATTGTGGAGAAGTCGGTACTGACCATTTTTTCCTATGCAGATGATACCCAGATCATATTTTCTCTTTAAGCTGCTCAGCATCAGGACCCCTCCCTGCTCCAGCTCGGAGTAAGTTATATCTCTCTGTGGATGTCCAGGAATGCCTTGAAGCTGAACAATACTAAAACAGAGGTCCTTGTTCTGGGAAACAACCCCGAACTTTGGAGAATTAACCATTGACCTAACACTTTGGGACCTTTACCTGCTCCGGTCCCTAAAGTTAAGAACCTGGGTTTTAGTATTGATAACAACCTTTCCCTCAAAGCCCAGGTGGCTGGGATCACTGCGACCTGCTTTGCGGTTCTCAAGTGGCTTAAAATAATCCTCTGGTTAATTCCACCTGCAGCCCAGAGAATGGTAATGCAGGTATTGGTGATCTCCAGACTAGATTACAACAATGTTTTGTACCTGGGTGCTGATAAAGCCTCTGTCCATTGCTTACAGCTCATACAAAATGCGGCTGCAAGCCTCCTTTTCCGGCTGCCTCGACATGCCTCAGTCTCGCCTTGGCTTCATGAACTCCATTGGCTCAAGGTGAACAAATGCCTCTAATTTAAGGCTTAATGCTACATGTTCTGGGCCAAACATGGTTTGGTGCCCCCTACATACAAAGCCTGGTCAAACCTTATGTGCCCACGCGACAACTGAGATCAGCTAGCCTTTCTCTGTTTTCTGGGCCCAGATTTCTCCTTACTCGTATGAGAGGCCTCTCTTCCTCCTACCTAGGCCCCAAACTGTGGAATTTTCTGCCAATGGAATTTAGGATGTGTCAATCACTTCTAGCTTTCTGTAAGAAATTAAAGAACTTCCTTTACAGCCAAGTATAATCCTTTTTCTGTGCTATTGTTGCAGTCTGTGGCTTGATTGTTGTCCTGCTCAGTGCCGGGACGCACTGTTGGGTGGCTGCGCGCTCTACAAATCTATAAATAATAATAATTATTATAATAATAATAATCATCCTTCATCTCTGTCGTCCTCCACCTATTAGTCAGCACCTAGCAGGCCACCTTCATCTCTATCGTTCTCTATCGTCCTTCATCTACTAGTCAGCACCCAGCAGGCCCACCTTCATCTCTATCGTCCTTCATCTACTAGTCAGCACCCAGCAGGCCACCTTCATCTCTATCGTCATTCATCTACTAGTCAGCACCCAGCAGGCCACCTTCATCTCTATCGTTCTCTATCGTCCTTCATCTACTAGTCAGCACCCAGCAGGCCCACCTTCATCTCTATCGTCCTTCATCTACTAGTCAGCACCCAGCAGGCCCACCTTCATCTCTATCGTTCTCTATCGTTCTTTATCTACTAGTCAGCACCCAGAAGGCCCACCTTCATCTCTGTCATCCTCTATCTACTAGTCAGCACCCAGCAGGCCACCTTCATCTCTATCGTACTCCATCTACTAGTCAGCACCCAGCAGGCCACCTTCATCTCTATCATCCTCCATCTTCTAGTCAGCACCCAGCAGGCCACCTTCATCTCTATTGTCTCATGCAGCCTCTATCTACTAGTCAGCACCCAGCAGACCCTGCCATTCCTTCCTCTTCGTACTGAGTAAAAATGGAGAAGAAAGCACACTTGCTTGAAATATTCTAGACTAAATAAAAACTATGTTTGTGTGTGTCCCATACAAGATGGTACAACCAAACACACTTCCTACCTAATTTATTTAATGGACAGTGTATCTTGACATACCTGAAACTAGCTACACAGTCATAGTGAAGCCATAATATATACATTAATGCACAAAAATAAGCAACAAGAAGAATAAAATCAAACAATATATACTTACGAGTTTACCTTAACTAATATTTTTTATTTTATTGATATTTTTATAGCACATTCGATTTATATAAATCTAAAACCAAACAAGTATATCAAAAGATATCTTTGTAAAATATATCAAAAATACATACTCAAATATTTATACATCATATTGCTCTGGTAGACACAATATATCTTACCCGCGACCACTCATTCCATACTCAACATTCTTGGTGTGTAACTTGGCCACTCCTTCCCACCCTCAGCCCGTACTGTGTCCACTTCCAATGCCCATACCCTCACTACATGTATATATGGCACCACCGACATCGCAACACCAGAGTATATTACTGCTATTCACATGCACATTGACTTCATGCCTCCTTGACAGGTTTGTTTGCATGCAGGACATTGTGCCACATATCACACATACAAACTATCTCGGCTATACACACACTGACCATAACCCTCTCCATTTGCAGTTATGCTACACCTCAACACCTATACCTAGTTGGAGACTACAAGCCTCCACATTGGAGGATTCCCTGTTTTGTGCTTCCATCACTGATAATATCATAGAATACTTCAACATTAACACTGGTTCAGCCTCATCTTCCTTGATAGAATGGGATGCATTCAAAGTATCTATTTGAGGGCACTGTATGGGTAATGCCCTTAATATGCGTTGTCTTCTCACTAAAGACATTTCCCGGCTGGCAGGCAGCCTGATGGGCCTTGGGGAACTGGCTTGGTCTTCCAACTCTGCCCAGGCACAATTGCATCAGTCTCAGTGTGAACATCTTACACAATTGGAAAGGTTACGTTGTCTTAATTATGTTGAACACACCAAAAGAGCCCATGTTGATGCAGACCATCTGGGTATACTGCTGGCATTACTGAGCCATCAGTTAGAGGACAGACTTTCTATCCTGTCTATTTATTCAGAGGAAGGGTAGTTACTCTGCACACAGAGGGATATACATTCTGCTTTTACACATCTTTACACCCTGTTTTATACATCCGCGTCTGTGGTGCAACTTCTTGATCAACGTGGTACTGTCATGGATCTCGCTACAGAGCAGGGAGGAACTCAATGAAGAAATCACTGATTTGACGTGCATGAAGTGATTTGTGCACTTGTCACCAGCAAAACCCCGGGGCCTGATGGGCTACAGTCTGAATTTTATAAAGTAAATGCACCATTACTGGTGCCCAATCTGAAAATGTTGTATGACAGCACTTACTGCAGCGGCCTTGCCGCCCTCGTTGGGTGATGCCCTACTCATCCCACTTGCTTGACCTGGAATCCTACAGACCTCTTTAATTTGTGTGCTGAGCCAGTCAGGGGGTGAGATACAGCTGGGACCCCCGCAGCATCTTGTCCTTCTATATTTACATGTTTTAGGTACGAGTGGCCTTCAGACCCGGTGGTTGACCGGTGCCTTACACACACACACACACAGCCCTTCCTCTCACTGCATTGCGTAGACATTGGCACACGGAGCTTGCCCGCGTTTGCACTGACAGCAAATGGCAAATTATGTTAATTTACCCTTCCTTACTGTCTGACAACGCCTGTTTCAAATTAATATAACTCTATATCTCACATTGAGCCTATTTAATGCCTGGTAAAATGAATCGTTATTTCCGTCGTACTGATGCTGTTTGTCCCCGTTGCCTAGCCCCAGACCTGGAACTATTACACATGCACTGGTCCTACCACTAGCTAACCGATTTTAGGAGAAATGTCACTACACCCTTGGCGCGCTGAATGGGAACTGTTGTGACCTACATGTGGGGGTTTGCATTTTGCGCCTCTACCGTTGTGCCAGAAATACAGGGCCATGGAATGGTTTGCGGGTCTAGCCGTTTTTTTGGCTAAACAGCTGATCCCCCATAAATGGAAAGCAGCAGCCACCTAACTCCCTTGGCGTGGGTTCTATCCATGCTGGCATGGACCCAGGCAGAAACTGCTTTGCTACACAGAGAAGAGGTGAAAGGTCACCGTAAACACCCCATTTCTGAGACATGGGGTGCACTATTAGGGCAGCTCTGTGGTGGGTTGTCAAATGCTGCTCAATACTCCCCTTGAAGACTCCTGTGGTCTACACCCTCTTCCCTTTCTCTTCCCTTCTTCCCCTACACTATTTCAGCATGTTGCCGCCTGAGTCTCTCCTAGCGCCTGACACTGATCTTTGAACCCTAAGTGGTTCCGCCAGAGTCATGATCTCTTTTAATGTTACTTTCAGTCTCCTGAACGAGTGCAGGCCTCATTTAGTTTGATTTTCTTATTGTTTTGTTCTCCTTTACATCTTCTTCTGCGTTGGTTTTACATAATTGTTTGCCACCATATTATCTGGCATCTCTGTCCTACAATAGACCTCCCTTAAGTGCATTTTGTACTGCCATTTGCTGCCTTTGCCGCTGCTGCTACCAGGGTCCACCTGTCTTTAGCATTCAGGTGCACAGCCTTTGCTAAACAAACTGTAACCCATCGCTATATTCTGTGTGCATGTTCTTTTGGATATTCATGTTAGAAATATTACAAATGGCAATAAAAACTATTAAAAGAAATTGATTTGAGTGCACGTTTTACAAGAATACCCATGTTACTAAATCAGATTGCCTATTCAAAATCTTTCGAGGCCAATAAATACTAGTAACTTCCTTTTGAGTTAATGGATCAGTAAAAATGTAATTTTTATTAAATCCAATTCTTTAATATTATGAATTTCTGGAAAATAATTCTACAATATCAGTAAATTAACTTTGATTTAAGATGTCATGGGGTGCTTCTGACAAATACATTGATACCAACTCTAGAGCTGGGTGTATTTAGGTTCAGTTCAGTTGAGTGCAATTTAGGAACAAAAAATCTGAGTTTTGGATTTATTGTCGCACTTCTAAGATTGCCGAATATGGTATCTGAGCCCCCAAGTTTCACATTTGCCTCAGTATTTGGAGTAGGCTTAGCTCTAAATGCATATTCCACATTGAGTGTTTACAAAGCAAGTCAGAGCTGTTGAACTAGTTGTAGAAATGCTGTAACCTCGCTGACAAAACTATCCAGTGTGCTCGGTAAGAGTTTATCACAGGTGCCGTCTATACAAGTAGCTGCTGAATACTGTTCTGTGACAGCTTCTACAACATGAACAATGCTGACCCAAACAAGCCACTGCTGATGGGAGCTGACCCAAAGCCCATTCTCTGTGCTGCTGACATGAGGTCTGACTAACAGATGAAGCTGTCTGAAGCCAGACCTCAAGAGTGCCATGTGTAGCTGAATCCTCTGTCCTTTTTAGGTCTCGCCTACGCAGCGCGCATGCGCTGCGTAGGGAGGAGACCTCTTGAAATCGGTTGGGTTTTTCGCTTAAAAACGTGCACGCGTTGCATTGCCTTCAATGGCAACGCGTGCACGTTTGGCGATTCCCTTGCGGGAGCGAGCAGCGCCATGTGTTACCAATTAGTGCGCTCGCTCCCGCAAGGTAAACGCTGCGTGTCCCTGCTCTCGGCTGCACTCCCCCCACCCCTCCCACTTGTTTACCCAGCGTCAGCGGGCTACGCCGAGAGACGCATTTTTTAAAAATCTTTCTTATGCCTATTTTTTAAGGCAGTGCCCATCGAAGCAGTTATATTTGCAGGTAACTCCTGTACAATGTGACTTGACTTAGAAAGGACGGTAGAAGAATGTCATGTACACTACATCAATGCATTTGAAGTTTTGGTTCCTTTAGGAGGGCATTATTTTAGCACTGGAAGATATGTACTTTAATGCCAGATCAGGTACATCATTGGCACCGCATTGGAGCTTCGTAGTTGTAACCATTGAGCCTTAGGCCCTTTCCACGTTAAAGAAATCTGGTCACATTAAGAGATCTGGCCACATTACATGCTTTATCTATTGTTGGCCTTTCTACCAAAAAGGGAAAAAACAAAGCTAATTCAGATCTCTTGTGCTAAAGTAGGAGCATAAAAAAACTGCCCAGCCCACTAACCCATTTAGGTCATTGTGACGCTGTCTGACAAGAAATCAGAAGTCATCTAATTAACTTCAGATTAACATAGAAATCGTAGCTAAGCACCCTGGTCACAAAGTTTTTATTTTAATTATAGTTGTTCCTATGGGCAAGGGAGTGCCTTGGGGCACCCCTGGTGGTCGCGCCCTATTTCAATAAAATGCCTCTTAGTAAACAGAGTTCGCTCCAGCGATTACAATATATATTTTATTTTTGTTGCTGTTCTATATAGCGCGAACTCGACCCGAAGGTATCGGAGCGCTTTACATTAGCACCAGGTGCATTACAGACAGACACATTCATTTTTAGGCTCGAGGAGATTAAGTGATTTGCCCAGAATCACAGGATGCATGTTTGAGCCGACGCCGAGACTCGAACCTGGTTCCCCATCTTCAAAGTCGGCCGTTAAGACTTGGAATAGTGATGTGTGAACTGCTTATGGGTGTGACTTGCTTCTAGTCGTACCTACTCAGATAAACATATTTGTGACTCATTCGCAACGTGAATAAGATTTTTTTTTTATTGAGATTTTTGAACCCTCTTTTTCCCCGTCATACCCAGAACTGGGTATTATAGTGACCACATAATTGTGTCTAATCAACCATGCAGACGATCCTTGGTTGCGGTATAACCAGTGGACAGCACTTGAATGCGTGCTTCATTTGGGGGATGAACTTGCATATTGAGGGACACATGTTACTCCCCAAGCGTGGTCAGGCACTGGCAACGACCCCCCTTCCTCCCTCTACTCACTTCTTCGTGGCGTTGTACCGAGTTTTCCTGAAATTGCGGTTTTCTTTCTCTTCATGGATTATTCATGTTTGTTGCCGATGAATAATACACACTTGTTCTTTGCATAGATTACCTTTTTGTTGTGGATTCTGCAAGTGTACAGCTGGCTGCCAGCGAGATGTCATTTTCATAATTATTGTTAATGTTTGGCCTGCGGTGATTTATGTGACCGTGACAGTTTTTCTGTTCTTCACTTGTCTGTGCGGTTTATACCGATACCTATAAAAAACAAAATCTTCGTTTAAATTCAGTTCAGCTTAAGTCGTTGAAGCTCTTATGGCGGATGCTGTTAGTGCTGGCGTTGTGTGGGTCGTGTTTTTTGAGATTTAAAGACCTGTTTTATAGTCTGCTTTGTCGGTTTGTGCTGTTGATTTTCCGGATATTACAACAAACATTGTCCGTAGCAAGCACAAATCCAGGCAGTTTCACATAGCTTGCAAAACACCTACTATCGCAGACATATGTGGAGGTAAGAGTGTTTACTTCCTTGCATTCCTGTAGTGCTGGGCTACAGCCCTGTCCCGTATGTGGTGGTGAGTCCTTGAAGACCCAAACTTGGCAAGTCTTCCCATACGCGTAAGACAGAACATTGTCCTGTACAGCGCAGTCTGCAGCCAAGTACCAGGCTCCAGATGGGGAGGAGTCACCCTAAGCCTGAATCCACTGAACTCCTTCAAACATTAAGTGGGTGAAAGATGGCAGGTCACCAATAGAGGGAACCTTAAAGGGCCAGAACATGCACTGGTAAGCCCCCACTTTCACACCCCAGACTGCGGATGTGCCCCAGAACTTGTGAACATCCACAAGGTATGATTCTCACACAGGAAGTTCAGCATGCAGATTTATTTTAGTGGACTGTGAAGGACTTAGGAGGGAGTTACTCCAGCTCACCAAATCGCATAACTCCTTACTCTCCTCTATTTTTTGTGCTCATCCTAGGGAGGAATATCCTCCTGGAATCCGCATGGTGGGTAGACGTGTTCCAGTCCTGAACTGATTCAATATAAAGCCTCGTCTTGGAGTAATGGATGGTGAATAGTTGCAAGAATAAATGAGAAGGCAGATGTACGGTGTCTAGCTTGAGAGATTCATGGTTCCGGAGACCCGCCTGGCAAGTCGAATGGTTGTGTTCAGTGCTCATGTCTATACATTAATCTGAATAGATTGTATCTCTGACGTCAGTGAGTTACTTTATGCTGAAGCCTTGCTGTCTGCCACTTTTGTTTGTGGCAAGAAAGGCTCATACTTGCCACATTGCCTACTGAGCGAGTGCCTTTACTCCCTATAGATTTGTGGACTTTTGGTCTCAGCGGACAGGTGGAGGCATCTGTACAAAGAAATATGTTGTTGGATAATATTTGGGGCTCATTCAAAGGAGGCACAATTTGCTGACCTTTACCACATTTTCAACCTTTCTTAAAGAGGAATTGCACAATATATAGAGACCAGCTGTAATTAATCAGAGAACGTGTTAGCTTGACTTCCGATTAAGGAAGAGTTGTTAACATGAAATACTCGCACTGACTCACTGACAGTGTGACTTTACGGAAGGATATCAAATCTATTTTTTTAATACATATTATGACAGCTACGCAAACAAGCATTGGCATAGCCAATAGGTCTCGCCTTTGGGACCTTATAAGTGTTTAGCCATGCAACAGTTGATGTTGTTGCACCAAGGATATTGTGCTGGATAACTAAACACTTATAAGGTCCCAAAGGCGAGACCTATTGGCTATGCCAATGCTTGTTTAATATGGATGGGGTGGGGGGAGGGAAACCCTCGCACTGGGATCCCTTTACAAATTCTTAAAGAAACAACGTTCTCTTCTAGATGCTCTGCATAGTTACATGGATCCCACTCTTGACCTCCGGATCCAGCAAGGCTTCAGAGGGAAAGCTCCAGAATCTGCCCTTAGTGCACATGGAACAGATGACATATCTACAATGACTGCAGAGTGATGGGGGCAATACTAGGAAAATAAGTGATTGCCGGAACACATGGTATCAACTGTTTAGGCAGAAGCCAACAGTCTATCCAGAACATGGATAAAAGTGGACTTGTCTCACAGATGACCCAACGAAATCACCACGTACATTATCACTATGACAAATCTACAGAAGGGTTGCAAACTCCTCCAACAGCTGGTGAATGTGATTAACGACAAAACAAAGAATGGTGCATTCAGTGCCCATTTCTATACAGATTATGGCCCAAACTCTCAAAGGTGTCATGGAACGCAGTGCAGTAGCCAAAAATGCTGCGCTGAGTTGTGTGACAGGGAGAGCACAGGAGAGCACCATATTTACAGAGATATGGCACTATCCCTCACGCTGGTGCTAATTTAAGGTGCTGTGCACCAGGCACACACTTTAGCTCCATAGTGCTAGGGTGCGTGCATCAGTCTAACATATGTTTTCTACAGTAAGGGTACCCTTCCTGTACAAAATACTGTGGCTAAACAAGTTAAAAACCTTTTCCTACTTTGTATGTATTTGGTACGGTTCAGCATACATGCAAAGTCGGAAAAGAAAGGAGAAATGAAAACATTTCTCCTTTTAACGCCTGCTTTTCAGCGGCATTAATTTTAATGCTAAACCCTATAAACCTATCTACTAATATTAGTAGAAAGGGTTAAGCGTGCGAAAGCATGGGCAGTTGCATAGGAATGCCCATGTACCACCCATGTAACGCCTAGGCCTGGGCAGTGAACTCCACTCCGTTTGCAGAGTTTGCAGAGTTTTTCGCACTCTGCGGACATTGCAGAGTTCCGGACAACTCCACTCCTCGCAGAGGAGCGGGTTTTTTTTCTTCGCTCGCCCTTGCCAATGCAATTGGCGAGCTCGAGCGAGGAAAATATAACTCACGGTGACATTTCTCAACGTTGGAGGTCGAATTTCTCAACGCGGCCGGCGGAGATGGTCGCAACCTCTCGCGGTGAGAAACCTTCTGTCCGCATTGAGAAAGCTGCCGCTCCGGTAGAAAAACAACTCAAGCAGCAGAACAGAAGCAGCGCCTTCTTGCGCTGCACATGGTGCCATTCGCACTGATTTTCCAGCATGGGGCAAACATCCAGCGCTGAAAATCAATGCGAACAGCGTGACCAAATGCATTCTGCTGCTTTGTGGAACTCTGCATAGTGCAGCAGAGTCTTTTGGTCACTTTGCGGAGTTCCACCCAGGCCTAGTAATGCCCCTTTGATGCAAAGTAATACAAATCAGTGTTTCACATGGCTTTGCATTACTTTTGGGTACTTTCTAGAGCAAAACAAGATTTGCACTGGGAAAGGAATCAGTAAAAAACATTTTGTGCTGGTTACAGTTAATTTTGTGACGTTAACCCAGGGTAAAATGTTTGAGAATCTCCCTCTACACGTGCTCCTTGAGGTAATCAGGCAATTAGCTGGTTACTGGCAAACTTTTCATAACAATAGTGCAGTTGTTATCCTGGCACACAGACTGCACATACATGACAGGACTCTTGCTCCAAGTGGACATATGGTGACTCAGATCTCTTATAAATATCCTTAGGCAGAGTCCAGCTAATAGGTGAGATTTCTTCTGCAGCCTACTTACTTTTGTGCAGCATATGATATATTTCTCTGATGTTATCATTGGAATGCAATATTAAGAAAATGAAGCATTCCTCTGCCGACAAGAGTAGCTTTACAGTTGTGGGAACATTTGCATATTGTTTTGCAAAATGTCAATAACTTTTTGTGAAAATATGCCTTCAGAGCATAATGTGGTTTGCCTGCATCTCACTTCACTTTTTTCATTCAATGTTGAAACCTGCTTAAAAAAGTCTTGAGAGATAATGGCAGGAGAATGGTTTGAGCGGAAACTGTCTCTTGGCAAGACCTGTTCTGCACAAATCACTCTCCTCTGTGTGAAAATGTTTTGAAATTGCATAATACAAAACTTTGAGAAATGTGAAAATGTCAAAAAATGTCACAAATTTAGACTGAGTAATTTACATTTAACTGAGGCCTATTTTCCATGTGCCCGCAAATGGATCCATCAGAAACCATTTCTAATGAATCCTCTAGTGAGACTGTGGTTGTCAGCAGTGCAGAGACTCACACATTCGGACAGTGAACAATAAGTGATTGACCATGAGCACAATACACTCCGGCTCCCCGTCAGACCCTTTCCTGCACCACATCTTCAACAAAGCCAGCAGCTCCATCGCACCCCACCTGTGCAACGTTATCAATCTCTCCTTCGAGACCGCGACCTTCCCAGAGAGCTGGAAACACGCAGAGATCAACGCCCTACTCAAAAAACCCAAGGCGGACCCGAGAGACCTCAAGAACTTCCGGCCCATCTCCCTGCTTCCGTTCCCAGCCAAGGTCATCGAGAAGATCGTCAACAAACAGCTAACCCGATACCTCGAAGAAAACAGCATCCTGGACCCATCCCAATCAGGGTTCCGCAGCAACCACAGCACTGAGACTGCCCTCATCGCCGCCACCGACGACATCAGGACCCTGCTGGACAACGGTGAGACCGCAGCCCTCATCCTGCTGGACCTCTCCGCCGCCTTCGACACTGTCTGCCACCGCACTCTACGCGCACGCCTCCACGACGCAGGGATCCGAGACAAGGCCCTGGAATGGACCACCTCCTTCCTCGACGGCAGAACCCAGAGAGTCCGCCTCCCACCTTTCCGATCCGAAGCCTCCGAGATCATCTGCGGCGTACCCCAGGGATCTTCCCTCAGCCCAACACTGTTCAACATCTACATGGCCCCGCTCGCACGCATCGCCAGACAGCACGACCTCAACATTATCTCCTACGCCGACGACACTCAACTGATCCTCTCCCTCACCAAGGACCCCCTCGCCGCCAAATCCAATCTCCATGAAGGAATGAAGGCCGTCGCCGATTGGATGAAGATCAGCCGACTAAAGCTGAACACGGCCAAGACAGAGGTCCTCATCCTCGGCTCCAACCCCTCAGCCTGGGACGACTCCTGGTGGCCAACGACGCTGGGAGCAGCCCCGACACCCACCGACCACGCACGCAACCTGGGAGTCATCCTCGACTCAACGCTCTCCATGGCCAAGCAAGTCAACGCAGTCTCCTCCTCCTGCTTCAACACCCTCCGCATGCTTCGCAAGATCTACAGGTGGATCCCGACAGATACAAGAAGAACAGTCACCCAGGCCCTCGTCAGTAGCAGACTTGACTATGGGAACGCCCTCTACGCGGGAGCCCCGGCCAAGCTCATCAAGCGACTGCAACGCATACAAAACGCCTCCGCACGCCTGATCCTCGACGTACCACGCCACAGCCACATCACCCCCCACCTGAGGAACCTGCACTGGCTCCCCGTCGACAGGAGAATCTCCTTCAAACTCCTCATCCACGCACACAAGGCACTCCACAAAACTGGCCCAGCCTACCTCAACAGACGACTCTTCTTCTACGTCCCCAACTGCCAGCTCCGCTCCGCCGACCTCTCCCTCGCCACCGTCCCTCGCATTCGAAGAACAACCACTGGCGGCAGATCCTTCTCACACCTCGCCGCCAAGACCTGGAACACCCTTCCACTAAGCCTACGACAGACCCAAGACCTGCTGACCTTCAGGAGGCTACTCAAGACCTGGCTGTTCGACCAGTAGCAGCACCCCCCCCCCTTTTTCTCTCCCCAGCGCCTTGAGACCCTCGCGGGTAAGTAGTGCGCTCTACAAATTCTGTGATTGATTGATTGATTGCAGTGTCTCTGTGGAGTTGTTAGCTCTTCAGTGGGGCTGTGGAGGTGGGTAACGGGGTTACCCCTAAGAGTCACCAGCAACTACAATCATTAGTATACACCGGGGGAGAGGAAGAGGGACCTGCTTCTATGTTGCGAGGTGCAAGGCCCAAGGATAAAGGCATAAGGCCCAGGGTAAAATGCACAGGGACCAGAAGCTGGAGGAGTAGCGCTTTTAGGCACAGGGGGCCCTGTGTTGCAACGAAGCAGTCAGAAATAGGCGGGTGCGGTTTGTGCACATGGTGTTACCTGCCACTTGTTGATTCCTCGCTTGTTCCCTCAACACCCATGTATCAAGTCTACTATTTGTCTGCCAATAGCCCCTCTTTAATTATAAGAAGGCTTGCCCCACCTGGTACTTGGTACCGGAACATTCGTCATCTCCCTCTGGCAAAATGAGCAAAAGTAAACCTGTATCCCACAATAAACCCTTGGATTCGCAGGGGCCACTTTGGATACATTTCTCGCCTGAGCCACTGTAGTAATCACTACAGAAATTGACTTGGCTGAGCAATGATTGTCATTGGACTCAGCAGAATTTCCTTTGGCCCATCTTACCCCTACTAACCTCTCAGATTCATGCAAACCTCATGTCATTCTGACGCCCGCTGTTCGTTCCTCACTGGCTGTGATTACAGACACCAGCAGCCCCACTACTGAGTATGTTAGTACCCAGCGTGATACCCAGCATGATAGTACTCTAGCTGCAGCCTGTACCCCAGCCAGTATTCTGATGACAGTCGGTAGGTCAGGCAGTCAGTCACCAACTAAAAGAAAGAGTAAAGTGGGGACGGAGGAACCTCAAGTGCTGCCTTTAATCTACATCCATGACCACCACCCAGTTAACAGCAAGCATTCCATCTAGTACTGCAGGCGTGTCTAACAGGGAAATGGGCAAGGACTGGGATGTGTCATACGCTGGTCTTAAATCTCTGCTTGAAACTTCCTTTAGCCTTCTATTTGAGCGAACAGGTGCACTTGAGAAAGAATTGGCTAAACCTTCTACCCTAGGAGAGGGCCTCATGGGTGTAGAGAGGCATGTAACAAATCCTTCCCACTCCTTTTCTTCTTCCTGTTTGTCCTGTCCCACTTGTTTCCCTTATTCTGGTCCGGCTATTGAGGGTGGGGGTGAGGGGTTCAGTAGATGCTGTTCTTCATACAGAGTTCCCACTTCTGCCCCTGCCAAATGATGTACACAGGGTTTCCAAGATGCGGACAAGAACAAACCTTCAGTAGCGTTAGCAATCAGAGAGGAAACACTGGTAATGGAGGACGTTGAGATTCCACTATTAAATTTAGACCCCTAAGGAAAATGTCTTGTGCCTCCATTAAGTTATCACCTGATGCTTACCCATATTTAAATATCCTTGCAATGTTCCATCCTTGTTTACCAATGTGAGCGAGTCACCTGCACAACTGAAAAATAGGTATGCCATTGGCTAAGTAAGCTTGCCAACTTTAACAAAAGGGATTGGAATGACATTTGATGGTTAGGAGAGTGGGGTGGATTGGGTATGCCAAGAAGAGTTTTCCTGGAGATTGTGTTATTATAATTTGTAAACATCCTGATTTAGTTCGTTACATTTTAAACCAATATAGGAATAGCACCAACCTAGGATTTAATATTGGTGTCCTACTGCTTGTTTTTTTTATCCAACCTCTTGCATAGAGAGAGGAAATCAGTCCAGAGAGTCTGAAAGAGTATTAAATTTGTTCTGCACCTCTGGTAGGCTTAAACAGTATTGATTGACTTGTCAAGGTTAACGTTAGGGGACACAGCAGCTAGGAATGTCTTGTCCAAGTAGCTGATTCTATCCCCGACCACCAGCCAGATAAACACAATAGCCTTTCCCATTTGCCTGGCCATGACTCTAGTCCAGTACTCGAACAGTGCTTCAAATTACAAATGGGTCCAACTCCATTCAGAGTAACTTTACAACCTGCCCAGAATACAAGTTTTATTAATGTTACATGGGCGGGCAAATCTTTCCCTTTAAGAGCTCTTTGCTGGAACATGGCTGGTCTTCAAAATAAATTAAATGACCTGGACTGGCTCACTTATGTGAATGATTTCACACATGACTTTTTCAAGAGACTTGGCTAACTCAATCAGCATTCTGCCCAGGCTATGTCATTATTTTTTATCTACAGCTGAGCTTTTCACCTCTGGCAGAGGGTCTGGAGGATTATTGATCTGGGCTCAGATCACTTGTCCGCAAGGACATTTTGGTTATATCACTAGTGTGGAGTGGGCAAGAAACTTTACATATATGTAATCTGTACAATTGCCCCCTAGTGAACCATAAGATGTCTCCTGTTCATGTAACCTTGGATCATTATTTCGCCAATATTGTCATTAAGCTCACTTGTCTTACAGGGGATAATTCATATTAACTTTCAAACCCCTTTAATATATGAAACTAATAACAGACAGGTAAGATGAACAGAGGGGTATTCCTATTATTAACTCCACCTCATGCTTTCCCCATACCATCGTAGCCAGTCAATTACTTTCTTTAACTTTGCAACATGGCCTGTGCGCCTGTATCGGAAGGTCATTGTCTGACCAACAAAGATAACCTACATTTACCAGAGGCTTGTATTATACTCTGTAATATTATATTTTATTGGCTATTTCTATCTGGCATGAATGAATTGATTTTAAAGTCGACGCTAGGTCCAACAGTGATCATTATCTGTTTGAGCTTGCCGTTGTCTTACCCCATGCTAGAAGGATCATTAGTTTCCTCTAGGATTGTTCACCCTGTCATTCAGGTTGAGAATAACCATAGGATTGTCAAGTGGCCTAGAATTGTAGTAGCTTTAATTTACCAGAGCTTTTACAATCTTTTTGAACCTTTTATTAATTGTCCAGTCGACCAGATCCCATTAGTTAAGCTTCATGAACAAATATTTGCTGAATTAAAGGAACGTTTTTGGAAATTAATTTATCGAAAGATCTCCAGAAATATAGTCTCCTCTATGGTTCACCCAAGAGTGCCCAAGGCGAAATCTACATCAATTAAAGCAGTTAGGCAAGGCAGTCCCTGAAGGAGTGAAACTTGCTAGAACCAATTATTACAAGATCCTGCACTCTAGCAAATCCAACTGGGAGGAAGATAAATGGTTGGACTTACTTGAGGCCTCTAAATGTAGGGATACAGCATTATTTTGGTAAATTATTGCCATGCGAGTGCTAAGGATTTTACCACAACTGTACGTCACATTGAACCGCCTAAGTAGGAACATAATTTTGCACAACTATACTCTGTGGAAGAAGTAAGGGTAGCTACAGTCCCCAAGGGCATTGTCCTTCCAGTAGAGGGCAGTAACATTTCACATCTCTTGCACATTGTTTTTTTTTTCCCATGCCCAACACTCTAGTTGCTATAGAGAGCTTAAAACCAGGGTGGCCTCCTGGGCCTGATAAAATACTGGGAGACTTATTCCAGCCATCACCAACAGTTTGGGTACTTTACATCAATGTGTTGTCTAATTTTATTGTTACAAGTTACAAGTTCCATCAACCTGGTTAGGGACTGAAATATTTCCAGTTTATAAAAAAAGGGGCAAAGGACATCCCTCGAACTATAGGCCCATAAGCCTTCTTGATAACCTTCAAAACGACTTTGCTCGCCAGGTCCTTAATAAATAAACAAACAGCATATTGTCACCCTTTTCAGCAGATTTTAGGGCAACACTATGGACAGTCGATCAGGTCTTCCGCTTTACATTAATCTTATGGAAGTATACTAAACTAACTAATGATCATTTATACATTGCTCTCATGGACCTGAGATCAGCATTCGATCTGGACTGAGAACTGTCCGATGGGAAACACTTCAGTCCATGGGAGATCCACCTTTCCTTCTCAACATCATAGTGAGGCTTCACGTGGAAAATTATGCCCAGGTCAGATGGGGCAGCAATGGTGAACTTACGGAATACATCCCTTTTATGAGGGGAATGAGACAACGGTGTGTTCTAGCCCCAATGTTTTTTACATTATATAAAAATGAAGTCATTGACCAGCTTAATGACTGCATCAAGTTAAATGGGCTAACTGTTCTGGCATTATTGTCGCCGATGATACTATCCTCATCTCCAGACCCCTTAGTAACCTGGAAAATGTAGTGGCCTCTTTTCAATCCCATTGTATAATTAAGGGTTTGGAAATAAACATCTCTAAGTCAAGGATAATGACTTCAACCCACGTATGAGCTAGAAGGGGTAAATGAGACTGAGAGATAAGATGCTAGACAATGCTACTAGTTCAGAGTATCTGGGAATCAAGCTTGATGACAGACTTTGTTGGCAACAACATCTAGAGAGGAGCAAGGCCACACTCACACATAAGTCAGCTGTTATTTTAATTTTTTTAAGGCAGCCACATCTAGGGCCATTTCACTGGCCGTTCAAGTCTACCAGGCCAAAGGCCAAACAGCAGCACTTTGTGGGACTGAAATCTGGGGGAACTCATCTGTGACCCATCTAGCTGTTCAAGAAAATAATTTCATACGGTAATTAAGTAATCTTCCCCAGAGAACACTTTTAATTCCCTAATTCATGGACATCCCCCTTTAAACGCTGGCTAGGTCCTTGTTTATGAAGTTTTGCTTTGGAGTCCCTAAAATCAATCTGCATACAGCCGAGTGGTAAAAGGGGTTCGATAATGGGGCCTTATGTGAACTGTGCACTAATTATGTTGTTGAAAATATCAAACATGTTTTATTTTTCTGACGATGTATGTGAAACCTAGACGCAAATAGATTGGACCTCTGTGTCCTAGCATGGGTTTCCACACTTTTCAACCAGCACTTAGCTTATATTTAACCAATATTTCCCCATATATTGTTTTTGGCCTGAGCAGATTTTTGCACATAGTATTCTAAATTAGAAAGAGGAAAGGTAAAGAGTTTTAAATCTTTTTAGCATATGCCGGCGCCATTGAATTGATGTTTTATTTAATGTATTTGTATTATTTTATGTTCATATTAGTTTATACTATGAATTAAGCCTGGGCGTAGTTTGCGTAGTAGCACTTCACGTAGCTACGTGAAGTACATTTATAACTACACGTAGTTATGCACATTGCGTAGCTGTGTGCTTGACTGCACTGTACAATAATTGCCAAAAGCACCTTGTACAGTGCAAGTTAAGATCAAATAAATATCTCTGTCTTTATATGCTAAAAATGCATATAGTTATTACAGAAAAGTGAAAACGATAAATTAACAAGCAGTGAGAGAGGTGATGATTTTAGGATCCTCCCTAACCTAGGGGGAAAACCAAGCAGATGCCTTGAAAACAAAAAACACATCTTTTGAACCATTCAGTGGTGGTCCCATCCTCTTAGGACCACCCCAAGCACAGTTATTGGCAAAAATACAATCCCAACCAAAGGCCCTGCAAAGCATTATGGGACGAGATTAGCAGTGGGCAGTGAATATTATAGTATCTAATATCAAAATAATTCTACAAAGAGCTGCAGTTCCACTAGTCGTTACTAGATGTCCCTCAGGAGTCAAATGCAAAAGCCTCATGAAAGATTTTCAATACTTTTGCATTTGACTCGTGAGGGACATCTTGTAACGACCAGTGGAACTGCAGCTTGATGTATTAATAATTTCAATGCTTTTGCATTTGACTCGTGAGGGACACCTAGTAACGACTAGTTGAACTGCAGCTCTTTGTAGAATTATTTTGATATTGGAAACTATAATATTCACTGCCCACTGCTAATCTCGTCCCATAATGCTTTGCAGGGCCTTTGGTTGGGATTGTATTTTTGCCCATAACAGTGCTTGGGGTGGTCCTAGGAGGAAGGGACCACCATTGAATCGTTCACATGATATGCTTTTTGTGTTCAAGGCATCTGCTTGGTCCTCCCCTAGGTTAGGGGGACTCCAAAATCATCACCTCTCTCATTGCTTGATATTTTATTGTCAAAATTCATTTTTGTGAATTGGTTATATGCTTTTTAGTATAGAAAATTGTTTTATCAAAGCATTTGAAAGTGTTTTTTTTACTGCTGCTACGCTACGTCAATTAGCACAGTTATTCACTCTGCTACGTGCAATTTGCGTAGTAGCACAAACTTTGCATGCTCCGTGAGCGTAGCCAAGTATTATGCCCAGGGTTACTATGAATGCACTTTCTGATGTTACTTATTGTATTTTAATTGTGCTGTGTGCAGCTTGATACATCAGTAATGACTGTCTATTATGTACTTATGTTTGTGCACGAGGGTGGTGCCCTCTACAGCACTAGATCCACAGGTTCTATCAGTAAATTTTTAAACTCAGTCAGATGACTAGTGGACCGATTTTTAGGTTTTTATCACTGGACTGTGCTCTGATCCAATTGTATGTGGAGTTTCTCTTCTTCTGACCCACGTGTTATGATGCACTTCATTAATACTACGAAAACAAATTATGTGTTATTGTATGTTTTATTTATGAAGAACTTTTTAAGGTTTATGACCAAAATAATGTATTTTTGGATGATGATCATTGTAGCTAATTCACAAGGGTGTTTCATATGTTAATCAACCACCCCATCTCCCAACATAGTTTATCCTGGCTCATCAGTGAAAGGAAAGTGGAGGGGTGAAGAGTATGTTAAAGAAGGAGCTAAAAATTCTGGATGAAAAATGTATTTATTAATCATATCTCTTTTATTCGCCATACCCTGTTTTTGTAATTCCTACTTTTCAGTTCATAGATCTGGATATTTAATGTCTTCTTCATATGTTACTTTCTCTGTCTCTCTTTCTCTCACTTTCAAAAATGTTCTTGACGTCTTTCAGCCTTCCTTCTCCTTACCCTGTAGGGAATCCTTCTTTGTCACACTTCCTTTATGTCTTCCCATTTCTCACACTCATTTGAGGCTGACATATGTCTAATTTTGGTCTCCTTCTCCGCTCCACTCCAATCCACTCCACTGCCCTGCTGTGCCATCCCGTCCCCTGCCCTACCCCTCTCCTCTCCTTTCTTCTCCTCTCCTCTCTTCTCCTCTCCTCACCTCTCCTCGCCTCTCCTCTCCTCACATCACCCATGTAGGTGGAGCCCTCAGATGTCACTCTTACAACCCGGGAGATGAGGAGAAGATCGTGGATTGTGATCCTAATATGGATGCGTGTTTACACATCCGTTATGTGGGATGTGAGTATTTATGTATTTTATTTATTTGAAAAGTTTATAAAGCACAAACAGCGACAGAAGGGCCTCTTGACACTGATTGGTACAAGCTAAGACAGCTGATAATGCTGCAAAGACAAAAATTCCCCAAATACTCAAATGCAAGGATATTGTTTGAATAGCCCCATTTTTAAGTGTCCTTAATTTAGTATGGTTGGTTTGAGACCTAACCAGCAGAGGGAGTTGGTTCAAGACTTTAGCTGTGTGATCACAAAGAGCTCCGCAATACACTTGTGCTTAAGAAATAAACTTATTAAGTGCACCTTGACATAGACTTCCTCAGTATCAGATCGTCAACATCAGTTCAAAACAATGTCAGAAGTGACATCCTGCTCCCTTTGCAGGATTGGCCACATGTCACACCCACAGCTACACCACATATTACAATTTGTTACTAGGAGGGCAAGGACTTGAACCTCTTCCATTGCCCCAAGCAAGAATTACCAATGGCAGTAACATGGATATGAAAGGTAGGGTGAGGGGTAGGAGTTGCTACCATGGACTACCCCTAATTGACATCTGTGTATCTAACAATTACACTAAGGCTCTCATTCCAAGAGTTCTGGGGTAGTATGACTCAATTAGATACCACTCTGGGCCATTCTGAGTACCCTGGTAGTTCTGAGCCTGAGATTACTGAATCTGAAAATACTGGGCCTGTAAATTCCTGGATCCACTGGAACCAGAGCCTTATGTGATGCTATAGGGGCTGCAACAACTCCTGCCCCCAGCCCTTGTCCTCCCATTTCATGGTGCATGCAACACACAAAAAATAAAAAAGAAGTCTAAGAATACTAAATAATTTTTGAGAGGCAGAGGTCACTAGAAAATACAACTGTGGCCTTGGTTAATTTGCCTGCAAAGCCAGGAAGAGATGAATTGTGAAACACACACACTCCTTCTCCTTCTCATGCAATGTAATGCTCAAATTACTTACTGGTAATCTTCATTATTCCAATTCTTTCCTACTCCTCCCAGTACTTATATAATGAGTGAGCGTGCCTGTTCTCCAGTACTGCTAACTACTTCCTAAAGATGTTTTCTTTTTCTATCCTTGGAATAAGGATTTACCCATAAATCCCCTTTTTCCTCCCAGGACAGCCTGTTTACCATCAAGCCCTCAGCAAAAAAGGCAGATGAAGTACACCAGGGCATAATGAAGGTTTTGTAAGCAATAGGATGAGTAAGGGAGAATCATAGTAATGAAGATTACTCATAAGTAATTCGAGTATTACTTCTTCTTTTCCTTCTTCGTCCCATTCCTTACCTAATGAGGTTTGGCCAAGCTTACCCCCTCCCTTCATCAGTCAAAAGAACAAACTAAAGAATAAAAGCTGAATAAAGCTGGAAGAATCTTACTTAATATCCATTCCATACTCCTGATGCATTTAAGTCATACATACATTTGTGTCGAGTACAAATATTTATCTGATCTCTGGTACCCCAACAAATTTAAAAAAGGAAAGCAAAAAATGTCTACAAGCTGACATCAATCCCAAAATAAGCTTTAACACAAAGAGTAACTCAGAGTCCTGAGCAACATGCAATCTACCATGTAAAATATATTTTGATAGTGAGGCCTACGTTGCAGCCTTACAAACCTCTCTAAAATAAACCTCTGCCCATTCAGCCCAGGAAGATATCATTCCTCTAGATGATTGAGTCTTCATTTTCTCAGTGATCCCCTTCCCACAACCCAGATAAGCTGTGGAGCTAACTGATCATATCCATTGTGCTGTAGTCGAAGAAGTTGGTTTTTTCCCCTCTCTTAACAGGTTTGAAATTTACAAAGTGGGCATCAGAGAGCCTATATTCTATCTCTTAAGGTAGTTCTTATAGCACTTACTACATCCAGGAGATGCATCAAAGGTCTTTATTGGTATTATCTGGAGGTAAGTAATGGAGAAGAATCTCTTGATTCCTATGGAAGTTAAAATTCACTGTGAGATTTATATGCTCAGTTTGGGTGCACCACCTGTTGTGGTAAGCTCTCAGCATTGAGATTTTCCCCCTCCCCAGTTGACACAGTTCCCCTTAACCATCTCCTCTCTCACAACCACAACATTTTGGCATGTAGAAGTCTCATGGTTCCCAGGGCTCGGACCTGGCAATTCTGGGGCTGACTATAGGCACTCCGTGTTCGCACCACTTGCGCATCAATATGGCTCACAGCACTGACATCCGATCCCTCATCTTAAATATCCATGACATACACACCACTAGAAAATGCTATGCCGTATGCTCCTACATCAAAAGCAAGCAGGCGCAGGGTATTTTACTCGAGAGACACATGTCACTGCCGGGGAGTTGGACCGTTTGCACAGGCACTGAAGGGGCTTTTTTCCACCACAACCTGTTCAGCGTATCCATGTGGATTCATCCTGGGGTCCCCTTTCAGGAAACCGGTAGGACAGTAGACAGGGATGGCCATTACGCCCTTCTCAAGGGCCACCTAGATTGCCGGCCAGTTCTAATTGGAAGTGTTTATGCGCCCAAGACAGAGCAGGGGCCATCTGGGATACTCTCTCCTCTGCACTTGCCCATACCACTGAGTCACCATGGGTGTTAGGCGGAGATTATAACTGCATTCTTGACCTAGCACTAGATAGATCCCATCCTCCCCTGCCGCACTCCCCTCCACACGCACAGGTGGATCATTTTCAAACCTGGATACTCCACTGGGTGCTTCCAGATGCATGGTGTTCCTGACTTCCTACATCCTGGCTTTACTCCTTCCATTCCATTCCGCATAGCCGGCACATGCAGCTTTACCGTTTCCTCGGCTCTCCTTGGCTCCTACCCCTTATTCAGCATGCGGACTATCTGGGAAGAAAAGTCTCTGATCATTACGTGCATGTCATGGACCTCAAATGGCCCTCCCACACGCACTTGGAAACTGCTGTAAGACTGTCTTAATGACCCAGTGTTCCAGGAAGAGCAGGGTGTATGCATCAGGCATGCTGAAAACTACAATTACAGCTTACACTAGGCCAGAATGGGGCGCCTTCAAGGTGGTCGTGAGGGGAGCCTGTATACAGCAGATAGTAGTAATCCACAGTACCTTGGAGAGTCGCATAGGGGCAGCTGAGTGGGCCCTAGCTGATCAAGGTTAATCAATAGACACTGATCCCATGCTAGTCCCGCAAGCTAGTAGACGTGAAAATTGCATACGCTGCTCTCCTTGAAAACGTACGGCACTATAACTTCACAGCACACGCAGGTAAAGTCCATCGGGAAGGTAACAAACCTGGCAGACTTCTAGCTTGGCTAGTCCGACCGGTGTAAGTGACTCATCCCATAACCGAAGTGGTCGATCTTTCAGGTGTTACAGTCCGCAACCAGGCTGGTACACTGCAAGCATTCTATGAATATTACTCATCCATTTACCGGGCGCCCCCAGAGCTTCCGGCAGAACATGTGGACCTCGCATCTCGATCCTCAAAAGACTCTCTTTGGACACGGATATCACAACAACGGCCGAAAAAAAAGCGATCTGTGACCTTGCCTGGAACAAAGGACCTGGCTTAGACAGCCTCTCCCTTGAGTATTACCATACTTTCTCATTACTCCTGGCACCTGGGCTGGCGGATATGTACAGAGCTGTGCTAGGGGGTGGGGAGCTTCCTCCATCGCTTTATGAGTCCATCCTGGTGTCCCTCCCCAAGCCAGACAGGGACCCCACACAATTAGCTTCTTTCAGGCCCATTGCTATTCTCGGGTGGATTATAAATTCCTATGCCAAATTCTAGCTGAACGATATGCTCAGATCCTCAAGGAGCTGGTGGACCCCGTTCAAAACAGCTTCGCTCCGGGCCGTAGCACTTCCCAGAATATCCGCCGCCTCTTAATTTGTAGGACCAGGTAAGGGGGTAGTTCCCGTGGGGGACTTGCCTCATTGTTGATTTAAAAAAGGCATTCGATACCATGGCCTGGCATTACCTGTTTGCAGTGCTCACTCACAATCGAATCAGACCCTAGCTTTTAGCTTACACAAAACTATTGTACCCCAACCCAACGTCCAAGATCCGCCTAGTTCATTTTGTCTCGGCTTGCTTCCCGGGGGTTGAGGGACGAGGTAGTGATGCCCGCTCTCCCCCCTGCTATTTGTGCTGGTAATGGAGTCTCTGGCTGTGCAGTTAAATGAGAGAGGTCAGGAGTAGGGCATTCCGTTGGCTGGTAGGACACATGCAGTGTCCTTATATGCAAATGATCTACTCGTATACCTGCGGGACCTAACAGCCGACTTAATTTCCCTCTGAGATACGCTAGCGGCCTATGCCACCACAGCTGGACTTTGAGGTAACTGGGTGCTATATAAGTCAGCTATATACCTGCACAGCCATGGGCAACCCCCTCAGGACATATACGTTGGTGACACCTGCCTAAATTGGTACGCACAGACGACGCAGTACTTGGGGGTCCGCCTCTACCACACTCCCCTGGACCCTTATGAGGGGAACCTCCACAAGGCCTTGCGAGTATCCGGTACTAATTGCACTTCTGGAGGTCCCTTCCAAAAGGCACCTATTGGTAAAATCATCCTGGCGAAAATAGTTACCCTGCCCTGTCTTCTGTACTACTTTGTGAATCTCCAGGTTAGACTCCCCTGCTCCTTCTTCAGGGAACAGGACACTCTCCTCTGTACAGTAACATAGGGAACCAGGCATTGGCATATTGCCCTGACCAAATTGCAGCTGCCAGTGGACCAAGAAGGCTTTGGGGTCCAGTGCCTTGAAGCATACTTCCAGGAGGCACAGCTCCAATGGCTGTCCCATAGGACAGCTTGGCTATACCTGGATGAGGCCAGCTCAGGCCTCAGGCCCTTACCGGTAGCAGCGATCCTACATCTCCTTTTCCCGAAGGCATGTTCCATAGCCCCCTGGCCCTTGCAGGTGGTGGTCGCCTCTCCCGAAAGACTCCGCTCTATGTGGGTTACAAATTCTTGTCTTATGACATCAACGTCTTTAGAAAGCCTAGATACTAAAGGTTTAGCTGCAAACAGCTCATTCCACGGGCATCTGAATGACTTTATTGCAGATCATTGCAAACTGAGGGTGGCCACAGACATTCCCTTATCAAATCACTCTAGGAACTGGAGGATAATAGGAACTGAAGTCTTAACTGGAGAGAAAAATCTGTCTCTCTGCATGAAGAATCAAAAAAACCTGAGTGAAGACTATAAACCTTATTAGTGGATTATCTTCTGGAAGCTTGTACTGATCTGGAAATAGAAAAAGAGAGGCCCTTATTCAAGAACTCCTCCCTCTCCTTCTCCAGGCCAACAGAATTAGGCCAGAGAATTCAGGGGTAGTTGTGGCTGCAACAGGGGAGCAGTGCTCAATGGTATTATACATTACTGCCCCAATGCCAACCTCCTCAAGAGTGGAAACAGCTGTCGCCTTGTCCGAAATGGCAGAACGAACATCATTCCCTCTGGAGTCTTGCCAGCTGACTTGGAAACAATGGAATGGACAGAAGGGCCAAGGGCTGGCCAGGGCATCTATTGCCATAGCTGGATGATTCTGAAACATTGACAGACAATTCAGGAGTTGAGAATTGTGATGAGTTGCAAATAGGTGACTTATATGACACCCTCACCTTCTGATATCTGCCAGAAGATTAAGGTGCTGAGGACAAAGTCCCGGGAGCTTGGAAACATTCTGCGCAGGTAATCCACCTGAGTGTTTATGGACATCCCATGATGTAAATGGCTCTGAGATCAAGTAGGTTAAACTCCTCCCATGTGCAAATCTATTGCACCACCTGTTTCAGAGAGATGAAGCCCAAACCGAACTGACCGTTCAAGTAGGACATTGCCACTGTATTGGCAGTATGAGCCACCAGAGCTCTTCCCTTCGACACACGTGCAAAGCACTGAACTGCTCTCCAAACAGCTGTTAATTCCCCCTGTTGCAGCATCTTTCCAGTTCTGAACCCTGCCAAAGACTCTGGGTTGTTCAGCCTGTACCACTGTCCCCCAACCCCTGCTGCTGGCATAAAAAAATAAACATAATCCTGTATTTGTAAAGCACAAACGAATCACCCCTAAGGGTCCCAAGTCGATGGGGGGCGTAGGGGGAAATTAAGTGAGCTATTGCCCAGAGTCACATTGTGCTGGGCTGCTGTCGGTGATCGAACCGTGAGCCCTGCGCTCCAGAGTCAGCCATACTGGCTGCTGCGCCACACTTCTCCTTAGCCCAAAAGTGCAGCAGGTTCAGTCTTCTTGATGGTGCAGCCTTTCTTTGTGAGGTTCTAGGGCAGCAGGGCAGTCCTTCTTCACTCCTCTCTTCTTCTCCAATGTAACTGAGGAGCAGGGTACCAGGGTTGCCATATTTATTCCAGAAACAAGCACCTAGAAGACCACATGGTCACTTACTGATTCCCCTCCTTTCTAGTAACCAAGTTACTGTGATGTGTGGTGCCTGGCAATCCCCGAGTACCCCATTATTGACCCTTTCAAAATGGCATGACCCTTCCTTTGTCATGGGTCGCAGGGTAGCCCACCCTAGGAGTGTGGCTGCCAGAAGGCTGCAAGCTCCAGAGCAAAACTGGTTTGAACACAGGTTTCCCTTACTTAGCTCTGTCTCCTAATTCTCAGTAAGATCAAAAGGCATCCTGGTCAGGGATGCTGTTACCAGCTGCCCTTCAAAGGCGCTTTCACCTTTTAAACCTGTCTTGTGGGTTAGCACCCTGAGTGGCCATACTGGGAGAGGAGGTAACACCTCACTCTGCAGCAGCTCCCTTTGTTCCCGGGCTTGAGAGTCCTTCACACATCTCCCCAGGTGGTCAGAAATGTGTTTAAGTGTCAGGGCCTTTGTGAGGTCACTGAACTAGCTGGAGTACAGAGTGATACGTTTTTAAAAGTTGCTTAACTTTAATAGTGACTTTAAATCCAGCCTGGGAATCAGGTTGGATTTAATGCCACAATTAATGTAATACTTTACTTGACCCTGTTATGTAGTCCATTCAGAAGTTGAGGTGCTAACCGTTTAACCCGTGTTAGCCAGTGGGGCTCCTAACATTTCCACAGCAAAAGGACAATTGAAAAATGTTGCTGTTAAGACATATTAAAAATCATATGTCTTATTTAAATATATATGGCTCCCTGCCATGGGCTTCATATGCCTACTTTACGGGAGACAACATATACTCTTAAGGGCAGTGGTGGCTTTGTCATTAAATGTAATGGCAAAGTCGAACTGGCAGTGTGAAACACTGCCCATTCAGTCTGCAGTGGCAGGCTGGGGTCCATTTTGATATGTTACGTGCAGGGTGGTACAGACAATGCTGCAGCCCTGGGTGAACACTCTGCCTTATATGCCCTTGGTACCCTGGGTACCACATACTAGGGACTTATAAGTAAGTCAGTACTATCCAATTGGGTGTAGCCAATTTGACATATCTTTGTTATAGGGTTAGAATACTGGCACTGAGGTCTGGTTAGCAAGCCTCAGTGCAGTCTCATATTCAAAAAAACAAGCAGCTAATAGTCCAAATGGGGGCAAAAAGTGGGGAGAACTTGCAAAAAGCTGTTTCCTTGCACCTTGTTGAAACCACTGGATTGGAGTAAGCAAAGAGAGATCCCCTGTTCGAAGCTGCAGACTTTCTCGCCCTAAGTGCGCTGGGTATGCCCAGACGTGGGACCCGGGCTCACTATGGCACTCAATTCAAGCTAGCCTGGCTGATGAGGGGTGATGCCCCGAAACCGGTCCCAAGACGCTTTTTTCCAGGCCAGGGAGGACCTGGCTTGGCAGTTTGGAGTTTGGGCTGGACTGTTCCCATGAGGTAAGTAAAAAATGTAAGTCCGTTTTTATATAGCGCACCTACTCACCCTTACGGGTCTGGCGCTGGGGGCTGTAGTGGAAATTAAGTGAGCTATTGCCCAGAGTCACATGGTGCTGAGCTGAGCTGCCGCCGGAGCCGGGGATCGAACCGTGAACCCTGTGCTCCGAAGTCAGCTGCCCTGGCCGCTGCACCACACCTCTCCAATGAGGCACAAGGTCAAGACTGATTTGCATATGGCTGGGTCTAAACTGGGGTGGCATGAGCAAAAAAACGATGGATTTAACCCAGATTCTCTTGACTGGGGGTGCATGTTTGGTTTGCTCTGCATTCCGTCCATCATCTGTGTGACTTTTCCTTTCTCGCCCTATGTGGGCCTGGTATGCCCAGACGCGGGTCCCAGGCTCACTGTGCCACTGGATTCAAGCTAGCCTGGCTGATGAGGGGTGATGCCCTGAAACCGGTCCCAGGATGCTTGTTTCCGGTCCAGGGAGGACCCGGCTTGGCAGTTCGGGCTGGACTGTTCTCATGAGGCACAGGGTCAAGATTGATTTGCATATGGCTGGGTCTAAACTGCGGTGGCATGGTGAGCAAAAGAACGATGGATTTAACCAGGATCTCTTGACTGAGGGTGAATGTTTGATTTGCTCTGCATTCCATCCATCATCTGTGTGTCTTTCGCTTTCTCGCCCTAGGTGCGCCGGGTATGCCCATATGTGGGTCTCGGGCTCACTGTGCCACTGGATTCAAGCTAGCCTGGCTGATGAGAGATGCCCCGAAACCGGTCCCAGGATGCTTGTTTTCGGTCCAGGGAGGACCTGGCTTGGCAGTTCAGGCTGGACTGTTCCCATGAGGCAGAGGGTCAAGACTGAATTGCATATGGCTGGGTCTGAAATGGGGTGGCATGGTGAGCAAAAGAACGATGGATTTAACCAAGATCACTTGACGGGGTGAATGTTTGATTTCCTTTGCATTCCGTCCATCATCTGTGTGTCTTTTGCTTTCTTGCCCTAAGTGTGCCGGGTATGCCCAGACATGGGTCCCGGGCTCACTGTACCACTGGATTCATACTAGCCTGGCTGATGAGGGGTGATGCTCTGAAACCGGTCCCAGGATGCTTGTATGCAGTCCAGGGAGGACCTGGCTTGGCAGTTCGAGCTGGACTGTTCCCATTAGGCACAGGGTCAAGACTGATTTGCATATGGCTGGATCTAAACTGGGGTGGCATGGTGAGCAAAAGAACAATGGATTTAACCCAGATCTCTTGACTGGGGGTGAGTGTTTGATTTGCTTTGCATTCCATCCATCATTTGTGTGTATTTTGCTTTCTCGCCCTAAGTGCGCCGGGTATGCCCAGACGTGGGTCCCGCACTCACTTTGCCACTGAATTCAAGCTAGCCTGGCTGATGATGGGTGATGCCCCGAAACCGGTCCCAGGATGCTTGTTTTCGGTCTGGGGAGGACCTGGTTTGGCAGTTCAGGCTGGACTGTTCCCATGAGGCACAGGGTCAAGACTGATTTGCATATGGCTGGGTCTAAACTGGGATGGCATGGTGGACAAAAGAACAACGGATTTAACGCATATCTCTTAACTGGGGGTTAATGTTTGATTTGCTCTGCATTCCGTCCATCATCTGTGTGTCCTTTGACATTATCCACCATGCAACACTCTCCTGGACAGAAGGAGTTACTGGAATTAGGTCCTCATAATTTCCCTGGAGAGGCAACCAGTGATTGAGAATGTGAAGCACCACCGACCTGAGTGGTTGTGCCTAAGGAGCAACACTTAGAGTTGCTGCCTGTGAAATGAAAAAAGAAAAGAAAGAAATACATATCTCTACTTTCCTGAAAATCACAGAAAAGAAAATTACAGTTTACTATATTTCCTTGGACTTGAAGCTACTCTCTCGCTGAGGCTTTTTGTCTCTTTGACAACATTTGTAGCAGGCTCCTGAGTTTGAGTTTCCCGGACTACTGAAGACATGCCATCCTGTGGATCATGTCGAATAAGATCCCTATATACTCCAACCTCTGAGATGGCCTGAGGAACATCTTCTGCCAGTTCATTAGGAACCCAAAGTTGTCCAGCGTCCGGACTTTTAACTCTGTGTCCCTTATTGACTGGCTCTGAGTTAGAGATTAGATTAGAAGAGCATCCAGATATGGGTGGGCTACCACCCCAGGGCAAGGGGAAGACATAAGACAGGATCCAAAACGTTTGTAAAACCTCTGGGACAGGTCTTCAGCCCAAAACTTAACACTTGAAACTGCCAGTGATGGCTCCCGACAGCAAACCTGAGGAACCTTATTTGCGGCAGAGCTATGGGAATGTGCAGGTAGGCATCTTGTAAGTCAATTTTTATATGAAAATTCCCCCCTGGATATGAGAGTACTGACCTGTTTCAGTGTGTTCATCTTGAAATTCATAGTTAGGATATACTGGTTCAGCAATGTCAAGTTTATAATCATTCTGATGTCTCCTGAAGCCTCTGAACAAGCAAAACCCTGGAGGAGCAGCCCAGATCCAGAGACAGAGTGAATAGCTTCCGTTGACCTGTACAAGGGATATACTGTCCCAGAGGGCTTCCATCTTTATCATATTCCTGGGCCAAACCGTCTGAACAAAATGTGGGTCTTAAAAATCTAGAAGTAATTCTATGAAGTATCACTAAGAAACAAGCTGCTGAATATGCATATATGATATTAAATCTCCTGATATTTGATGACAAAACTGCAGATGACCTCCCACTGGCCCCGTAGAGGTTCTGGCATAGTCAGGATCTCAGTGTTTTATTGCCTCTCCCGGCTGATTGATTTTCCTTAGGCTGAAAACAGTTCTTATTCTGGTAGAAGTCTGTCTTTTGACTCATGCTCATACTTCTTCCTGCCTCTTTTCCAAGATTTCTGTTTGTGAAAAAAGGCGTAATTTGCTTTTGACTCTTAAAGGATTTAAGCTGAAGTTCCTAGCACTTACCATCAGAGAGTTTGGTCCCCAAGAAGGGCATTCTCAACAGACAGTTCTTTTGGGCTGCTACCAGTTCCTAAGGTGCAATTGATGCCTGGCAGCAACTGAGCTTGCTAAAGCCATGACTGAGGCTCGTAGGTTGTCAAGCATAACATCCAACAAGAAATGGGCCTGGTTCTCCATTTTTCCCAATAGCTTTGAGAAATCCTTACCAGCTTAAATGCAGCATGAGAGAGAGAAACTAAAAGTCCTTGCCTAAGGATTGAGAGACATATATCCAACAGATCCCCACACTTAAAGCAAGAATAAGACCTGTATGAAGTCTCTTGCCGGCGCCCTCAGCCTTCGAATCTGCAGGGCTTCAAAGGACAAACTTCTCAGTGAGAAGGGATGGTTTACCCAATAATACGCTAGAAGGAGGTCCACTACCCGTCATTGAGGCAGTACAGTCTCTCCTTTTGCCAAAGGATCAAGTTTCCCCCCATGAATATGGGAACTGAGACTCTGGCAGGGTCCTTCCATTCTCTCTTCAATATATTTTAAAAACTAGTAATCACAGGCACCCTGGAAGAAGAGGGCCTTTGGAATTGATGAAACTGCTCCCCACTTGTGCTTCACTAATCCTCCTCCACAGGCAGCTGAAGATTGTGAGAGAGGTAGGAGACCACCGACTTCAGCTGCTCTATCAAAATACATTTCCGTCTAGGATCAGACAGATCAACCAGAAAACCTGCCACTTCTTCATCATACTCTGGAGAAGCCCAGAAGGAGCAGGAGGACAGAGCTAGAAGCAGGATCTGCGTGGAGACAGGAGAATCCAGAGGCAATTAAATCTTCTTGCAGCGGCGTTTATGTGTCTCAAAAAGGCACCTCACAATCTTCTGCAGATCCTTATCAGACACAGAGGAAACCCTAGATCCCTGTCCCCTGTTCTTGACTCAATGTAGGGATCTCTCAGTGACAGGAGGAGAACAGTGTGACTTCCTGAGATGCTTCCCCATTATAACCGCAAGCAGGCACCGATGAGATGGTCCACTTCAATACCCACCTGGGTCCATAACTGAGAGGCCCACCAAGTGCCTGATCAATATTAAATGACAAGCAAACATCCAGACGCCTAAGGTTTCTCTTAAAGAGAGACTCTGTAAGCCTCTGTAAGTTCCCAAGGGGCAGGGTTTACTCTGATGCGTATATTCCGCCCAGCACTCAAAGCCAAGATTTCACCCTTTAACAGTTTTTACTTGCAAAAAGGCAATCTATATTGTTTTAGCTGCCATGATGCCACTTTCTTTATGATATATTCTGTATATTGTAATAGTTTAAAGGCGTGACTGTATTGATGTAATTTTATGTCACCTTAGAACTTGATCTTGTAGAATAACTCATCCTGTTTGGCTCTCTATAGTTTTCATGCACTGTCACTTTCTTGTGCCATATATCACCCTTGCTCTTGCACTGTAGCTGCTCAACGGTTCAGATCGTGATTATTTCTTTTATTTTTTTAACTTTAGATTTTTTGATGTACTTTTGTGGTTGCGTATGTAACCGAAATAAAGCTTATTTGTATTTGAACTGTCTTTACTCGCCCCTCCCTTTCCTTCTTTATTTTTTCTTTTCAAGAGGAGCATATTAGAACTCTAACAGAGTAGAAAGGTAGCTACATCAGCCGTAGGGACCACATATTCAGACACTACCCCTCTGCTCTGCACCGAGAAGTAGGTTCTACTACGTGGCACCCTTGGCCATCAAGAAACTATCGAGAGGCTTGAGTCCGTCCGCCATCCTGTGGTAAATACCAAATCAGGATGCGACCACCACCATGGCGGTCGCATTTTGGTTTTTAACATTGCGGCGGATGCTGCTCACAGCAGCACCCGCCGCGAAGCGAAAAACCATGTTGTGCATTTCACTGCACTACGTGGCAGGCACCTCACGGTGCCTGCCAAGTAGTGTTGTGAAATGTAGGGGGGTACCATGGGTACCCCCCAAGTGCACCCTCACCTCCCCCAAACACATGGGGGCCCGCAATGGGCCCCCCAAGTAATCCCCACATGCCTTTCCATGGCGGCTTGGCCGCCATGGAAAGGCCTGCAATTACCACCATCATAATTTGGTGGACGGTGCCTGCTAGGCACCGCCACCATTTTATGGTCCCTGGACCGTCCGCCAGGCAATCTGAATGATTGCTTATGGCGGACAAGTGGCGGACGATTCCCCCCACCATCCTGATGCGGCGGGGGGAAACTCGCAGTCGGCGGACGGGAGGACCGCCACCGCATGGCTGGCGGTCCTTCCACCATCCTAATGGACCCCTCAGTACCCCCTTGCAAAGCCCCACAGCCCTCAGGAACTGACAAGGGCACAACAAAAGAACAGGTAGTGCTGGGAAAAGCCGGGGAATTTATGGGTAAATCCCTATTCCAGGGACAGAAAGAGAAAACAGCTGTAGGAAGTGTGAGCAGCACTGGCGAATGGGCACATTCACTCATTAAGTAAGCAATGGGAGGAGGAAGGAGAAGAGGAGGAAATACCATATTTCATTCTCAATTCATGTCCTTTCCTTGTGGAAGCAAATGAAAACTGATCAGAACTAATTAGATTGTTGTTTTTTACAGTGGAATTTAAAAAATGCACAACGATGGCAGATTGTAAAGGCCACGAACAACCCGACACAATCTTCATGTTCAACTGTTGTTCTAATGACTTGTGCAACAATACACCGGTGATACAAAGAGGAACTCCGAAGTAACAGCCATCATAGATTCGGAGCAGACGACGACAGTTAAACAAGTTGGTCTCCGAGTTTAACTCAAGCGTGCGATATATTTCTGCCCTCATGTCAAGTATACAATTCTCTAGTTTTCTTTGTCAAAAAAATTACGTTATTGAATAATTATTCCTTAGTTTTTTTCTGTAATTATTATTAATCCTGGCATTTCCTTTTCAGTGGGATGGAAAGCCTTATAATGCTGATAAAGCTGATGTCAACAATATATCTAGCATGTTTCTTCAAAGACCCCTCACATTGTTTTCTTGAAATTTGCCAGTTCCAATTCTATCATTGTGAATGCTGATTATTCTTCTACACTTCTTTTCTGCTTCTTCTCTGTAACAGTTTTAACTCTTGAAAGTTCTTTCTGACTGCGCAGCTGCTTAGACAATGTAGGACTTGTATTTTTCCCCAAATTATATTTACTCAATAATCTTAGCTTTTGTGATTAAACTCTCATTATTAAATGCAAAGAAAGTCATTGTCTTGATTCAGACTCTCTGAGCATGGTAGCGTGGTTGAATGAATGAATGAGTGGGAAATGTAAGAATGTGAAAATGGATAAGAATCTAACTGACCGCCTGGTGAGGGAGTGCATGAATTAATTCATAGATGAATTCTCGAAGAAGTGACTGCATGGATGCATGGTGGATGAAAGTGGTGACCATAAATTGATGGATGGATTAGTGAGTATATGGATAGCCTCTGACAAGAGTGTGTTAAAAAATACTACAAAGTACCAATATTATGTTAGTTCAATAATTATAGCAGGACAGGGCACCAGCGTGCCAAGAATGCCCACAATATATTAAGAATTACCACCATGATGCATGTGCAAGCATAAGTTAGAGGTGAGCAACACTGTCACGAATGCCCACAGTTTGCCAAGAATTATCACGATTACATCACTCAGGAATCCTTCCATGTATTGTCAGGCTTGCTCCATTACTCATTATTCATAACAGAATTCTTAGATTCCCCCATTACTCAGTAATCATTATTGCATGTTGATGTTTGCCCCACAACTAATTAACATTGATTGAATGCTGAGATTTGGACTCGCAAACCTAGAGCATCTGTTCAGATTCACTCCAACATTAGTGCTCTTGGAAGCGTCATTATCTTGTACGGTGCCGCAGTTCACATTGTTTAATCCCTGAGTTAAATAATGGGCAAGGGTAGGATGTGGGTGATAGTTAAGGTTTGGAGGAGTAGGAGATTCGCCATAAATCGGCAGGAGTCCTGCCCAACAACATGTGGCTCCCTTGCCTCACTTTAAGGTGGGAGAACAATCGGGGGCTTATTTATGAGAGCCCTGCTTCATGTGTGCACGTAAGTGGTACATGTGTGATGCAGGGCTCTCATAAAGATTTATGAAGCCATGGAAAGCCACCCTCATAAATCATGAGTAACGTGACACAGCGCAAATCGCAGAGTTGTCTTACTCTGCGCCCGGGAGGCGTTCCATGGGCGTCGCGTTGGGTTTTCCTGTGCAACACCCAAGGAATTTGATGCTGCCCCAGATTTACAAAGTGATGTAAACCTGCAGAAGCGTCAAATCCATACACCTTGCAAGGTGAGGCGTAACAAGGAGAAATATGTTAATTTCGCCTAATTTTTTTCTCTTTCCATGTGCGCTGCATTATGCAGCACACATAGAAGAGGAACACGCCTCTTAGGATTGTGTTTGTGGGGGAAGGTACCCCTTCCGGCACAAAAACAATCCTCCCCGCAACAGAGACACCTTGCACCATGGTGCAAGGGTGCTGTCATGTGTCCTGGGGGTCGATTACGATGGCGTAACACGGCGGTGGCGACTGTCTCGTCATCTGATTTACCCACCGCCAGATTACAATGGCGGTGGATAACGCGGCAGCGAAAGTCCGTCCGCCGCTTTTCCGCCGGTCGGCAATCGTCCCGATTGCCGGCCGGCGGACCTGGGCCTCAATATGGTAGCGGTGCCTAGCAGGCACCGCCATCCATATTAGGATGCTGGGTTTCACAGGCCTTTCCATGGCGGCGAAGCGGGGAATTGCTTTTGGGGCCCGTTACAGGACCCCCAGGGGACTGAGGGGGTGGACGGCTGCTTTTGGGGGTACCTATGGTACCCCCTACATTGCCATGCACAAGGTGGCAGGCACCGCGCGGTGCCTGCCACGTTGTGCATGGTAATGCACAACAAGGCACTTTGGCATTGCGGCGGTTGCTGCTTACAGCAGCACCCGCCGCAATGTCAAATATGCGGAATGCGACTGCCAGGGTGGCGGTCGTATCCTAATTAGCGGTGCGGGACCGCCGCACGTCTGGCGGCTGGTCCCAGCACCGCGAGGATGGCGGGTGGACTAAAGTCCGCCCGCCATCCTAATCAGCCCCCTAGTTAGGCCTGGAAGGAAATACTGCCATTTTACATATAGACGGGTCTTTACTAAAATTTCCTTCACTTTTACACTATGATTTCTGACACACATTTGCATCCATGACAGTCTGGATTAGTTTCTTGTAAACTATACTTGCTTACAGAATCAACTTCGCAAGAACACTATCAAGCTACCTTGACACCATGTACAAGGTTTATACACACGTTGTATAAATGTTCTTATTGTTTTTGAACATTTGGCGACATACCTATCTATAACACACAAACAATGGCAGCCTGATCAAGATCTCAGTCCAAGGCAAAGATGCCTTTTGTTATAAAAAACATCAATTTCCGGGTGTTGGCAGAGGAGCATTTTGTAGTCATTTGCAGGGTCTCTACACGTTGATGCTTTGGCCCAGCAGTCTGCTGATATGTCCAGATCGTGACCAAGACAGGGTCTATATTCATTCCTATCAGGTAATGCGGTTGGATCATCCAGTATGGGGATTCTTGGCAGAACACACACACACACACACACACTATAAACGCTTAGGTTAGGTACACATTGTAGGAGTATGCTAGATTGTGATATATTTTTTTATATGCTTGCATATATACGTTGTTTAGGCATGATGGTGGCATTTTTTATTCTGTTTACTGTCCTGATACTTTCATTTGCTACTGTCTATTGATCATTGCAGCAGATATATTTTATACAAGAATCACGTTGGTTCAATAAACATTGACAACGTCCCTCTGTGTACTCTGTATCTATTTCTCTGAAAGAGAGCACGAGTGACTGAGCAAATGGGCTCTAGATCTGTTACCACGATTCCTGAGGGATCAAGGTTATGATGTTCAGTGGAGGCCAGAACCATTAGCTACCTGTCTAGGTTTGGGGGTGCTCATGGTGGCACTGTGAGCTAGCTGGCCTATAGGACAACATATCCTGAGGGGGTGCTTGGAATCAGTCTGGCACCATCCCAACACTTATGCTGTCTACAAATGCCCAATTCCTACTGTATAGTAGAAACTACACAACAGTGCCTACTGCCAAAACGGCACAAGCAGAAAGGACAGGAATGCACTGTATTGCTTAAATACGGTGCATTTCTGCCCTTTCAATTTGGTGTAGGGCAGTGCAGCAAGGTGCCTTGTGGCACTACAATAATACTACTAACGTACAACAAAAAGCAATCCACAAACCTACATGTGGAGGTCAATGCCTCTGCCTCTTTTACATGCAAAAGTTATACATTTTAGCAGTAAATGCGGGAGGGGCAGGGGAAGTGGCTGGTAAATGGGGAAAACTTACTACTAAATAGGAGGAATTAGAAGGGGTTTAGGAAAGATTATTAAGGGATTTAGAGTTGGACATGCAACCACCCACCCACCCACAAAAGAGTAAGCCCATTGCTATTTACAAACTGCACTTCTATAATTACTAAGAGTTAAAAACAACCAGAAACAGTAGTAAATGTACTCCTGCTCAGACCTGGTGTAAGTCCAGCACCACACACGGCCAACCACTGGTACTGCAACACCCTCCCTTAAAAATAATGGACAGGGACTTAAAATAAAAAACCATAGGAACTCATGTTAAATTAAATTACCTTATTTTAACCTTTTAAAAATACAAATACATGTAATTTGATATGATATGAAAAAACTATATAAATTAAAAATAATTATTAGTTAATAAAATGTTAATAACTTTTATAAAATGTAAAAATTAATATAACTTTAATTACAAAATAATTTAAAACATTTTATCAATATCTTTTAGTAATTTTTATTACACCATACATCCATATAAATGTTATACTTTCAGTGGGATTTTTTGCATATTTAAAATTATTTTAATTTAATTTAATGCATTCAAAATAATTATAAACTTTGATTAAGAAGTATGTTAATGTTCAATAGTCTTTTATTTTGTTTTACATGTAAAATACATATGTTAAATTAATTTCAACTTATATTGTAATCAAAATATTTGTACTATTTTTCTTTTTTATATTTAATAAACTTTAAATCGTTCCCCTAAAACTTATAACAGGGAAATATCCATCCCTATGGCAGATATCTATGTCTACATGTGAAAAATTGCAAGGAGTAACTTTACACTTGTAAATTAGGCTTTATCCTCTTCACTTTTGAGTAACTTTACACTTGCAAATGCTGACTTCACAAAAGTAGCAAAGTTATTCAAATGTGTACGTTTAACCTTACACATATAGATTTACTCATGTGTACATTTTCCTTTGTGAATAGCCCCCTAGCAATCCAATGCTGCAGCCAAAGGAATCAGGTAAGCGAATTTCCAAAGTGTGCCACAAGGACTTGAATCACAAGTAAAAGTCTATGAGGCCATTGCTCCAGGCAGAGAGACAGGTGAAGAGGAAAAAGGATAACTACTTATCCAACGGAGGATACTATCCCAGGCACCTAATACACTGAACCAAATTAACTAGTGTACTTTCCATGTGACGCAGTGCATCCCCCACCAGTCTGCCTTTCTAGGCTGAAGAGATGCAATGATCTGAGTATTGTTGTCGATCGACGTCCATTTTGTATGTGACTCGTGGCAGAATGTTTTCCACAAGAGAGGAAGTAAGCAAGCACTTTCATATATGTGTCAGCCCACACTGGACAAGCTGATTTCAGGTACAAGGTTGGCCTGCTTTCTGATCCCTGAGTGACCACTCGGGCCTGACATCACCTGTCTCCACAAAGTGATGTAGGAGAGACGTCTTCTGGTCACAGGAATCAAAGTTTTGCACTAATTACGTTGTCATGACTTCTGATTCAGCTTCCCATGTCCTATATTTGAGGTCATAACCTTTCCAATTGATAACGTAATAAAGGACTCCCTTTCTTACCTTGGAATCAAGCATATCATGCACTTTATCTTCATTCCCACTGATTGTCAAGGACTCATTTTAGACTGAATCCTGTGTTTATATGAATAGGTTTTAATACAGCTAAATGATAGACAGGATGAAACATTAGAGTTTTAAGTATGGACTGCAACTTGATTGATTATCTCATCAATGTAATCGGATCTCCTGAAGCGAGGCTGTAACTCTGTTTCTCTTCAACTGACTTTTTTTTGTTAATAACCTGACCTTGTCTCTGATGCAACACCAGGGACATTAGATGCCTGATTTAGAGTCTGTGGATGTGGTTGGGTCGTCAAAAAAACAACTGTTCAACCATCTCCTGCATTGGAGGTTCGCACACCCAATTTAGAGTTTGGCAGTTTGATGAATGAAAATCACCAGTCTGTCACCTTACCTCATTACTCTTCATCTGTTGACTTGGGTATATGCATGAAATCGTGGGTGGTCCAACAGAAAGCCAATATACCGCCTGCCATATTTACACTATCATTTCTGTCGATGGAAACATGGCACTTTAACCTCCACACTTGAGTAGGAGGAAGAAAAGGATAAATAACCAAGCCCTGCCCACAACCCTGACACTACCTACTTTACAAAAAAGTGGCATACCTGTGGTAACAATCTTTCTGGTGAATACTCTATCTACCTGCAGATTCCTCGCCTGTAGAACATCCCCAGTTGTTAGAATGGAACATAAAACTTCAAAGCCCTCACATCGCTGGTAGGGGATACTGACTTCGAAATGATGCCAGAAGTGGTATCAGGTGGCATCTCCAAATCTATATCATGCCCATCCCAGCAGTGCAATGTCAGTTTCGATCCATTTTTTCCCTGCCTTCGAGGGGAAAGGCCGGACTGACATAGACAGAGTAGTAAATTACCAAAACATAAACTAGGATCTTAGTAACTTTACCTATAACACATCAAACAAAGAGGTAGGCAGATCGGTGAAGAATCTGCAGGTAGAAAGAGGATCTACCAGAAAGATTGTTACCGCAGGTAAGCAACGTTTACATCTGATGAATACTTCTACCTGCAGATCCCTCACCTGAAGAGTGGATTTCAGAGCAATACCTTTCTCCTGGAGGAGGGATGAAGGATGGTTAAACATGGGAATCCTGTATTTGGACACCCATATCGCTGCCTTGCAGATCTCTGTCATAGAAACGCCTGGACAAGCACAGATTGGAGGATTTGGGCCTTGTAGGATGCTCACTGATCTCGTCTAGAGAGTCCTTCTTGGCCAAAGCATAGCAGGTCTTCATGCAGAGAATAATCCATCCCGAAAGCATTTTTTTCAGCACAGCTTTACCTTATTTGGCACGATAGTCCCCAACAAACCAAACACAAGGAGATGATGGACAGAGCGCTGAAACTTTTCAGACACTCATCCCTAGTCACAGATCTGGGCTGAATCCATCATTATTCTTTAGCTCACTTCACCACCTCAGTTCAGACCCAGCTATTTGCAAATCAGTCTTGACCCTGTGCCTCATCGGAACAGTCCAGGCCGAACTGCCAAGCCACGTTTCTGGGTAACACCCTTCATCAGCCAGGCTAGCTTGAATCCAGTGGCAAAGTGAGCAAGGGACCCACGTCTGGGCCTACCCTGCCAACTTAGGGCGAAAAGTGTAACTGCAACAAATGATGGACGGAATGCTGAATGATTCAAACATTCTCCCCCAGTCAAGAGATCTGGGTTAAGTCCATCGTTCTTTTGCCCACTACGCCACTCCAGTTTGGACCCAGACATATGCAAATCAGTCTTGACACTGTGCCTCATGGGAACAATCCAGACCGAACTGCCAAGCCAGTTCCTCCCTGGACCGGAAACAAGCGTCCTGGGACCGGTTTCGGGGTATGTCATCCTTCATCAGCCAGGCTAGCTTGAATCCAGTGGCACAGTGAGCAAGGGACCCACGTCTGGGCATACCCATCCCACCTAGCGACCGTTACACATTGTGTGGAATAAATTTGTAACATAACAGCAAATGCACAACCCCCAGGAGGGGATGGCGAACTAAAAAGTGAACCAACTGCCCTAGATAGCTTGATTCTCCGCTTTACTATGTTGGGACTCTAAAAACCAGTTGAGCTGAAAACCACCCCCAAATAAGAGACTGCGTTAGTGGTGGAGAGGCTTTTTGTTCCTATCAATATAGATGTTAATGGGATACTCTTGGGGCCACAAGCCAAGACAAAAGATTTGGAAAAAATAGTCAACAGGTCAAGTGTGCCCATAAATTCCACAAAAGAGTGGACCGATAAACGCAAAGCTCTGGGCGTGCGTGCTAATAACACCGCATTGTCTACATATAACAAAACTGGGCATGGCTTGCCAAGCACCAATGGAGCATCTGATGTAAATGCTGTTAAATTGGTGCCGAGCTTATTTATGTACATGATGAGCAGCAAAGGAGCCAGCACGCACCCTGTTGCACCCCTCACCCAATATGGATCTCCCTTGTAAGTTCTCCACTCTGTCCGAACCTCACTCTAATCCGTGTATTTGTGTGTTTGAATCTAAAAATATGTACAAGTGGCAAATCCATCCCCACTTCCAATACAATTTGCCATAGCCTTGACCAATTCAGGCAGTCAATGGCAAAGGTGAGGTCCATGAACACTAAATACATGGTGTTGCATTTTGCCATGGTACATTTACACAGAATTAAGCTAAGTTCAGGCACTGCTCCTGTGTTCCAATGTGTTTTCGTAAGCCGTATTGACATGGATCAAAAAATCTTATTGTCTTCCACCCACTCAATAATCTTATTATATAGGACCCTTCTAAAGATTTTGGCTTGTATGTCTATGACGGAAATTGGGTGATAGCAACTGGGTGAAGATCGATCGCCCTTCTTGAATATTGGTACTATTGTCGATGAGGCCCATGTGTCTGGTAAGGATGCACAATTTAAATTATTGAAAACATTAGTCAATGGGACTGCCCATAAACTGGTGTCACACTTTATTAGGTTGATGGGTATGCCATCTGGACCAGGTGCCTTTCCCCCTGCGCTTTGCTGTATTGCAACTAAAACTTCATATAGGGTCCCATCCACAGCAAGATTTGGCTCTGCTGTCTTGCTTGCACATGTGTCCAGACTCCCTGTGGAATAAATTTAGGGAAATGTGCCTTTCGATGCCTCACTGCTGATGTTGTAGGTAATCAGCGTCCAAGTTCTGTTAACTGATGTCAAAGCTGAGGCCGAATCCCGAATAGATTTGCGACACTTGGTTGCTGCTGACTTCGCCAGTGTGAGAAGTTGGCCCGGTATATGATGTCCACTAATTAAAGTGATACAAAAGGGGATGATGGACGGAACGTTTGAGCCAATCAAACACTCACCCCCAGTCAACTGATCTGGGTTTAATCCATCATCATTCTTTAGCTCACTCCACCACCCCAGTTCAGACATGGCCATATGCAAATCAGTCTGACCCTGTGCCTCATGGGAACAGTCCAGCCCGAACTGCCAAGCCATGTCTTCCCTGGACCGGAAACAAACATCCTAGGACCGGTTTCTGGCATTTCAGCCGTCATCAGCCAGGCTTGCTTGAATCCAGTGGCAAAGTGAGCAAGGGACCCACGTCTGGGCATACCCCCGCCAACTTAGAGGCGACCAAGCGATACAAAGGGGATGATGGACGGAACGTTTGAGCCAATCAAACACTCACCCCCAGTCAACTGATCTGGGTTTAATCCATCATCATTCTTTAGCTCACTCCACCACCCCAGTTCAGACATGGCCATATGCAAATCAGTCTGACCCTGTGCCTCATGGGAACAGTCCAGCCCGAACTGCCAAGCCATGTCTTCCCTGGACCGGAAACAAACATCCTAGGACCGGTTTCTGGCATTTCAGCCGTCATCAGCCAGGCTTGCTTGAATCCAGTGGCAAAGTGAGCAAGGGACCCACGTCTGGGCATACCCCCGCCAACTTAGGGAGACCAAAGCGATACAAAAGGAGATGATGGACCGGAAGTTTGAGCCAATCAAACACTCACCCCCAGTCAACTGATCTGGGTTTAATCCATCATCATTCTTTAGCTCACTCCACCACCCCAGTTCAGACATGGCCATATGCAAATCAGTCTGACCCTGTGCCTCATGGGAACAGTCCAGCCCGAACTGCCAAGCCATGTCTTCCCTGGACCGGAAACAAACATCCTAGGACCGGTTTCTGGCATTTCAGCCGTCATCAGCCAGGCTTGCTTGAATCCAGTGGCAAAGTGAGCAAGGGACCCACGTCTGGGCATACCCCGCCAACTAGGGCGACCAAGCGATACAAAAGGGGATGATGGACGGAACGTTTGAGCCAATCAAACACTCACCCCCAGTCAAGTGATCTGGGTTTAATCCATCATCATTCTTTAGCTCACTCCACAACCCCAGTTCAGACATGGCCATATGCAAATCAGTCTGACCCTGTGCCTCATGGGAACAGTCCAGCCCGAACTGCCAAGCCATGTCTTCCCTGGACCGGAAACAAACATCCTAGGACCAGTTTCTGGCATTTCAGCCGTCATCAGCCAGGCTTGCTTGAATCCAGTGGCAAAGTGAGCAAGGGACCCACGTCTGGGCATACCCCCGCCAACTTAGGGCGACCAAGCGATACAAAGGGGATGATGGACGGAACGTTTGAGCCAATCAAACACTCACCCCCAGTCAACTGATCTGGGTTTAATCCATCATCATTCTTTAGCTCACTCCACCACCCCAGTTCAGACATGGCCATATGCAAATCAGTCTGACCCTGTGCCTCATGGGAACAGTCCAGCCCGAACTGCCAAGCCATGTCTTCCCTGGACCGGAAACAAACATCCTAGGACCGGTTTCTGGCAGACGTGGGTCCCTTGCTCACTTTGCCACTGGATTCAAGCAAGCCTGGCTGATGACGGCTGGAATGCCAGAAACCGGTCCTAGGATGCTTTTTCCGGTCCAGGAAGACATGGCTTGGCAGTTCGGGCTGGACTGTTCCCATGAGGCACAGGGTCAGACTGATTTGCATATGGCCATGTCTGAACTGGGGTGGTGGAGTGAGCTAAAGAATGATGATGGATTAAACCCAGATCAGTTGACTGGGGTGAGTGTTTGATTGGCTCAAACGTTCCGTCCATCATCCCCTTTGTATCGCTTGTTCGCCCTAAGTTGGCGGTGTGCCCAGACGTGGGTCCCTTGCTCACTTTGCCACTGGATTCAAGCAAGCCTGGCTGATGACGGCTGGAATGCCAGAAACCGGTCCTAGGATGCTTGTTTCGGTCCAGGAAGACATGGCTTGGCAGTTCGGGCTGGACTGTTCCCATGAGGCACAGGTCAGACTGATTTGCATATGGCCATGTCTGAACTGGGGTGGTGGAGTGAGCTAAAGAATGATGATGGATTAAACCCAGATCAGTTGACTGGGGGTGAGTGTTTGATTGGCTCAAACGTTCCGTCCATCATCCCCTTTTGTATCGCTTTGTTCGCCCTAAGTTGGCGGGGTATGCCCAGATGTGGGTCCCTTGCTCACTTTGCCACTGGATTCAAGCAAGCCTGGCTGATGACGGCTGGAATGCCAGAAACCGGTCCTAGGATGCTTGTTTCCGGTCCAGGAAGACATGGCTTGGCAGTTCGGGCTGGACTGTTCCCATGAGGCACAGGGTCAGACTGATTTGCATATGGCCATGTCTGAACTGGGGTGGTGGAGTGAGCTAAAGAATGATGATGGATTAAACCCAGATCAGCTGACTGGGGTGAGTGTTTGATTGGCTCAAACGTTCCGTCCATCATCCCCTTTTGTATCGCTTTGTTCGCCCTAAGTTGGCGGGTATGCCCAGACGTGGGTCCCTTGCTCACTTTGCCACTGGATTCAAGCAAGCCTGGCTGATGACGGCTGGAATGCCAGAAACCGGTCCTAGGATGCTTGTTTCTGGTCCAGGAAGACATGGCTTGGCAGTCCGGGCTGGACTGTTCCCATGAGGCACAGGGTCAGACTGATTTGCATATGGCCATGTCTGAACTGGGGTGGTGGAGTGAGCTAAAGAATGATGATGGATTAAACCCAGATCAGTTGACTGGGGGTGAGTGTTTGATTGGCTCAAACGTTCCGTCCATCATCCCCTTTGTATACGCTTGTTCGCCCTAAGTTGGCGGGGTATGCCCAGACGTGCGTCCCTTGCTCACTTTGCCACTGGATTCAAGCAAGCCTGGCTGATGACGGCTGGAATGCCAGAAACCGGTCCTAGGATGCTTGTTTCCGGTCCAGGGAAGACATGGCTTGGCAGTTCGGGCTGGACTGTTCCCATGAGGCACAGGGTCAGACTGATTTGCATATGGCCATTTCTGAACTGGGGTGGTGGAGTGAGCTAAAGAATGATGATGGATTAAACCCAGATCAGTTGACTGTGGGTGAGTGTTTGATTGGCTCAAACGTTCCGATCATCATCCCTTTGTATCGCTTTGTTCGCCCTAAGTTGGCGGGGTATGCCCAGACGTGAGTCCCTTGCTCACTTTGCCACTGGATTCAAGCAAGCCTGGCTGATGACGGCTGGAATGCCAGAAACCGGTCCTAGGATGCTTGTTTCCGGTCCAGGGAAGACATGGCTTGGCAGTTCGGGCTGGACTGTTCCCATGAGGCACAGGGTCAGACTGATTTGCATATGGCCATGTCTGAACTGGGGTGGTGGAGTGAGCTAAAGAATGATGATGGATTAAACCCAGATCAGTTGACTGGGGGTGAGTGTTTGATTGGCTCAAACGTTCCGTCCATCATCCCCTTTTGTATCGCTTTGTCCGCCCTAAGTTGGCGGGGGTATGGCCAGACGTGGGTCCCTTGCTCACTTTGCCACTGGATTCAAGCAAGCCTGGCTGATGACGGCTGGAATGCCAGAAACCGGTCCTAGGATGCTTGTTTCCGGTCCAGGGAAGACATGGCTTGGCAGTTCGGGCTGGACTGTTCCCATGAGGCACAGGGTCAGACTGATTTGCATATGGCCATGTCTGAACTGGGGTGGTGGAGTGAGCTAAAGAATGATGATGGATTAAACCCAGATCAGTTGACTGGGGGTGAGTGTTTGATTGGCTCAAACGTTCCGTCCATCATCCCCTTTTGTATCGCTTTGTTCGCCCTAAGTTGGCGGGGTATGCCCAGACGTGGGTCCCTTGCTCACTTTGCCACTGGATTCAAGCAAGCCTGGCTGATGACGGCTGGAATGCCAGAAACCGGTCCTAGGATGCTTGTTTCCGGTCCAGGGAAGACATGGCTTGGCAGTTCGGGCTGGACTGTTCCCATGAGGCACAGGGTCAGACTGATTTGCATATGGCCATGTCTGAACTGGGGTGGTGGAGTGAGCTAAAGAATCATGATGGATTAAACCCAGATCAGTTGACTGGGGGTGAGTGTTTGATTGGCTCAAACGTTCCGTCCATCATCCCCTTTTGTATCGCTTTGTTCGCCCTAAGTTGGCGGGGGTATGCCCAGACGTGGGTCCCTTGCTCACTTTGCCACTGGATTCAAGCAAGCCTGGCTGATGACGGCTGGAATGCCAGAAACCGGTCCTAGGATGCTTGTTTCCGGTCCAGGGAAGACATGGCTTGGCAGTTCGGGCTGGACTGTTCCCATGAGGCACAGGGTCAGACTGATTTGCATATGGCCATGTCTGAACTGGGGTGGTGGAGTGAGCTAAAGAATGATGATGGATTAAACCCAGATCAGTTGACTGGGGGTGAGTGTTTGATTGGCTCAAACGTTCCGTCCATCATCCCTTTTGTATCGCTTTGTTCGCCCTAAGTTGGCGGGGGTATGCCCAGACGTGGGTCCCTTGCTCACTTTGCCACTGGATTCAAGCAAGCCTGGCTGATGACGGCTGGAATGCCAGAAACCGGTCCTAGGATGCTTGTTTCCGGTCCAGGGAAGACATGGCTTGGCAGTTCGGGCTGGACTGTTCCCATGAGGCACAGGGTCAGACTGATTTGCATATGGCCATGTCTGAACTGGGGTGGTGGAGTGAGCTAAAGAATGATGATGGATTAAACCCAGATCAGTTGACTGGGGGTGAGTGTTTGATTGGCTCAAGCGTTCCGTCCATCATCCCCTTTTGTATCGCTTTGTTCGCCCTAAGTTGGCGGGGGTATGCCCAGACGTGGGTCCCTTGCTCACTTTGCCACTGGATTCAAGCAAGCCTGGCTGATGACGGCTGGAATGCCAGAAACCGGTCCTAGGATGCTTGTTTCCGGTCCAGGGAAGACATGGCTTGGCAGTTCGGGCTGGACTGTTCCCATGAGGCACAGGGTCAGACTGATTTGCATATGGCCATGTCTGAACTGGGGTGGTGGAGTGAGCTAAAGAATGATGATGGATTAAACCCAGATCAGTTGACTGGGGGTGAGTGTTTGATTGGCTCAAACGTTCCGTCCATCATCCCCTTTTGTATCGCTTTGTTCGCCCTAAGTTGGCGGGGGTATGCCCAGACGTGGGTCCCTTGCTCACTTTGCCACTGGATTCAAGCAAGCCTGGCTGATGACGGCTGGAATGCCAGAAACCGGTCCTAGGATGCTTGTTTCCGGTCCAGGGAAGACATGGCTTGGCAGTTCGGGCTGGACTGTTCCCATGAGGCACAGGGTCAGACTGATTTGCATATGGCCATGTCTGAACTGGGGTGGTGGAGTGAGCTAAAGAATGATGATGGATTAAACCCAGATCAGTTGACTGGGGGTGAGTGTTTGATTGGCTCAAACGTTCCGTCCATCATCCCCTTTTGTATCGCTTTGTTCGCCCTAAGTTGGCGGGGGTATGCCCAGACGTGGGTCCCTTGCTCACTTTGCCACTGGATTCAAGCAAGCCTGGCTGATGACGGCTGGAATGCCAGAAACCGGTCCTAGGATGCTTGTTTCCGGTCCAGGGAAGACATGGCTTGGCAGTTCGGGCTGGACTGTTCCCATGAGGCACAGGGTCAGACTGATTTGCATATGGCCATGTCTGAACTGGGGTGGTGGAGTGAGCTAAAGAATGATGATGGATTAAACCCAGATCAGTTGACTGGGGGTGAGTGTTTGATTGGCTCAAACGTTCCGTCCATCATCCCCTTTTGTATCACTAATTAAAGTGGGCTCCTTGCACCAGTCCAAACGACCCTTATGATGTATTAGGTCAAAGATAACCTTTCGAAAGCTATTCTAGTGGTAGCTGTGGAGAGCAGCCTTCAGGCTTAATCTTGAAGGAATGTAAAGCAGCTTGTTTTACCAGAATATCACCTCCTGAATGACGAAATAAAAGGAGAACCACACAGTAGTTATATAAAAATATGTATTTATTAATATAACACTCTCTACTATCCTCTACACGAGGATAGAACACAAAGCACACAGTACTGGATCAATAGAACAGTTGTAAGTAGCACAATAAACAGCGGGCTCCAGGGGGAGACCGAACCATATACTAAAAAATGGTATAACAATCACGACCTGAATAGACACAGTGCCTAGAGCACATAGAATCGCTGAGACCCCAAGGAACCACCCAAGGTAGTGACACAGGGAGCCCACGGAGGACGGGGGCAGTGAGGAAACACGACAGCGTGCTCCGTACAACTCTATAAGAAAGTCGCGGTTGCAAAGTTACAGTTTAAGGACACTTCTAGGAGGACTTCAAGCAAACCCTTTGGAACATAAGAGGTTCTAGAGCCAACCCACCTGTGGATACCAAGGTACCAGAGTTACCTATCCCAAAGGAGCCGGGTGCATAGGGTTCAAGTGGTGTCAGAAACCTCCGTCGTTTTCAATGGAGTCCTGGGAGGAAGTACTGCTGCCATGAAGGTGAAAAGTGTCTGGTGGAATCCAAGCCTGGATTCTGGAAGGAAGGAACCTGAAAGCAGAGGGGACAGAGTCTGGGTCACTGCAGGTGACCAGGGGCTCGGTAGTCGAATGCCCACCGATGTCGGATGCTTCAGGAGCGATGAGGGGTTGCTTGACTCTGCAGCCACTAGGACCCGGAGACGTCTAGGACAACCAGGAGCCAAAGGTGAGCTGACCCATGAAGGATGACGAGTGCTGAGTTGTCGATGTCCAGCTGGAGCACCAACAAGCCTTGGCAAATGCTACCAACGCAGGAAGAACAAACAGCTTACGGTGTGGACCAGCAAGGTCCAGGGGACTCTCCAAGCAATGGAGAGTCAGGGCACGTCTGGAGCAACCATGAAGCCCAAGAACAAACAAGGTGACCCTCGCCAGGACCCACAGGCCAACGGACCAGGGATCGCGAGTAGACCTCAAGCAAGTTTGCAAAGTACCAGCCCACGGAGCACTCGGTGTGAGGAGGCCTGATTCTTTGGAACAAATACTGCTCGGGTTAGGACTACACGGAGTCCAATAAACAAGCTCGGGAATCGCCAACAAGCATATGCAACTGCAAATGTACGCGGTGCACAGGGGTTCGGGTCATGCAGTCCCCATGAGAGATACTGGCCTCAAAATTGCTGAGAGGGCAGATCAACCTCAGGGACCTTCGGTAACCCACCTCCTGTGTTGCTGAAATCCTCGGAGTCCTCAGGATCTTGGGATCAGCAAGCCGGTCAGATGCGCTTAGGTGCCTGCTAGTGCAGGGGAGTAACTCCTTTACTCCAAGGGAGATTCTTCAGTCATCCAGCGTCGTGCAGACAGTCGAAGTACTTGGTATCTTCTTAGCAGAATCTTGTCCAGGTAAAATCCAAAGAGCTAAGGTCAGGTAAGCCCTCTTATACCCAAGCGAGAGGGTAGGACAGATTCAGGGGTCCCTCCTATGGGAGGGGCAGGACAGAGGGGTACCTACACCCATGTCCTTTGTCCAGTGGCTCCCAGAACTGGTTTGAGCTGGACTATGCACGGGGACACCAAATGTGCTCCCAGTGCAGACTTTCTGGCACTCTCAGAGTGCACCCACCCAGCCCCAATACACTAAACCCTGTCTGGGAGGTGGTTACACCTCCCTGTCACAGGATGCCTATTGTCATGCCTTCCTCTGCTCGAGCTTGGCTCAGCAGCAGGAGGGCAGAAATGTGTCTATGGCTGGCAGCATCCATTTTGTGCCGCCCAGGTCGAGAAAGCTGGTACCGGGTAGCCCGGTGAACCATGAAGCTTACTTCTGGAGGGTGGAATCATACCCCCCACACAGGTACCGGTGTGGAGGTATGATTCCAAGGTGTTTGACACCAAACACAACATGTTTCTAATGCGCTGTTTTAAAGATAGCATTTACTGCGAGGTTATAATGCACCTTGACCTATATGTCTGGCTGCATCACAGACAACCCGGAAGAAATGGTCTCCGAAGGCTACAGAGGGGCCCTACTCATGCAGGGGCACCCTCTCACGTAAAACCCAGCACCCTGCCTTCAGGATTGATAAGGCCTGCAATAGGGGTGACTGATAGGTTTTAGGTGTAGTGATATAGATAGATATAGTGAACCTATATCTACAGTAAGAGGTGCAAGCACCTTCTTACACAGGTTGCAGTAGCAGACCTGTGGTGTCATTTTGAATGGCCTCTCATGGGTGGCACAATACATGCTTCAGCCCATGGGAGGCCTCTGGGGTACCTATGCCCTGGGTACATGTGTATCATATACTAGGGACTGCTAAGGGTACCCCAGTATCCAATCTGGAGTGTACCTAAAGTACATACATTGCAATTTAAGGGAGAAAGCAGATAGACTGGGTCCTGGATAGCAGGATCCCAGTCACACTAGTCCAAAAACAGTGAGACATCAGCAAAAAGTGGGGATAACCATAAGAAGCAGATCCTACTTTACTACACAACCCCCCACCCCAAACGCAAGGTCATGAAACTAACCTTGACCAGTTGAGTCTTCATTTTCGAAGTGGAAATATCTGGAGACTCCATCTGCATTGGCATGGTTACTCCCAGGTCTATGTTCCACTGTATAGTCCATCCCCTGTAGGGAAATGGACCACCTCAAGAGTTTGGGGATTCATCCTTCAACTGTTTTAGCCATCAGAGGGGCTTATGGTCTGTCTGAACAATGAAGTGAGTGCCAAACAGGTATGGCCTCAGCTTCTTCAGAGCCCAAACCACAGCAAGGCTTCCCTCTCAATAGCTGACCAACGTTTCTCTCTGGGGGTCAGCCTTCTGCTTATGAAAGCTAGTGGCTGATCCTGACCCTCTTCATTCAATTGTGATAACACAGCCCCTACCCCCAATTCAGATGCATCTGTTTGAACAATGAATTGTTTGGAATAATCAGGACTTTGCAGAATGGGAGCAGTGCACATGGCCTGCTTCAGGTCATCAAATGCCTTTTGACAGCTAACTGTCCACTGAACTTTCTTAGGCATTCTTTTAGAGGCAAGATCATTTAAGGGGCTCACTATAGATCCATAACCCTTAACAAACCTCCTGTAGTACCCAGTCAGGCCCAAGAAAGCTCTGACCCGAGGCCGGGTAGTTGGAGCAACCCAGGCCATGATGATCTGGATTTTGCTCTGCAATGGTTTAACCTGGCCTCCACCCACAAGGTGGCCCAGGTATACAACCTTACTCTGCCCTATCTGGCACTTGGTGGCCTTGATAGTGAGGCCTGCCTTTTGCTGGGCCTCCAGAACATTTCTCAGGTGGACCAGGTGATCCTGCCAGGTGGAGCTAAAGTCAGCAATATCATCAAGAAAAGCTGCACTATAGGCTTCCAGGCCTGTGAGAACTTTATTCACCAGCCTTTGAAATGTGGCAGGTGCATTCTTCAATCCAAAAGGCATTACAATAAATTGATAATGCCCACTAGGGGTTGAGAATGCTGTTTTTGGTTTAGCATCCTCAGCTAATCTGATTTGGCGCTAACCAGCTGTGAGGTCAAATGTACTTAAGAACTTGGCTGAGGCCAAAGTGTCAATAAGCTCATCTGCCCTAGGAATTAGATGAGCATCAGTCCTAGTGACTGCATTGAGTCCCCTGTAGTCAACACAGAACTTCATCTCTCTCTTACCACCCTGGGTGTGAAGTTTTGGTACCAAGACTACTGGACTAGCCCAAGGGCTATCTGAGGGCTCAATTACTCCCAGTTCCAACATTGTCTGGACTTCAGTCCTGATACAATTCCTGACATGGTCAGGTTGCCTGTAAATCTTATTTTTAACAGGCAGACTCTCACCTGTGTCCAACTCAAGTGTACACCAGGTAGTCTGACTTGGAGTCAGTGAAAACATGTGTCTAAACTGATTGAGGACCTTCCTGCAATCAGTCTGTTTCTGTTCAGTGAGGCTGCCTGCCAAGGCTACACCATCGACTGAACCATCATCAGGGTTCTGTGAGAGGAGGTCAGGGAGTGGGTCACTCTCTTGCTCCTGTCTCTCATCAGTAGCCATGAGTAAGCCCATGTCTGCCCTGTCCACATATGGCTTGAGCCTGTTCACATGGACCACCCTGTGGGGGTTCCTGGGAGTTCCAAGGACCACCAGGTAGGTAACCTCTCCCTTCTGCTCAAGAATGGTATGGGGCCCACTCCACTTGTCTTGGAGAGCTGCTGGGGCCACAGACTCCAACACCCACACCTTCTGTCCTGGCTGATACACAGTCAAAACAGCCTTTTGGTCATGCCAGGCTTTTTGTAATTCCTGGCTAGCCTCAAGGTTTTTAGATGCCTTCTTCATGTATTCAGCCATCTGGGAGCGGAGACTAAGTACATAGTCCACTATATCTAATTTAGGTGGTTTGAGAGGTAACTCCCATCCCTCCTTAACTAAACACAAGGGACCCCTAACTGGATGTCCAAACAGAAGTTCAAAAGGGCTGTAGCCAACCCCCTTCTGAGGAACCTCTCTGTAGGCAAAAAGAAGGCAGGGCAAAAGGATATCCCATCTACGCCTAAGCTTTTCAGGGAGACCTTTGATCATGCCCTTCAGGGTTTTGTTGAACCTTTCAACTAACCCATTGCATTGTGGGTGATAGGGTGTGGTGAATTTGTAATTCACTCCACACTCCTTCCACATAGCAGTAAGATAACCAGACATAAAGTTTGTATCTCTGTCTGATAAGACCTCCTTACGGAAACCCACTCTGGAAAAGATTCCCAGGAGGGCCCTTGCCACCGCAGGAGGTGTGGTGGTCCTAAGGGGTATTGCATCTGGATACCTAGTGGCATGGTCCACCACCACTAGTATAAATCTGTGCCCAGATGCAGTTGGAGGATCCATTGGACCAACAATGTAAATTCCAACCCTCTCAAAGGGAACCCCCACCACAGGTAATGGAATCAGGGGGGCCTTTGTAGTACCACCTGCCTTACCACTAGCTTGGCAGGTAGTACAGGAGTGACAAAACTCCTTTGTGTCCTCTGACATATGAGGCCAGTGAAAGTGAGGGAAAGCCTGTCCCAAGACTTACTTTGGCCTAAGTGTCCTGCTAAAGGGATGTCATGTGCCAGTGTCAGTAGGAAGCCCCTAAACTTCAGAGGTATAACCAACCTCCTGGTAGCACCAGGCTTGGGGTCTCTACCCTCTGAGTAAAGGAGTCCTTCATCCCAGTAGATCCTGTGGGACCCACTGGCACTCCCAGCAGCCTCAGCAGCAGCCTGCTGTCTGGGGGGTTCAAGAGAGGGGCAGCTCTGCTGCTCCTGACTCAGATCTGCCCTAGAAGGGTGCCCTGTCCCCAAGAACTCAACCTGATCAGGTTCAAGTTCCCCTGAGACAGTACCTTCACAGGGACTGAGATCATCTCCCTCTGGAGACTGATCCTCACTCTGAGGCAGGGGGGAAGACACTGCCTTACCCCTACTGCTCCTTCTCTTGGAAGGCACCTGGTCCATTATTCCAGGGCCTGGTCAGTGGAAGACATTTTTGACTGTGACCTAGTCACTGCAAACACATCTGCAGAGATGCCCAACATTGCTGCATGTGTCCGGAGTTCCACTTCAGCCCACGCTGAAGTTTCCAAATCATTGCCCAACAAGCATTCCACAGGGAGGTCTCAGCTAACCACAACCTTCTTAGGGCCAGTTACCCCTCTCCAGCTGAAATTAACAACTGCCAAGGAATGGTCTGTCCTGATTGTTAGCATTGGTCACTTGGTACATCTCACCAAGTATGATCTGGTCAGGGCCCTCAAGATCTTTTGTCACCATTGTGACACTTGCTCCTGTGTCCCTATATGCCATGGTCTCTGTTCCATTTATCAAAGGCTGTTGTCTGTATTTGCCCAGATTACTGGGACTGACAAATAAGGAGGCAACATCCATGCCTCCATCACAGACTAAAACAGCCTGAGTTGGAGTTCTGACAAGGCCAGAACCCATCTCAGATCCCAGGGTTAACCCTACTAAACCCTTGTTCCCAGTACCACCAATTGAAGCTGAACTAGGGGGAACAGTTGCCTAAGGGGCAGTGGTGGTGGTGGTAGGAGGATCCTTGGCCCTTGAACAATTGGCATCTCTTGTCCAATGGGTTTTCTCCTTACACAGGAAGCACCAAGGTTTCTTCTTGCCTTTACCCTTGTTAGATTGTGACTCCCCCCCAGATGCAGGTTTTTGGGGCCCTTGTGAAGACTTTTGGTCTTTACCCTTCTCCCCACCCTTATCTGGAGTTTTAGCATCTTGCTTCTTTTGGTCACCACCTTGATTCTGAGTTTTCTGCTTCACCCTGGTTCTGACCCACTTATCTGCCATCTTTCCCAATTCATGGGGGGAAGTCAGATCAGAATCAACCAGGTACTGATGCAACAACTGATTTTGGCAATTATTAAGGATCTGCTCCTTTATAATTAATTTGTACAATCCTTTAAAATCATTCACTTTACTGCCAAGTAACCAGCCTTCCAGAGCCTTAGTAGCACAATCTACAAAGTCTACCCAGTCCTGAGTCTGTGTCTTTTGGGTGTCTCTGAACTTAATCCTGTACTGTTCAGTGGTTAAGCCAAACCCATCAATGAGAGCACTCTTCAGGACTGAATAGTTGTCAGCATTCTCTTCTCTAACAGTGAGGAGCTTATCTCTACCTTTGTCAGAAAAGGAGAGCCACAAGATAGCTGCCCACTGCTCCTGAGGGACCCTCTGTACTTTACAGGCCCTCTCTAAAGCAGTTATCTATTTGTGGATGTCATCCCCACTCTGGTAGGGAGGGACTATCTTGTTCAGGTTCCTATGATCATGAGTGTACTCCTTAACCTTAGGGACACGGTTGCTGCCACCATGGGACTCTAGTCCCAATCTGTTCCTAGCCTTCTGGAGTTCTAGGGATTCCTTATATAGTGCCACTTGCTCTTGCCTGAGCCTAAGCTTGACTTTCTCAAGCTCCAGAAATTGGCATTGTCTCTCATAAGAATTTCTTCTATTTTGAGATATGGAAGTCCCTACAGAAGTACCTGAATGTCGAGATTCTACAGAGGGAGACCTAGGTCTCCAAGACAAACTCTGTACTCTACCAGGAGGATTAAAGAGAGGGTCCTCAAGGCCTTCTCCATTCTCTTCCTGATCTTGATTGTCCAGGTTAGAATCATCTTGATCCTCCTGGTCAGGGTTTGATTCTAGGTCAAAGAAGGTGAGACCTCCTGGCCTGTCCTCATTCCCTGCCCCACCCACTCTTTCTACCTCATCTGACCCAGGGATCTTTCTAAGGTCATCTAAGAGTAACACCTCGATGAGACGTTGGGCGTTTGCATTTCTCCCTGTCTTTATCTTCCTAGCAACACACATGAGTTTGAGTTCCTGGAACCCATACCCATTGTACTTGGGAGGCAGAGAACCTTTGGTTTCTCCTCTAGAAGACATTACTAGTGTGGTGTGATGTATGCACCTACCTAACCTACTGGGAACTAAACTCTCTTAGGTTGGAGAAAGGGTGTGCTAGACCCGTAACTTACCCAACCCTAAGTTCAGTAGAACTTACTTATTCTAATCCTAAGTATTATATGTGCCTAATACTTTAGTGGTTTTCAGTTAATCACTCAATGAGATTTATCTGGTAAAACAATGCAGGCTTGAATCCCAATCGCTGCACACCAATGTGAAAAGTTGGCCTGGTATATGATGTCCACTAATTAAAGTGGGCAGCTTGCACCAGTCCAAACGACCCTTATGATGTATGAGGTCAAAGATAACCTTTAGAAAACTATCCTAGTGGTAGCTGTGGAGAGCAGCCTTCAGGCTTAATCTTGAATGAATGTAAAGCAGCTTGTTTTACCAGAATATCACCTCCTGAATGACTAAATGAAAGGAGAACCACACAGTAGTTATATAAAAATATGTATTTATTAATATAACAGTCTCTACTATCCTGTACATGAGGATAGAAGACAAAGCACACAATACTGGATCAATTGAACAGTCGTAAGTAGCACAATACACAGCGGGCTCCAGGGTTAGTCCGAACCATATACTAAAAAAATGGTATAACAATCACGACTTGAATAGACACAGTGCCTAGAGCACGTAGAATCGCTGGGAACCCAAAGAACCACCCAAGGTAGTTACACAGGGAACCCACGGAGGACAGATGCATTGAGGAAACACGACAGCGTGCTCCGTACAACTCTATGAGAAAGTCGCGGTTGCAAAGTTACAGTTTAAGGACACTTCTAGGGGGACTTCAAGCAAACCCTTTGGAACATAAGAGATTCTAGAGCCAACCCACCTGTGGATACCAAGGTACCAGAGTTACCTATCCCAGAGGTGCCGGGTGCATAAGGGTCAAGTGGTGTTGGAAACCTCCGTCGTTTTCAATGGAGTGCTGGTAAGAAGTACTGCTGCCGTGAAGGTGAAAAGTGTCTGGTGGAATCCAAGCCTGGATTCTGGAAGGAAGGAACCTCAAAGCAGAGGGGACAGAGTCTGGGTCACTTCAGGTGACCAGGGGCTCGGTAGTCGAATGCCCACCGATGTCGGAAGCTTCAGGAGCGATGAGGGGTTGCTTGACTCTGCAGCCACGAGGACCTGGAGACATCTAGGATGACCAGGAGCCAGAGGTGAGCTGTCCCACGAAGGATGACGAGTGCTGAGGGGTCGATGTCCGGCTGGAGCACCAACAAGCCTTGACAAATGCAACCCACGCAGGAAGGACAAACAGGTTACGGTGTAGACCAGCAAGGTCCATGGGACTCTCCAAGCAATGGAGAGTCAGGGCAAGTCTGGAGTAACCAGGGAAGCCCAAGAACAAACAAGGTGACCCTCGCCAGGACCCACAGGCCAGCGGACCAGGGATTACGAGGAGACCTCAAGCAAGTTTGCAAAGTACCAGCCCATGGAGCACTCGGTATGAGGAGGCCGGAGTTCTTTGGTGCAAATACTGCTCGGGGTCAGGACTACATGGAGGCCAATGCACAAGCTCGGGAATTGCCAACAAGCCTATGCAACTGAAAATGTATGCGGTGCTCAGGGGTTCGGGACACGCCGTCCTCACGAGGGATACTGGCCTCAGAATTGCTGAGAGGGCAGATTGACCTTAGCGACCTTCGGAAACCCACCTCCTGTGTTGCTGAAATCTTCGGAGTCCTCAGGAGCTTGGGAGCAGCAAGCCTGTCAGATGCGCTTAGGTGCCTGCTAGTGCAGGGGAATAACTCCTTTACTCCAAGGGAGATTCTTCAGTCATCCAGCATCGGTTAGACAGTCGAAGTACTTGGTATCTTCTTAGCAGAATCATGTCCAGGTAAAATCCAAAGAGCTAAGGTCAGGTAAGCCCTCTTATACCCACGCGAGAGGGTAGGACAGATTCAGGGGTCCATCCTATGGGAGGGGCAGGACAACTCAATCTCTTTCGATCCTGCAGAGACTGCCCGGGACAGGAACTCCTCGATACTGGTAACTTTTACAGTACTCTGGGGTGACTTATGTGTGGCAGCACCCACCCTTCTCTTCCCCATGCTTTGGACAAAGTTATGTCCCATTTAGTTTCTCATGCCCCCCCCCCCAGACTAATATCAAAGGATAAGGCCAAAGGGGGACATCCTAGCCCAGCCTTTTCTGAACAATGGCGGATGCAGGATGGGCCCACCCTTGGCCCGGGCTTTGCCTAGACGCGGCCCGCGCTGAGGGACGAAGCACTGCACTTTATAGCACTTTCAGGCCAGGAGTGAGGGTGCAGGTGTGAGCAATCACAGGGTCCGCCTCCTGGGGCCCTGGGTGGGATGTTTGCTGTAGTCCCCCACCTTTATACAGATGAGAGTCTTCCTGCAGACTTCCCGCAACACTAATGTCTCAGGGTAAAGAGAGTTAAAAGGAGGAAGGGAGCTAAGCGCTAGAAACCCACTCACCTGCCTGGCTGAAGTGATAGTGACCAAAAATACAGTTTTGTGAGAAAACTACGGAGAGGGTCAAACCGATTCCATATAAGAACAGTCAAAACCAAATTAAGGTTCCACTAGGGCCCCACAAATGGGGCTGGAGGATTCATATTAGTCAACGTTTCAGAAATACATAACAGTGGGAATTTTAAAAAGGGATGACTGTTCTGGCAGGAAGAAAAATGCTGACAATGCGGCAAAACATCCCTTGAGAGTGCCTGTCCCACAACTCTACTGGGCAATGGAAAGTGCATATTGCAGGACCTGGGACAGCTTGGCCCTTAAGGGGTCCACTTCTTTGTCTGCACACCATGCAACAAAGTTGCTTCATCTGCGAGAGTAAACAGATTTGGTGGTGGGGTGACGGGCTGACGAGATGACATCCACCACCTCCGGTGGCAGCTAGAAGGAACTCAACTTTGTCTGTTTAATCAGAAGGATGAACGGATGTGTGATCTGGCAGCGCAGCGCCCTCCGTCAAAGCTACACCAGTGCTGTGTGATCTGGCTGCGCAGCGCCCTCCGTCAAAGCTGCACCAGTGCTGTGTGATCTGGCTGCGCAGCGCCCTCCATCAAAGCTGCGCCAGTGCTGTGTGATCTGGCAGCGCAGGGCCACCCGTCAGTGCTGCACTGGTGCTGTGTGATCTGGCAGCGCAGCGCCATCCGTCAGTGCTGCACCGGTGCTGTGTGATCTGGCAGCGCAGCATCCTCCGCCGAAGCTGCACCAGTGCTGTGTGATCTGGCAGCGCAGCGCCCTCCGTCAGTGCTGCAATGTTGCTGTGTGATCTGGCAGCGCAGCACCCATTGTCATTGCTGCACCGGTGCTGTGTGATCTGGCAGTGAAGCACGATCACTGCTGCACCGGTGCTGTGTGATCTGGCAGTGCAACGCCCTCCGTCAGTGCTGCACCAGTGCTGTGTGATCCGGCAGCGCAGCGCCCTCCATCAGTGCTGCACCGGTGCTGTGTTATCTGGCAGCACGCTCCATCAGTGCAGCACCAGTGCTGTGTGATCTGGCAGCGCAGCGCCCTCCATCAGTGCTGCACCGGTGCTGTGTGATCTGGCAGCGCAGTGCCCTCCATCAGTGCTGCACCAGTGCTGTGTGATCTGGCAGCGCAGAACCCTCCATCAGTGCAGTTTGATAGATCTGTGAAGCGAGATCTAGAATTGCAATCGACGCACCAGCGTAGGGTGACCCTGGACCACATAATCTTAGCACGATCAGTGCAGGCTGACCTACAGTGCAGTTTTAAAGACAGGTGGGGGGTAATTGGACAAGGCAAAGCCTTGCATCAATGCAGAGTGACCAGGGAGCGCAATGTCACCGAGCAATGCAGTATCACAGCAACGTGACTTAGCAGTGCAAAATTACGGTCAGTGCAGGGTGAGAGGGCTGAGCATCAGTGCTGTGTGACTTGCCAATGGAGGATCAGAAATCAGTGGTGACCCAGCAGTGTCATGCATCAGTGCAGCATCACACGACCCTAAGTGTGATTCCAAGCACTATGGGCGGTTCTCTCAGTGCAGGGTGATTTAGCAGACTGCCCTGTGCCCCTGCAGTAAGTCCCAGAATTAACAAGCATTTACAATGCAATAGGTCTCGCAATGACATTATTTTGAGCTATTGACATTGTAAATGGCAATGTCTTTAAAAAAATTAAAAGGCATTGTTATTTACAATACCAAAAGCAACACATATTGCATTGCATAGCGCGGTGTCCGTGAAGACGGCGCCGCGCTTATTAAAGTAAAAAAAAAAAAGTGTGTTGGGGGGCAGAGCCCTGTGGTGACTCACTGGAGAGTGCCTTGAGTGCCTCCGGGCATTGGGGGCAAGAGTACTCTTATGTGGACCCCCTCACAATAGTTCTACTAAATCCTTTGAGTGCGCCCTCACAGCCGCCCTTTCTAAAAGCTCTTGTCACGCCTGTAGGCACTCAGCCCTCTCCCCTGAGCCAGAAGACCCATTCAAGGCTTTGTGGTGTTCTGGGACATCCGTGTTTGTGACCCCTCGCAGCCCAGCCTCACCCTCTTCTCTCCTCTACAGCATCAGCTGCTCAGCTCCACGAGCGAGCTCCCGCTGTTTACAGGGTCTCCCCACTCACTTGTGATAAGCTATATCGGCGTGGGCGAGATAAAGCATATCTCACTTTGCTCTACAGAGAGTCCAGCCGCTGCCATCTTGCCGATTATCCTCACGTCTGGCAGCCGCAGCAATCCTCCGGCATACACGCAACTTTAAAGTAAATTTCTCTTTCCTTGGCATCCGGGGTATGTTTTTAATACTCCCGTCAGTTTTTAATTATCTAACAGTATTAGGATTGCTTTCTTCAGTAAATCTCCTTTAGAACTGCAGGCTGGAGCTGTTACTCTGCTGGGGAACCAGGTTCGAGTCTGGGCGTCGGCTCCACATCCTGTGATTCTGGGCGAATCACTTAATCTCCCTGTGCCTACCAGAACAAGCTGTCGTCATTGCGAAAGCCGAAAGAAAACAAGCGCGGTGAAAGCACGCGCGGCAAATTCATTAAATAAATAAGCATGCGAGTGAAAAAAGCTGGAAAAACAAGACTTGGGAAACATGATCCTCACTACATGCCCCCTGTAGATAAGAAATAGCTTCGCGACAGCCGCAAAGCAGACGATCCAGTCCGGATGGGCCGGACGAAAAGGAGAAAGGGCAGTGGCCAAGAAGCATCATTTTCAATGGCAAGCCAGCGTTTAGCATAAACGCTGATGCGACCCAATGAAAATGATGGGCGGGGCTTTGAGCCCCCTTCTGAAATCTTCTCTCTTACTTTAGGTCTCGCCGAGCGAGCAGCACATGCGCTGCAACGCTAGGTGAGACCTAAAAACACTCATTGGTAAAGCCAGTAGGTCTCGCTTTGGCTACCCGACTTGTACCTTTTTCGGTGCTACATCAGGTTACATCTGAGCGCATTATAGTTTGAGCTCCCGGTTTTATGGTATTTATTTTTTTCATATTTCCATCTGAATTTTTCCATTTTATTTTTCATTAATTTTATCTGTTTTTACCCACATTTATTTAGGGGTTTGTGAAAAAAGAAAGCTGAAACTTGTATATTTCCACATTTATTTAGCTAAAAATAAATACTCATGCTTGAACGGCAGACAAGTTTAATTGATATGCACACCCACACATGTTAGATCAATACACTTATATACAAACATATAAAATGTAATATCGACCTTGTGCTTATATACTGTTGTTTAAGCCTCATTACTAAAATGTCTTACTTTTTTTAACCCTCTTACCTGTCAATCCGCACAGTTATTGGCATGGCAGTCATGAGTGGCAGCAATTATAATCACTAAAAATGGAACCTAATTTCCGTTTTTATCCACATTTAAAAATAAATACAGACAGGAAAATAAATGTTTTTCTCTGTATTTATCTGTAAAAAATCTGTAAAAACGGAAAACAAGGGAGCCTTAATTATAGTGCACCCAAACATGTAAGAACAAAGCAAAGAACAGTACATCATAGACCACAAGCTGTCACATTACTTTGGACCATATGACATCACATCTGATGGGGTGAACATGATCCCTTAGTGGGTACCATCATAATGCTGGCCGGTCGCTCTCTCAATAAGCCAATAAACTACGCCATGATTAATCGTTGAAAGTGAGAACGTGAGAACCTCCTGCTGTAGGTGACCGAAGTGACCCAACTGTTCCATTTAAACTGGCTCACGTTTTAAGAACCAGTCAAAGCTAGCATTAGTTACTGGACCATCCTTGCATTGCCAGCTGGACCTCAAAGGCAGTAAGAGTATCACATGGTTTGATGAAGAGTGCTTTAAATTAAAAACCGCTCTAGCATCAGCTTTATGCTCAAGAAAGTACTCTACATTGGGTGAATCATGCTTTTTGTTGCTGAGGAAGGAATGCAAGCGGTTGATTAAATTAAAAAAAATGGAACTTGCAGGTTAAAGCCTGGTCCAAACTCATGGAGGCAATTCAAGGAAATAAAACAAAACTGATTTGGAACTTGATTAGGTGGGGCTGTGAAGGCACCTCGAGAAATATATAGTTCGGAATTATGGAACAGGGCTGGATTGCCCATTTTATTCCCGTATATAATCCAACACGGTGTAGTCAGAGGAACGAAGAGGGGGCCCGGCCTTCAAAGGTTTCGAAGATTTAGCACCGATCGACACTGTAGTGCCACCTGTGGTTGCTTCTGGTATCACAAGTCTAGAATTAGTGGAAAGCAAAGTCTGAACTGCCATTTTGAGCCAAAGATGCATGAATGCGCCTGGCCCTGATAAAATTCCATCTGATACCTACCGCAACAATCTATGCACAGGCTTTCAATTCTCACTGCTCCTTACTATGCAATCTGGGAATATGGGGAAGTCCCAGCTCCTTGGAGAGCTGGATTTTTTGTTCCCCTGCAAAAAAAATATCCCCAGAATGTTCCAGGGAATCGCCCAATCTCTCTCCTGGACAGTGCGGGAAAAATCTACGTCAAATTACTCCTAACTCAGTTAGAGACTTGGGTCAAGGGCCAAAAGATGTTGTCCGCATTCCTAGCTGGCTGTTCAAGTAGCGAGGGACAGTCGAGAAAGCAGCCGGATTGTACTCCATTTGTCTGAAGTGCACCTTTATGAAACAATTGTCTCTTTTCATAGTATTTGTCGACCTTAGAACAGCCTTTGATTCTGTGGTCAAGCCTGCCCCCTGGCATGCCCTGTAGGAACAGGGTGTCAACAACAGGCTCGCACCTCTATTATTCAGTTTATTCATCAATGCGGGCTGACCGACACGTCCCTGCAGGGGACCCTCATAAGAGGGCGGCCCCTTTAGTGCCACAGGATGGCACACTGCCCAGTCTAGTGTCCGGTGACCCCTCGGGGTCCCGCGCGTCACTTCCGGCCGAGGTGGGGGAAGGGGAGAGGTATATATGCCTCCCCCGCCCACCTGGCGGCCTCTTTGACCCTCACCCTGACGCCGTTGATGTGGGCAATCAACTGCTAACTTTAACCCTTCATGTCTCCACGCCTGCTGGGAATAAAACACCAATCTTGCTGTTCTCTGACATCGCAGTTTTATTGGCCTGCACAGAACTCTCCATGCACAAACTTCTTAAAGATTTTAAATTATATTATTCCAGGAAGAAACTCAAAATAAATATTTCAAAAACTAAATATAGGCAGGTCAACTCAAGGTGCAGCTTGAAAGATTCCTTCAGAGGATACAACCAGCCATTAGAACTGGTTGGTTCCTACGGTTACTTAGGGATAAGGTTTGACGCTAATTTAACCCGGGGCAAAGAACAGAAAAAGAGTGAAATAAGCATGCTCTAACAGTCAAACACTGTCCTCCGTTTCAGCAGTAGTGTCAGGAGAAGAGCGATCAAGCCAGCACTTCGAGTGCACCAAACCAAAGCGCATGCTGCGGGCCTGCACAGAGCTGAGATTTGGGGGTTCAACAAGGGAGCAAGACTCCAGAAAATCTTAAAACTAATTTTATGCCGTTTGTTACAACTTGCTGCTGAGACCCCAATGGCAGCTCTTAAATACGAGTTGGCCATGGATAACCTTGGAGCTATTGCAGCTCTAAAACCACTATTGTTTTAGCACAGAATCTGGTCTAAACCAAACTTATGAACCTACCTCAAACCAATCAGTGAACTCTTGGAAAGCAGCTAATCTTGCAAGTTACCATGGCTCAAACATATTGTACATATAACATATAGAGAGGGGGACAAGGAGCGTGATCAAGGTCCAGTACCCATGCTCCTTAGAAAGTTAACATGTGTAACAACAAAGGGGGTACTTGTTCCTGTCTAGATAAGATTTAGGAGAGCGGTTGGTATAGAAAATGGTGAGGGGGATCTTCCTTAATAGGAAGTGATGCCCTCACACACCCATGTGGGTGTCATGCTTCATCATCGGGCTTTTTCCTCCTCGTGGGGCCGGCACTGCAATGCCCCACAGGCCCTGCAAGAGGGCTCTTTGTCAAAGATCTTTACAGTAAAACAGCCGTGATGATGCATGCGGGTGTGTGGAGCTGATGAGTGGGTGTGTCAGTGATCAAAAACTACCTAAAAGGTGCTCAGTGGTAGGTGGGTTTATTCAGGGGTCCCTTTGGTAGGGTTAAAAGAAGTTGAATGAGGATGGTCGGCTCAGAATAATGAAACGCGACTGTCTGGTGAGGGAAGTATAATGACCTTGTGGATTATACTTGGTCAGGTCGACATGTTTCATGCCCTTCTGGTCCATGGCCATTTCTTCAGGACCAGAAGTAAGGTGTAGACCCTGCTCTAAATCATAGAGGGTGTCAAAGTGTAATCATATGTGACATGCCCTAGTGGTTAAGCATAAGGTCAAGAAAGTACCTGTGATATGCTCACCCTATCATGTTTCCTAATCCAACCCCCAATAGTTGGCCTACATGTGCCTTAGGTGGAGGCAGAGGACCGTGTAGCTACTGCGGTTGTTAGTGATCTCATACGTGGAGTCTGGCATCGGACCTACCCCTCTCCCTGCCTTCCTGTGTAAACACTCTTAACAACATTGGTTGCTATGAATATTGGATCAATCAAGAGGTCATGGGTCCCTGAATCCTTATAGACTAATAGGGAATTATTGGTTGCACATTTCTGATCAGCACCATGGAAAATTATCGCTTATCCTGCAGGAATAAAACCTGCATTTGGTTTTGAGAAGTATATTGACCATATATTTCCACCGATAAAGAGAGCGCTGTTTATGAAGTTCAGGCTAGGATGAAATCAATCAATCAATCAGGGTTGGTAAAGCACAAATACTTGCCCATGAGGGTCTCAAGGTGCTGGGGGGAAGGGGGGTGACTCCTTTGAGTGCTGGGGTCATCCGAAGAGCCCGGTCTTGAGGTCCTTCCTGAACTTGGGCAATGTTGGAGCTTGCCGGAGGTGAAGGGGGAGGTCAATCCAGGCTTTGGCTGCGAGGTAGGAGAAGGAATTTCCTCCCGTACTGGTCTTGTAGATACGTGGGACAGTGGCCAGAGAGAGAACTTGGTTGATCGGAGGGATGTGTCTTTTGGATGCATGGAAGGAGAGGCGGTTGATCTGGTAAACGGGTCCGGTGTTGTGAAGGGCCTTGTATGCATGGGTGAGGAGTTTGAAGGTTATTTTTCTTTCGACTGGGAGCCAGTGGAGGTCGGAGGTGTTGGGTGATGTGACTATGACGGGAGATGTCGAGGATTAGTCTGGCTGCGGCGTTCTGGACATTCTGGAGTTTCTTGTTGATTCCGGCATAGAGAGCGTTGCTGTAGTCCAGTCTGCTGCTGATGAGTGTGTGAGTGACAGTTTTTCTGGATTCGGATGGGATCCATCTGAACGTCTTTTGAAGCATGTGGAGGGTGTTGGAGCAGCTCGAGGTTACGGCGTTGATCTGGTGGTTCATCGTGAGCGATAAGTCTAGTATGATGCCGAGGTTTTGTGTGTGGTCGGTCTGGTTGGGGGGATTTCCGAGGGCAGTGGTTAACCAGGAGACGTCCCAAGCTGAGTGGGTGGAGTCAAGGATGAGGACTTCTGTTTTCTCAGAGTTGAGTTTCAGGCAGTTGTTCTTCATCCAGGTGCAGACGGCTTTCATCCCTTCTTGGAAGTTGTGTTTGGTGATGTTGGGTTTGTTGGTGAGGGAGAGGATCAACTGGGTGTCGTCAGCGTAGAAGACGATATTAAGCCCATGGTCCTGACGATGGTTGCGAGGGGGGCCATGTAGACATTGATCCAGTGCGAAGCGTGCAACATTTTATCACAATATCTTATCATACAAAATCACAAATCTAGGCCCATAATCAATGCAGGTAATTCAGTTCAGACTTACACAAGGTCCTCTGATGAATCTTTGGTTAAGCTAATAGGGATTGATTGATTGAATAGGGACTAGGACCCAAATGAATGTGGGGCAATCTCGTTATGAGGACCTGGAATATGAAATTGCCAAAACAAACATCTCTACTTCAAATATGCATTACATAAATGACGAAATATATATCATGAGTAAGCCTGGGCGGTGAACTCTGCTCCGCTCGCGGAGTTTGCAGAGTTTTCTTCCTCGCTCGCGTTCATCAACGTCAATTTGGCGAGCGCGAGCGAGGAAAATAAACCACCCGGCGAGATTTCTCAACGCGGGGAGGTCAGGGTTTTCATTGCCAGTGGTCGCGTATGCTCGCGACCGCTCGCGTTGAGAAACTGCCTGTTCGCTTTGAGAAAGCTGCTGCTCGAGTAAAAATCTACTCGAGCGGCAGAAAGAAAAGCAGCACCTGCTTGCGCTGTGCATGGTGCCGTTCACGATGATTGCACAGTGTGGACAAGCATCTGGCACTAAAAATCACCCCGAATGGCATTTTTCTATCGCACTCTGCCGATTGCGGAGCTCCGCGTAGCGCGGCAGAGTTTTTTTTCAACTTCGCAGAGTTTCGCGTAGCGCAACTTGGCAAACTCATCCCAGGGTTAATCGTGAGATGAGAAATATGACTAAAAGAATGAGACAAAATCGATAAAGATAGTTCATAAGAAACATTTATCTAAACCTCTTTAGAATGGACAGAAACAAGAAAGAAATGCATTTACGGTTAGATTTAATATATCAAATAAACACATGTAGTCTCAATACACATTACAGTAGATCGTATACATCTGTGACTCACCTGTGGGGAAGAGAGAGAGAGAGGAAGTACAAGATAATACAATTTGAGTTACAGGTCTCGAGTCATACAAACCAAGTAAAGTAGTTTGGTTCAGTCCGTCAAATCCTGTAGCATTAAATGCCACAGTTGGAGTCAGTAACCCTTCGGCTGAAAGGTTAATTTCTGCTAAACGTTGCCAGCCGACAAAGTACAGATTTCGAGTTTGCAGTCAGGAAAGTTCAGTTCAGAGTTTGGCATGAAGGAAATTGGTATTGAATCCTTCAGCATGCTGTGCAGGGAGTAAGAAATTCTTCAAGCCCCTTGCTCCTCCTTTGCAGGGCAATTATACCTTGAAATGTTCTCCGTTTACACCCACAAATGTTTCTTTTAGCCAAATTGTTGAATGCTCATTGGTCCTTTCAATGGTCTGCTCATGGTGTGATCAATACATCATCTAAGAAATCCGGAAGGTTAGGTAATCCATTTTGAATATCGTCCGTTTTGTTAAAGTTTGTTTGTAATAACTTCATCCTTCCCATGGAAGTTACATGAAACCTTTCTTTAGATACCTTCTGTCGCAAAGTTGAGTACTCTCCCTGGGTTTGCTATCTACGACTTCAAAGTCTCTGCACTCAATGTCCGACAGGAATAAATATCCTTTGTTAAAAAGCAACTTCATGATAAGGTCTCACAGCGTTCAGAATGACTGCTCAGTATAACTTTATCTATATTCTTGCACAGACCAGCAGAATAAAACATTTTGAGGCCTACATGAAATTTAGCTGAATCACTGTCACGTTAATCCTAAAACACTATAACCAAACTCATTAATAAAAATCATTTGCAATGCACTACATCTGAATAATTGTCACACATTGATTAGGAAAACTTCTCAAAGACATATATTTCAAAAGCACATTATTTACGTGTTATTTCTAATGTTCACATTTTATACGTTACAGAAATCATTTATTAGATTCAAACTGCAAGGCACATCAGCATTTGTTATTTCAATAACTTTTTTTTCTTCTTTTCTTTTTTTTTTATATATATTTTTATTAAGATTAACCGACCATGTTAACAATGCACTCATGACAGCATTAACAACAAGCATTTGCAATGCAATAGGTCTCGCATTACTGAAAGTTTGAGCTATTGGTGATGCAAATAATAATGTTTCTTTGATTTTTATTTTTTTCAAATATCCCAGCAGTAGCATAAGTAATAAAAGAAAACCCATGAAGAAAGGAAAGGGTGTAGTACCATAGGCTGTTACTATGTGTCCCTGTGGAGTTGCAAATTGACCTCTATTAGACATATAAGGTACTGCACCCTTAATGCAATTATAATGAGAAAGATTGCAGCTGGGCATACGTTTCCATTTGCTTTTATTGGAAGTGAGATTTTTGTTAGCTTGCGTTTAAAAAATGCACTATTAAAATAAACAACAATGGTGCATTTTGTAAACGCAAGCTAACAAAAATCTCACTTAAAATAACAAAACATGGAAACAATTGTTCAGCTGCAATCTTTCTCTTTATAATTACATTAAAGATGCAGTACCTTATGGGGCTAATAGAGGCCCCTTTACAACTCCACAGGAAACCTAGTAACAGCCTGTGGTACTGCAGTTTTTTCTTGCTTCGTGGATTTTATGTTATTACTTATGCTACTGCTGGGATATTTCTTGACAAAAAATTGTAACAAACATCATTTGCAACGCAAGTAGCTCAAACTTTCAGTAATACGAGAACTATTGCATTGCAAATGCTTGTTATTACTCCTTGCTATTTTGATTCCACAACTGTTTCCAATATTTCCTTTGCTGATATAATAAACAAAAGTAATGGTGCTTCACACAACCGAGTCAATCCTCATGTGCTCAAAATGTACAAGGTAAAAATAGAGCAACACATCTAAAAGCAGGAGGTTCAAGTTTGCCAGTAAAATACTGCAAACCGTTTCCCTTTTCATTTGTTTATTTAAAAACAAAATGTAAATTGGCCAATGCCCCTCCATGGGAAGAACAGAAGGCATCAATCACGTCCTTAAGACAACAACTCATAAGTACATCAAGTTTAACACTGTTGGCAGTTCTCAGTCAGGTGAGAGAATTAAATTAGGGCAGAATAAAACAAACAATATTACAATAATTAACAGCACAAATAGTCATAAAACACTATGGAACGCTCCATCTTATAACCATCAAGAGGCATCTGCAGCCTGAAAGGGGCAGCTGGTGTCACTTTGTTTAATTTCTCTTAGCTAACAAAAAGCCAAATAAAAGGCACCGGAAAGTAATTCCTTGATCTAGCAAGAGTCTCAGCAGAAGATACAGAGCACTGCGTGTGTGTCGTTAGGACACAAAAGCTTGTCAGAATGCTTAGTGATTTCCAGGAGCTCGATACAATCCTAAGTAAAGCGAATTTAGTAGATCAAATCAGAACCCAGGTGATTAGATACCGGAAGGGCATTACCGTTTAATATTCACCTACAGGTTGCTATATAAAAACTCAAGGTCATTATGATCAGTACAAATATTGACAATCAGATGCAAAAGGCTAGTGGCCACCTAACCACAAGACATTAAATGGATCCTTTATTTTTGGGAAAAGGGGAAAAAGAACAAGAAACCAGTGCCACCTAGAGAAATGATGAGTCACCAGTGACATTTTATGTTAGTCAGAGTAGATCTTGCAGTGGTTATACATAATTAGTTAAAACATATCAAACTGAATGCTTGGAAGCGAGAAGGGGCTCGTTGACAAAATACCCACCTCACTTAACATAGTTGTTGGGAGCCATGGAATGTAAGTGCTCTCACTTGCAGCTGGAATGTGACACCCATGGTGAATGTTAAGGCCTTGCTAAGAAATATTAAGACTTCTAATGCAAGTCCAGCTTCCCTATAATGTGAGACTCACTGTGGTGGGCTCAAAGTGCAAAAAATATTGATACTAAAGTCTCATCACACAGACATGGAAGGGTGTTCCACATGTTGATCTACTAGATCAATCTAGTTATGATTCCTCCACTATCCAACAGACACCTGAATCCAAGAGTTATGCTTTGCTACCACATGCATGTGCTTTTTCCATCAAGAGACCAGATCTTTTACCTAATGCCACGCTCGTGCCTAGTGCAGGACCAGATTTTTTTATAAATACCACCAATGCAGAATGGAGTAAAAGGAATTGTAAGAGCCACTGTAGGGCACTACGTGCTCTGAAACTTTTTTTCTAGACTCCCTTTCATTCCCAATTTTCAAAAGCTACCCTGCGATTCTATTGTGGACGTTAACAGCATTGGTGTTCATCTGGTGGGATAAGGCTGCTGCTTGACAACCGCTGTGCATAGAAAACAAGAAATTACATCTCTTCCCTTTATCTTTCTGAATAACACAAGGACATGGCAGAAGATATGTACTTGCATCAAGGATAGGCAGGGAAAAGTAGCAGAGATATTTCTTAATCCATAACATGCAGGGAGAAAGTTATTTCAATCTGGGGTGCCTTATATAGCTCAGACCTGATTCCTGATATGGGGCCCCTCAGACAACTCTGTAAATGTTACTCATTCTTGGCCTTTAAAACTGCATGATTCGCCAGGTCTAAAACTAACTTAATCCTGATTTCCAGAGTGCAGTAGCGGAACTCCTTTCAACATTCCTTGATGTAGTGAGCTCAAAATGTTCACGGACAGGGCTACAATACTAAACAACTTGTCACTTCCATAATTCAAGTGCATAGCCATACTCTATCTAAGCAGCTCAATACCACATTTTGCTGTCTGCAGTTAATCCAAGTTACGACTTATAAGGTCATTCAACAATAGCAGGTCTTTGCCGGGTCACAAAGTCTGACATTCCATAAGCAGAGTTTCGAAACCAGTCAGATATAGTTTGTAAGCTCATTATAAAAATTATTGTCATATAAAAGAGGTTTTGATGCATATATTTTAAGCAAGTAGAGGTTATATGTTTTACATAATCCACTCTTGCAGGTATCTGGGAAAATAATTGTCCTCTTCACTACAGAGCACTGGGGTGCCGGCACACTAGTGGTCAAGCCCTCCTTAGTGAAGAATGACCCTTGAGATTCATTCCTACTCCAAAGGGTAGCTCTCTGAAGGTATAATTTAGCAGTGGATTTCAAAGTTGTATGCCGTGGTGGGGGTGGTGGTGTGGGGGGTGGGGGGAGTGGTGGTTGTTGGGGGTGTGGGTTAGGAAGGTAGTGGGTTTACCACTCAGGAGACTGGCTGGGTTGTATAAGAAGCAGAGCAGACAAACCTTGAAGAGAGTGGGTTAATATGGCCAGAGGAAACCTGCATCACTCATGGAGCACCCTCAGCATATCAAGGGGCAGGAGGCAGAGTCAGAAAGAGCAAATTGTAAAGCGAAGGGTATTAACCACAAGCACTATAAATAACATCGAAGATGACGAAATCATGTAACATCAAAATTAGCTCAATGTCCTTGGAAGGGGGGAGAATGTTCTAAGTCTGCACTAATGCAGTAGACGGAACAGCTCAAATGTAGTATGTGCTGAAGCAAATCCAGCACCTAACCGTATAGTTCCTGGCACCCTACAACAGAGTAGCTAAAACATATGCTGACACCCAAACTGAAACATTCCCAGTTGCCCATTCAGCAATCAAGCAAAGTCTACTCATCAGAGGTATTGGACCTGTCTGGCAGTGAAGTCCCAAGCACAATGCAGTCTATCCCGCAGCTGAGTGGGTATGTACCAAGCAGTGAGCATAGCATGGAGTGTACCGGCATGCGTTCTAGGATCTAAGTAACTTGCCACTTTTGTTACACTGGTAAGCGGTGCAGACGTTTGATTGTTGTCGTGAGCGTCATCTTTGGTTACTTGCTTTTCAGCGAATGATGTATACGCTCAACACGGTGAACGTAGAGACACAGTAAAAATAGAGGGGCACTTTATTGATGAAAATAGATTTTGCCGACCACAGGTAACTAGCCTCCAATGTACCTGAAGGAGGAACTTCCCTACATCGAAACCCTGCCTGCCCACACTTCTTCACGTGGAGGGCTTTCCCTTTCCGAGAATGGAATCCCCTCCAAGCCAAGTCTTACTACACCTTTCCGTGAAGTCCTTCCAGCCCTCCGTGGCAGGTCACACTTCACCTCACAGAGGAACGAACGGCTTCCTGCAGGTTTGAAACGTAGAAGGTGAATGACAGTCGGCGGCGCGAGAGCAACCGCTCCTGACAGGACGTTCACACGACGCAGCAGGGCAAAACGAGTAAGCTAGTGGTGCGCGCGCACCAGAGGAGCGGGGGGAGGGAGCGCGGCAGCGGCAGCAGACGAACGCGCGCTGCTGCGCATTTTGGCCACCGTCGGGAATGGGCGCGGCAAAGGCGGGACATGCGCCCGCCTTTGACCAATCGCGTGCCGTCTCCATCCAAAAAAAGTACGCTCCAGCCAATGTGGGCTTCCGAAAACAAAACCACACGCACGAGCGTGTGGGTCGTTTTCAGAAGCCCTTTCTAAAGGTCTCGCGCTGCGCGACAGTCCTGCGCACTGCAACGCTAGGCGCGAGACCTAAAAAGGCAAATACTTTTAAGTCGCAAATATTACACTTAAGGAGACATGTAATACATCTTCATCTATTAAGGATACGGTCCCAGTGAAAACTTGACATGGAGTCACTTCAATCATTGGTCGGATATATACAATTGTAGCTCACAACATCAACCCCCAACACTGTAGTCCTCCCCTCCCCCCACCTCCCTGGAGTCACACGTGAGAAATATCTCCTTATATCCTATATCGAAGGGCACTAGTGTCCATATCATAGGCTCCTAATATATTCGAGGTCCAGAGGTTGCACCTCATCTACTCCCCCTCTCCTGATCCACCACTGTTATTCCATGTGTCCTCAGTTGCTTGTGAGGTGGGGTCCTCTGCATTAGAAATTTCTGAAATCATACTATACCACGACCTCGCATCATGCTCCAATTTATCGTCATGTCTAACACGCCGCAATCGTATTAACTCTGCTGTGGCCCACTCTAGCAGGTCTTTAGCCGAGTTTTCTACCTTGGGGGGCTGTGAGTGCATCCAACTAATTGCAATCCTTCTTTTAGCCAACACGAGGCCCAGTTGGGTGAACCGTCGAGTGAGTTTCCTACCCTTGGGGCTGGGAAGAAGTCCCAGAAGTACCTCTCTAATGGAGTGAGACACCGACCATCCCGAGATCCGTTTCAGGCGTTCCAATATCATCCCCCAGAACAGTCGCAGTGCAGAAGAGTCCCAAACCATATGCAAGAATTGGGCGTCTAAATGACCACACCTGGGGCAGCTAGCAGGACGGTCCGGGTATATTTTATGCAGTACATGTGGAGTGAGGTATGTTTGATGAACAATATTAAATTGGGTGAGCTTGAATCTCACATTGAAACTAATTAGCTTAACCCCCTCATGCACTCTTTTCCATTATGAATCTGTCAGAGGCACCTCGAGCAGCCCATCCCATCGGGCCTGAACCGGGAGCGGGTCCGCGGCTAGGTCTCCTCGTAGCGCCCTGTATATGTGTGACACCAGTCTACGGCCCCCGTCAATGATAGAAGGACCTGTAGAGTGGCAGCAGTCGGCGGCTCCTCCGGGAAACATTGGCCACAGATCTCGAGCTATCACCGAGACTTTTGCATATTGGAGGTACTGTCCCCTGCCCAAGTCGAACACCGACTCCGCCTTCTCCCTAGTGAGGAACCGCTGTCCCATATACAGGTCACCCATCGTACAACAGCCCCCATCTGTCCATTTGGTAATTGCCATAGTACGACTCATGCGTTTAAACGGTACCACTTGCCACAGTGGGGCCTCCGGGGCATATGGCGCTCGTTTCACCGCAGTTTTAATTGCGATCTCCCAGACTGTGGCCACATGCCTTATAATATAGGGGAATCTAACGGGCACCCCCGATCCCATCATGAGAAGGTCAGGCAAAGAGGACCCCGGATGAGTGCCATCCAGCAGCCTCTTCTCCCAGTTATCATTCTCAACAAACCACTGTACTGCGTGTTGGAGCTGTATTGCTATCTCAAAACGAGGAACCTCCAACCCACCCCGCTCCCACGTCCTTTGTAATGTGTCTAATTTCACCCTTTTCCTTTTAGATCCCCACAGGAGGTCTACCATCAGACGGTCCAATCTGCGGAAATAGGCCCAGGGACTACGGTAGAGTGAAGACTGAAGAACGTATAAGCAACGTGGGAGGATGACCATTTTTATGAGGGCCACCCATCCCATTAAGGATAGAGGGAGATCCTGCCAAAACTCAATCGATTTAGAAACACCTTCCACACATCTCCCCATATTGTGCTCCAGATAGGCCTCCTGTGTGTGCAGCAATCTGACCCCAAGGTAGCGGACCGTATCAGTGACCCAGCACATCCCCACCCCAGGGAGCGCACCCTGCTCCACATTCCACAGACTGCCCATCGGGAACAGCTTAGATTTCCCTGGGTTGAGGCAAAGACCTGAGATTTTACCAAAACTATGCAGCTCCCAAAGGAGCTCCGGAACTGCTGTTCCAGGATGTCGAAGGTACACCAGTGTGTCGTCGGCGTACATAGACACCACATGCACCATCGTCCCCACCTGGACACCCCAACGCGCCATTCGAGATCTGAGAATGATTGCCAAGGGCTCCATTGTGAGGCCAAAAGGAGCGGCGACAGGGGGCAACCCTGTCGTGTACCTCGTTGAAGCTCCAGACTGTCCGAGACCTGATTCCGGAGGCTGATACGAGCCGTTGGTTTACTATAAAGCAACCTCAACCATCTCAGATAATTGTCCCCCACTCCCATTTGTGCAAGTACCGCCCACATATATTTGTTATTTCAATAACTTGTGATACTTTAGCACTCCCTAAGCATTATTATGCATATTTCATTTCATTTTCAACACATTATGTTTTAATCTGTATCACATTTATCTTTACTTTATTCATTATTTTTCGTTATATCACACATTTATCACTTAGGTTGTTTCTTGTCAATATTTTTCTTATATTTGAAAGCATAAAACAAGGTTTTCGAACACTGCATGCTTTTACGATGCAGTTGTTGAACCTTTTCACGTTTATATTTTAACTCATTATCATGTCAACTTTATCAATATTAGTCGTAAATATGGTTAGTAAAGAGAACTGCTAGAGGTAAATGTTTTTCAACAATTTACGCTCCATCAATTCCCCCTTTGATGGCGTATCAAGCCATCACACAAATCCTATCTTTAGATCTTATCTTGATGGCACATTTTCAGAATGCAATTGCTTTCATCCGTTTTAGTCTAGCCTGTTCAAGATTTTTCATGTCATCCTAATACCCACATTGTTTATCTTCAAATTCTACTTCAGCTTTACTCCTTTTTCTTTCTTTTCTTTCTCTTTTCTTTGCCTCTCTTCATTTGAACATTTGTATATTAGTACAATCATTATTAAGCCAATTGCAATTGACTGACTAAACTCTTTCCCAGTGCTGCAAACCAAACTCCCACAGATGAAAATCCCTTTGCAACCTTCTCCCAAGCACCATTTATTTTTAATTCGGTTAGTTATTTTCCTTTGTTAGTAATGTTGCTAATATAACCCTACAAGTCTTTACTTTTATCAGGGATATAAGTGCAACACTGTTGAACCCTTAACATGCGACAGACTCTGCCTTTTTATTTTTTGCTAATAACACATCTAAGGCAAGCCAGTTCTGTAAAACCGTAGACCTTATAGCAACCATTTCAGTATCTATTACTAGGAACCCACCAGCAGTGTCAGTAGATAATCGATCCACCACTGTTGACAATTTACAAATTTTGTGCGAGTTCAATATTACCCCAACTGAGGATATTATTGCTCCAAAAATATCCCAATAATTTCTGCAGCACTTACTCCCCTTCTTAAGCATATAGGTTTCTTTTCATTGATTCCATTGTTCTCATTTACATGGTAAATTTTCGGAAAGACAATTCCCATATAACAGCTTCCATACCAATGACTGCACAATTTATAATACGTGTTTTTCCCACAAACAAAATATACCCCGGAAAACACTGGATCCGAACCAGCTAGAAATAGTCCCAATCCTCCCATTAATAGGAAGTTATGTCCACAATCACTGGAACCAATGAATTTATTAGTATGATCATTATGCAAAGCTTCCCTTTATGTTCCCAGTCCAGAGTCATTGCAGCGTAAATATTTCCCTTTTTATAATCACCCTCTCTATCTGCCCAAGGTGGTATTCTTCCTTGCTTTTCAGATTTTCACTTTATTTCCTCCCATCGAACTTCTACTGAATTAATAAAATCCTTTTCTACATTATGTAATATACACGTTAGGTTATGACGATGTGCATATACTGTATCGATTGGTATCGTTGGATTGAAAAACTCTCCCATAAATTCAGCATCCAATGCATCAGGTACTATATTTAAATTCTTCTTAACTGGAACTTCTGAAAATATTAAATCATAGTTTGACTAGTAGTATTGAAACTGTCCTTTTCCATAAAATAAACTGGTTAGTACACTACATGATATTCCATAAGTTAATGGCAGATGATGATAAGTCACACCCTCTGACACAAAAGTAGGTAATTGCATGCATACATAACAATCTCTCGCATCCATTGTGTCCACATACTCATATAATAATTTTGTGAACACATTAAAAAATAAATCATTAATGGACTGATCATGATGTAACTCCACATCAGTTAATTCATTAGTCATTATTTTTTCTTCATGCACACTCTTTTATTTAGTAGCCATTGTCACATGTGGATTAGTATCAGCATAAAAATAATGAGGTAGATTTAATATTATTAGTAAGAAAACAAACACTATAATGAAAGCAGTTAAGAAGCAAGCACATATGCGTTTACGCCTTAGTGATGACTGATTCATGTTTTCTAACTCTATGTTAGGAACACTCATTTATTTTTTATTTTTTTGTATAATGCTTTGTAACGTGGAGGCTTTTCAAATAAGTCTTTCAATGCTTTAATCACTTTGCCTCTTGTCCCTTTATTTTCGTTCGGCCTTTGTCTTTTCAACCACTCTTCTTCATGGTGGTTTTTGTGAGTTGCAATCTTTGAAGCAAAATGCGTAATATTCATTTTCCCAGTCATTTGCAGCAGCAAGATATGGCCACTCTGGAGCTGTATATTTCGGACTTGGTGTTCTTGCTCTCTTTGATCTTCACACTGCAGTATCTTCTTCATCTGTGTCACTGTTCTCAGACTGGCTAGAGACTTCAATCACCGTTTCTGGTATTTTTCCTGTGGTTAAAACATGCCTCAGTCTTTCAGATTTTCTGGGCCATCGGTCGCCTCTTCGCACTCGTTTTTCTTTTTCACTGTTCACATCATCGTTACCATCTGGGATTAACTCTCCTTGACTCTTCTCCGAACAAGTGTTTAGAGACCCAGTATCTAGCGCCCCCTCTACTTCGTGCTTAGTCGATATGGGATGTCTTTCTGTAACCACCGGTACATCCACAACAGACTCAGCACTTTCAAGAGGACATGGGACTCGTCGAGTGTGTGCAGCATGCACCCAATTAGGCAGACCACTACATTTCATTGCTGTTGTGGTAACAAGTATCACTTGATAAGGCCCACACCAACGAGGTTCCAAGAAACACTTTCGCACGTGCTTCTTGACCAGCACCCAGTCACCCGGGCACAGGTCGTGGCACTGCTCTTGCTGGACTGTTGTTGTGACTTCTCCAACCTGTGAGACACAGAACTAACCACATCAGCCAGTCCTTTACAATAGTCGAGTACCAAGTCATCAAAAATATTTACAAGCTGATTTGCTGGGACTGTAGGCTGCCTCAAAGCCCTCCCCATAATTATCTTGTGAGGTGATAGTCCAGTTCTTCTGTCTGGGATACTTCGCAAACTCATCAACACCAAAGGTAATGCATCTGGCCATTTCAGAGACGTGGATGAATACACTTTTGCAAGTCGGGATTTCATCGTCCCGTTGATTTGTTCAACAACGCCTGACACTTCCGGCCGATAGGTACAGTGTAATTTTTGTTCAATTTGTAAGGCAGCACAAAGCATTTGTATCACTTCATTATTAAAATGTGTTACTCTATCGGATTCCAAGGAGACTGGAAAACCGAATCTCGGAATGAGCTCTCTAAGAAGCAATTTAGCCACAGTTAGACTGTCATTGCATCTAGTTGGGTAGGCCTCCACCCACAAACAAACAATCACAAGGACATATTTCAAACCATTACATGGGGGCATACCAATAAAGTCCAATTGCATGTGTGTAAAAGGCCCTCCTGATTTGCCAATGTGACTCGTACCGACCACTGTCATCTTTCCTGCATTTTGTTGTTGACATGTCACACACCTTTGACACAAACTCTCTGCAATGGCTCTGAACCTAGGATTGTACCAAGATTGACGAAAAAGGCGCAACATTGCATCCCTTCCCACATGTGCAGGACCATGGAAATTTCTTGCCATTGGTGATAGTAAACTGTCAGGCAAAACTGATTTTCACCCACACCTCATCTTCCTGTCTTTGACTGCACCCTGCTCTAATCAATTTTTCTCTCTCTGTCTGTGGTACAGCATCTTGCAACTCCCTGATCTCTTCCCAAGTTTCAACAGTTGAAAACATTAGTCAGCATTCTGTGTCATCAGATTTTTCTTTCAACGGCTCCCCATTGAATGCATAAGAATTTAGTGCGCAAAATTGCGCCATCTCATCAGCAGAGCGGTTGCCCACTGTCACATAATCGTGACCAGTCTGAAGAGCGGAACATTTTACCACTGCAATTTGTGCTGGCATTTGTAATGCCATCAATAGGTTTTTCACGCACTCTCCATTCCATATAGGTGAACCCGAAGAGGTCATGTACCCACGCTGAGACCACAACTGCCCAGAGTCGTGAACGACCCTAAATCCATACTGACTGTCAGTGAATATGGTAACTGTCATCTGTTCAGTAATGCTGCAAGCCCTGGTGAGTGCGATCAATTCACCACTTGTGCTGAGTGCACAGCTTTCGACAGCAATGCTTCCACTACACCCACCACAGTACAAATCGCATATGCAGCTCTCAAGGTACCTCCAGAATCTCGCAAACAAGATTCATCCACAAACAGAACGTGGTCTGACTCAGGCAATGGTGAATCTTGAATATCAGGACGTAGTTTTGTACACAATTCTGTCACATCCAAACAATCATGATCAGCCTATTCCATCACCACTTCATGACCTGGCAAAGGCATTTAGGTAGCTGGATTCAAACTTGTGCATCTCATCACAGTAACATTTTCTGCTCCCAAAATCACTTGCTCATATTTTGTCAGCCTGCTACTCGTAAGACGCTGTGTTCTTGTCCGAGTTAGCAAGATCTCAACAGAATGTGGCACGTACACTTTCAATGGATGTCCCATCACGATGCTTTCACATTGTTCCAAACTAATGCATGTTGCAGCTACAGCTTTCAAACATGCAGGCAAAGCATTAGCAATGGGGTCTAATGTAGCAGAAAAATATGCAACAGGTCTGCGAGCAGTTCCATGGATTTGCGTTAAAACTGATAGTGCACAACCTTCTCGCTCACTGCAAAACAGTGTGAAACTCTTGTTAAAGTCGGGCATTCCCAAGGCTGGTGCTCGACACAGATTGTCTCGCAGCTCAAGGAAAGAACGCATACACTCCTCATCCTAAGGAACTGGATCTGATGCATTTTTGTGTGTCAGTCTTTGTAATGGCTTTGCTATCAGTGAAAAATTAGGGATCCACTGTATACAATAACCAACCATTCCTAGGAACATGCAAACTTCTTTTTGTGTGCTCGGCGGGTGCATCTGCAAGATGGCAGTGATCCGATCCTGTGACACTTTTCTGATTCCTTTTTCAATATGATTTCCCAAATAGAGAACTTCTCTTTTGCAAAACTGAAGTTTTGCTGGTTACACCTTATGCCCACCCATCGCCAAATGATTTAACAATGGAATGGTATGAGAAATGCAAGCAATCATCTACCTACTGGACCAATACAAAATGGTTTGGCATCACCAGAGATTCTAAGCATCTCTTCAAGATCTGATTAAAGATAGATGAACTCTCTGTATACCCTTGTGGAACTCGGCACCATGCCAAGACACGGTTTCTGAACCGGAACGCAAATAAATATTGGCTATCCGGATGGAAAGGTATGGAGAAAAATGCTTGGCATAAATCAATCACTGAGAACCATTCTGCTTCACATGGAATCTGATATAAAATCACAGCAGGATTTTGTACGATTGGACAACAAGATATCACAATCTGATTAATTTTCCGTGAATCCTGCACAATTCTGTATTTTCCATTCGGTTTTCAAATACCCATGATGGCTGAGTTACATGGGCTGGCCAAAACTTCTCTCAAAATTCCCTGTTCAATCAGCGTTTCAATTAACGGTGTTATTCCAGCAGTAGTCTCAGGGCTCAGAATATATGCTGGTGTTCTTGAGTATTCTGCATTTGGTTTCACTGTGATTCGTATTGAGGCTACTCCTCTCATCAATCCAATATCTTTTCCTGAAAAATCCCACACATCAGGTATCACTGTTCCTCGTAACTCAGGGGGTATATCGTTTTCAGTCAATAAAGGAAACAAACCCTGCTACTCAGCTTTATGCCTCGTCATTTTAAACACAACATCTTCATCTTTTGTGTGAAATTCTCTCCCTTCTGGTGTACAATAAATTGAGCAGTTCATTTTACATAGTAAGTCTCGACCCAATAAATTCACAGGACTAGAATCACACACCATGAATTTATGTAATTCCTCAAACGTTCCAATTTGTACTTGCACTGGTTCTGTCAATGGGGTTGAAATCAATTGATTTGATACTCCTACAACCTGAATTCTTTCTCCCGAGAGGGGTAGGTTAGGTATCTCCACAGTTCTCACAGTGGAGCAGGTAGCACCAGTATCTACATGGAATGAAATAGGTGTTCCATTTACCTTGCCCTCCACATAGGACCAGTCTGATCTACCTCTAAGGATGCGCCAAGTACGCATTCCTCCTCCCACCTCAGGCACCGTCATTGATGTATCCAAGTCGCAGTCATCCATCTGCGATAAATATTGTGAAACCACCTGTGCATTTGAATTTACATGTTCATTTGAATGAAAAACAAAATCAGCATTATATTTCTGTACCTGTCCATTCAAATTTTGCATTGGAGGTTGAGGCATATTCTGATTCTGACCCCTAGATCTCATCATTGTCTGATTCTTGTCTGATTCTTTATATTATCATTATTTCACTTGAGTCTGTATTATTCCATTTTCATAATTTGCATTCATCTGCCCCTTCTGTGTATTCATCAAATTCATCTTACACTTGCGTCTCCAATGTCCAAACCGGCCGCAAATATGACACGGATATAACTTTTTCAAAGCCTCTATATTTTCTCCTCGTCCTCTCCACTGAGGTTTCGAATTCTGCCCCGAATTTATTCCTACATCTTGCATTCCGGTTGTAGTCTGTCCATTCCCTTGTATCAAACCTGAAAAATCAGTATCAAAACCCACACATCCTTTCCTTGCTGCTTTCATTTGAGCTAGCATCTCTTTCTCTTTTAATTTCTTGTGACGCGAATCAATGCCATCTCCACAGTACTTAGCATAACGAAGAATCTCATCAATTGTTTTGCTCTGCCAACAAATCAAATACTGTTGAATCACGGCACTAATCTCTGGTCTCAGTCCATACACAAAATGATACACAAAATGTCCCATGTCTTTCTCATACACATTTTCAATTCCACGATACTGTTTGAATGCCTGTAATAACCTTTCATAATAAGCATGCACTGACTCTTTCAGCTCTTGAGTAGTCCTATCTATTTTCACCCAATCTGTCTCTTTTGGCGAAATCTTCCCTTTCAAATATGTTATAACCTGATTATATTTTTCATCACCTCTGTAGAAGGAGCACCTGTTTTCGGATCTCTTGGGGGTTCTGCTTCTGGCCAATCAACAGCAATTTTACTCTCTACCCATAAATCTGTTGGAACCACAATGTCAAATAAGGAATCTTAATCTTTTAGCAAAACATTAGAAACCTTCACAAACCTTTCTACTTGTTTATATAATTCTACTGGTTTCTCTCGTAATCTCGGAAAATCATTTGTAAATGACAAAATATCCTGTCGACTCCATGGAACATGTACATAACCTCTTCCAGGCACTTCTCGCATGGGATAAGCTGTAGCTTCAGCCTCCTTTTCCATGAATGAATAAAGGGGTAAAGTCACAACAGCACTTTCCTTCTTTTTAGACCATCTGCCTTCCCACCTGTCAACTTCTCTCCAACGTTTCAGTGTTGTTAGTAATTCTTTAATCTGTAGTCTTTTCCCTGACAGATTTAAGCTCTTTAGATCTTTGTCACTAGTCTAGTTGGTAAGTTCTTTGCCATGCTTTAGATTTCTCAATATCCACTCCATATTTTTGTGCTACTTCTGTAAACTTCTCATGAATGTTCTTAGCTTTGCATGTTATATCTTTGCACATGAAGAGTAATTCTTCATCTCACTATTTCCCTAACCTGTCTGTACTTATGGTTCCCGCTATCATTTCTTCTAGTTCCACCTTTAGCCTACTTACATCTATATGATTACTTTGATTTTCAATATTTTGTCCACTGTTATTTGGGGCAATGTCCTTCATCCACTTATCAAGTTCCTCTGGTCGACGGCCCTATTGTGGTATTTATTTCTAACTGTTGTGTTTCTCCACTTGTTTCTCCTGTCTTTTGTGTACTTTGTGAATTTATTCTCTGATTTCCCATTTGCAAAATTTTTCTAGTGACATTTTGCTGTTCTCGACTCGGTGTTTCTAGACTTTTCATTGAAATACTTATTAATGGCTCGGTTACAACAGAATTTGTTTGATCACTTTCTCCTGTCTCACTTTCTCTTGAAAATGACCTATCTCGGGACACTGATGTTCTTTAATTCCCTGTCCTCTGTTTAACGGTTCACTGACAGAATATCGACAACCAAAATATCCCCATACCACAATATTGAGTCATAAATATAGATGTCAAAAATATCAACATCCTATATTTATAATGGTAAGTACACAAATATCGGAAAAAAGTATTGATGTCTTAACAGAATTTATGAATTTATGATTGCTTCGGGGACAAACATCATACCATTTGTACATCGTATCATTGTTCAGGGCCGGATATTAGAACATGACCTTTACAACATTGCCTTAAGCATTATCGCCGACTTGAGGAGGCGTATGGGTATGAAGCGTGTGTCTATGGGTGGGTGTCCCAACGCTGGCCCTATGATTCTTTGTTTTCTAAGTTGAAGATAACGAGATGAACTCTTCAAACTGGGGAAATAGAACTGGGGTGCACTGTGTCGGAGTGGGTGCCGCGTGGAATGAACCTGCGAGCTAATGCAGCTGATCTGGGCTGTGGACTGTGTGTGCGCTGGGGGGAAGACAGGGATGCTGTGTCGGGGGTGGTATATGTGTTGTAGATCTTCGGCGTCGAACCCCGCCCCACCGTGTATCTACTCCGCTGGGGGACTGCAGTGGGTAGCCTCGTGGTGCGCAGCTGCTGCAGGGGAGCGAATACTCTGTGACAATGGCTCCTCCACAATTTCGTGCTTGAAGGAATGGAGGAGGATAGCCCATGGCATGGATATGGGATGTTTACAGATACCCTTCACCTCTTCAGTTCGGAGCACCTCTTCCGCTGCATCTCCCCATTTGTTGACCGCCCCCGCCGCTAGCGGGGGTCCCCGGGCGCCCTCCAGTGCATTGCTATGCATCTTTTAGCCAAAAGGAGTGCCAAAGACGCGAAACATGTTTCCACTTTTTGATTCTTACGGCGTTCAAATATGCCTTACATAAATGACGAAATATATAACGTGAGACGAGAAATATGACTAAAAGAATGAGACAAAATCGATAAAGATAGTTCATAAGAAACATTTATCTAAACCTCTTTAGAATAGTCAGAAACAAGAAATAAATGCATTTACGGTTAGATTTAATACATCAAATAAACACATGTAGTATCAATACACATTATAGAAGATCGCACACATCGGTGACTTGCCTGTGGGGAAGAGAGAGAGAGAGAGGGGGAAAGTACAAGATAATACAATTCAAATTACTGGTCACAAATCATACAAACAAAGTAAAGTAGTTTGGTTCAGTCCATCAAAGCCTGTAGCATAAAATGCGACAGTTGGAGTCAGTAACCTTTCGGCTGAAAGGTTAATTTCCGCTAAACTTTGCCGGCCGACAAAGTACAGACTTTGAGTTCGCAGTCAGTAAAGTTCTGTTCAGAGTTTGGCATGAAGGAAATCAGGATTCAGTCCTTCAGCATGCCGTGCAGGGAATAAGAAATTATGCAAGCCCCTTGCTCCTCCTTTGCAGGCAATTATACCTCGAATTTTTCTCCGTTTACACCCATAAATGTTTCTTTTAGCCAAATTGTTGAATGCTCATTGGTTCTTTCAATGGTCTGCTCATGGTGTGATCAATACATTATCTAAGAAATCCGGAAGGTTAAGTAATCCATTTTGAATATCGTCCGGTTTGTTAAAGTTTGTATGTAATAACTTCATCCTTCCCATGGAAGTTACATGAAACTTTTCTGTCGCAAAGTCGAGTACTCTCCCTGGGTTTGCAATCTATGGTTACAAAGTCTCTGCACACAACGTCCGATAGGAAGAATCATCGTTTGTTAAAAAGCAACTTCACGAAAAGTTCTCACAGCATTCAGAATGACTGCTCAGTATAACTTTATCTATATTCTTGCACAGACCAGCAGAATAAAACATTTTGAGGCCTACATGACATTTAGCTGAATCACTGTCACGTTAATCACTATGACACTATAACCAAACTCATTAATAAAAATCATTTGCAATGCACTACATCTGAATAATTGTCACCTATTGATTAGGAAAACTTCTCAAAGACATATATTTAAAAAGCACATTATTTACGTGTTTTTTCTAATGTTCACGTTTTTCTTTATACTTTACAGAAATCAATTATTAGATTCAAACTGCAAGGCACATCAGCATTTGTTATTTCAATAACTTGTGATTCTTTAGCAATCCCTAAGCATTATTATGCATATTTCATTTCATTTTCAACACATTTAGGGGCATATTATCAAGAACGGCGTTAAAATTATCGCCGGTTTAGCGGCAGAAAACTGCCGCTAAAGCGGCGATAATGGGCTTGATAATATGCCCTGGAGAATTCCAATAGAAGCCCATGTTCACACCAGAACATGGACTTCTATTGGAATTCTCAAGGGCATATTATCAAGCCCATTATCGCCGCTTTAGCGGCAGTTTTCTGCCGCTAAACCGGCGATAATTTTTAACGCCGTTCTTGATAATATGCCCCTATGTTTTAACCTGTATCACATTTATCTTTACTTTATTCATTATTTTTCGTTATATCACACATTTATCACTCAGGTTATTTCTTGTCAATATTTTTCTTATATTTGAAAGCAGAAATCAAGGTTTTCGAACACTCTGCATGCTTTTACGATGCAGTTGAACCTTTTCACGTTTATATTTTAACTCATTATCATGTCAACTTTATCAATATTAGTCGTAAATACGGTTAGTAAAGAGAACTGCTAGAGGTAAACGTTTTTCAACAATTTACGCTCCATCAACATTGAAGAGGGTTGGAATGAGGGAGGAGCCCTTGGGCATTCCACAGTTGGTCTTTCTCGGTTCCGAGAGGTAGGGAGGGAGTCTGACCCGCTGAGTTCTGCTGGTGAGGAAGGAGAGGATCCAGTCAAGGGCCTTGCCTCAGATGCCTGCGTTGTGAAGTCTGGTGGCTAGGGTGCAGTGGAAGATTGTGTCAAAGGCAGCCGAGAGGTCCAGGAGGATGAGGGCTGCCGTTTCGCCCTGGTCGAGGATGGAGTGAATGTCGTCGGTGGCTGCGAGTAGGGTTGTCTCTGTGCTGTGGTTGCTGTGGAATCTGTGTTGGGAGATGTCCAGGACATTGTTAGCTTCGATAAGGTTAGCTAGCTGGCTGTTTACAGCCATTTTCGATGACCTTGGCTGAGAAGCAGGGAGATGTGCCAGAAGTTCTTGAAGTCCGTCTGGTTCGCAGAGGGTTTTTTCATGAGGGGGTTGTCTTCGGCGCCTTTCCAGTCGTCGGGGAAGGTGGCGGATTCGAAGGAGCAGTTGATTGTGCATCGTAGTTCGGGTGTGATGGCGGAGGGGGTCTGTGGAAGAGGGGCAGGGGTACGTGGGTGCTCCGGAGTGGATGCTTTTCATGGTCTTCAAGGTGTCTTCTGTGGTGAACAGAGTCCATTTGAGCAGGGTCTGTTGGGTGGCTGTTGGGTAGCGCGCTGAGGAGGTCTTGGTTGTCAAAGGTGTTGTAGATCATCATAATCTTATGATGGAAGAAGGTGCTGAGTCTGTTGCAGAGGTCTTGGGAGGGTAGGACGTATGTTGTTTCACTGCAGGGTTTGGCGAGTTCCTTGATGATGGAGAAGAGTTCTTTGGTGTTGTGAGCGTTGGTAAGGATTCTGTCTTGGAGGGATTTCTTCCCTGTATATTTGATGAGATGGTGATATGCGGTGGTGGCTGCTTTGTAGGCGGCACGTGTTTCCAAGGTTTTGTTGTTCCTCCATGTCTTTTTGAGTCTTCTGCAGGAGCATCTGGATTCTTGGAGTGCAGGGGTGAACAAGCTCGCTTGCTTGAAGTGTCTCCCGGTGGCTTTCTCCAGGGGGGCGAGTGTGTCTGCGGAGTTCCTAATCAAACAGTGGAGGTTTGTGTGCTGCGGTGTTTGAGTCAGCTGTAGGAGACGCTGTTTCCTTTGGCTAAGACGGGGTCGAGTGTGTGTCCCGTTGTGTGCGTGGGGGCGGTGACTAGTTGTTTCAGTCCTATGTTGGTGGGGTTCTCTAGGAGGGAGGCGGTGTGTGAGTCGTCGTCGTTGTCCAGGTGGAAGTTTAGGTCTCTGAGTAGGATGTAGTCTGTGGAGGCAAGGGCGTGGGGTGCGATGAGGTTGGTGATGGCATCAGTGAAGGGAGCACAGGGGCCGGGTTGCCTGTAGATGAGGGTTCCACGGAGAGTCGTTGTTTGGTTGGTCTGGAACTGGAAGTGGAGGTGCTCCATGAGGGTCGTTGTGTCGTCTGGGACGGTGGCCATGCGGAGGGTGTTTTTGTAGACGATAGCGATGCCTCCTCCTGGATGGATTGGGTGGTCCTTGCACAAGATCTTGTATCTGTCAGGAATGGAGGTGGCGATGTTGGGTGCAGAGTTGGCGTTGGACCAGGTTTCTGTGAGGAAGGCGACTTCGGGCGAGTAGGTGTGAAGGAGGTCCCAGATTTCTATGGTGTGCATGTGTAAGGAGCGTACATGGAGGAGGATGCATTTGAGTGGTTTGTGAGCGGTGAAGTCCGGTAGGCTGGGAGATGCTGCTGGGGTATGGAGGTGGGTGAATGTGCACCGGCAGTGAAGACAGGAGAGAGGGCCTTGGGTCTTGTTCGGCGTCGAGAACAGGCAGTTGTTTTTGCATCCGGGGTTGAAATCGTGGAGTGTGCTGGAGTTGTAGTGTAGGCCGGTCAGAGGACCAAGGTCCCTGGAGTTAGGCGTGGTTGGGTCGCGGATGGTCGCAGACAAGCTTGACTTTGGCGCGCCAGCGGCGTGGCCTCCATTAAGAAGGGATCGGGGAGAGGGCTGGTCAGCTGGGAGGAGGGAAGGACACACTGGGGGGGGAGCAGCGGCGGGAAGAAAACGTGGGAGAACGGAGAAAAAGGGAAGAGAGAGAGAAAGAGAGCACAGAGAAAAATGGCAGCAAGGCACAACAGCAGAAGAAGCAGCAGAGAAAAAAGGCAAGAGAAGGAAAAGGAAAGATAAAAAGAGGGCACATAGAAAAAAAAGGCAACAGAGGCAGAACAGCAGAAGAGCAGAGTGCTCTCCCACTGGACCACCAGGGATGAGACGCAGGCACGAGCCTGCGGGTGGAGGAGGACCTCGTACACCCTGCAGCAGAGCGCTCAGGGCTCTGCACTCAGTGGCAGAGCTGCACGGGGAGAGCAGTCACACTGACCAGGTCAGTGGTCTTGCTCTTCTTGCCATGCAGCGGCCGCCATTAAGTAGGGATCAGAGGGAGAGTGGGTCAGCTGGGAGGCAGGAAGGACACACTGGAGGGGGAGGGGCCACAGGGGCCTCAGTGGCAGGGAGAAAACATGGGAGAATGAAGAAAAAGGGAAGAGAGAGAGAAAGAGGGCACAGAGAAAAAAGGCAAGCGAGGCAAAACAGCAGAAGAAGCAGCAGAGAAAAAAGGCAAGAGAAGGAAAAGGAAAGAGAAAAAGAGGGCACAGAGAAAAAAGGCAATAGAGGCAGAACAGCCAAAGAGCAGAGTGCTCTCCCACTGGACTACGAGGGATGAGGCGCAGGCAGGTGCCTGCGGGTGGAGGAGGACCTCGTACACCCAGCAGCAAGAGCGCTCAGGGGGCAGCACTCAGTGGCGGAGCTGCGCGGGGGAGAGCAGTCACACTGACCAGGTCAGTGATGCTGCCCCCTGGAAAGTCTTTTACGGGGAACTGGTTGATCTCCAGTGGTGATTCCACCTGCCCCTGGTTACAAGGTGGCGATGAGACTCTTTTGCACTTTATACTGCTCTGCTCCTTTTCTTTGCCAGCATCAAGGAGACTTATTTGTCCTCTTTTCAAAAAGTCTGACATCAGACATTGTAATGCCGCCATGCATTTATGTTTAAGAGCGGACATTACTGCTATTTTTAACCCAGTGTCTTCGTATATTTATGAAGCTTGGAAAGCCAGGGGGCCTTGTACTAGAAAGCACAATGTTTGAATTTGGAAGTGTCTCAATTGTAAGCAATTCATTGTTGTCACATCACTTTTTTATTGCACCGTCTTCCAGTCGAAAATGCACTTTAACTAACTTGCAATCCCGTGCACAAAGCGCTTTATCTAGGCTCACTAATAGTATTTTAATTGCATGGCCTAGGAAGAGTTCAAATGAGTCTTAAGCTGCTTGTTGTTTCTTGTATTTATGCATGATGCCAATTTATTGTCTATTTTTATTCTTGTTGTATTTTTGTACTAGATAGTACAATGCTAGAGTCCTGAAGCATCTTAATTGTTAGTACATTATTGTTGTCATATCACTTTTCAACTGCGCCGTCTTCAAGGTGAAAAAGTATTTTCTCTAATTTGTAATCTCTTTCCCAGAGCACTTTAACTAGGCCCAATGTCTAGAACTAGAGATCACAATATACTAAAGCTTCTTTGTTTTTTGTTGTTTTGTATTTATACCTCTGGTGCGTGATGTTAACGTTCTGTTTACAATTATTCTTATTGAATTTATGCCTTAGAACGAGGATTTCATCATTGCATACTGCACATTGTATGGCTTATGTCTATAAACTAACGCAATAAGCAAAACTAAACTACTAAAAAACGACATCACATCTGAGCACATAACAGAAAAGCACATAAGAACACAGCACAGCATAGTACACAACCTGGTATTACACCACAGTATCAAAAGACTGTCCGCACCATCCCCTTTCTGCCCACTCGTATTGCACTTTACATATGGAGATTAGTTTAGATTATTATGTATTTATCAAGTGATTGATTGCTTTTTGCACGTTACAATGCGTAGAATTTATTGTTTTTAACTGTTTTAAATATGTAGAGTTGCAACCAGTTTCTTCTTTTACATGATTTGTTGTGTAGCGGTGTTAACTAACCATGCAATAAATAATTTACCTTATCTGCACCACAGTATCAGACAGTGCTTTGCAGTGTCCCCGTGGCATCGCAGTACAGCACGTTGTACGAAGTATAGTGACACCATGTGACATCGCGCCACACCACTGATGATGACTTAGAAGCACTTCAAAGCACACAGCAGCAGAGCACTTCACATTAAAGCACACCAGAGAAGATACCACCTCACCACAGAACATTCTGTCATATCACAGCCAAGCACATCGCAATAAATCACTGCACATGAGAGCAAAACATCCCAAACTACATCATAGCACAGCATATTATATTATTATAACCCACATGACAACACAGCATATTGAATCAAGGTATGCAGATAACATTCAAATACAGCACTGCATATCACAACACATTACAACGCTCCACTGAATAGCACAGCACACTAGAACACCACCAGACAATAGACAAACATAATAAAACACATCAATTTACAACAAGTCATGGATCAACCCTAACAGTACAAAACATTCCAACACAGGTCACAGCAATACACATCACAAGAGCACATAGTACATGAGAAAATCAGAGCACATCACAGCCTGACAGAGCACAGAATGTTAGAGCACAGCAAAACTCATTAGAGCTCAGAACAGCATAGTGTACCAAATTACAGCACAGCATATGCAGAATACCAAATGTAATCACAATGCATTATAGCACAACATACATGACATAGTATCACATCCAGTCACACTGCACTGCAGCATACCACATGACATCAAGCAACAGCACACCACATAGCATTGCAGCACAATACTCCCAAACACAGTACATAACATGAAAACATGTTACTTAATGGCCCAGAAAATTACAGCACTTCATGGCAAGGCAAAGCTAGTGAGATCAGAGCATACTGGGATACAGAACATCAGAGGGACGTCACATAACACCAAAACACACACACTACACACAGTACAGCACTGCATAGCATATCCGTACAGCATATCACACAAGGAAACACACCAAATCAATGTTCCACATTAGTTTCATATTAAATCAGTACAGTACAGCAAAGTGGTGCCCCAAACATCACAAAACTAGTGTAACTGAATAATAAAACATAATTACATCTGACAAGGAATCTTTGAGCCACAAAGCCCATGCCTGTTCCACAGGGAAGACACTGTGAGACACTCATGGACAACAAGCTCAGTCAAAAACTTTGTGTGAGGCATCGAGTTGCCAAAGAGCCCAATACAAACCTTGCTGTGGGCCTGCTCTGCCTCGGAGGTGGAGAATCTCTGCATGTAGTCTGTGCTTAAATTGAGCTGGTCTTTTCTGGTGCTCGGCACCTGCACTTAATTGTCAGCACCGGCACTTATAACAGTCTGACACACGATGGCACTGTTTATCTAATGTAGTTTTGAGTACAAAAATCAGTTTATTAATTCATTCTACATTTAAAATGACAACACCTGCCTCCCATGCCATTCTTAAAGCTCTGGGGAGCTGTAAACGTCTGAATTGTCATAAGTGTAGGAATGCGATGGTTAGTTGTTGTGTTGGTACTGTCATTGGGAGCACTGGCAAGGGCAATGGGAGGCGCGAGCTGCAGCAGCCACCTGACGAGGCCCCTGGCAGAGATTGGCTGTTTGAAAAGCATAGAAAGGACTCAATGAACTAGATGAGAGGGTAACGTGATTAGGTTTTGATTTAATGTGCCACAGCATGAAAAAGAACATGCAGAAGTGTTTTAGTGCATTCTTGTGTTTCTGTACTTTGTCTTGTGGTGATGGGGTACTAATTCCCCTTTTCCGCGTGTTGGTTTTAAATACCAAGTGATACCTCCTGTGAATATAAAGGTCGATTTGGGATATACATTGCTTTTTAATCTTTATATTTTGCGGCTCCGTTCTTAGGTAGAAGTGCCTCCCTGACTCCAGGTGTAGGCTTGGTCTCAATCAAACCGGGTTTTTGGAGAGCATGGGCAGTCTTACGAAGAAGCATGACACCTGGTGGTGTTTTAGGACATCCCGTCACATTATTGTGTATGTCCAGAAGTACATTGTTGTAAGGTGGAGTGTGGGCAGATAAACAAAGAAAAAAACTGAATCTCAGGTGGCTTTTTTGTGTTAAGAATACTGTCACAGGAGGCCAGCTCACCCTTGAGGCCCTATAGCCTCTTATTCCCTACCTTGGATAGCATCTGGGGTTTGTATGTTTGGACAGTACATTCCTTCCCAACTTTTAATAAAGCATAACAACATTTTAAAACATAACATTTAACACAGACAACTCGTAATATTACCACGCCCCAGATCATGGTCTTCTACCTGTAGGGTCAGCTCACAGTATCATAGAGTCATCAGACTAGGAAGTTCTTCAGGCAGGTAGAGGGTGCTGGATTGCCTTGCAAATTATATCTCGGGTGGTCACTTCGTCCTGAGGATCTCGGTACCGGGCTCTTGCGCAGAGCTTCAGTTTGGAGAACCCTCTGGGGTTTTGGAGGTTGGCCGTGTCTAGTCCAGACCCTGGGAGACCTCAGTCTGGATCATGAACGATGGTGATGGTGACGCCCATGCATCTATCTTCGACAAAGGAACAGTTCCGTGGATGAGTCAGCAGTTCCTGGAAGGGCTCCCTTGACCTTCATGAAGAAAAGTTTGTTGCGGGTGAACTCTTCATCACCTCTGTGTGCAGTGATCATTGTGCCCTTGCATCCTACCACAATCCAAGGGTGTTGTTCAAAAGGTAACCAGAACTTGCTACAGGGATGCCAATCCTTAATAAACACAGAATCTCCAGGCTGGATGTCATAAGGCTGAGCCCTTCGCGTGTCACTGGCCGGCTGATTGGTTGCCATCCTTCTGCTGAGAAACCTTGCATTGTCAATTGGGCTGGGAATCCATTCTGGGTGGTGTGGAAGGGTATTGGTGATGATGCACCCCACGCTGGCATGCCCTTGGGCTTGGCCGGTGGTTGAGTGAGGCGTTTGCTGATACTCCTGTAGGAATCCATAAATCGCCCTCTCCATCAGTTGTTGGTCAGCATGAGCGATGCGGTTCACCTTATTCAAAGTACACATGAACAGCTCCACCTCCCCATTGGCTTGTGGCCAGCGCTGTGTTATCTTACGGTGCTGAATGCCCCATGACCAGAGGTAATCCACAAATTCCTGGTTGGTCCATTGTCTGTACTCAATTCTCTCATGAGACCATGGGTGGAAATCATCTTTTCTAACTTTGCAATGACTTCTGAGGCCATTTGTGAACCAACTAGTTCAATCTCAGGGTAGTTGGTGTAGTCATCTTTCAGAACTACGGAGGATTTCCCATCCGGTAGGTGACCAATATCTAGCGTGGCGCTCTCCCATGGCTGCGGCGGACCCTTTTTGGCTAGCACCAGGGTAGGTGCCTCCAGAGATCCGGCCACCTAGCACCCCTGGCATGACCTCACGGCTGCCTCCACCATTTCATCCATGCTGGGAAAAAAGACTTTCATGCAGAGCCTGTTCTTATTTTTGGCTACCCCTTGGTGGTCGTAGTGGGCCCGCTACACAGCCTGGTTGGTAAGGCTGGTGGGAATGACCAATCAAGGTCCTTTGAGCAAACATCCACTAGCGTCTGTTGAGAGTTATTGGCAAATGTTGAGCAGATATTCTAGGACTCTCTTTGCCTCTAGGGTCCTCTTTGATAGATGTTGCGTGAAGCTGGCCTGGTACATGATGTCCACTAATGTAAGAGGGCACTTTGCACCAGTCCAGACAACACTTATGGTGATTTAAGAAGTCTTAGACAACCTTAGCCCTCTAAGTGGTAGCTGTGGAGAGCAGCCTTCAGGCTTAGTCTTGAAAGAGTGTAAAGCAGCATGTTTTACCAGAATGCAATCTTATAGTATAGATTAAATGAAAAAGAACAACACAAAGTATTTATAAAAATATGTATTTATTTTATAACACTATCTAGTACGTTACAGTATCTCCCACATGGAGATAGACACAAAGCACACAGTACTTCAGCAAAGAAATCACAGTAAATAGCACTAATACACAGTGGGCCGGGACCAAATCATATACTAAGAAAGTGGTATAAGAACCACGACTCGAGTCAGGACAATTTCGAGAGGACGTAGAATCGCTGGGGACCCAAGTAACCACCCAAGGTAAGTAGATAGGGACCCCACAAAGGACGCGGGCAGTGTGGGAACATGACCACGGGCTCCATACAATTCTACGTGTAAGTTGCGGTTGGAGTTTTAAAGGTTAAGGGCCATTCCCAGTGGACCCTGAAGAAACCCTGTGGAAGACAGAAGGTTGGAGACCCACCCCACCCGTGGATACCCTAGTACCCACATTACCTACACCAGGGAAGCCCGATGCATAGGGGTGAAGTGGTGTCAGAAACCGCCGTCGTACCCAATAGAGGACTTCAGGAAAGTGCCGCTGCTGGAAGAGGAGAAAGTGTGTGTGGGAATCCAAAAGTGGATTCTTGTCGAGGAGTACCTGAAAGCAAAGGGGACAGAGTATGGGTCACTAGGAGTGACCAGGAACTTGGTAGACGAATGCCCACCAATGTCGGGTGGTTCAGGAAAGATGACGAGGACCTTGACTCTGCAACTGTGGGGACAAGGCGACGCTGAGGACGACCAGGAGCCAGATACGACCTGTCCCACGAAGGATGTCGAATGCTGAGGGGTCGGTGTCCGGCAGGAGCACCAACAAGCCTTGCCAAATGCAGCCCACGCAGGAAGTCAAGAAAGTACAAAGTGGGGACCAGCAAGGTCCAGGAGACTCACTAAAAGCAGGCGTGTCAGGGCAGGCCCGAGCAATCAGGGGAGCCCAAAGAAGTCATAGATGACCCTCCACAGGACCCACAGGCTGAAGGCACTGGAGTGGCAGGAGGACCTCAGGCAGCTTATCACAGCAGCAGGCCACGGAGCACACGATGTGATGTGGCTGAAGATCTTGGTGGAAGAAGTTGCCAGAGGTTGGGGCTACTTGGAGCCCAATGCACTTGTTGCAAAGTTGCCAACAAGCCTTTGCGCTTGCAAAAGTATGCGGTGCACTGGGGTACGGGTATTGCAGCCCCCACGAGGGATACGGGCCTCAAACTTGGAGACAGGACAGCTCAGGCCTCAAGGGACGTAGAAACCCTCTACCTGTGTTGTTGAACCCTTCGGAGTCCGCAGGAGCTTGGGATCAGCAGACCGGTCAGCAGTGTTGCGGTGCCTGCGAATGCAGGGAAGTGACTCCTTCACTTCAAGGGAGATTCCTTCAAGTGTCTTTGATGCTCCAAAGGCATTGGAGGGATTCTGTATGAAGCACAGACACGGACGATGCAGCAGACAAGCAGGGAGACAAAGTTGGGCCCTTTACGAAGTTCAGTGTGTCCAGACGGTAGAAGTTGAAGTGGTCTTGAAATTTAATCTTGTCCCATGACGAATCTAGGGACCGACACCCAGGTAAGCCCTTAAGTACTGAAGGACGGGGCCCTCTAGGGACACGCGGGTTATATACAACCACCTGCTATGCCTTCCCAGAATGAAGAGTCGGTCAGACAGTAGAGAATGAAAACTTACACTTATTCAGGTATATACTCTGCAGAGGAGCCCAGTCAGACCTTCACCCTAAGGTGTCTGTCGAGAGGACGGACGCCCCTGGGTACATAATAAGCCCCTCTGGAAACTTCGGCCACGCCTCTGGTGGAAAACTACCGGCTTGAGCCGGGCATGAACAAAGGAGGTACATAGAGATGAGCTAGCACCTGCCAGAGGGTCGAACTATCGGTGTCTCAAGGCCACTGTGCCGAGTCTCAGCATGTCTTAACGTGGGAGCAGAGGTACATGTATACAATGGAATGCAAAAGCAGAAAAATTGTCCATTAGCAAGTTGAGTTGCAGCCTTGAACAGAAAGTAAAATAATAACGAAGTATAGAGTTCTTCTGAGGCAAGCGATTCTAAGTACTAAGGCCTAATACGAGCACAGCCCAGGCAGTCTAATAAGGATTGCGAAATACAAAATGGAGTCACACTGGCTAATCGACGGCCTACATGCTGCAGGGGTTACTCAGTGGGTTACATAATACGAATACAGTGCATGTATTTTAGCCACACAATGCTAACCTAATATAACATAACATAACGAGTGCATTATGGGAAGGGAAGTTTCAAATCTAACAGTATCCTAGGGAAAGGGATGGGACGATTCAGGGGACCCTCTCAGGGGAGGGTCTGGACAGTGGGGAGTTTACTCCCATATTCTTTGTCCAGTTTTGTGCCAGAGCGGGAACCAACGGCTCCAAGGACTGGTTTGAACTGAACTATGGACAGGGACACCAAATGTGCCCCTCATGCAGACTTTCTGGCGCTGGCAAGCGCACCCATACAGCCTAAATACACTAAATCCTGTCTGGGAGGTGGTCACACCTCCCTATGGCAGGATGCCTATTGTTCCACCTTCCTCTTCTCAATCTTGGCTCAGCAGCAGGAGGGCAGAAATGTGTCTCTGGTCGGCAGCAACAATTTTGTGCTGTCTGGGTCAAGAAGGCTGGTACCAGGAACACTGAGAGCCTAACGGAGGGCTCTTCCAATCATACCTCCCACACCGTTTCCGATGTGGGGGTATGATTCCAACATGTTTGATACCAACCATGATAGGATTCATTGCAGCCAGTTTCGAGATGGTCATCGCGTAACTACGCAGTGCCCCTCTATATAGTACAGGGCTGCTTCACTGACAACCCAGGAGAATGGACTCTGTAGGCTGCAGGGGAATGCTGCTCAAGCAGGGGCACCCTCTCACTTTGAACCAAGCACTCTACCCTCAGGATTGTAAAGGCCTGCTATAGGGATGACTTATAGGTTTTAAGTGCAGTGACCCAAGATATAGAAAACCTATATCTTTAGTAAGTGGTGCAAGCACCAACGTACACAGGCTGCAATGACAGGCCTGTAGTTCCAATTTGAATGGTCTGCCATGGGTGGCATAATACATGCTTCAGCCCATGGGGGATCTCTGGGGTACCTATGCCCTGGGTACATGGGTATCATATACTAGGGACTGACAAGGGTACCCCAGTATCCAATCTGGGATGTACCTAAGTACTGAACTTACCAATTTAGGGAGAAAGCAGATAGATTGGGGTCTTGATTAGCTGGATCCCAGTCAGACTAGTCAAAAACCAGCATAACACCAGGCAAAAAGTGGGGGTCCTACCTTCCTACAGATGTGCTTTCAGCGTCTTCCACTCACCGGATGGGAACGCAGCAATTGGCAGTTGCAGCCATTTGTTTTTTTTGGAGGCTTGCAGGAGAGTGGCAAGGGTAGCGGCCTGGACCTCTTAGCAATATGCCGAACATACTCTTCCTGTCTCCTCTGCCTCCTCTGCTTCCTTGGGGGTCACAGCTCAGGGATGGTGGGAGAGGTAGTCAACTGGATTGGTGGTGTCTTGTCTGTACTCGACATAGCAGTAATACTCTTGTAACTGGAGCATCTACTTCTCAATGCGAGGTGGCAGTTTGGATTGCTAATCCATGGAACAGGAGCACCAGGGACTTGGAGTTCATTGTGACTACGAATGGATGCCCATACACCTATAAGTGAAAGTGTCTACAGACCCAGTGTATGACGATAGCCTCCTGCTCGATTTGTGAGTATCATTGTTTTGTCTCAGTAAGGGACCGGCTAGCACACGTGGCTGGGGTCCAGGTTCCATGTCACTGTTGCTGGGGGAGAACAGCTCCAAGTCCTTTTGGACTGGCATCCACTGCGTTGTTTGTTGGTTTCTGCAGATCGAAGTAGCACAGTGTAGTGCTGGCCAATAGGACTTCTTTGGTCCTATGAAAGGTATTTTCGTGTTTCGAACTCTAGATCCCTGTGGGCATTTGTCTTGGTGAGTTCACGCAGAAGTTGGGTGAGGCCCATGAGATCCGGAATGAACCTCCTACAATACTTTACCATACCTAGGAAGCTCCGTACTTCCGAAAGGTTGGTGGGTGCTGAGGCTGCCCTTTACGTCCTGCACCTTCCCCGGGTCTGGTGCCAAAGTTGTATTTGAAAAAGCTGATACGCTATTTTAAGAACTCACATTTCTCCAGATGGAGAGTTAGCCCTTAGTCTTTGATCCTCTGGCGGACTCCACGGAGGTGTTCGTTGTGTTCCCTCATTGACTTGGCATATATCAGAATGTCATTGCTGACACTAATGACTCCTGGCAGGCCGCTGGGCATTTTCTGGATCGTGTTCTGGAAGACTTCAATGGCACTCAATATACCAAAGTTAAGGGCAGCAAAAACTCTGCAGGCCAACTTGAGTGGAGAAGGTAGTGATATACCTTGATTCAGGGTGGAGTGGTAGCTGATGATATCCTGAGCGAAGGTCAACATTTGAAAACCACTTCGCTCTACTGAGCTCCCTGAGGATATCGTCTACTGTGGGGGTCAGATGGCGTTCCCATTTGATGCAACATTGGGAAGTTGCATGTACACACAGATGCAGACTTCCCCGGTCTGTTTCTTCTACTTGGCTATTATGATCAGTGAGACCCACGGGGTGGTGCCAGTCACTTTTTGATTATGCCAGCATGTTCCAGCTTCTCCAACTGTTCCTCGACCTTTGCCCGGAGATAAAATGTGATGCACCAGTGTCCCAGGGCTATCTGCTGAATAAACCAGTCAGTGTGTAGCTTAACCTCTTTCCGTCTCAGAGAGCCGATGCCTTTGAATAGTCCTGCCCATTCTTCGAGAATGGTGGATAGCTCTACTGCTTTTACTTTAAAGGCAAAGGATATCAGTTCTAGTGCCTCTGCTGGATGTCCACTAGCATGCTAGGGCCCCCATCAGCTAAGTAGATGGTGGTGTCAATACTTACCTCCTTGTGGGACACCAGTGACTTGAAACACCCCAGCAAGTGTATGGGTTGTGCTTATCCATACGTGAAGACTCTTAATGTAAGTGAGTACCAGTTTTCAAGAGCAGACGATTACAGAGGTGTCTTGCCGCTAGCGAAAACCTCCAGAACTAATTGGGAATCAGAAAAAACCCCTATAGAGAAGAAATGAAAAGCCTAGTCTTTAGCTGTTTCCTAAAAGGGAGATGCTGAGATTCTGATCCAATAGATGTGGCTGAAGCATTCCAAAGTTTACAGGATAGAAGCGAAAAAACTTCTACCTCCCCATTTTGTCTTCTTTATTTTTGGAATAGTCACTAATTTGGTTAAAGAAGATGCTAATTCACGACTTGGAAGATACCACTTGAACTTCTTTTGAAAGTAAAGGGGACCGGAACCATGCAGGGCTTTATGTACTATACAAAGCGCCTTGAATTTTACCCGTTCAGATACGGGGAGCCAATGCAAGTCGCAAATCTTCTTGGAGATGGAGCTGAACTTAGGCACCTACATAAGGATACAAGTGGCCGCATTCTGCAGCGATTGAAGTTTGGATTGAAGGAGTTTATTGATGCCCAAATAAAGAGCATTACAATAGTTCGCCGTGGATCAAATGAGGGCCACTACCACCATTTTGCCTAATTTTGTGCCCCATCTGCCCCCAGGAGGGGCATAAAGCCCACTAGCACCACCAATGTTTTATATTATGCTTGGGGTGGTCCCTTGGACAAGGATCATCCCTATTGTGGGTAAAAATTTGAAATTACTTTTGCCCATTTTATGTCCCCCCTTTGGGCACATAGGCCCTATTTGGAAGTTCTGCACCCCACGAGGGGGGTGGGGGGAGGGGTCAGAAAACCCACTATCACCAGGGATGTGTGTATATTATTCACTGGGGGTACACTCTTGGGCAAGGGTCGCTCCCAATTGTGGATGACATTTTTTATTTCCTTTTGGTAATTTTATGCCCCCCGGGCAGCTCGGCTGTCTATAGAAGCCCATGTGCCCTCGGGTGGGGGGGGGGAGGGGCAGAAAACCCACTAGCACTAGGGATATGTATATATTTATGTTTGGGGATGGCCCCTTGTGTAAGGGTTATCTCAGTGGAATAGGGCATCAGTTATTATTTACTTTTGGCCATTTTACTGCCCCTCTTGGTGGCAGATTGGACATATTTGTAGGCCCATCTGCCCCCAAGGGGTCTAGAAAACCCCTAGACCCTAGGAAAAGTTTTTGTGTGTGTCTAAAGTTTGGCTGGCAGTGTGTGTGGACTGGCATTTGGGTAGTGACATAGAATTTTATAATGTTAATTGTTTTGTTTCTTGTCATATGCATTTGTGATTCCTATGTTTTGTTCCTCCTTTTTATTCTAGTTCAAAGCTTTTGCTTTTTTGCTGTTATTCCTGCTTGGGGTTTTGTCACAGGTAGTTTTGCAGTTTGTGTAGTTGCATGTGTTTGGTAAGAAAACATTTTTTGTACCATTTACACTAAATGAGTATCATTACCCTGCATGAATATGCTTTTTGTAAATGGTGTAATAATATCAGCATGTTTATCTTCTGTTTTATTGTGTGTGAAAATCTTTTTGCATTTGTGCACGATGGGCCCGATTCAAAGAACTAACTTAAGACAAAATCCTAAACTTACTACCATTTTGGTATTCACAGAAGGCACTTACTCATTTTGGTATTCCCAGAAGGCACTTACTCATTTTGGTATTCACAGAAGGCACTTACTCATTGATGAGTAAGTGCCTTCTGTGAATACCAAAATGAGTAAGTATACTTCATTTTGGTATTCACAGAAGGCACTTACTCATCAATGAGTAAGTGCCTTCTGTGAATACCAAAATGAGTAAGTGCCTTCTGTGAATACCAAAATGAGTAAATGGTAGTAAGTTTAGGATTTTGTCTTAAGTTAGTTCTGTGAATTGGGCCCGATGTGTATTATGCTGTCTTGTGTGTAATTTGTTTTTGTTTTTTCTTTCGAGTGGGATATCGTTGGTTTTTGCTGTGTCTGTGCAGAGTAGGTGCTGGTGAGTCTAGCTGTCTCTGGCAAGTGACTGGTATTGTTTTTGAGTGTATAGATCTTTGTGATAAAGCCACACTTTGTTTATTACGTATTTTACAAAGTGTTGGTTGTTGTTGACTTGCTTGTGAAGTTACGTTCCTTAGTAAGGATTATGGCTAGCTGCAGGATGAACACTCAGCAGGTTGTTGGAATGTTTTCCGAGTCTTCCTCTGACCATGGTTCAGAGAATGACTCTGCATCTGAGGCAGAGAAGAGAGTGCAAGATTCTGGCAGTGAATTTTCTGTCCGAGCAATCCTATGTTGATGAAGCCACTCTCAGTGCAGATGAAATGCCTGTTTTAGAGAAGGACACTGATGTGCTGATAGTGCAGCAAGAGGCATCTGGATTGCAGCCCCAAGAGCAGTCCTCTGGGTAGCCCCAAACATGGTGCAGCCGGTGTTGCCTGCCTTTACCGGTGTCGCAGGGTGTATAGTGTATACTGAAAATGTTTTGCCTATACATTTCTTTCATTTGTTTATGGAAGATATATTTTTAAATGAGATTGTTGAGCAGAATAATTTGTATGCTGAACAGTATTTGAGGGACAACAGTGCCAGACTTAAGCCCCACTCTAGAGCTACCCAGTTGATTCCCACAAATCTGGATGAGTTGAAGAAGTTCTTGGGTTTAACTTTTTTGATAGGCTTGATAAGGAAGCCGTTGATGTCTTCATATTGGTCTATTAGTCCTTTGATGGCAATGGCTAGATTTCCTGCAATCATGAGTCATGATCGGTTTTTGCTTCTGCTTTGGATGCTGCATTTTTTTGATAATGGCTTTGCGTTGCCACAAGATCACCCTGATTGTGACTGTCTTTTTAAGATTTGGCCTGTCTTTGATCACTTTGTAGATCGCTTTTCAGAGGTCTATGCTCCAGGGAAAGAAATATCTGTGGATGAGTCTTTCGTATTGTTCAAGGGCTGTTTGGTTTGTAGGCAGTACATTCGTAGCAAAAGGGCTGTAGGAAAGTAGGATCTGCTTCTTATAGTTACCCCCACTTTTTGCTGGCTGTTCTACTGTTTTTGACTAGTCTGACTGGGATCCTGCTAATCAGGACTCCAGTCTATCTGCTTTCTCCTTAAACTGTTATTATACGTACTTAGGTACACTCCAGATTGGATACTGAGAAACCCTTGTCAGTCCCCAGTATATGGTACCCATGTACCCAGGGCATAGGTACCCCAGAGTTCCCCCATGGGCTGCAGCATGTATTATGCCACCCATGAGAGGCCATGCAAAATGGAACAACAGGTCTGCCATTGCAGCCTGTGCAAGTTGGTGCATGCACCACTTACTTTAGATATAGGTTTCCTTTATTTAAGGGTCACTGCACTTAAAACCTATGTCACCACTCTAGCAGGCCTTTACAATCCTGAGGGCAGGGTGCTTGGTTCTAAGTGAGAGGGTGCCACTGCATGAGCAGAACTCCCCTGCAGCCTATGGAGTCCATTCTCCCCAGTTGTCAGTGGGGCAGCCATTTACGACATATAGAGTGGCATTAAGCGACCACATGATGACCAACTCTAAAATGGCTGAGCACAACCCTATGGTGTTTGGTATCAAACATCTTGGAATCATACCCCCACACCGGTAACCAGTGTGGGGGTATGATTCCACCCCCTCAGAAGCGAGCTTCGTGGGATCCCTGGTCTTCCCAGTACCAGCCTTCTCGACCCGGACAGCACAAAATGGTTGCTGCCAACCAGAGACACATTTCTGCCCTCCTGCTGCTGAGCCAAGCTCGAGCAGGGGAAGGCAGGACACTAGGCACTCTGTCACAGGGAGGTGTGACCACCTCCCAGACAGGATTTAGTGTATTGGGGCTGGGTGGGTGCACTTGCAAAGCGCCTGATAGTCTGAATGAGGGGCACATTTGGTGTCCCTGTGCATAGTCCAGCTCAAACCAGTCCTGGGAGCCGTTGGCTCCCGCTCTGACGTAAAACTGGACAAAGGACATGGGAGTAACCTCTCCACTGTCCAAACCCTCCCCTGGGAGGGTCCCTTGAATCTGTCCAACCCTCTTCCATGGGACTTAAGGGCTTACCTGGCTGTAAGACCCTAGATTCAACGTGGACAAGATTCTGATCAAGAAATCACTGAACTTCGACCGTCTGGACACTCTGGACTTCGCTGGACTTCTTTTGGGCCCAACTTCATCTCCCTTTCAGTCTGAAGCATCATCTGTGCCCATGCACCATACAGGCTCTGTGCAGGACCTGTGGAGCATCAAGGACAACCGAAGATATCTCCCTTGGGGTGAAGGAGTCATTCCCCTGTATTTACAGGCACTGTAATGCAACTAACTGGTCTGCTGATCCTGAGCTCCTGCGGATTCCGAAGACTCCAGTAACACAGGAGGTGGGTTCCATGTCCCTCGACGTCTGAGCTGTCCTCTCACCAAGTTTGAGGTCAGAATTGGGGGCTGAAATACCCGAACCCCTGTGCACCGCATACTTTTGCAAGTGCAAATGCTTGTTGGCGTTTTCCGAACTAGTGCATTGGGCTACAGATAGCATCAACCTCTGGCACCATTTCCTACAAAGAACTTTGGCCTCTTCGCAATGAGTGCTCTGCAAGCTGTTGTTTTGTGAAATCGCTTGAGGTCCTCTTGCGACTCCTGTGCCTCCAGCCTGTGAGTCCCCTTGAGGGTCAACTCTTCTTTTCTTCGGCTTCCCTAGTTGCTCCAGGCCTGCCCTCACTCCCCTTACTGTGGTGAGTCTCCTGGACCTTGCTGGTCCAGACGTAACCTTTCTTGACCTTCTTCGTGGGTTGCCGTTGCCAAGGCTTGTTGGTGCTCCCACCGGACACCGACCCCTCAGCACTCGACATCCTTCGTGGGACAACTCGTATTCAGCTCCTAGTTGTCATCCTCGACATCTCCTGGTCCCCGTGGCTGCAGAGTCAAGGTCTCCATCAACACACCTGAAGCACCCAACATCAGTGGGCATTCGACTACCAAGCCCCTGGTCACTCCTGAGTGACCAAGACTCTGTCCCCTCTGCTTTCAGGTTCCTTCCATCAAGAATCCACCTGTGGGTTTCATTGGACACTTTTCTTCTTTCCAGCAGTGGCATTTCTTTGAAGTCTCCCATTGAGATCGACAACGGTTTCCGACACCACATCAGCACTATGCATCCCGGCTTCCCTGGGATAGGTAACTCTGGTAGTTCAGTATCCATGGGTGGGGTGGCTCTACAACCTTCTATGATCGAAAGGGTTCCTTCGTAATCCACTGGGAAGGGTTTTTAACATTAAAACATCAACCGCGACTTTCCCATAGAATTGTAAGGAGCACGCGGTCGTGTTCCCACACTGCACCCGTCCTCCGTCCTCCGTCCTACTTACTCACCTTGAGTGGTTCCTTGGGGTCCCAGCGATTTTACGTCCTCTAGACACTGTCTTGACTCGAGTCGTGGTTCTTATAGCATTATTTAAGTATATGGTTTGGTCCCCCCCTGGGGCCCACTGTGTATTATTGCTACTTACTGTTGATTCTGTGCTATAGTATTGTGTATTATGTGATTATCTCTGTGTAGGAGATACTGTGTCGTACTAGAGAGTGTTATATTAATAAATACATATTTTTATATAACTACTGTGTAGTTCTCCTTTCATTTAACCAATACTATAAGGTTGCATTCTGATAAAACAAGCTGCTTAACATTCCTTCAAGACTAAGCCTGAAGGCTGCTCTACAAAGCTGCCACTTGGATAGCTTTCTAAGGTTATGTTTGACATCTTAAATCACCATAAGGTTTACTTGGACTGGTACAGGGTGCCCACTTTAATTAGTGGACAGCATATACCAGGCCAACTTCTCACATTGGTGAGCAGCGGTTGGGATTCAAGCCTGCATTGTTTTACCAGAAAAATCTTTGTATTGATTAACTGAAAAACCACTAGTACTAGGTACATATCACAGCTTGGATAAGTAAGTTCTACTGAAGTTGGGGTTGGGTAAGTCAAGGGTCTAGCACACCCTTTCTCCAACCTAAGAGAGTTTAGTTCCCACTAGGTTAGGTAGGTGCAACACCACACCACACTTAGTATGTCTTCTAAAGGAGATGCCAGTGAGACTCTGCCTTCTAGATACAGTGAGCTTTTGTTCCATGAACTGAAAGCCCTGTGTGCCTCTAGGAAGCTGAAGACAGGGAGAAGTGCCAACACTCAACGTCTGGTAGAGATGTTACTTCTTGATGACCTTAGGAAGACTACTGGGTCAGATGAACATGAGGGAGTGGGTGGGACAGGGAATGAGGACAGGTCAGGAGGTGAAACCTTTTATGACCTAGACTCACACCCTGGCCAGGAGGAACAAGATGGTTCCCACCTGGATAACTCAGATCTTCAAGAGGGTCATGGAGATGGCTCCGGGGAGCCTCTCTTCACCCCTCCTGGAAGAGTGCAGAGTTTACCAAGGAGATCTAGATCTCCCCCTGCAGAATCTAATCACTCAGGACAGTCTGTAGGGACCTCTGTATCTAGCAAGAGGGACCACTCTTATGAAAGGGAATACCAATTTCTTGAGCTTGAGAAAGCTAGGCTGAGGCTCAGGCAAGAGCAAATGGCCCTGGATAAAGAGTCCCTAGACGTCCGGAGAGCTAGAAAAAAAGTTGGGACTAGAGTCCCATGGTGGCAGCAACTGTGTCCCTAGAGTTAAGGAACATTCCTTTGATAATAGGAACCTGAGCAAGAGTGTCCCTCCCTACCATGTTGGGGATGACATCCACAAATGGATAACTGCTTTAGAGAGGGCCTGTAAAGTACAGAGGGTCCCTCAAGAGCAGTGGGCAGCTATCTTGTGGCTCTCCTTTGCTGACAAAGGTAGAGATAAGCTCCTCACTGTTAGAGAAGAGGATGCTGACAATTATTCAGTCCTGATAGTGCTCTCATTGATGGGTTTGGCTTAACCACTGAACAGTACAGGATTAAGTTCAGAGACACCCAGAAGACACAGAATCAGGACTGGGTAGACTTTGTAGATAGTGCCTTTAAGGCCCTGGAAGGCTGGTTGCTTGGCAGCAAAGTGAATGATTTCAAGTGATTATACAATTTGATTATGAGGGAGCAGATCCTTAATAATTGCCAAAATCAGTTATTGCATCAGTACCAGGTTGACTCTGATCTGACTTCTCCCCAAGAATTGGGAAAGAAGGCAGATAAGAGGGTCAGGACCAGGGTGAAGCAGAAAAACCAGAACAATGGTGGTGACCAAAGAAAGACAGATTCTAAAACTCCAGACAAGGGTGGGGACAAGGATAAAGATCAAAAGTCTTCATCAACGCCCCAAAAACCTGTTTCTGGGGGGAGTCGCAATCTAACAAAGGAAAAGGCAAAAAGTAACCCTGGTGTTTCTTATGTAAGGAAAAGACCCATTGGACAAAAGATGCCAATTGTCCAAAGGCAAAGAAAACTACTCCAACCACCACTGCCCCTAAGGCAACTGCTCCCCCTAGTACAGTTACAAGTGGCGGTACAGGGAACAGGGGATTAGTAGGGTTAACCTTGGGTGCTGATGTGGGTCCTGGCCTAGTCAGGACTCTAGCTCAGGTTGTGTTAGTCTGTGATGGTGGCATAGATATTGCCACCCTACTTGTTAGTCCCAGTAACCTGGACAACTACAGGCAACAGCCTTTAATAAATGGAGTAGAAACAATGGCATACAGGGACATAGGAGCCAGTGTCACAATGGTGACAGAGAAACTTGTGTCTCCTGGGCAAATCATACTTGGTGAAATGTACCAAGTGACCAAAGCAAACAATGTCAGGGCTGACCATTCCTTGTCAGTTGTTAATTTCAGCTGGGGATGGGTAACTGGCCCTAAGAAGGTTGTGGTTAGCTCAGACCTACCAGTAGATTGTTTGTTGGGCAATGATTTGGAGGCATCAGCCTGGGCTGATGTGGAATTTAGGACTCATGCAGCAATTCGGGGCATCACTGCATATGTGTTTGCTGTGACCAGGTCACAGGCCAAGTTGGCTAACACTGAACAGGCCCTGGATCCTGGAAAAATGGGAGCAGGAGGGGTAAGGCTGTGTCTTCCTCCCAGACTCAGAGTGAGGATCAGTCTCTTGAGGGAGATGACCCCAGTCCCTGTGAAGGAACTGTCTCAGGTGAACTTGAACCTGATCAGGTTGAGTTCTTGGGGACAGGGGGCCCTTCCAGGGCAGATCTGAGCCTGAAGCAGCAAACCAGCCCTTCTCTTGAACCCCTCAGACAGCAAGCTGCTGCTGAGGCTTCTGGGAGTGTCAGTGGATCCCACAGGATCTATTGGGTCTAGGGACTCCTATACTCAGTGGGTAGAGACCCCAAGCCTGGTGCCACCAGGAGGTTTGTCATACCTTTGAAGTTTAGGGGCTTCCTACTCACCTTGGCACATGACATTCCCTTAGCAGGACACCTAAGCATCGCGTGTCTGAGGACACCAAGGAGTTTTGGCGCTCCTGTACCACCTGTCAAGTCAGTGGTAAGGCAGGTGGTACAACAAAGGCCCCCCTGGTACCACTACCTGTGGTGGGGGTTCCCTTTGAGAGGGTTGGGATTGACATAATTGGTCCCATGAACCCTCCTACTGCATCTGGGCACAGCTATATTCTAGTAGTGGTGGACCATGCCACAAGGTATCCAGAGGCTATACCCCTTAGAACTACCACAGCCCCTGTGGTAGCCTTGGCCCTCCTGGGAATTTTTTCCAGGGTGGGTTTCCCTAAGGAGATCTGAACTGACAGAGATACAAACTTCATGTCTAGTATATTACTGCTATGTGGAAGGAGTGTGGAGTGAACTATAAGTTCATCACACCCTATCACCCAAAATGCAATGGGTTAGTTGAGAGATTCAACAAAACCCCCAAGGGCATGATCATGGGCCTCCCAGAAAAACTTAGGCGAAAATGGGATGTCCTATTGCCCTGCCTTCTCTTTGCCTACAGAGAGGTCCCACAGAAGGGGATTGGCTACAGCCCTTTTGAACTTCTGTTTGGGCATCCAGTTAGGGGACCCCTGTGTTTAGTGAATGAGTGTTGGGAGTTACCTCTCAAACCACCTAAACAAGACATTGTGGACTATGTATTTGTGCTCCGCTCCAGGATGGCTGAGTACATGAAGAAGGCCACTAAAAACCTTGAGGCAAGTCAAGAATTGCAGAAAGCTTGGCATGACCAAAAGGCTGTTCTGACTGTTTATCAGACAGGGCAGAAAGTATAGGTGTTGGAGCCTGTGGCCTCAGCAGCCCTCCAAGACAAGTGGAGTTGACCCCATACTATACTTGAGCAGAAGGGAGAGGTCACCTACTTGGTGGACCTTGGAACTCCCAGGAGCCCCCATAGGGTGCTCCATGTAAACAGGCTCAAACCCTATGTGGACAGGGCTGACATGGGCTTGCTCATGGCTACTGATGAGGGACAGGAGGAAGAGAGTGACCCACTCCCTGACTTCCTCTCACAGAGCCCTGATGATGGATCAGTAGATGGTGTAGTCTTGGAAGACAGCCTCACTGGTCAACAGCAGATTGATTGTAGGAGGGTCCTCAATCAATACAGGCATTTGTTTTCTCTGACACCCAGTCAAACCACCCGGTGTACCCATGAAGTGGACACAGGTGGGAGTCCATCTATTAACCCCTTCGCTGCTAGGCCTCCCCCCCCCCCCCCACCCCCGTGCTAAGCCTTTTTTTGGCTATTTGGGGTAGTTCGGCCTTAGGCCCCTGTAACTTTTTTGTCACATAAGGTATCCACGCCAAATTTGCGTCCTTTTTTTCCAACATCATGGGGATTCTGGAGGGGACCCAGAAATTAGCCAAAATACAGCAAAATTTGGGGTTTTTGGGAAAAATGGGAAAAAAGTGCTGCAAATGAAAGTGTCTGTTTTTTCCCTGCAAATGGTATCAACAAAGGGTTTGTGGGGCTGAAATCACCATTTTCCCAGCTTTTAGGGACAAGCAGACTTTTGTCAGAAAACCAACATTTTTCACACAGTTTTGGCATTTTACTGGGACATAGCCTATTTTTGCAATTTTTTGTGCTTTCAACCTTTTTCCAGTTAATGGTAGAAATGGGTATGAAATCAATAATGGATCCTAGAAAGCTATACATTTTAGAAAATTAGACAAAATTCTGAATTCAGCAAGGGGTCATTTGTGTAGATCCTTCAAGGTTTCTTTATAGAAACTAACAGTTGAATATAGGAAAAATTGAAATTTAGTTGAAAAAACAGCCATTTGTGCCAACGTTTTCACCTGTAACTTCTTTTAATTATGACAGCTGTTTGAAAGCAATATACCGTGACATCCGCTGGACCTTTCTGGTTGTGGGGATATATAGGACTTGTAGGTTCACCAAGAACCCGACGAACCCAGAGCCAATAACTGAGCAGCGTCTTGCAATGGTTTTTTATTATGTACCGGGTATATAGCAATTAATTTGGGAAAATATATACATGGAAAAATCGGTATGAAAGACACCTATGTATTTCTGAAATTGTAACAAAATATAGAGTTTAGAAACAGTAGATATTTGCACATCTCCGAAATTGTGAGTACCCATACTAGCATGAGAATTATAGGACATTTTTCAAAATGACTTCTTTTTTACACATTGTCTTTCATTTGGAAGGCAGAAATGCATCGAAAGTCAATAGGTAGTAACAGTTGCTCTACAATTCTGTGTTACCCTAAGTCTCCCGATAAAAATGGTACCTCACTTGTGTGGGTAGGCATAGTGGCTGCAATAGGAAATGGCCCAAATCGCACTGTGGAGACTTCAAAATTACCTATAACAAAACTCCCTGGTTTGGGGGGGGGGGGCACCAGGGGTTTTGGCCCCGGGCTCGCCGCCATCTAGGGAAACCTACCAAACCCACACATTTCTGAAAACTAGACACCCTAGGAAGTCCAATGAGGTATGGCTTGGTGGATCCCCCAACGTTTCCCTACCCAGAATCCCCTGCAAAACTCAAATGTAGCTGAAAAAACCCACATGTTCCACATATTTTTGTGTGGAATCACCGTGGCGGTACAAATGTCCCACCCCACAGCGTTCTCCTTAGTGTCCCGAGTAAAATGATACCTCACTTGTGTCGGGAGACCTGGAGAGACCTGGGGGAATGCTGGGTGGTAGGAAATTTGTGTCAGCCCGGTGATCATACAACTTTCCCACACAGAAATGTGAGAAAGAAATTATTTTTTCAACAAAATTTGAGGTTTGCAGGGAATTCTGTGTAGGGAAATGTTGGGGGACCCATGCAAGCCATACCTTGCTGGACTCCCCCGGGTGTCTAGTTTTCAGAAATGTGTGGGTTTGGTAGGTTTCCCTGGATGGCCGCCGAGCCTGGGGTCAAAAACCAAGGTGACCCCCTTGCAAAACCAAGTTGTTTTGTGATAGGTCATTTTGCAGGACCAGTGGAGCATCAAGGACAAACGAAGATATGTCCCTTGGGGTGAAGGAGTTACTCCCCTGCATTCGTAGGCACCATAACGCAACTGACCGGTCTGCTGATCCTGAGCTCCTGCAGACTCCGAAGGCTCCAGTAACACAGGAGGTGGGTTCCACATCCCTCGAGGTTCGAGCTGTCTTCTCAGCAAGTTTGAGGTCAGAATCCCTCATGGGGGCTGCAAAACCCGAACCCCTGTGCACCTTGTACTTTTGCAAGTGCATATGCTTGTTGGTGTTTCCTGAACAAGTGCATTTGGCTATGGATATCCCCAACCTCTGGCACCATTCCCTACAAAGAACTTCGGCTTCTTCTCACTGAGTGCTCTGCAAGCTGTCGTTTTGCAAAATCGCTTGAGGTCCTCTCGCGACTCCTGTGCCTCCGGCATGTGAGTCCCATCGAGGGTCAACTTGGGCTCCCCTGGTTGCTCCAGGCCTGCCCTGACTCCCCTTGCTGTGGTGAGTCTCCTGGACCTTGCTGGTCCAGACCATAACCTTTCTTGACCTTCTTCATGGGTTGCGGTTGCCCAGGCTTGTTGGTGCTCCCGCCAGACACTGACCCCTCTGCACTCAACATCCTTTGTGGGACAGCTCGTATCCAGCTCCTGGTTGTCCTCAACATCTCCTGGTCCCCGTGGCTGCAGAGTCCATCAACACACCTGAAGAACCCGACATCGGTGAGCATTCGACTACCGAGCCCCTCCTCACTCCTGAGTGACCCAGACTTTGTCCCCTCTGGTTTCAGGTTCCTTACATCAAGCTGTGGGTTCCATCGGAAACTTTTCTTCTTTCCAGCAGTGGCATTTCTTTGAAGTCTCCCATTGAGATTGACGATGGTTACCGACACCACTTCAGCCCTATGCACCTGGCTTCCCTGGGATAGGTAACTCTGGCACTTTGGTATCCACTGGTGGGGTGGCTCTCCAACCTTCTATGATCCAAAGGGTTCCTTCGTAATCCACTGGGAATGGTCCTTAAACACTAAAACTTCAACCATGACTTTCCAATAGAATTGTACGGAGCACGCGGTCGTGTTCCCACACTGCACGCTTCCTCCGTGGGGTCCCTACTTACTCACCTTGGGTGGTTCCTTGGGGTCCCAGCGATTCTCCGTTCTCTAGACACTGTCTTGACTCGAGTTGTGGTTCTTATACCACTATTTTAGTATATGGTGTGGTCCCCCCATGGGGCCCACTGTGTATTATTGCTACTTACTGTTGATTCTGTGCTATAGTATTGTGTGATTATCTCTGTGTAGGAGATACTGTGTCGTACTAGAGAGTGTTAAATTAATAAATACATATTTTTATATAACTACTGTGTGATTCTCCTTTCATTTAACCAATACTATAAGGTTGCATTCTGGTAAAACAAGCTGCTTAACATTCCTTCAAGACTAAGCCTGAAGGCTGCTCTCCACAGCTACCACTTGGATTGCTTTCTAAGGTTATCTTTAACCTCTTAAATCACCATAAGGGTTGTTTTGACTGGTACAGGGTGCCCACTTTAATTAGTGGACAGCATATACCAGGCCAACTTCTCACAAGGGCATGTTATGGAATTAAGATGAATATCCTTTCTGAGAGTAGGACTGGATATGTCTATAATTTCAGGGTGTACACCAGTAGGGATTCCAGGATTGCCCCCCCGGTTGTCCGTCCACTTTCAGAGTTAGTGCGAAAATTGTGTGGGAACTTGCTAGAAGACTTTTTAACAAAGGTCACTATTTATATGTAGACCAATTCTACAATGGTGCGCAATTGTTCAGGGAATTGATCAAAGTGGACACTGTTGCTTGTGGCACAATACGCTATAACCATAAAGGTTACCCAAAAGAACTTGTTTGTCAAAAACTTGAGAGGGGACAGGGCAGTGCTTTGCGTAGTGATGAACATCTAGCTGTGAAGTTTTCAGTCAGGAAAGATGTCTACATGCTGACTATCATGTGAGAAGTTGGCCTGGTATATGCTGTCCACTAATTATAGTGGGCACCTTGCACCAGTCCAAACAACCCCTTATTGGAGATAGGTTAAAGACAACCTTTATTGAAAGCTATCCTAGTGGTAGCTATGGAGAGCAGCCTTCAGGCTAAGTCTTGAAGGAATGTAAAGCAGCTTGTTTTACCAGTCTATAATCTCTTGAGTGACCAAATGAAAGAGGACCACACCAGGTATATATTTAAAATATATGCATTTAGTCTTAAACACACCCTCTAGTCTCTTTATGAGGCTAGAGTTTGAAATACATAAGTTACAAGTCGAATATCAACAGTAATAGCACAAATACACGTTTGAGCCCTAGGGGTGTACCAAACCATATACCAATAAAGTGGTATAAAAACCACGACTGAGCTAGACACAAGGCCTAGAGCCTGTAGAAGTGCTTGGACCACAAGGAACCACCCAAGGTAGTGACACAGGGGACCCACGGGGGACGCGTGCAGTGTTGGAACATAGCCGTGAATCGCCGTTAACTTCTATGGGGAAAGTCGCGGTTAGGTTTTTAAAAGGAAAGGACATTTAGAGGAGGACTTGGAGCAAATCCCTTTAGAACTAGGCAGTTCTAGAGTCAATACCCACGGGAGCACCAGAGTACTCGAATTACCTCACCCAGGGAAGCCGGGTGCATAGGTGTCATTTCGTGTCGGGTTTCATCGTCGTTTTCAATGGCGATCTGCTGCAGCGGGCTGCTGGCGACCAAGTCGAAAGTGTCCGGATGGATCCAAGGGTGGATCGAAGATCTGAGGAACCTGAAAGCAGAGGGGACAGAGTCTGGGTCACTAGCCAGTGACCAGGAGGGCGATAAGCAGATGCCCACCGATGTCGGGTGCTTCAGGTAGGTTGACGGTCGTCTTGACTCTTCAGCCACGAGGTCCAGGAGGCGTTGACGATGGCCAGGAGCTGGATTCGAGCTGTCCCACAATGTCTGTCGATTGCTGCGGTGTTGGCGACCGGATTGGACCCAACAAGCCTTGGCAACGGCAAGTCACGTGGAAATGAAGAAAGGACGTTGATGCAGACCAGCAAGGTCTGGGGGACTCACCCAGCGAGGGTAAGTCAGGGCACCTCTGGAGCAACCAGGAAAGCCCAAGCAGAAGAAGAGTTGCCTTCGGGAGGGCCCACTAGGCAACGGACTAGCAACCGCGAAGGAGCCTCAAGTGGACGCACTTGGAGCTGGCTCACAGGACACTCGTGGAGTGGAGGCCAGTAATCTTCGGTGCAGTTGGTGCTGGAGACGAGGGCTACTCGGAGCCCAAAGCACAACTTTGTCGGAGACCAGGAAGAGGATGCACTTGCAAAAGTTCTTGGTGTCCAGGGGTCACGGTTCCACGTTACCCACGACAGCTACGTGCCTCAGCTTCGCTGGGGTCTCAGGGCAGCCTCAGGGAAGTCTGGAAGTCTACCTCTGGTGATGCAAAGACTTCGGCGTCCGGCGGGCGCTTCAGTGATGCAGACCGGACAATTGCTTCTTCGGTGCCTGCCAAGCAGGGGAGTCACTTCTTGACCCCAAGGGAGATTCTTCAGTCCTCTAATCTTGAAGTAGAGCGTCGAAGGTCCAGGATTCGGCTTCAGAGTTTTGTCCAGGGTAATCTAAAGTCCTAAGGACTGGGGTCCCATACTTATACCAAGTTAGGGGGTTGGACATACTCTGGGGACCCACCTATGGGAGGGTCAGGGAAGAGGGGTGGTTACACCCATTCCCTTTGTCCAGTTTCACGCCAGAGCAGGGGCAGGTAGCCCCTGCAACTGGTTTGAACGGGTCTATGCACAGGGACACCAAATGTGCCCCCAGTGCAGGACTTCAAAGCACCAGAGAGTGCTCCCGCCAAGCCCCAATACATTGTCCTGTCTGGAGAGGTGGTTACACCTCCCTGCGACAGGAAACCTATTGTCCAGGCCTCCCCTGCCGGAGTTTCGGTCAGCAGCAGGAGGCCAGATCCGTGTCTGTGGTAGCGGCATCCATTTTGTGATGCCAGGGCTCTGTAAAGTTAATACCGGGCAGCCCGGTGTGTACATGTCTCTCCCTCTAGAAGGGTGGAATGCTACCCCCGCTGCCAGAACCGGTGGGGGGGTAGTATTCCAAGATGTTTGACACCAAACACGACATGTTTTGGTACAGCCAGTCCAAAGTTAGCATTGTACCGCGAGGATATAATGCACTTAAGAGTATATGGTCAGGCTGTACCACAAACAGCATCAGAGGAGGGACTCCGAACGCTGCAGAGGGGCTCAACTCATGCAGGGGCACCCTCTCACATAAAAACCAAGCACTCTGCCCTCAGGATTGGTAAGGCCTGCCATAGGAGTGACTTATAGGTTTATATGTGTCTGCAATGGTAGTGATATAGGTAGCCTATATCACAGTAAGGGGTGCATGCACCACCCTACCCATGCTGCAGTAGCAGACCTGTGGTGTCAGTTTGGCTGGCCTTCCAGGGGTGGCATAATACATGCTTCAGCCCCTGGCAGGCCTCTGGGGTACCTATGCCCTGGGTACATAGTATACCATATACTAGGGACTTATAAGGGCACTCCAGATTCCAATCAAAGATGTACCTAAGGTACATGGAAACCATTTTAGAGAGGAAGCAGCTAGGCTGGGGTTCTGATTAGCAGGGCCCCAGCCAGACCAAAGTCGAAAAACAGTGAAGCATCAGCAAAAAGTGGGGGTACCCATGTGAAGCAGATCCTACTCTCCTACACAACACCCCCAAACGCAGGGACATTAAACTAACCTTGACCAGTTAAGTCTTCATGTTCTAAGTGGAAATACCTAGAGAGTCCATCTGCATTGGCATGGTTACTCCCAGGTCTATGTTCCACTGTAAAGTCCATCCCCTGTAGGAAATGGATCACCTAAGCAGTTTGGGATTTTCACCCTTCATTTGTTTTAGCCATAAGAGGGGCTTATGGTCTGTTTGAACAAGGAAGTGAATACCAAACAAGTATGGCCTCAACTTCTTCAGAGCCCAGACCACAGCAAAGGCCTCCCTCTCAATGGCTGACCAACGTTTCTCTCTAGGGGTCAGCCTTCTGCTAATAAAAGCTACTGGCTGATCCTGACCTTCATCATTCAATTGTGACAGTACAGCCCCTACCCCCAATTCAGATGCATCTGTTTGGACAATGAACTTCTTGGAGTAATCAGGACTCTGGAGAATGGGAGCAGTGCACATGGCCTGCTTCAGGTCATCAAATGCCTTTTGACAGCTAGCTGTCCACTGAACCTTTTTGGGCCTTTTCTTGGAAGTTAAGTCATTCAGGGGTGTCACTATTGATCCTTACCCTTTGACAAATCTCCTATAGTACCCAGTCAGGCCTAAGAAGGCTCTCACCTGAGTCTGGGTAGTGGGAGCAACCCAGTCCATGATGGTCTGGATTTTGCTCTGCAATGGTTGAACCTGGCCTCCACCCAAAAGGTGGCCCAGGTACACAACCTGACTCTGCCCTATCTGGCACTTGGTGGCCTTGATAGTGAGGCCTGCCTTTTGCAGGGACTCCAGAACATTCCTTAGGTGGACCAGGTGATCCTCCCAGGTGGAGCTAAAGACAGCAATATCATCAAGATAAGCTGCTCTGTAGGCTTCCAGACCTGTGAGAACTGTATTCACCAACCTTTGGAAAGTGGCAGGTGCATTCTTCAGACCAAAGGGCATTACCATAAATTGATAATGCCCACTAGGGGTTGAGAATGCTGTTTTTGGCTTTGCATCATCAGCTAGCCTGATCTGCCAGTAGCCAGCTGTTAGGTCAAATGTGCTTAGATACTTGGCTGAGGCCAAAGTGTCTATTAGCTCATCTGCCCTGGGTATTGGATGGGCATCAGTCCTAGTGACTGCATTGAGACCCCTGTAGTCCACACAAAACCTCATCTCTCTTCCCACCACTGGTGTGAGGTTTTGGCACGAGGACCACTGGACTAGCCCAAGGGCTATCTGAGGGTTCAATAACTCCCAAATCCAACATTTTCTGGACTTCTGTCCTGATACAGTCCCTGACATGGTCAGGTTGCCTATAAATCTTATTTTTAATAGGCAGACTGTCCCCAGTGTCCACTTCATGAGTGCACCAGGTGGTCTGACTTGGAGTCAGAGAGAACATATGTCTGAACTGATTGAGCACCTGTCTGCAATCAGTTTGCTGCTGAGCAGTGAGGCTGCCTGCCAAGGCTACACCATCCACTGACCCATCATCAGGGTTCTGTGAGAGCAGGTCAGGAGTGGGTCACTCTCTTCCTCCTGTCCCTCATCAGAAGCCATGAGCAAACCCATGTCTGCCCTGTTCACATATGGTTTCAGTCTGTTGACATGGAGAACCCTGTGGGGACTCCTGGGTGTTCCTAGGTCTACCAAATAGGTAACCTCACCCTTCTGTTCAACAATGGTATAGGGTCCACTCCATTTGTCTTGGAGAGCTGCTGGGCCACTGGCTCCAACACCCACACCTTCTATCCTGGCTGGTAAACAGTCAGTACAGCCTTTTGGTCATGCCAGGCTTTTTGGAGTTCCTGGCTAGCCTCAAGATTTTTAGTTGCCTTTTTCATGTATTCAGCCATCCAGGAGCGGAGACCAAGTACATAGTCCACTATGTCCTGCTTTGGGGGCTTGAGAGGTAACTCCCATCCTTCCTTCACCAAGCACAATGGACCCCTGACAGGGTGACCAAACAAAAGTTCAAAGGGGCTGTAGCTAACCCCTTTGAGGCACCTCCCTGTATGCAAATAAAAGGCAGGGCAAGAGTATGTCCCATCTTCGCCTAAGCTTCTCTGGGAGCCCCTTAATCATGCTCCTTCAAGGTCTTGTTGAATCTCTCAACTAAACCATTGCATTGTGGGTGATAGGGTGTGGTGAACTTGTAAGTCACTCCACACTCCTTCCACATTGCTTTCAAGTATCCAGACATAAAGTTTGCACCCCTGTCTGATGCAACCTCCTTAGGAAGCCCACCTTGAGAAAATTCACAGGAGGGCTCTTGCCACCACAGGTGCTGTAGTGGTCCTAAGGGAATAGCCTCTGGGTACCTAGTGGCATGGTCCACCACCACCAGGATAAACCTGTGCCCAGATGCTGTTTGGGGATCCATGGGACCAACAATATCAATCCCTACTCTACAAGGGAACCCCCACCACAGGTAGTGGTATCAGGGGGCCTTTGTGGTGCCACCTGCCTTCCCACTGGCTTGGCAGGTTACACAGTAGCGACAAAACTCCTTGGTGTCTTTCAGACATGTGGGGCCAGTGAAGTGAGGGACAATTCTGTCCCAGGTCTTATTCTGGCCCAGGTGACTTGCTAGGGAATATCATGGGCTAGGGTCAATAGGAAGCCCCTGAACTTCAGAGGTATAACCAACCTCCTGGTGGCACCAGGCTTGGGGTCTCTACACTCTGAGTACAAGAGTCCATCATCCCAATACACTTTATGGGGACCACTAGCATTCCAGCAGCCTCAGCAGCATCCTGCTGTCTGAGGGGTTCAAGAGAGGGGCAGCTCTGCTGCTCCTGGCTCAGATCTGCCCTGGAAGGGCCCCTGTCCCCAAGAACTCAACCTGGTCAGGCTCAAGCTCCTCGGGACAGTTCCTTCCTCAGGACTGAGATCATCCCCCTCAAGAGACTGATCTTCCTTCTGAGCCAAGGGGGAAGGCACTGCCTTAACCCTACTACTCCTCCTCTTGGATGGCACTTGGTCCATTGTTCCAGGATCCAAGGCCTATTCAGTGTTAGACATTTTGCTCTGTGACCTGGTCACAGCAAACACATCTGCAGGGATCCCAATCATTTCTGCATGGATCCTGAGCTCCACTTCTGCCCAAGCTGAAGTTTCTAGATCATTGCCAAGCAAGCATTCGACTGGTAGGTTTGCACTCATCACAACCTTCTTAAGGCCAGTTACCCCTCCCCAGGAGAAGTTAACAACTGCCAGAGTATGGTTTGTTCTGACATTGCTAGCATTGGTCACTTGGTACATTTCACCAAGTATAATCTGCCCAGGATCCACAAGATCTTGTGTCACCATGGTGACACTTGCTCCTGTGTCCCTAAATGCCAAAGCCTCTTTTCCATTGATTAATGGCTGTTGCCTGTACTTGCCCAGATTGCTGGGACTCACAGAGGAGGTCACATCCATGCCTCCATCACAGACTAGGACAGCCTGAGTGAGTTCTCTGACTAAGCCAGAGCTCATCTCATTACCCAGGGTCAACCCTACTAAACCCTTAGCTGGAGTACTCCCACCACCATTTGTAACTGTACTAGGGGGAACAGGTGCCTTAGGGGCAATGGTGGTGGCTGGAATAGAGTCTTTGGACTTGGTGCAATCACTGGTCCAGTGGGTCTTTTGCTTACAGACCTTGCACCATGGTTTCTTTTGGCCTTTTCCTTTGTTAGACTGTGAATCCCCACCTGAAGAAGATTTTTGGGTGCCTTGTGAAGACTTCTGGTCTTTACCCTTCTCCCCACCCTTATCAGAGTTTTTAGAATCTTGCTTCTTTGGGTCACCACCTTGGTTCTGTACCTTCTGCCTCACCCTGGTTCTGACCCATTTGTCTGCCTTATTTCCCAATTCTTCGGAGAGGTCAGATCAGAGTCCACCAGGTACTGATGCAACAGCTGATTTTGACAGTTATTAAGAATCTGCTCCCTCATGATAAGATTGCACAATCGTTTGAAGTGACATACCCTACTGCCCACTAACCAACCTTCCAGAGCCTTAGCAGAACAATCAACAAAGTCCACCCAGTCTTGAGTCTGTGCTTTTTGGGTATCTCTGAACTTTAACCTGTATTGTTCAAGTGGTTAGGCCAAACCCATCAATCAATGCACTCATCAAGACTGTGTAATTGTCAGCATCCTCTTCTCTAACAGAGAGGAGCTTATCTCCTACCTTTGTCTGCAAAGGAGAGCCAGCAAGATTGCTGCCCACTGCTCCTGAGGGACCCTCTGTACTTTACAGGCCCTCTCTAGAGCAGTTATCCATTTGTGGATGTCATCCCCACTCTGGTAGGGAGGGACAATCTTGCTCAGGTTTCTATGGTCATAAGACCTTTCCCTATCTCTGGGAAATTGCTGCCACCATGGGACTCCTAGTCCCAACTTTTTCTTTGTCTATAAAGATCTAGGGACTCCTGTCTATAGCCAACTGCTGTTTTCTGAGCTCAAGCTGGGCTTGTTCATACTGAAGCAGTCTCTTTTTCCTTTCATGAGAGGATTCCTCCTATGAGAAGAAACAGAGGTCCCTATTGAGGTGTCAGAGTGGTTAGACTCCTGAGAAGGAGATCTAGACCTTCTGGGCACACTCCCAACTCATCCTCAGGAGTAGCTGCATTGTCCAGGTCAGGATCATTGTCATCCCCCTGGCCAGTTTCAGAGGTCAGGTCCTGGGCATTTTCATCCCTGGCCCCTCCCTCATCTTCTGCCCCACCCTCTCTGCTCTACCCTTGCAGACCCTATGGGTCTTCTAAGATCATCTAGCAGAGCATCTCCAGGAGACGTTAGGTGTTGGCACTTTGCCTGTCTTCAACTTCCTAACCTTGCACAACTCTCTTAATTCCAAGAATGAGAGGTTGTCATATCTGGATGGCAGGAGCCCACTGGTTCCTGGCAGTGAAGACATTACTAGTGTGGTGTGGTGTATGCACTGCAAAACACACAAGATGATGGACGGAATGTTGCACAATGGCAAACATTCACCCCCAGTCACAGATCTGGGTTTAATCCATTGTTATTTTGCTTCACTACGCCACCCCAGTTCAGACATGGCCATATGCAATCAGTCTTGACCCTGTGCCTCATGGGAACAGTCCAGACCGAACTGCCAAGCCATGTCTTCTCTGACCGGAATCAAGCATCCTAGGGACCGGGTTTCGGGCATTCAGCCCTCATCAGCCAGGATAGCCTGAGCTCCAGTGGCGCAGTGAGCACGGGACCCACTTCTGGGCATACCCTTCCCACTTGAGGCTGAATTGCAAAAACACACAAGATGATGGATGGAATGTTTGCACAATGGCAAACATTCACCCCCAGTCACAGATCTGGGTTTAATCCATCGTTATTTTGCTTCACCACGCCACCCCAGTTCAGACATGGCCATATGCAAATCAGTCTTGACCCTGTGCCTCATGGGAACAGTCCAGACCGAACTGCCAAGCCATGTCTTCTCTGGACTCGGAATCAAGCATCCTAGGACCGGGTTTCGGGCATTCAGCCCTCATCAGCCAGGATAAGCTTGACTCCAGTGGCGCAGTGAGCACGGGACCCACGTCTGGGCATACCCTTCCCACTTGGGGCGAATTGCAAAACACACAAGATGATGGACGGAATATTGCACAATGGCAAACATTCACCCCCAGTCACAGATCTGGGTTTAATCCATCGTTATTTTGCTTCACCACGCCTACCCCAGTTCAGACATGGCCATATGCAAATCAGTCTTGACCCTGTGCCTCATGAGAACAGTCCAGACCGAACTGCCAAGCCATGTCTTCCTGGACCGGAATCAAGCATCCTAGGACCGGTTTCGGGCATTCAGCCCTCATCAGCCAGAATAGCCTGACTCCAGTGGCGAAGTGAGCACGGGACACACGTCTGGGCATACCCTTCCCACTTGGGGCGAATTGCAAAACACACAAGATGATGGACGGAATGTTGCACAATGGCAAACATTCACCCCCAGTCACAGATCTGGGTTTAATCCATCGTTATTTTGCTTCACCACGCCACCCCAGTTCAGACATGGCCATATGCAAATCAGTCTTGACCCTGTGCCTCATGGGAACAGTCCAGACCGAACTGCCAAGCCATGTCTTCCCTGGACCGGAATCAAGCATCCTAGGACCGGTTTGGTATTCAGCCCTCATCAGCCAGGATAGCCTGACTCCAGTGGCGCAGTGAGCACGGGACCCACGTCTGGGCATACCCTTCCCACTTGGGGCAAATTGCAAAACACACAAGATGATGGACAGAATGTTGCACAATGGCAAACATTCACCCCCAGTCACAGATCTGGGTTTAATCCATCGTTATTTTGCTTCTCCACGCCACCCCAGTTCAGACATGGCCATATGCAAATCAGTCTTGACCCTGTGCCTCATGGGAACAGTCCAGACCGAACTGCCAAGCCATGTCTTCCCTGGACCGGAACCAAGCATCCTAGGACCGGTTTCGGGCATTCAGCCCTCATCAGCCAGGATAGCCTGACTCCAGTGGCGCAGTGAGCACGGGACCCACGTCTGGGCATACCCTTCCCACTTGGGGCGAATTGCAAAACACACAAGATGATGGACGGAATGTTGCACAATGGCAAACATTCACCCCCAGTCACAGATCTGGGTTTAATCCATCGTTATTTTGCTTCACCATGCCACCCCAGTTCAGACATGGCGATATGCAAATCAGTCTTGACCCTGTGCCTCATGGGAACAGTCCAGACCGAACTGCTCAAGCCATGTCTTCCCTGGACCGAATCAAGCATCCTAGGACCGGTTTCGGGCATTCAGCCCTCATCAGCCAGGATAGCCTGACTCCAGTGGCGCAGTGAGCACGGGACCCACGTCTGGGCATACCCTTCCCACTTGGGGCGAATTGCAAACACACACAAGATGATGGACGGAATGTTGCACAATGGCAAACATTCACCCCCAGTCACAGATCTGGGTTTAATACATCGTTATTTTGCTTCACCACGCCACCTCCAGTTCAGACATGGCCATATGCAAATCAGTCTTGACCCTGTGCCTCGTGGGAACAGTACAGACTGAACTGCCAAGCCATGTCTTCCCTGGACCGGAATCAAGCATCCTAGGACCGGTTTCGGGCATTCAGCCCTCATCAGCCAGGATAGCCTGACTCCAGTGGCGCAGTGAGCACGGGACCCACGTCTGGGCATACCCTTCCCACTTGGGGCGAATTGCAAAACACACAAGATGATGGACGGAATGTTGCACAATGGCAAACATTCACCCCCAGTCACAGATCTGGGTTTAATCCATCGTTATTTTGCTTCACCACGCCACCCCAGTTCAGACATGGCCATATGCAAATCAGTCTTGACCCTGTGCCTCAGTGGGAACAGTCCAGACCGAAATGCCAAGCCATGTCTTCCCTGGACCGGAATCAAGCATCCTAGGACCGGTTTCGGGCATTCAGCCCTCATCAGCCAGGATAGCCTAACTCCAGTGGCGCAGTGAGCACGGGACCCACGTCTGGGCATACCCTTCCCACTTGGGGCGAATTGCAAAACACACAAGATGATGGACGGAATGTTGCACAATGGCAAACATTCACCCCCAGTCACAGATCTGGGTTTAATCCATCGTTATTTTGCTTCACCACGCCACCCCAGTTCAGACATGGCCATATGCAAATAAGTCTTGACCCTGTGCCTCATGGGAACAGTCCAGACCAAACTGCCAAGCCATGTCTTCCCTGGACCGGAATCAAGCATCCTAGGACTGGTTTCGGGCATTCAGCCCTCATCAGCCAGGATAGCCTGACTCCAGTGGCACAGTGAGCACGGGACCCACGTCTGGGCATACCCTTGCCACTTGGGGCGAATTGCAAAACACACAAGATGATGGACGGAATGTTGCACAATGGCAAACATTCACCCCCAGTCACAGATCTGGGTTTAATCCATCGTTATGTTGCTTCACCACGCCACCCCAGTTCAGACATGGCCATATGAAAATCAGTCTTGACCCTGTGCCTCATGGGAACAGTCCAGACCGAACTGCCAAGCCATGTCTTCCCTGGACCGGAATCAAGCATCCTAGGACCGGTTTCGGGCATTCAGCCCTCATCAGCCAGGATAGCCTGACTCCAGTGGCGCAGTGAGCACGGGACCCACGTCTGGGCATACCCTTCCCACTTGGGGCGAATTGCAAAACACACAAGATGATGGACAGAATGTTGCACAATGGCAAACATTCACCCCCAGTCACAGATCTGGGTTTAATCCATCGTTATTTTGCTTCACCACGCCACCCCAGTTCAGACATGGCCATATGCAAATCAGTCTTGACCCTGTGCCTCATGGGAACAGTCCAGACCAAACTGCTAAGCCATGTCTTCCTGGACCGGAATCAAGCATCCTAGGACCGGTTTCGGGCATTCAGCCCTCATCAGCCAGGATAGCCTGACTCCAGTGGCGCAGTGAGCACGGGACCCACGTCTGGGCATACCCTTCCCACTGGGGCGAATTGCAAAACACACGAGATGATGGACGGAATGTTGCACAATGGCAAACATTCACCCCCAGTCACAGATCTGGGTTTAATCCATCGTTATTTTGCTTCCACCACGCCACCCCAGTTCAGACATGGCCATATGCAAATCAGTCTTGACCCTGTGCCTCATGGGAACAGTCCAGACCGAACTGCCAAGCCATGTCTTCCCTGGACCGGAATCAAGCATCCTAGGACCGGTTTCGGGCATTCAGCCCTCATCAGCCAGGTGTATGCACTACCTACTCTAGTGTGGCCTACAAAACTCTCTTGAGTTGTAGAAAGGGTGTGCTATCCCTTAACACACAACTCTAAGTTCAGTAGAACTTACTGTATCCTAAGCTTGAATTATATGTACCTAAGGTACCCTTAGTGGTTTTCAGTTGATCAATTCAATTGAGATTATCTGGTAAAACAATAGCAAGCTGGAATCCCACACGCTGCACACCAATGTGAGAAGTTGGCCTGGTATATGCTGTCCACTAATTATAGTGGGCACCTTGCACCAGTCCAAACAACCCCTTATTGGAGATAGGTTAAAGACAACCTTTATTGAAAGCTATCCTAGTGGTAGCTATGGAGAGCAGCCTTCAGGCTAAGTCTTGAATGAATGTAAAGCAGCTTGTTTTACCAGTCTATAATCTCTTGAGTGACCAAATGAAAGAGGACCACACCAGGTATATATTTAAAATATATGTATTTAGTCTTAAACACACCCCTCTAGTCTATTTATGAGGCTAGAGTTCGAAGTACATAAGTTACAAGTCGAATATCAACAGTAATAGCACAAATACACGTTTGAGCCCTAGGGGCGTACCAAACCATATACCAATAAAGTGGTATAAGAACCACGACTGAGCTAGACACAAGGCCTAGAGCCTGTAGAAGTGCTTGGACCACAAGGAACCACCCAAGGTAGTGACACAGGGGACCCACGGGGGACGCGTGCAGTGTTGGAACACAGCCGCGAATTGCCGTTAACTTCTATGGGGAAAGTCGTGGTTAGGTTGTTAAAAGGAAAGGACACTTAGAGGAGGACTTGGAGCAAATCCCTTTAGAACTAGGCAGTTCTAGAGTCAATACCCACAGGAGCACTGGAGTACTCGAGTTACCTCACCCAGGGAAGCCGGGTGCATAGGTGTCTTTTCGTGTCGGGTTTCGTCGTCGTTTTCAATGGCGATCTGCTGCAGTGGGCTGCTGGCGACCAAGTCGAAAGTGTCTGGATGGATCCAAGGGTGGATCGAAGATCTGAGGAACCTGGAAGCAGAGGGGACAGAGTCTGGGTCACTAGCCAGTGACCAGGAGGGCGATGAGCAGATGCCCACCGATGTCGGGTGCTTCAGGTAGGTTGACGGTCGTCTTGACTCTTCAGCCACGAGGTCCAGGAGGTGTCGACGATGGCCAGGAGCTGGATTCGAGCTGTCCCACGACGTTTGTCGATTGCTGCGGTGTTGGCGACCGGATTGGACCCAACAAGCCTTGGCAATACAAGTCACGTGGAAATGAAGAAAGGACGTTGATGCAAACCAGCAAGGTCTGGGGGACTCACCCAGCGAAGGTAAGTCAGGGCACCTCTGGAGCAACCAGGAAAGCCCAAGCAGAAGAAGAGTTGCCTTCGGGAGGGCCCACTAGCCAACGGACTAGCGACCGCGAAGGAGCCTTGAGTGGACGCACTTGGAGCTGGCTCACAGGACACTCGTAGAGTGGAGGCCAGTGATCTTCGGTGCAGTCGGTGCTGGAGGCGAGGGTTACTTGGAAACCAAAGCACAACTTCGTGGGAGACCAGAAAGAGGATGCACTTGCAAAAGTTCTTGGTGTTGAGGGGTCACGGTTTCACGTTACCCACAACAGCTACGTGCCTCAGCTTCGCTGGGGTCTCAGGGTAGCCTCGGCGAAGTCTGGAAATCTACCTCTGGTGATGCAAAGACTTCGGCGTCCGGCGGGAGCTTCAGCGATGCAGACTGTACAATTGTTTCTTCGGTGCCTGCCAAGCAGGGGAGTCACTCCTTGACCCCAAGGGAGATTCTTCAGTCCTCTAATCTTGTAGTAGAGCGTCGAAGGTCCAGGATTCGGCTTCAGAGTTTTGTCCAGGGTAATCTAAAGTCCTAAGGACTGGGGTCCCATACTCATACCAAGTTAGGGGGTTGGACATCCTCTAGGGACCCACCTATGGGAGGGTCAGGGAAGAGGGGTGGTTACACCCATTCCCTTTGTCCAGTTTCGCGCCAGAGCAGGGGCAGGTAGCCCCTGCAACCGGTTTGAACTGGGCTATGCACAGGGACACCAAATGTGCCCCCAGTGCAGGACTTCAAAGCACCAGAGAGTGCTCCCGCCCAGCCCCAATACACATTGTCCTGTCTGGGGAGGTGGTTACACCTCCCTGCGACAGGAAACCTATTGTCCAGGCCTCCCCTGCCGGAGTTTCGGTCAGCAGCAGGAGGCCAGACCCGTGTCTGTGGTAGCGGCATCCATTTTGTGATGCCAGGGCTCTGTAAAGTTAATACCGGGCAGCCTGTTGTGTACATGTCTCTCCCTCTAGAAGGGTGGAATGCTACCCCCGCCGCCAGAACTGGCGGGGGGGTAGTATTCCAAGATGTTTGACACCAAACACAACATGTTTTGGTGCAGCCAGTCCAAAGTTAACATTGTACCGCGAGGATATAATGCACTTAAGAGTATATGGTCAGGCTGTACCACAAACAGCATCAGAGGAGGGACTCCGAACGCTGCAGAGGGGCTCTGCTCATGCAGGGGCACCCTCTCACATAAAAACCAAGCACTCTGCCCTCAGGATTGGTAAGGCCTGCCATAGGAGTGACTTATAGGTTTATATGTGTGTGCAATGGTAGTGATATAGGTAGCCTATATCACAGTAAGGGTGCATGCACCACCTTACCCAGGCTGCAGTAGCAGACTTGTGGTGTCAGTTTGGCTGGCCTTCCAGGGGTGGCATAATACATGCTTCAGCCCCTGGCAGGCCTCTGGGGTACCTATGCCCTGGGTACATAGTATACCATATACTAGGGACTTATAAGGGCACTCCAGATTCCAATCAAAGATGCACCTAAAGTACATGGAAACCATTTTAGAGAGGAAGCAGCTAGGCTGGGGTTCTGATTAGCAGGGCCCCAGCCAGACTAAAGTCGAAAAACAGTGAAGCATCAGCAAAAAGTGGGGGTACCCATGTGAAGCAGATCCTACTCTCCTACATATCATCCATGATAAAAGTACTTCACATTTGACTATGTGGGGTCAGGGTTGCTGAAGTGTGCAAACTTGTGTGCATTTTAGACTATAATAGGCTCATGGTTGGTGTTGATAGAGTAGATCAGAGGTTGAAACCTTACACTGCTCTTCGTAAGGCTTACATTTGGTATAAGAAGTTGGCTATCCATCTTTTCCACTTAGCAACCTTTAATGCTTTTGTTATATTTAAGGATTGTTCTCCAGAGTCAAAGATGAAAAGTGTTAAGTTTCAGGAATCTATGATAGTTAGCCTTGTTGTAGTGGAACAGGTAAGTGTTCTTAGAGTTGGAGTGGTGGAGGATGTGACTAGATTGAAAGATCGCCACTTTGCTGATCACATTCCTCCCACGTCCAAAAAAGACTTTCCCAGTATGAGATGTATGAATGAATGAAAAGTTAATTGTTTGATTAATTAAAACCTTACAATATATATGCAGTAAAAATTTGGGCATCGAGTTCGTTGTACTGTTTACATATTATGTCCATCCTACATTACATTCTATTAGTTTTTGGTGTTCTAATTTAATTCTCAGTCGCGTTAAGAACTTTACAAAAGCTGAAGTTAAAATTATATCGTCAGTATGGAGGCATCTTATCAGAGCTTGTCTGCAACTCCTTATTTCCCGAACATTAAAATGTCTCTTAAGAATAGATATTCTTTCAACTTTCAGTTCTGGACAAGCACAAAGGAGGTGCATAATGTTCTCTTCACCAAGTTTACATAAGCTACAGGTCGTTGGTCCATCTGTACTCAACCATGGCATTAGGCGACTTGTGCCCGGAAATACTCCAAAGCGAGCTTTTATAAATATTTGTTTGTACTTCACAGACCAAGGAATTTCAAGGTACGGTTGAACTTTTACCTTGGTATAGCCATTCATTAGAGGCCACGCATGTTTTCTTTTTGAGAAGGTATCTTTATCCAAGAGAAGTGATAAATGTTTTGTTGTACTATTAATAACTTTTTTAAATGAGTTCAAGGTAATTGGCATTTCCCAGACCGAGTTTACTGAATATTCCTCTAATGATGTAAATAGGTATTTCCTCGCCTGGGTTTTCCAATTTAAGTTTATTTCCTGCCACAATAATTTGGACATTTGGTTTACAGTATCCGTTTTTATCCTTTTCCACACTTTAACAAATTGGCCTTTTCGCGCAAGTGCCTGATTAGTTATCCCAAATTCCATTCGTATCTGCGCGGGTGATGCATTATGTGGAATTAAAAAGAGGGCTTTATAGATTTTCGTGACTGCATTGTTGATTATGACTGAGTCTATTCCACACAATGCTTCACTTCCATATGTTAGAGTTGGCAAAAGTTTTGCTGATATTACTTTTAACAATGGTCCAAAACTCTGCCCTCCTATGAGTATGAGTATGAGATGTAGAGTATGTACGAAGAAGTGCGCAGAAGGAGACTTGTGCGTACTGCCTGAGTGTCCTTCTAAACCTGCGCTGTGTGTGCCTGCTTGTTTTAGAATGTACCACACGCAAAAGAGTTTTTGAGAGCATCCGTAACTGTAAAAGTAAACTGCCTGGCCTGTATTGTTTTATATTTTTTGTTCAGTTTCAAGGTTGGCATTAGTGCGATGTATTTAGTTAGAGCTTTTGTGTTTGTAGTTTTGTATCAACTTACAATTGGTTTGTGCTTTCTTTCTGCTAAAAAATAAAATGTGATGGTGGTATGTGTAGACTGGTGCTTGTCTGGCGGTGTGCATGGATTGATGCTTGGCTGGTGGTGTGCATGGACTGGCGCTTGGCTGGCGGTGTGTGTGGAGTGGCGCTTGGCCGGCAGTATGTGTGGACTGGCTCTTGGCTGGCGGTGTGTATGGACTGGCGCTTGGCTGGTTGTGTGTGTGGACTGGGGCTTGGCAGGTGGTGTGTGTGGACTTGCTCTTGGCTGGCAGTGTGCGTGGACTGGCACTTGGCTGGCCTTTTGTGAGTTGTGCGTTTCTGCAATGTACTATACACACTGGTAACCAAACGCCAGTCTACTCACTCTGTCAGCCGGTGTGGTTGCTGTGTCAGGCATGTGGGCCTATGAAAGTGATGGGTCCTTGAATGGCGCTGTTTGTTGATATGAGTGTTGTAATGTGTTGAGCCCACGGCTGGGGACATGAATGGTCTTGTGTGTGTCATGTATGAACAGTGTGTGAATGGCCTGTAAAGCGGTTGGGGCCTTGATTTGGCTTTACAGCTCACGAGCTGTGAGTCACTGGTTCAGTTTTTGACCTTCTAATTATTAACAGTGCTTTTCATTTTTGTGAAATCTCTTGTTAATAAAAATATATATACTGAACCATCACTCGTGCCAAATTCAACCAGTATGTGTGTGTATTTGAGAAATAGATGGTTGTGCAGTAATAGTTGTCTTTTCTGTCTTTCTCTGCCAAGGTGCACAATGTGTCTAGGGAAAATCTACCAACTCTAGATATTTTCATTAACTTAACACCCAGGGAGTAAATAGTGGTATCTCTCTCGTGGATCCCAACAAGTTTTCTTACCCACAATGCCCTGCAAACCTCAAAATGTGACTAACATCACACAATGTTCTTGCATTACTGTGCCATAATCTTCCAGAATCTGAAAGAAACCACAAATTTCCTACCACCCAGTGTTCCCCCGGGTCTCCCAATACAAATTCTGCCTCACTTGTGTGGGTGGGCCAAGTACCTGTGACAGGGAAGGGCTCAAAACTTATTGTGGAGACATCAAAATTACCCATCACAAAATGACCTTGTTTTGAAGGGGGTACACTGTGTTTTTGATCCTGGGCTCGACGCCCATCTAGGGAAACCTACCAAACGCAGAAAGTTCTGAAAACTAGACACCTGGGGGAGTCCAGAGAGGTGTGTCTTGCATGGACCCCCAACTTTTTCCTACCCAGAATCACCTGCATGCCTCAAATTTAGCTAAAAAAATCAAATTTTCCTCACATTTCTGTGAGGGAAAGTTGTGGGATCACTGGTCTGACACAAATTTCCTACGACCCAGTGATTTCCCATGTCTCCTGATAAAAATGCTACCTCACTTGTGTGGGTGGGCCAAGTACCTGCGACAGGGAAGAGGCCAACACATATTGTGGAGACATCAAAATTATCTATCACAAAACAACCCGGTTTTGCAAGGGGGTCACCTGCAGTTTTGGTCCCGGGCTCGGCGCCCATCTAGGTAAACCTACCAAACCCAGACAGTTCTGAAAACTAGACACCGCGGGGAGTCCAGGGAGGTGTGGCTTGCGTGGATCCCTCAACGTTTTCCTCCCCAGAATTCCCTGCAAACTCAAATTTAGCTAAACAAAAACACATTTTTCTTACATTTCTGTGTGGGTTCACTGCGCCGGCACAAATTTCCTACCACCCTGTGTTCCCCTTGGTCTCCCCAGCAAAATGATACCTCACTTGTGTGGGTGGGCTAAGTGCCATGACATGTGTCCCGTGCAGGCCCATTGTCATTTTCCTTATGTTAGCCTGAGCAAGTTGCAAGCCGCACTCTACTTTACACACTTTACTATACAACCATATTTTGATTTGTGCCACACTGTTCTTTCACACAGAACCTGCTGTTGTCTCTGTGTTCTGTTTTTACCTGGGATTTATTCTGAACACTGTAGACAAGGTCAAACAACAATGGGGCACATGCATCAAAGGTTTTTGCGATCGCAAACGGTGCGAATCGCAAAAATCGGCCGTTTGCGATCGCAAATTGGCCTTTGGAGATGCATGAAAGTGTTTCCTATGCGCAATTTAAGAATTCGCAATTAATTGCGAATTCCTAAATTGACAGTGCATTTAAGGAATCGCAATTTGCGATTCCTTAAATGCAATGCTAGAAGCACTTTCAAATAGCGATTTCGCTATTTGGGACCGCAAATTACAGACAAATCAAACTTGTCTGTAATTTGCAAAACCTTCGAAAAATGCTCTAAAATGCATTTTTTAAGTTTTAGGTTACACACACACATGCCCTTGGGGCATGTGTGTGCGCAACATGGGTGCACATCACAATTTCAGGGTGCAACAGGGTGTCATTTTGACACCCTGGCACCCTTGAAATTGCATTCTCAATTTGCGATTCTCTAATTGCGAATCGCTAATTGAGAATGTCTTCCCATTCATTCCTATGGGCCTCTAGGCCCATAGGAATTAATGGGGAGGTATTCCTTAATTGCAACTCGCAATTAGCGAGTCGCAATTAAGGAATGTTTAGGAATCGCTATTTTTATAGCGATTCCTACATGCATAGGCTTTTGCGATTCCTTAATTGCGATTCCTTAATAATCGCAATTAAGGAATCGCAAAGCCTACCTTGATGCATGTGCCCCAATGTCCCTAATTATTCTGTTCTGGTCAGGCTCTTGCACCTAGAAAAAACACACAAATGCAGCTGTTGTTTGGGAACATGTACCCTTTGTCATATAGGTATGCACAGACATGCAAAGGCACACTTGGAGATCGCAACTACACCTTAGAGGTAGAACTTTCATCTGTGCATGCTAAGGTACGGGGTCCGCTACAAACACCCAGAGATCTTCTGATATATAATCAGTTTACTTCTGTAGAACGGGAGAGGGGTTAGTCTACCCTTTCTAATATAATGACAGCTCCTTTCATGAATTATGGATTACTTACTATGCTGACCGTATTTGTATTAGGCATTTTCTTACTTGTTGTGGCATGTATACTGCATACTACAGCACAATTGTTAAAATAAAATTTTTAAACTTTCCTCGTGTCTCTTTCAGAAATTATTGTGGACAAATACGAGTGTGAGCGAAAGGGTGTGTCCTGTCACCACGATTCCTCAGAGGGTCGGGAGTGTCGTGTTCTGGGGTGTCTAATAACTTGTTTCTCTTTGAGTGAGTAGGAGGACAAGTGGGACACTATAGCTAGTCAGTCCTGGGCTCATGGGGATGAAGGGGGTAGGATGACTCATTCCCTGCCTACTAAGGTTCTATGGTCCCAAGCATAGTTCTGTGACTCCACAGAATCCCTGCAACATGACGCCACCAACGTTTGGTCTGGTACTTATTTGCGCGACCCCTGCATAGCGCTTGTGCTTGTCGACAATACTCTCACGCCGTTTTCTAGAGACATCATAGTGAGGGGGCTTAACCTCCTCAGTTTATGGAAAACGTCCGCTTCCTGTAGAATTTTCAAGCTTGAAATGTAAAAGGTTTATTACTCACTTTTGTGCTATTGTTTGAATACCTTCCTATTCCATATAACACATCCCATTGCGATTCCAGCTCATTGCCACTCAGCGGTATCTCAGCACATGTTACAGCGTGGAGTCCCCAACGCGGGGTCCGCTGTTATTTTCGTAGTCAAAGTTTTTTTACTCCTGGGTTACGTTTCCTGCTATTGATGCGAATGATAATACTTTTCATTCTTATTCTGTGGCCAATGTTCCTGCGGCTTATCGTACTTATGTGGTCACTGAGCTTCCTCTTTCGGCCTGGGAGCACCACATTTGGTTTAATGGGGCCCTTCCCCATCCTCTTGCTTCTGTTCGAATGGGCCCCTTAAGTAATGATGGGGCCACATGGCCGGTATTGGCCGGTTTTACTCCATACCCACATTATCCTACCGCTACTACTGTGGTGGATGTACGTTTGTTGTACGCTCAAGTGGTCCATCTGTATAGACGCTTGATTCAATTTGCTGTCCGTGCCTTTCAGGCGGCCCCACCTGGCGCTGCGCCTCCTGCGTAGGCTCCGCATGGTGGAGGGCTTGTTATTAGCCCTGTAATTATCAACTCTGTTATGATCAAACATCCCCTTAATCATGAAGAATTTCCTTTTTGGATTGCTAAAAAAATTGATCAGCTTGATGCTGTTTTTCCCCTCGCGGATCCTCTGGAGAACCATAGGATCCTTACCATGTGTTTGCTTAGTGGTCTGATTCCTCCTTTGGCTGACTGCAACACCTGGGGGATGGTGTTTGCTACAGTGTATACACTTTGTTATGGCACCCCCTCGATGAGCGTTCTTCTAAACGTTTTCAAACATGTACAGAATGTACATGGGGAAGGTCCTGCCCTAGATTTGGGGATGAAGCTAGTGGGTAACTTTCCCGTAGTCTCCGAAATGATTCTTTCTAATGTTAAAGGTGAGGCAGTATCCTTGATTATACGCCAGCGACTTTCTGCCATGGCTGCAGTTGACCGCGAGTATGAGTTGCCTGTTTTTATTTCTGAAGTTTATACTTCTTTAGGTCGTAATAATGTGGTTATGTTATGTTTGGGCAACACACCATCTGCGCAATCTTTGGGCAAAACTCCTCCTGAAAAGTTTAGCCGTCTGGTCTTTCCTAAGAAGTCATGGGATAAGTCTAGACAACAACAACAGAAGCCTAGGTCTTGTGGCCTATCACTGTCGGCTGACGCTTCTGAACGGCAATATGATTTGCGTGATCATGCTAAAATTAAAACTCGGGAGCTTTTTCAGGTTCCTGATCCTCATTCTCTTTGTTCCTTTCAGGCATCGTCTGATTAACAGTTCCACAGAGGCGGGAGGCAGAATCGCAGACAAGGCAAGTCTCTGCCCCCCAAATGGGACATGCAGCATTCCTTTATTGTCAAGGTCAAGAGGGAGGATCCGCCTCCATATAGAACCCCTTTCCAAAAGAAGGAAGTTGCTGCTTTAACTGCAAAATATCTGGTATATCTGCATACCAGATGGTGAGATTCCTTCTCCTGGGCAGGAGTTGGGCGGTGACACTCCTCGACAGCACAGCGGAAGTTACCATAGAGCGTCAGACACTCTGCCAGTTTCTGGAGGCGAGAGCAACTGACACCTTTGTAAAAGTTGAAACCGCGGACATCCGCGTAGCACCCTCTGATACAATCTATTGTTTAGATATTCACGGTGAAGGTGAATTTTTATGCACCATTAATGCTATTTTCTGAGAGAACTTGACTTCTTCTTATGACATTTTGCTGGCGGAGGTCGATTGCCCTTCTACCTTTGTTCTTCCGTGTCCCCACGGTGAGGAGGTAATTTTCCTTTCTTTTTTACATCTTGTTCCTGATAAAATTAAACATGCATATGCTTCTTTATGAGCCCTTGTTTTGGCCCCGACCTTATACCACAACTAGGCTGGTTGGTATAAGGATTCTCCACTACATGTTATTCCAATACATTCCACTCCTCAACCTCAGCCTCAATATCCAATTCAACGTGACGCTAAAGTGTCCGTTAAAGACATCTTTTTATTTTTTGGAAAATCGTTTTTATTGGCATTTATATAACACTCTTATCTGAAACTCTCAACACAGTTACATTTCCATAGTGAGATCAACATGTTACATAATGTGGTTATCAGTTATAATTCACTTTACAGTGTACACATCATTTTTATCCAATGTAAGAAATAGCAAATCAGTAATGATGACATTGTGGCTTAAGTCCAGCCCAGCAGTCTCTGAAGGTTTTAGCCGGAAAGCAAATCAGTCGCTCACCAGAGGGAATAAAGAAACCCTGGGGAGTGGTCGGGTTATTGTCCATAGCATTCTATCAGAGCATGCAAAACATGGAGACTATCGGAACCTATTACTTAGGCTACACTGTCAGTGATTATGCAGAATAGGATAGAAGCCATAGTGAGAAATAAAGAAAACCAATAGCACGAATTCCTTGTCTTCATGTAATATAAAACAAAACAATGATCTATAACAAAAACAAAACCACCAGAGGTCTGCTATTAGCTCAGAGATCTGTCATCAGCTAAATGCTGCTACTTGGGGGCCCGGGGGGAGGCCCCCCAAATGGAGGGGGAGAAGGGAGAACAAGGGCGGCAGGGGGACCTGGACAGCCACTCCCTAAACCATCAAGGACTACATCTGGTACATGAGCCGGGTGTCTGCGGGTCCCTAGTACAGAATTCACTCAACCACCCCCCAACCCCCACGACGTGGGTGTCTATTCTCACCCATCAGAGTCGGTGGTGCTCGAATGCGTGGTCAAGTCAGATGAGTGTTGCGTGTCCCACACCTTCACTAGTTCCGCCCAGAGCTCAGCTAATGGTTTACGCCGCTTCGTGTCCTTATCCTCTCTAATCAATGCCTGCTCCTCCGCTCTAGCCCAGCAAGTAACATCCTGTTCCCAATGTACCACTAGAGGGGGTTGCTTCGCCTTCCATCTAAGTGCCAGTCTACGTTTGGCTAAGAGAAAGGCCAGATCTATGAATCTATGACTAAGTCTTTTGGCTTTAGGTCTCGGAAAGAGGCCCACAAGGCAGACCTCCGGACAGCATGCCAGGGTGCGTGATAAAATGTTGTTAAGTATATTGACAATCTCCGGCCAATAGCCGGAAAGTGCAGGACAGGCCCAAACCATGTGATCAAAGTCAGCATCTCCTTGTGAGCATCTGGCACAGGCCTGGGTATCACTCCCATATACTACATTCAATCTGTGTGGGGTAAAGTAAGTTCTATGAAGCATGTTGAATTAGATAAATTTAAAAGCGGCATTCCTGGATACTTTTTTGGGACTACCTAAAACTTTTTTCCATTCTCAGTAAGCTACCTATTTAAGGCAGTCTCCCACTTGCTCCGCAGGTGTGGCAGTGGTCGTTATGTAGTCTCCATTATGGCTTGGTAAAGCCACTTCACTAGATGTCCTGCCAATCCTAACGTTACCATGGCCTGAAGGGTTGCATGGGTGATCGGTTCTGTCAGATCCGGCCCCCACAGTACTACTAGAGCTCCGCTGGTGGCAGTTCGTGGTATTCCAAGAAGTCTTCCAATGGTAGGAGGTCACCATCACGGTAGAAGTCACCCACAGTCCGTATTCCTGCATCTTCCCAGCCTGTCAATTGTCTTTGTGGAAGGGGGGACCCATTCCCACTTGTGGGAATCCAGCTAGGGGGATGTCTGGCGCATAAAGCGGTGTATCTTTGGAACGCATCGTGCATCTGTCCCAGCACGCCATTGCCACCGAAAGTAACGTTCCCATTGGTTTGATTCTCTGGCGACGGTTAAGCATTCTAGGAATCAAGACCGTTTGCACTGAACCAGCTGGCAGTGACAGCGTTTCTAAGCCTCTCCCATCAAGCCACCTGGCCAGCCACTGAAGCTGTGCTGCCAAATAGTAGGCCTCAAAATCAGGAGCCCCCAATCCACCCCCTGCCAGCGTGAGTCGCAAAGTCTGCAGAGAAACTCTATTGCGTCCCCCGTCCCACACCAGATCTCTCAGAAGCCCATCCAGTGTCTTGAACCAGCTTTTTGGAACAACTACTGGTAGATTAACAAAATAATAAAGGAGCCGTGGTAACATCACCATCTTTGATAGTGCCACCCTTGCCATAGTTGACAACTTCAGTGTGCACCAAAAGGACACAGTTGTCCCCAAGGCTCTCAAGGCTCCACCCAGATTACCTTCAAAAAGTTCAGGCTGATTGTGGTAAATCTGGATCCCCAAATATTTAAAGGAGGTAGGCGCCCATTCCAAATCCAATGAGAGGGCCAGCGGCCTAGACAGAGCTGGGCGCAGTGGGAAAACACAGGTCTTCCTCTTATTAACACGAAGGCTAGAAAACCCAGTAAATTCCTCCAAAATACTCAGTATCAGTGGGAGATTGCGGGTCCCATTTCCAAGGTAGATTAGGATGTCGTCTGCATATAATGACACTATGTGGCAAACCCCATCCAAGGTCAGACCCAGCCCCTTTCCCTCTCGCCGGAGACGTTCCGCTAGAGGTTCCATGGCGAGGGCAAATAGCAGGGGCGACAGGGGACATCCCTGACAGGTTCCTCTGTAGATAGGGTAGGAAGCCAATTCCACAGTACCCGTTCGCACTCGAGCTCTCGGACTTTCGTAAAGAAGTTGGACCCAACTTAACTACCGGGCCCCCATCTGCATCTTCTCCATCACAGCCAGCAAAAAAAATCCCAGCGGAGGGAATCAAAGGCCTTTTCAAGGTCAACTGCCAGCACTAGCACATCAGGATAATTTCCTAGGTCTTTATGAAATAGGACACTATATAGTCTCCTCAGGTTATTAGACATGGAGCGTGTGGGGATAAAGCCATTCTGGTCCGTATGGACCAATCGCTGCATATGTGGTAAGAGCCTGGACGCTAATGTTTTGCTCAAGATCTTGAAATCCACGTTTAGCATTGCTAAAGGTCGAAATTCCGTCACTCCTGCATGTTCTTTTTTAGTCTTAGGTAGTGGTATAACTAGAGCCGCCCTAAGAGAAGGCGGCAACTGCTTATCCTTGTATGCTACTTCGTACAACTTCTCTAATCTCATGGCTAAAATGTCCACAAAAGTCACATAGAATTCGGCAGGAAGGCCGTCAGGCCCAGGTGTTTTCCCTCTTGCCATGTCCCTGATGGCTGCCCGAATCTCTGGTGTTTTAACTGGCAGCACCAATGAGTCCCGTGAGGTACGATCCAGCCCCTGCAACCCTAATCCCTGCAAGTAAGCCTGGAGTGCATCTTTTAGGATATCACCCGGTGGCCCATAAAGTGTCCGGTAATACATACTGAACTCTTCATTAATGGGGGAACAGAGAACTTGACAATTTACATCCGTAATACTAGCAATGGGGGATCCCTGGTCTGGTTTGATTAACCAGGCCAGTAGCCTCCCTGCTCTGTTTCCCTCCTCATGTTATCTCATTTGATAAGTCCAATAATCTAGTGCCCGCAACCTATCCCACGTGGAGCTGTAGAGGCTTTTTACAGCTGCTAACTTGCCCTGGTCCTCCGTCCCTCCCTCTATCTTCCTGCCCAGCGTGAGAATTTGGGCCTACAAGTCTCCTAATTGACGGGTGATCTCTCGCCTAGCCCCCACCACTTGTCCCAGACACTGCCCCCTGGTTACCACTTTAAATGCATCCCACTCCACGAGGGGGGAGCTAGCCGTATTTTGGTTGTCTGCAAAGTAAGCAACCAGCGCAGCAGAAAGGAGTTGCCAGAACCCTCTATCTTCCAGCAGAATAGGATCCAATCTCCACGGAGGAATTGTGGCTCTCTCAGGGGTGGGGGCAAAACGTAACAGTAGGGGACTATGATCGGACAGAGACCTTCCCAAGTATTCAGCACCAGACATCTTTGGAGCCAGGTTGTGAGAACAGAGGAACATATCCAGTCGCGTATGTAGATCATATAAGTGAGAGTAGTAAGAGTATTCTCTTCGCTGTGTATTGTGGAGCCTCCAGACATCAAGTAATTCCCACCCAGCAGCCCAGCTTCGAAATCCCTTAGCCGTGGCAGCAGCAACCGTTCCTCGTAGCGGGGGCGTGGACCTGTCCCATTCTTTATCATATACACAATTGTAATCCCCACCTAAGACTAGGTCCTCATGGGCCACCCCCGCCAGCGTCCTCGAAAGTCGGTCTAGAAAAGGAACCTGATCCCGGTTTGGCGCGTATACACTTCCCAAAGTCAATTCTCTGCCCTTCAGTTTGCCCTTAAGCACCACAAACCTCCCGTCTGGGTCAATAAATTCTTGGATAACAAAAAGGGAACCTCCGGCCTAATCCACACCAGTACCCCTCTTGCAAAGGCCAATGAGTCCCGTGAGGTACGATCCAGTAGTTGCATACAATTGCCCCCTCCATCGTCTTCGCAATCTAGTAACCTCAATTTCCGTTAAATGGGTCTCCTGCAACATTACTACATGCGCTCCTCTGCGTCTAATGTAATTTAGGATACTGTGACGTTTAGAGGGCGAGCCCATGCCACGAATGTTCCAGGTGAGGAGTCGAAACTCCTCTACTTGGCTACCAGTTTGAGCCATCAATCCTTACATCTCCTCCCCCCCCACCCGCCCCCCAGTATCCTTCAAACCAAGCATCGCAGACCATCTGGTGTATAACAACAATCCCAACAATATAACTCCCCTTCCCATGGGTGGACTGACAACGGTCAGCCGCCCAAACTCGCAAAAAAAGTGCATGGTACTAAACTACAATAAGCGTTCAAGGCCTAGGGCTTTTAGCGCAATGGCCTACAGGGGAGCGTGACTATCACGATCAATGCTCAAGAAAAAAATCAGCATGTATGTTAAGCGCCCCAGCCAAGATTGGCCGGTCCACCCCGTGCCCAGGGGGGGGGGCCCATACTACCCACCTTATTTCTAGCATATGTAATTCTGATGTATAAGTAAAAGTAAAAGGGGGAAAAGAAAGAGCAAACTAAGGCCAAACTACCCCGAGGCACAGCCCCATCACCCAATAGCATAGGGGCAGCAAGAAAACAAAGGAGGAACACAGAGCCCCAATTATACATCACCCCAACTCATCAGCTGTTTGAGGAGTCACATTTGGTAATCTGGTGTTGTCGCTGTGTGATGTGTCCGATTCTGAACCGTCAGTCCCTTTTTTTGACCCCGAACCTCCATCTGATGAACATCTCCTACTGTGCATCAGTTCCGCAACCGCCTGAAGTGCCTCAGCACCTTCAGGAAGACCCTCAAGACCTGGCTCTTCAGCTAAACAGATCTGCGGACCTCCCCCCCCCTCAGCGCCTTGAGACCCTCACGGGTGAGTAGCGCGCTTACAATTCCCTGATTGATTGATTGATTGATTGAGCTCTCTCCGTTCATGACGGGCTTCGTCTTTTGGCAGTCCTCCGTCTCAGACATCGTCGTGGTCTTTTCTCTTGGTCTCTAGTTGCAACCAACTGCTTTTCACCACGTAGTGGAGGTCGGCCTTCCATTTTATAGGTCTCGAGTCAGTCCCAGGCAGATTTGGGGTCTTCACAGAAGTGGGATTTTCCGTCTACCATAACCTTGAGGCGGGCTGGGAACATCAGAGAATACTGAATCCCCTCCTCCCTCATGGCTTTCCTAACCTCAAGGAACGAGGTCCATCGTCTTTGGACTTCAAGAGTATAATCAGGGAACAGAGATACCTTATTGTTCTCAACAGTGTATGGCCCTTCAGAACACGCCTTCTGCAAAAGTAGATCTCTGTCCTGGAAGTGGAGCAACCTGGCAACCACCGGACGCAGTGGTCTTCCCGGTGCCGGCGGTCTAGCAGGTACCCAGTGGGCCCTCTCCAGTGTGTAAAACCGGGACAATCCCTCCGGCACCACCACCTCACGTAGACATGTCTCTAAGTATTGGACCATATCTTGGCCTTCCACCCCTTCCGGTAGGCCCAGCACTCTCACATTGTTCCTCCGATTGCAGCCTTTGGCATCTTCCGCTCGCCGTTCCAAGGTGGAGACCCTACTGGACACACTACCGATCTGCTCTGCCAAAGCCTGCTGCGCTGGGGCTAGAGTCTCCAGTGCCGATTCAGTTTGTTTCACCCGGTCCGCCAATTTGGCATGTTCTGCCCTTCATAAACCGAGGCCCACCGCAACTGTGCAAATGTCCTGGTGCAATGTCGCTTTAGTATCGGCAATGGCCTCTAAAATTTTAGTCAATTGTTGGTGGACAGGAACCTCTGGGTGCTCACCTCCTTGGTCCTGTGTTACTAAATCCAGTGCGCTGTGATCCTGCTCCGGCGGGGGGCCCAACTGCTTCCCTCTCTGTTTCCCCATTTCGAGCACAGTTCGTGTCTCAGTCTCAGACCTCAACTGTGGCGACGCTATATAGACGACATCCTAGTGTTTTGGAAAGGCACTAGAGACAACATCTCTGCCTTCCTCACTTGGATCAACAGTCTCAATCCATACCTTAACTTTACAACTAACAGTTCAGAGTCTGAAATTCCCTTTTTGGATCTCCTGATCACAAGAAAACCTAACAGACTGGTAACTACTACCTATAAAAAACCCACAGACAGCCACTGCCCCTTACTCTACTAGAGCTTCCATCCAAAAGCCCTCAGGGAAAATCTTCCCTATGGGCAGTTTCTGCGTATACGCAGAAATTGCAGCAATATGGATGACTTCAAGTTACAGTCGTCTGAACTGAGCACCAATCTAGCACAGAGACAATACCCAGCTAACAAAATAAAAAACGCCCAAAAAAGAGCCCAAAATACCAACAGACAGGCTCTCCTCGAAACCCAAACCAAACCCAAGACCGACCTGCTGACTTGTGTCACTACCTACACCCCAGAATCCAACATGATTAAGAAAGTGATCAACAAACACAGGAAAATCCTACAAGTAGGGGAGCAGACATTTAGTAAACCCAGGTTCGCCTTCAAGCGCACAGCAAACATCAAGGACTTGCTCATTAATACCTAGGACCTAGGAAGTACACTACACCCCCTAACACACTCTGGGATTTACCGCCTGTTTCGGGCCACTACCCCTGCGGGCAATGTGTTGTATGTCCATTAACAAAAGCCACTAAAACCATTGCACTGACCGACACATGGATGTGGAAACAAAATAAACACACCAATTGTAACACTTGTAATTGTGTTTATTTAATCACATGTCCTTGCCAGTGCCAGTACATTGGCATGACAACACGCCCAGTAAAAACAAGATTTACGGAACATAGGAGTAACATCAGATGTAGAAAGACCAACACCAAGATGTGTACTCACTATGCGGAAGCAAACCACACCCCTAACGATCTTAACTGGACCATCCTGGAATCCTGCAAAAACATCACTAAAGATGCACTGTTCAGAAAAGAACAACGCTGGGTTTTCAAATTATCATCTCACATCAGGGGCCTCAATGACGACATCCCCTGGGCAGAACTGAACAACTAAGACATTATCCACAGCATAATTCAGGGCCTCCTCCAATTATGCCCACTACTAACACTATGACATGATTGTCTAGCGCCAAATACAAACACGCGCCCTCCCCAGACATGACCAACCTTATCTTCCCGCTGTAACTAGATAAGGTCCACAATACATTGACTCCTGCGTAGGGAATGCCCTTTGAGTGTCCGTTCCTTATTGAACCTAGAAAATTCCTCCCAATAGCACTCAGTCGTCATATCTGACACGTGCCTGATATGAGCCTGAGACTGACTAGATGACAGTTCCGTATTTGATCACAATACGAGACTTTGCAAGGAGATCTTTATGTCCGTGAGACATTATGACAATAATATCACGCACTCATTCAAACGGCCCAGAAAGGCAGCTTGGTATAAATAGACGATAGTGGCCACCAGTAAGCACATTCCAATTTTTAAATGAGCACCATACACAATGCAGGAACTCGCACTAGATAGCGACTGAGGCTATAGATGTTCGTCACATTCGCATACACACTCAATAAAGTTACTTCCTACTCAACCAAGATGTTAGTGTAGGTCTGCGTTCTAGTTTATGAATGCAATACTTTATATGAGCCATATACACAATGTAGTAATTCATACTAGTTAGCAATAGCGGCCACAATTGTTCTTCGCATTGCACATACACTTAATAAAGCTACATTCTACTCAACCAAGATGGTAGTGTAGGTCAGCGTTCTAGTTTATGGACTCGTGCTCGAGCACAAATACGCCGGTCCCGGAAGCAGCAGTCACGGGGCCCAGAGCAAGGGTAGGATCTGTGCTAGTTGCCTGCCACCCAGCCATGAGTATACGCTGCCCTCGCATTGGAGAATACCGGAAGGACTTGTAACTAACTTGTTTCCTAAACCGGAGTACTTCCTTTTGGTTACAGCATCAGAGCAACAACGTGCTCTGAATTCCCCTGTCAGGCCGTAGACTTCCATACTGGGGGTGAGTGGCCATGAATACCGACAACCATACCCGGGTTGCGCCACGCTGTGGCTTTTCCTAACATCTCCGCCCACAAGTGTGTACAGCATGTGTATGCAGTATATAATTTTTAAAGTTTGTCAAATCCTGCGAACTATCACAGATTGGCTATTACGCAACCACAATGCTGCTGAATGTGTATTTTTAACCGAGTGTGTGTCACTGGTGCACCAGATCCTGTATTCACATGGATCGCTACACAGTATACAAATGAGCACAATGACACACTGTGGCCTCCCTAGCATTTCCATTATGCCACGAGTGTGTCGATAATGTGTTGTTAACCGAGCGTGTGTCACTGGTGCATCCTGTCCTCACAAGGATCGCCAAAAGCGTGCATATGAGCGGAACTACGTACTGTGGCTGCCCTAGCACCTCCGTTATGCCACGAGTGTGTCCAAGTATGTGTGTGTAGCGCTTTCAAGCGTGTTAGAACCCTGCGAGCCAGTACGTACTGGCTAGCACACTACCTGAAAACAGCAGTATATGGGTTTGCTAACCGAGTGCGTGTGACTGGCTCATTTCGCTCTGTCCGCAGCATAGCATGCATAAGAATCCAATGACGAATCGTACCTTTTTCCCACTCGCCGCTCAAAAACGCACTTTTTAGGCACAAATAAACTCACGAGTCTCTAACCGAGTGTGTGTCTCTGAGGCGCTATATTGTGTCCGCACAAGGACCGCCTCCAAGCATACATCCGAACTCCACGACGTACCATACTTTTAATTGAAGTGACCAGTACCGTTCACTATAAGGGGCACTATACCAAATCACCATAACAATTGTTGTCTACGAGTGGCACCATGCGACTATGCCCTCACTAAATAAGCACACGCATGCCACTAATTTCTACCATCCATGCTTGCTTAGGACCAACCACAACCTAGCCAGTTGTTAGGTCCTTTACTCAAAAGAGATACTCCCTGTTCATTCAGGCCTCAATTTTAACCTCCATTGTTAATGTGTGTTTCTCCCCTTGCCTCCCCCCACAGGTCTACAACTGCCCAGTACAAGTCTACTAGGGTTTCACTCCATTGTGTCTGGTCACCATACCACACTTAGGGAACCAGACCTCTAGTAGTGCACCGCTCACTCACTTAGGTCCTGATGAAGTGCCAAACGACTCGTTAGGAGCAACTAGGGCACGAAACATGTCGACCCATCACATAGCGATAGCCCTCTAGGAACATTGCATCCACGTAGGGCGTCCAAACTTTTTAACTAAGCTGGAACTACCTGAACCATTACAATTATTTCTGAACAGGTCTGCTCCAGACTTATTTTAAAACCCACTACCTGTGCACTACACTATCCTTGCCCTCTTACCCGCACGCACCCCACGGCTTCTTCAAAAGATCTCCGCCAAAGAGCCCCGTTTACGGGAGCCCGTCGGGCATTGCAGCGCCGGCCCGAAGAGGAGCAGAGCCCAATGATGAAGCATGACATCCTTCAGGGTGTGTGAGGGCATCACGAAGAAAGACCTGCCTTTCCCTTGTCCCCTTTTTAGGAACTGCATACCCCTCTGTAGCACAGTTAATTAGGAGCCTCGTGTGCAGGACCTGGTTTAAATAACGGCTCCTGGCCCCCCCCCTTTTTTTGACGTCAGTCTCAGACCAAGCACGCCCCCCTCTCCATGGCCCAGTTGCTATCGCCGATAGCACAGTTCCGCTCCGCTCCAACACACCCACCGGCACTGATGGATTGCTATGGCGATTTGCGCACTATTGGGGCCTCCCTTTATAGTTTCCAAGGAGATACAGCACAATGTCACGTATATAGTTGGTGGGCAGGTTTGCTGATGTCACACCCAAACCAGGGAGAATTCGGGCGGTGCCAGGTCCGTGGATCGACAGGAGTCGTGGTCCACCACCAACCCACCACAGAGGCAGGCTATAGCAAATCCATGGCACAACGGAAAGCAGAACAGCGGAACAATGCACAGCAAAGGTTTGTAGCTCACCAGTGCACTTTTTGTTGCAATCTCTGATGTTCACATCCCCACAGGCTTTCTGGTCGGACTGTGCCCTGCTCGCTTGTTCCCAGTTCTGTTTCAACCCACCACACTGCCGGCCTTGCTCAGTAATGCCCATTCAGACAAGGCCCCCAGTCTGCTCTCTGCTCTCTTCCAGCCATCGCAATGGGTCCCCTGCACAGGTGAATAAAGGAAAGCCCAAGGGGTACCTCTTGCTGTGCGTCCTTCCACTCAGAACCTGTCCATATGAGCCAGCCAGTCTCTTTGTGCCTCCTGAGGCCCCCCTGTTTCCCCCTAATATTCTGCAATCATTTTCATTAGGAGACGAGTGGCCGCCGCATCCGTTCTCCTCACTCTCGGATGCTCTCCATTCCAAGCTGATTCTCCGCCACATTTCGCAACAGGCCCCACACTCCAGAACCGTCTACTCACCACGTGGTGTCTCCAGGCCCTCCGCAGGTTTTTAATGCGAACAAAAGAGGGCCCAGCAGGATCACCCTCGCAGCTTCACACTCCTCATGGGCCGCACCTTCTTTCAGTGCTGCCAGTCTTCTCCCTCCGTAGCAGGCTTCACCACATCGGGCGTCCGGGTGACACAAGGCGCTAGGTACTTCCTCTTCTCAGCAGAGCACCCGCCGCAGTCACCATGCACAGGGGCACGTCCGATCTTAGGGCTGAGATTGCACTGAAATACTTTGGTCCGTCTTCCCCACACAGCCGCTCTCCCATTTGCACGGCAATCACTAGCGTCTATTCACCGCCGCCACCGCTCTCATCCAATATATTGGGTCTAGTATGGCAGCGCAGGCAGTGCACCGGTTCCGATGGGCAGAACTCGCCTCTAGCTGGCGGATACAGGGATATTCTGCCAGTCGCTGCTTGTCTCACTACTGCGTAGGAGCTTCAGGCCGCCATCTTGTGGCCGCCTCAGCCGCTCCTCTCCGACCTTGCCACCAAATCCGGGAAACAATCACCGGATATGTGTAATTCGGGTCCCCAGCACCTCCGACAGGCTCAGGCCGCAGAAGCTCTCCCCCAGGCACGGGTGGAGACACCTAAAAGCAGGATAATTGGCCGGGCTAACGCGGAGCTCACAGCTCATGCGTCTTCCATCACCGGCTTCGTAGCCACACCCGTTAAAGACATCCTTACGCAGCTTGAATATCAGGGTGTGATTGAGCCCTGTATCTCTCCTATGAATAATCCTCTTTTTTGGTTTTGAAACCTGATAGCTAGTATCGTATAGTATTGGATTACAGACATTTGAATGGTCATGCACACACTTTTGCAATGAAGAACACTCATAGTACAGCCCTGATTAATAATATTGTTTGTAAAAAAATTCAAAACTGCTCTTTATATTTATAATGTTTTTTTCAGTCACAACCTGGCTCTTGAGAGCCGTGATTGGTCCGTGTTAACCGCACTTGGTTCCCAGAGGCAATACGCTCGTTCAACCATGGAGTATAGGAATAGCCCCGGGGTCTTTGCGGCACGTATTGTGCCCCTTTTGCACAATATTGATCCAGATGGTTTGACATATACCTTCAATTTAGCAAAGTCTCACATTGCGTTTCTTCCTGTGCTTTTTCTTGGTTATGAATTAACCAATGAAGGTAGGGGTTTAGCTCCCCACTTTTTGGAGAAATGTGCTCAATTGTGACCCCCTTCTGCCCTCAAAAAATTGCAATCTCTGCTTGGGTTTTTGAATTTCGGCACAACTAACATACCGGATTATGCTCAACGTATCAAACGTATTTATGCTTTGATACACCCATCTTTTTCAGCTCCCTCCTGGCTTCTGGAGCACACTGCTGTGTGACAGACTTTGCAGTCTGATCTACTTGCTATGCAGTACTTACAGACCAGGCTGAAAACCATGAATTGTTGGTCCTCTTGATTTTACCGGGAGCAATTGGACCTGCAAATATTTCTGATTTTTCATTCATTGCTCTAAAATAAGTGTAGTTGTATACCTGTGGATAATATAAACACCAAGGTAGGATTTCCATTTCTTCTAAAATAATATATACATTCTAAATGATTTTCTAATGGAAATCAAACTTTAAACATGCAGTTATATAATTTTGACTACAACTAGATCACACAGCACATGAATCAATTTTGAACACTTATTCAATGGATTAAAATTGGGATTATAGTAGACTTTTGTGACTGAGAAATGACACAAGGGTGGCTGTAGTCTGTTTTATATCAGTATATTCTGTAGTAATCATAAATAACTTTCACAAGACAATTGTATCTGAAGGCCTACATAGATTGCCTGAAATCCTGACTTCAGCATCTCACTAATTAAATTGCAAAATACTGGGCTTAATGCCTGATGTCTGTCTGCCCAAAACTATAAATATGTGCGCTTGTACAGTGAGGTTAGAACTACTACTCCTCTTCCCCATCCACATCAGATCTCAGATTCAGTTATACGATGTAAACCCCAACACAAATAGAAAAGGGTTCAAAGTGGAACACACCATACTTTTGATCTCCCTACCTGTAAACTCTGTGATGTATTTTAAAGTAGGGTTGACACTATAGCACATTCCTGAATTAAAAAGCATGTTACATAAAAATATACTCTATAAAAAAGCACCGTTTTAGACACGCCAAACCCGGTTCATTAGGTCAGAAGTTGGCAGCTCTAGAGGTTACGCCATAGCCTCTCTCCTGCATTTTACGGCAAAATTCTACAAAAAACCACATATTCAACCTCCACTACATAACACTCCACAACACAAAATAACATTCCACATAATTACACCGCATAATACACTAAACATACCTCCAATACACTTAAATATACCATATTGCACACCAAGCCACATAATACCACTCGACAGATGTTATGTTATGTTAAAATAGCTTGTAGAGCGCACAGCTGCTCCAGCAATGGGGCGTCCCGGCACTGAGCAAAATAGAGGCTAAGCAGCGAGTATCCCTCCTAAGAGAAGACAAGATGGACCAGGGAAGACATAAGGGTCAGAGGAAGGGGGACCTAATGAGGGAACAGATGGGTCTTTAACGCTTTCCGAAAGGTCAGGTAGTTGTCCATGCTCCGGATGTGAGGCGGAAGATCATTCCAGAGCTTGGCAGCCAGAACGCGGAACAAGCGACCACCAGCATGAGCCCTCTTCACACGTGGTATAGAGACGTAGGGGCATATTAGCAACGAGGCGATAAACAATTATCGCCGCTTTTGCGTCCGTTTTCGGACGAAAAGCGGCGATAATTTTATCGCCTAATCAGCAAGGTCACGCTATCGCGTGAATCCTTGCATTATCGCCTCTTTCTCAACGCCCATCTTTGCATCTCTAATGAGATGCAAAGTGGCGTACCTGGATGGACTACGTTGCAAATATCGCTGATGTCCACATCGCGATATTTACAAGGCAGCCCACATGATATTAGCAGAGGTTAGATTTTGGCGAAAACGGCCGTTTTCGCCAAAATCTAACGTCTGCTAAAATCCTGACTTAGCCATCCCTAACATAGGGGTGGATTCTGCTGATACGACCACAGGGTCGTATCAGCAAGGTTATCGCCGCTTTGCAGGGAACATCGCTGGAAAACCAGCGATGTTCCCTGCAAAACGGCGATAACCTCGCTATCTCTGGAATTTTTATCGCCCTGGAGAAGCGCGTTGTTAATAACGCGCTACCAGGGCGATAAATTCCAGAGATAGCCTGCGTTAGGGAATACGTCGCTAATCACGGCCAGCGATAATTATCGCTGGCCGTTGATAATATGCCCCCAAGTGTTTGCCTGCAGAGCGCAGTTGACGCAAGGGAGTGTAGGTCAAGAGCAGGCCAGATATTATGCCAGAGGTGGGGGATATCAAGATCTTAAAAGCAAAGCAGAAAGATTTAAACTCCACCCGCCTCTCCATTGGCAGCCAGTGTAGCCGCCAAATGGTGCTGGAGGTGGGGCAGCGACTGGGCATGGCAAGAAGACTTCTGGCGGCAACATTCTGGACCCTCTGAAGTCTTGAGATCTTGGTCTTATTGACCCCAAGATAGGGCACGCTGGCGTAGTCCAGTCTAGATAGGACAGATGCGTGCACAATGGTCTGCCGGATGGAGGGGTCAAAGAAACCCAACATGGGTCTAAGACTGCGCAGAATGCCAAGACATGTCGCCGCCACCCTCTTGGTTTGAGCTTGGAAGCTCAGCGCCGAGTCAACCCATACGCCCAGATTTTTCACCACCTTTTTTGGAGTGGGGGGGGTTCCAGGGAGGAGGGCCACCAATGTCCGCTCCACAGCTCATGATCCTTCCCGACCAGCAGGACCTCAGTCTTGCTGGCGTTGAGCTGTAGGCAATTGGCAGTCAACCACTCTGCTACATCCGCCAGGCCACTTTGAAACTTGGCCGCATCATTTTGGCAGTCATTGGAGTTGGGTGTCATCTGCATATGACACGATCGTCAACCCTCTCCTTTTAGCTAGTGCGGCCAGCGGCTGGACATACAAGTTGATAAGTGTAGGGCTTAGCGCAGAGCCCTGTGTGACCCCCTGTTTGATGGGAAACACCCTAGATGAAAAAGGGGGAGCTGAAACTTGGAAAGACCTGTCTGAGAGAAAAGAGGTGAGCCAGGACAGGGCAGCGCCCGCAATGCCGGCCTCCTTCAGTCTTTGAATCAAGATCTGGTGCGAGACCGTATCAAAGGTGGCACTGAGGTCCAATAGGATCAGTGCCGAGGTCCGTCCCTCATCTAGAGCTGCTCTCAGATGTTCAGATACAGCTAGGAGGGCTGATTCAGTGCTGAGGCCACGGCGGAAGCCACACTGAGAGGAGTCCAGAATGTGATTTTCCTCCAGATAATTAGACAAGATGGAATTAACATGTGCTTCGGTGATTTTTGAAATCCAAGGCAGCAGGGAGATAGGGCGGAAGTTCTCCAGTTTAGTCGGGTCTAATGTGGGCTTCTTTAGAAGCGGCATAACACTGGCCTGCTTCCATGACCTAGGGACAATGGCCCTGGCCAGAGACAGGTTGATAACCTGGCCCAGCGGTGTAAGTAGGACAGATAGTAATCTCCTCAGATGTTCCAGCTTCATAGGGTCCGTCGGGGAACCAGATTTAAACTTCCAGCAGAGTGTAGTAAGTGCTTCTTCAGTAATGGGTGGATAGGTGGCTAATATATGGGTGGATGGAGATAAGTCCTCGGAATCACTACCCAGAACCGTCGAAGGGAAGGTTTTGTAGATGTTTTCCACCTTGTTTATGAAAAAGGTGGCTAGGTCCTCACAGTGCTCATTAGACTTGACTGTGGGTGCCCTAGGTGCCCCAGCGTTTTTTAGGTTAGTAATGATGGAGTAGATCTTCTTGGTGGCATTCTGACTAATTCTGATCTCCTCCGAGAAATAGGAAGCCAGTGCTTTCTGAACAGCCCTGTGGTATTTTTTTATGGCGCATTGATAATGGCCTTTCAGAGTGATATCAAAATCTCGCCTCCACTCCCGTTCCAGCCGTTTACACGCTTTGCGCATGATGGAGAGGTTGCATTTGTACCATGGGTTGGACTTGGTATTACGACCCTTTGACCACTTGGCCGGGACCATAGCATCCAGCGGAAGCCTTATCCAGTCAGTGAAAACATCACTGGCCAAGTCAGGGTCGTCTGGCCAGCAGGGCATACTTGATGAGAGGGAGGTGCAGAACTGGTCAAAGTTTAATTTATGCCAAGGACGGCGGAGAGTGCAATTCTGATGGGGCCTGCGGGATGACACCACCCCAAGAAGCTTCATAGAGATCAGATAATGATCCGTCCAGCATAGCGGAGTGGGGGTAGAAACAGAGAGACCCGAAAGGTTGGAGAAAACTGGGTCAAGTAGGTGGCCCCCAGAGTGAGTGGGACCGTGGACCAGTTGGAGCAGCTGGCAGGCCGCAAGGTCCGCGGAAAAATTAACCGCCTCTGAATCATGAGGATTGTCAAGGTGTAGGTTTAAATCACCAATGACCAGAAAGTTGGCATACCTCACAACCAGAGTGCCTACTAGATCTGCCAGCGCAATCCTCCCTCCTTAGAAGGGCCCGGAGGACGGTACACTATTAGGCCCGTCAAGGTGAAATTAGCGTTGAGAGAGATCCCAAAACGGCCACACTCACAGCCCGCTACATCTTCCTTAACCAGTGTGCAGGTGAAGTGTGATTTGCAGACAATTGCCACCCCACCCCCCCTTGACTCTCGATTGAGGGTGCAGATGCTATAGCCTGTGGGAAGCGCCAGACCCGGTTCAACCAGCGTGTCGGCTGACAACCAGGTTTCTGTCAGGAAAAGGACATCCGGAGACTTGTCTTGGAGTAGGTCGAACACGTCTAGGTAGTGTTTGACCAATGACCGGCAATTAAGACTGAGCATTTTAATGTACTGTCCTGCAACCAGCGATTGTTTAGGAGGGGGTCGCAGGGTAACTTCAGAATTATAGCCACAGTTCCTGCAACAGAAAGGGCCCATAGGGGGATTTGATAGGGGAGAGCAGTCCGTGCTCATTGAAGATCTAATAGCCAGAAGGTTGTCTCGGGAATAAGAGTAGGAGTTTTCCTCAAAACTGACAGAGTGACTGGCGACTGGCGTCGCCCAAGCGCGGACGGGCGCAGACGGGCTTGCCTTAGGCGCGCCAGCGGCGCGCCAGCGGTGCGCCGGCTGCGCGGCCGAGCCCCATCCGAAAGAAATACCCCTGGCCGGAAATGAGGCCACTCGATAGTGGGAGGAGCCACGTCCCTCCGTACAGTCGGCACCAAGAGCCATGACGGACCGAGGACAGCGGAGGCAAAGCTCAGGTAAATAAGTATTTAGGCAGAATTAAGGATTAAAACACAAGTTTGTACTTGGCAGGAAGAATTCAAAACACGCGATACAAGCAGTGCTCAGAAGCACAAGTGCTGGGCAAAGTTGAAAGCACACGTAAGCGCGCACACACAGTGATACAATGTTACATGATAAAAGCAATTTTTAAAAAGCAAAGGACGGAGCCTCGCGGCAAGCGCTAATTGCAGCTCCACACCTCACAATTCCACCCCACACAATTCCGCAGCTAACAATTACAAAAGAAACAACATAATTCCACTGCACACCACATGGTGGAGAGGGAGAGGATGTGTCCTAACAGCTAGGGAGGTCGACCTCAAAGCTGTGGAACCGGGATCGAGACTCGGTAGGCACCCTCATCATCCTGTGAATCTGAGCAAATCATTTAATCTCCCCGTGTCTTACAAAAAAAATTAATGTGTCTGTCTGTAACACAACTGGTGCTCATGCAAAGAGCTCAATCAACTTCGGGTCTGGTTCGCGCTATAGAAAACCCAGTAAATCCACTCAATGCCACATAAATACACTCCACACCATGCCATATAATTCCAGTCAACATAATTTCACTGAACACCACACTGTTCCATGCCACACTATTCAATATTCAACTCAACACAAATCCATTCCATGCCACATAATTCAACACCAAACCATATTATTCAACTCCACAACACATTTCCAATACACTCTACATATATCCAATTTACAACACATAATTCAACATCGTATCACGAAAATCAACAGCACACCACATAATTAAACTCCACTACATAACACTCCTCAACATAATATACAATTTCACATAAATACACTCCATTACACACACCCCATTACACACACACCCACTCGAAATAATTCCAAAACACTCCAAAACACATAATTACTATCCACATATTACAACTGCACACCTTACCACATAATTCGAAAATACAAATCCACTCAACACCACACAATGCCACAACTAACAATTCCAATCCAACCAACATAATTCCACTACACACCACATACATCCACTCCAATCCATAACACGTCAGTTAGAGACATTTACATTTAAAACGCCAATAGCTCTAACTCTCTTTCTCTTTTAACACATAAGCACACATATCTGGAGCTTAGCTCCAACCTATTTGTTCTTTTTTGTCACCAAAACACAAAGATATCCACAATATTCCACATAATCCAACTCTACACATTTCCAATCCACTTCACATAATTCAACACCAAACCACATAATACAACTCAACAACACAATTACACAGCACACCACATGCATCCAATCCACACCACACAATTCCACATCATGTCACAAAATTCTACAGCACAACTTATAATAAAACTCCACTACATACCACTCCACAACACAAAATACCATTCCACATAATAACACTCTATAACACACACTTCCACTTCACATAATTCCATTACACTCAATGCCGCATAATTACTATCCACATATTTCCACAGCATACCATGCCACATAATTCCACTAAACAAATCCACTCCACACCACACAATTCCAAGTCACACAGTTATACAACTAACTGATACAATCCAACCCACATAATTCCACTACACACCACATACATACACTCCATAACACATAGGTAAAAGACGGCATTTACAATGCCAATAGCTCTAATTCAAACAAATGCAACACCAATTGCATTTCCAATGTTTGTTAATTTTATTCACGTGTAATGATCTCCTTGATCAATTCAAGTATACAATGGAATACATTCTTGCTTTACGGTTATTGCTTCTGAACTGCATTCTAATTTTTGTTTTTGTGAAATGTTATTCCCCATCACATGCCTCTCAACGCTTCCCGCATGGTCCTAATATGGTCTTGGAGTGAGCTATCTATCTCTTGTTCCTATGCAGTGGCTATAACTAAATATCAAACTATACAACCATGCTACCCGATCTCTATGTCACAGCCAGAAGGAGCAGCATATTTAGTTTTATTTTATATTCTCAATTGTATTTCAATTGTATTTAGAAAATGACAGGGTTTCTTAATTTCTTTGAAACTAATCTCTTTTTGATAATGTCCAGAGTGCTAACCATTACACCATGGAACCTCTAAACTGCTGTAGTTAAAAGTACACTATAGAGTTCTGGTTGTGCATTGCACCTATATTTTTGTGGTAGTAACATATGTACCAGGGCAAATTCCTGTTGTAACTTTTTGCTGTATAATTCTGTGCCCGTTCAATAGCTGCAGACATGAGAAATGCAGCCTACAGGCTGAATCTAGTTCCCAGGGTTCAAAAGCAAACAAGACACGGTAATGTCAGTCAGTTTAAGAAGCAGTTCTTTTAGTCAGATGAGGTGTTGTATTGCCAGGGTAAACCAGAGACCTGCGTCTGTTCCTGCCACAAGCCACCTGGAAACCACATGTTCTGGTCGTCTGGGGGCAACAAGCAGTGTCTCTCATTTCTCTTTTTCATTACTTTACTACTCTGTTGCATACACAAAGGCAACGTCCACCCCTCCTGCGATGTTGTAATTCTTGCCAGAGTAATTAAGTGACATGGGTTTAGGTCTCAATGGGCTTCTCCCCCAAAACGTGCCTCCCGATCATGCATCCTGTGCACAATGCAATGAAGATCTCCATAACACATTCTATTGTCCTCCGCTGCTGACATTACAAAAAAAACCACTTTGCCAGAGACCATCACTCCTGTAGCCAGTGACCACAGACGTCACAGCATTAGGACACCCACATGCAGCTCTCTCAATGCCTCTCAGTGTGGCCTTGGAGGTCAATTAGGCGATGTGTGAATTAAAGTATAGAAGAGAACTCTCCTGCCAACCACCAGTTTCGCTGACCTTGCTTTATACTGTTTTGTCTTACAAGGATCAGTTAAGGCCCCTTAACCGTAACACAGTCATTCCTTTGGTATATAACCAGCTCAAGTATTAAGATGAATTTTTAACGATTGTTAGTCCACTATAATAATTCTGACCTGCATGTTGCACATTTTTGGGGACTTTCGGAACAGAGCATTTCATTCCTGCCATTCCAGTTGCTTGACATCTCTTAGCAGCCAGTCTTTATGCTTTTCAGTTTGATCACTTGTCACGTCCCTTGACACGTTCCATGTGCCCCTGGTGCACAGTTGAGATCCTTCATGAAGGAGATGATGCCCTGGGAGGATGAAGGTTGCTGGGTTCGAGACAACTGTGATGGTGCAGTTAGGTGGTGAAACTCTACGCAGCCACTTGTTGGGATAGTATAACTGCCTGGAACCCATTCCTGTGCGAAATTAGAGACGTAGAGAGGGGTGGCTGGGAAAAGGAGAAGGAAAGAGTGTGGGGATTGGCATGTATATGTAACCAGAGAAGGAAGGGGTGTGAAGATTGGCATGTATATGTAACCAGAGAAGGAAGGAGTGTGGGGATTGGCATGTATATGTAACCAGAGAAGGAAGGGGTGTGGAGATTGGCATGTATATGTAACCAGAGAAGGAAGGGGTGTGGAGATTGGCATGTATATGTAACCAGAGAAGGAAGGGGTGTGGGGATTGGCATGTATATGTAACCAGAGAAGGAAGGGGTGTGGAGATTGGCATGTATATGTAACCAGAGAAGGAAAGAGTGTGGGGATTGGCATGCACATGTAACCAGAGAGCTACAGGTGGAGCCTATTTAATAGGTGGGGATTATAATTTTAGGGCAAATGTTGCTTTATCGTCCAACAGGTCACAACCTGGAAATGACCCCTCAGCATAAATCCAGAAGATCACGTTTAGAGAAGGAAGCTTTTCTCCCATAGGTGAGAGGGTAAGGGTCTCCTTCTGGGCATCCAGCAGCAAAGCAGAAATAAATCATAAATGTCATAAAGTCTCCTGATGATTTGCATTAGTTGCAGGCCAATGTTGCAGGCCAGCAAGGATGGCTGGTGTCTCAGTCTCAGAACGGCTGCAGAATGCCTGGTTACTTACCGGCAAACCTCATTACTTTGAGCACAGGTCTTCCTCTTCTCAGTTATGTTATGTATTGTTAAATTTTCTTATATAGCGCATGTACACCGATTGGTTTCTTGGCGCTGTATCTAGGGAATGCCGGGGCCCTGTTATCGCATACAGGAGTTCAGTCTCAAGCTTGGGTAAATAACCAAGTCTTGAGGAGCCTTCTGAATCTCCAAAGGTCAGTGCAGGCTCTGAAGTCAGATGGAAGGGAGTTCCAGAATCTTGGCACCAGGACTGCAAATCTGCATCCGCCTTGATGCTTGAGTTTGTAGGGCGGTGTGACCAGAAGATTCATGTGGGCTGAGCGCAGGTTATGCATAGGTATATGCCTTTGAATGAGGCTAAAGATGAATTTTGGGCTTGCGCCGTGCAAAGACTTAAAAATAAGACAGCCGACTTTGAATGCACATCGTTGTGGAATGGAGAGCCAGTGTAACTTCATCATGAGAGGGGAGACGTGTTGCCATCTGGGCTGCTGGAAGATCAGTCTGGCCGCCTGGTTTTGCACCAGTTGCAGTCTTTTGGTAAGATATGATGGGATGCACAGTATAGAGAGTTAGCAAAACCAAAGGGGATGATGGACGGAGTGTTGAACATTGCAAGCACTCACCCCCAGTCAACTGATCTGGGTTTAATCCATCATCATTCTTTAGCTCACTCCGCCACCCCAGTTCAGACATGGCCATATGCAAATCAGTCTGACCCTGTGCTTCATGGGAACAGTCCAGCCCGAACTGCCAAGCCATGTCTTCCCTGGACCGGAAACAAGCATCCTGGGACCGGTTTTTGGCTTACAGCCGTCATCAGCCAGGCTATCTTGAATCCAGAGGCAAAGTGAGCAAGGGACCCACGTCTGGGCATACCCTTCCAACTTAGGGCGAACATAGCAAAACCAAAGGGGATGATGGACGGAGTGTTGAACATTGCAAGCACTCACCCCAAGTCAACTGATCTGGGTTTAATCCATCATCATTCTTTAGCTCACTCCGCCACCCCAGTTCAGACATGGCCATATGCAAATCAGTCTGACCCTGTGCCTCATGGCAACAGTCCAGCCCGAACTGCCAAGCCATGTCTTCCCTGGACCGGAAACAAGCATCCTGGGACCGGTTTCTGGCTTACAGCCGTCATCAGCCAGGCTATCTTGAATCCAGAGGCAAAGTGAGCAAGGGACCCACGTCTGGGCATACCCTGCCAACTTAGGGCGAACATAGCAAAACCAAAGGGGATGATGGACGGAGTATTGAACATTGCAAGCACTCACCCCCAGTCAACTGATCTGGGTTTAATCCATCATCATTCTTTAGCTCACTCCGCCACCCCAGTTCAGATATGGCCATATGCAAATCAGTCTGACCCTGTGCCTCATGGGAACAGTCCAGCCCGAACTGCCAAGCCATGTCTTCCCTGGACCAGAAACAAGCATCCTGGGACCGGTTTCTGGCTTACAGCCGTCATCAGCCAGGCTATCTTGAATCCTGAGGCAAAGTGAGCAAGGGACCCACATCTGGGCATACCCTGCCAACTTAGGGCGAACATAGCAAAACCAAAGGGGATGATGGACGGAGTGTTGAACATTGCAAGCACTCACCCCCAGTCAACTGATCTGGGTTTAATCCATCATCATTCTTTAGCTCACTCCGCCACCCCAGTTCAGACATGGCCATATGCAAATCAGTCTGACCCTGTGCCTCATGGGAACAGTCCAGCCCGAACTGCCAAGCCATGTCTTCCCTGGACCGGAAACAAGCATCCTGTGACTGGTTTCTGGCTTTCAGCCGTCATCAGCCAGGCTATCATGAATCCAGAGGCAAAGTGAGCAAGGGACCCACGTCTGGGCATACCCTGCCAACTTAGGGCGAACATAGCAAAACCAAAGGGGATGATGGACGGAGTGTTGAACATTGCAAGCACTCACCCCCAGTCAACTGATCTGGGTTTAATCCATCATCATTCTTTAGCTCACTCCGCCACTCTAGTTCAGACATGGCCATATGCAAATCAGTCTGACCCTGTGCCTCATGGGAACAGTCCAGCCCGAACTGCCAAGCCATGTCTTCCCTGGACCGGAAACAAGCATCCTGGGACCGGTTTCTGGCTTACAGCCGTCATCAGCCAGGCTATCTTGAATCCAGAGGCAAAGTGAGCAAGGGACCCACGTCTGGGCATACCCTGCCAACTTAGGGCAAACATAGCAAAACCAAAGGGGATGATGGACGGAGTGTTGAACATTGCAAGCACTCACCCCCAGTCAACTGATCTGGGTTTAATCCATCATCATTCTTTAGCTCACTCCGCCACCCCAATTCAGACATGGCCATATGCAAATCAGTCTGACCCTGTGCCTCATGGGAACAGTCCAGCCCGAACTGCCAAGCCATGTCTTCCCTGGACCGGAAACAAGCATCCTGGGACCGGTTTCTGGCTTACAGCCGTCATAAGCCAGGCTATCTTGAATCCAGAGGCAAAGTGAGCAAGGGACCCACGTCTGGGCATACCCTGCCAACTTAGGGCGAACATAGCAAAACCAAAGGGGATGATGGACGGAGTGTTGAACATTGCAAGCACTCACCCCCAGTCAACTGATCTGGGTTTAATCCATCATCATTCTTTAGCTCACTCCGCCACCCCAGTTCAGACATGGCCATATGCAAATTAGTCTGACCCTGTGCCTCATGGGAACAGTCCAGCCCGAACTGCCAAGCCATGTCTTCCCTGGACCGGAAACAAGCATCCTGGGACCGGTTTCTGGCTTACAGCCATCATCAGCCAGGCTATCTTGAATCCAGAGGCAAAGTGAGCAAGGGACCCACGTCTGGGCATACCCTGCCAACTTAGGGCGAACATAGCAAAACCAAAGGGGATGATGGACGGAGTGTTGAACATTGCAAGCACTCACCCCCAGTCAACTGATCTGGGTTTAATCCATCATCATTCTTTAGCTCACTCCACCACCCCAGTTCAGACATGGCCATATGCAAATCAGTCTGACCCTGTGCCTCATGGGAACAGTCCAGCCCGAACTGCCAAGCCATGTCTTCCCTGGACGGGAAACAAGCATCCTGGGACCGGTTTCTGGCTTACAGCCGTCATCAAACAGGCTATCTTGAATCCAGAGGCAAAGTGAGCAAGGGACCCACGTCTGGGCATACCCTGCCAACTTAGGGCGAACATAGCAAAACCAAAGGGAATGATGGACGGAGTGTTGAACATTGCAAGCACTCACCCCCAGTCAACTGATCTGGGTTTAATCCATCATCATTCTTTAGCTCACTCCGCCACCCCAGTTCAGACATGGCCATATGCAAATCAGTCTGACCCTGTGCCTCATGGGAACAGTCCAGCCCGAACTGCCAAGCCATGTCTTCCCTGGACCGGATACAAGCATCCTGGGACCGGTTTCTGGCTTACAGCCGTCATCAGCCAGGCTAACTTGAATCCAGAGGCAAAGTGAGCAAGGGACCCACGTCTGGGCATACCCTGCCAACTTAGGGCGAACATAGCAAAACCAAAGGGGATGATGGACGGAGTGTTGAACATTGCAAGCACTCACCCCCAGTCAACTGATCTGGGTTTAATCCATCATCATTCTTTAGCTCACTCCGCCACCCCAGTTCAGACATGGCCATATGTAAATCAGTCTGACCCTGTGCCTCATGGGAACAGTCCAGCCCGAACTGCCAAGCCATGTCTTCCCTGGACCGGAAACAAGCATCCTGGGACCGGTTTCTGGCTTACAGCCGTCATCAGCCAGGCTATCTTGAATCCAGAGGCAAAGTGAGCAAGGGACCCACGTCTGGGCATACCCTGCCAACTTAGGGCGAACATAGCAAAACCAAAGGGGATGATGGACGGAGTGTTGAACATTGCAAGCACTCACCCCCAGTCAACTGATCTGGGTTTAATCCATCATCATTCTTTAGCTCACTCCGCCACCCCAGTTCAGACATGGCCATATGCAAATCAGTCTGACCCTGTGCCTCATGGGAACAGTCCAGCCCGAACTGCCAAGCCATGTCTTCCCTGGACCGGAAACAAGCATCCTGGGACCGGTTTCTGGCTTACAGCCGTCATCAGCCAGGCTATCTTGAATCCAGAGGCAAAGTGAGCAAGGGACCCACGTCTGGGCATACCCTGCCAACTTAGGGCGAACATAGCAAAACCAAAGGGGATGATGGACGGAGTGTTGAACATTGCAAGCACTCACCCCCAGTCAACTGATCTGGGTTTAATCCATCATCATTCTTTAGCTCACTCCACCACCCCAGTTCAGACATGGCCATATGCAAATCAGTCTGACCCTGTGCCTCATGGGAACAGTCCAGCCCGAACTGCCAAGCCATGTCTTCCCTGGACCGGAAACAAGCATCCTGGGACTGGTTACTGGCTTACAGCCGTCATCAGCCAGGCTATCTTGAATCCAGAGGCAAAGTGAGCAAGGGACCCACGTCTGGGCATACCCTGCCAACTTAGGGCGAACATAGCAAAACCAAAGGGGATGATGGACGGAGTGTTGAACATTGCAAGCACTCACCCCCAGTCAACTGATCTGGGTTTAATCCATCATCATTCTTTAGATCACTCCGCCACCCCAGTTCAGACATGGCCATATGCAAATCAGTCTGACCTTGTGCCTCTTGGGAACAGTCCAGCCCGAACTGCCAAGCCATGTCTTCCCTGGACCGGAAACAAGCATCCTGGGACCGGTTTCTGGCTTACAGCCGTCATCAGCCAGGCTATCTTGAATCCAGAGGCAAAGTGAGCAAGGGACCCACGTCTGGGCATACCCTGCCAACTTAGGGCGAACATAGCAAAACCAAAGGGGATGATGGACGGAGTGTTGAACATTGCAAGCACTCACCCCCAGTCAACTGATCTGGGTTTAATCCATCATCATTCTTTAGCTCACTCCACCACCCCAGTTCAGACATGGCCATACGCAAATCAGTCTGACCCTGTGCCTCATGGGAACAGTCCAGCCCGAACTGCCAAGCCATGTCTTCCCTGGACCGGAAACAAGCATCCTGGGACCGGTTTCTGGCTTACAGCCGTCATCAGCCAGGCTATCTTGAATCCAGAGGCAAAGTGAGCAAGGGACCCACGTCTGGGCATACCCTGCCAACTTAGGGCGAACATAGCAAAACCAAGTATAGAGAGTTGGCATAATCTATATGTGATATAACCATGGTTAACACTGCCTTTACCAGTGCTTCCCTCGTAAGGAGTATACTGATCTTCCTTATCTTTCTTAACTGAAGGAAGCAGGTGGAAATTACTGATCCAATCTGGGTTTTCATGGTAAGGTTGCTGTTAATTATCACCCCGAGACTCTTAGCTGAGGGGGCTGGAGTGGGGGGAGAACCCAGCTCAGTCCTTACTGCATGAGCATTCTTCTGCTCCCACAGATACTGATTAGTTTAATCAGCCATAACCACACCCAATATGGCCACCACTATCAAAGTATGCCATATAAAAGGGAGCCCCACCTAACCACATCCTGACATATACAAGCCAACAAAAAATAAAATACAGGACGGTGCCAGAGGGAGCGGGAATTCAGAACTGAGATGAGGAAGACCTGTAGTCGGAGTAATGAAGTTTACCGGTAAGTAATGGGCATTACCTCATCATACGTCTTCCTCGTCCAGTCATTATTGCATGAGCCAATAGCCAAGCAGGCACATTTTGGTTCAATAAACCGCTCACAGTGTACACTGAGCACTAAATTGCAATTCCAAGGGGCCGATTCCGATTCGGGCCGGAAATCTCTCCAACCGAGCCGGATCCGGAGAGATTTCTGACCGAGCCGGACTCCCGCAGTCCGACCGAGCGAGTACGATGCGGCCATATGCTGCCCGACTCGATTCGGTCGGACTCCCATTGAAGTCAATGGGAGCCGGTCGTACAACGCGTACACGGGCTCCCATTGACTGAATGGGTACGTCGCGAACAGGGGGGCCCCATACAGTGGGTACGCGTCGGTGCGACTCGCACCGTACATGCATGTTTAGGGGGGACCCTTGGGTCCCCCCTGTGTGCGACTCGTGCGGCTACGCGTGCAGGGGGGTCTGGCACAGACCCCCGAAGTCCTGCTCCTACAGCTCTTTGGAGCCGGACGCTAAGAGTCGGTCGGGCTGTTCGAAGCGCGCATCGTACTTGCTCGGTCGGGAAACGTCTCCATTGCGCGGTGCGAGCCGTGTCCGTACGAGTCGGTCGGAGCGGTTGGGACCCGGGAAGGAGTCGGTCGGCGATTTCGCGTGCGCTCACATCGTACTTGCTCGCTGGGACGACTGTACGAATCGGTCGGGAAAAAGGCCTCCGAATCGGATCCGGTAAAGCCGAATCCGATTCGGAGCCCTACCGGCCGAGATCGGAATCGGCCCCCAAGTGTTTAATAAAAAAAAGAACTCAGGAAAGCTCAGACGTCATGTACAACAAATAACAATGATCAGCACAAGCGGTAGATGACGAATAAGGCTCCCGGTTTTATCGTATTTATTTCTTTAACGTTTCAGTCTGTATTTAACCATATTTATTTTCTGGCCATCTTATTGGTATTCATTCACATTTATTTTGTGTTTTGTGTACAGATGAGGGGATAACTCGTATATTTCTGCATTTATTTAATGGATACATATGCACTCATACTTTGATGCATATCAGGCTTTAGCACATTACACAGCTAAAAATAATAAAATTAATATCCTGCATAAAATAAATTAGCATAAAATCACAAATGCATGTTGAGATTTGCAGTAATTTAAGCAAATCAGCTTCAGCTTTGTAACTCCCCATGCTTCCAAGATGTACAGTTAGTGGCCTGAACTTCATTAATCTCAGTATGGCGAGTCACTCAAAGAAGCCAAATTATCTGTATTCTTCCACTATTAAAAATAAATACCGACAGGAAACACAATATTTTCTGTCTGTATTTATCTGCAAAAATGAGCAAAAACGGAAATCAGGAAGTCCTAATGATGAACCATCAACCTGTAACCTATAGTGAGACATAAACTTATGAGGGGACACCCAAGTGGCAGCGCAACAAATATCATGGAGCAAAGATCCTTTAAGTGCTGCCCAAGAGGCGGACGTCCCCCTGGTTGATCTGTTCTGTTATGTTATGCTATATGTTATATCCACTTAGTAAAGCGCAACTAAACACACTAAAAGGTGTATCTCAGCGCTCGGTCTACACATAACTTGCATCTAACAACTAAAACATCCAGGTTTTGAATAGTTTTTTTAATTTGGCATAATCCGAGCAGCAGGGAGATAGAATGGAAGTTGGTTCCATGCCATGGGGGCAGTGTAGGAGAATGCTCTGCCACCGTGTCTCGAGGCACAAATGCGAGGAATGGTCAGCAACGCCTTGTCGCTAGATCTTAGTGTGCAAGTGGGACAATGACAGCATAATTTGTCTTTCATATAAAAAGGAGCTCTACCCATCAAAGCTTTGTGTGTAAGACAGTACATTTTGAAGACAATGGACTTTCTGACCAGACGCCAGTGAAGGGCTTTGAGGATGGGTGCAGAGTGAGGTTAGAAACTAGGTGGGCAGCCATATTTGAATGAATGAATGAATGAATGAATATAAGTCTTGTAGAGAGTGAACTATGCCCAAAGGCGTCACCACCTGTAGTTTGGACAGGAGGGTATCATTCACTGCCATAAACGAAGTGTTGCTATAATCAAGATGGCTGATTACCAGAAGCTGGACCAATGTTTTTCTAGCCGATGATGGCAACCATGGAAAAACTCTTCTTAATAGCCGTATGGTAGCAAAGCATGTTCCTCTTATAGTGGCTACGTGGGTTTTCATAGACAGCTCCTGGTCTATTTTAATACTCAGATATTTGAAGATTGCCTTTGTGGGGGCTAACTCCAATTCAGGAGGCCACCGGTCGGAGGACCAGAGGTGTTGAACTTTGCTAACCGGATGTCATCAGCATAAGAGATTAGTTCAAAACCCAATGATTTGAGGATCTGAGCCAAAGCAGCAACATAGATGTTAAACAGCGTCGGGCTCAAAGATAAGTCCTGCGGCAATCCTTTGGAAACCATATGAGATTTAAATAGACCCAGGGTAATTGTTTGCGTCTGACCACCTAGAAAGTCATCCAGCCATCGAACAACATTATCTCTGACGCTGATCTCATGCAGTCTGCTCACCAATATTGCATGAGAAACCGTGCTGAAATACCCTGCAAGATCAAGCAGCACAAGCATAGCAGGTTACTCCGGCATCCAAAGAAAGGCAGATGCAATCTGTGACTGCAACAGTGCAGTCTCTGTGCTGCGGGCAACACTAAATCCTGATGGTGAGAGATCAAAAATTGCATGGTCCTCAAAAATTGTTTATTCACACAGCTTTTGAGCATTTCTCCAACAAAGGGAGGAGAAATATGGGACGATAATGGTCCAGACTTTAGGGATCGCAGTTAGATTTTCAAAGTATAGGGGAGACCAGAGCGGTCTTCCAGGCTAATGGTAATTTCAATGACTCTAGAGAGAGGTTAAATAATGATAAGATAGAAGGGGCTAATACTGCTGCTAAAGTAGCAGAGACCCTAGGGGACAGACATCAGCAGGAGAACCTGATTTGGCTTTAGTCATGAATGCTAGGATATGTTCTACAGTGAGGGGAGTTCAAACCTATCCCAATGCAGAGTAGAATCATTAAGGGGCACAGTCTTTGAGATGTAGTTAGTCTGACCTTAATTGATGGAAAGTTTCTTGTATATGACATAAATCTATTCCTCGAAAAAGTCAGCTAAGAAATTACAAAGTTGTTGGAAAGCAGGAATATCTGCAATTCAGGTACAAGGCTTGATAAAATCATTGGACCCCGGAAAGAAGAAGGCATCTGCTGACCCACTGAATCATAAGCCCCAGTAATTGTCAACTTAACCCACTTGGACAAGGTAGCAGAAGAGGTGTGAAGAACCTTAGTACCGAGGCCAAAGGTAACGAAAAATGAATCCACTTTATGGAAAGGCTCTGTTCGAGACAATAAACGGACAAAGTCCCATGAACATCTAGGGTATGCAACTGGACTTGGTCCTCCAAGGAAGGATCCAGAAAAAACACAAGAAGTATGATGTCCTCTGAACAATTGAAGGACGTAGGCATCTCAGGCAGAAAAGAAGGATTCAGTCTCAAAATAACATGATCCACAAAAAAACAAAGAAAAGGAGGAGAAGACAACAATGCACCAAGTTCCCCAAACCGTTGACCTGAGCAGATGGCAACCAGAAACATCACAATGGCCAACAAAAACTTCAAATCTGAAGGCTCCAGAGGCTCAAACGGAGGGCCCATGAGACTATGCAACACCAGGGGAGCTCCCAAGAGGGAACCAGAGGATGTAACACAGGCTTTTTTAGGAAACAAACTCCTCAAAAGACAGGAAGCTAAAGCAGAAATGGCCAAAACATCAGGATCCCTGAGAGCCTGGATTGCAGCATACTAGTGCGAATAGCCAGGCCCATCAAAAAAACATCTCTCATGAACTCCAAGATATCACTGGGAAAACACACATAAGGAGACCCAGCCTTAGCCCCACATCACTTCTCAAAATTTCTCCAAAGGCGCCCATACATCTTCAAAGTAGAGGGACGCTTAGACTGCTGAATAGATTCTGCAAAGTCTGCAGAACAACCTTGTGAAATCAGTCATATCCTTTCAAATGCCAGACCCCCAATCTCAGTCTCTTCGTTGACTCCAGAGACAGACGGAGGGACCTCATCGGGGATGGTAGCAAGGGGAACTGCCACTGGGGAGAGACTGACAACTGAATGATAAGGGGAAACCAAGACTGCTTGCTCCACTCAGGAGTCACCAGAAGACCTTCTGCATTGTCTGACTGAATCTTTCTCACTATCCTGGATATAAACTGGAAATGAGGAAACCAATACAGGAGACCTCACAGCCACTGCACCAACAGAGCATCCGTTACCCATGCCCTGTGAGAATGAATCAGGGAACAGGAGGAGGGGAGAAGAATGTTGACCTCTTTCGCAAACAGATCAAACCTCGGTGTTCCGTACCTCAATGTGATCTAATGAAAAGGATGAGAACAAAGACAGAGCGCTGAGCATCGGAGTCTTTCTTCAGCCAACTATGACTGAAGTCCTGGAGCTGACCCCACACTGGTCATGCCTTTGGAGTGGAAGAGAGTGGGTCTGAGTTTTGACACTGGACTGGTGCTGGAACCTGTATTTATCGAATCCAGGGGTGCCTTGGCCGTGACCCCTGCCTCGAAAATGCAACTGTTATTAATAAATTCAATAATTGTACATTCATTGATATATTTTCCCAATCATCAGATAAGCTTCCTAAGATAATATTATTGAGAGAGTAAGGTACCTTTACGTTGAAGATGGAATTTTTCTGATTTCGAATTTTCAACCAAAAATTATGAACGTAAGGACATGTGAATAATAAATGGTTTATATCCACAGGCTGTGATCGACACGACCAACAAGTATCGCAAACGTCTGGTACATTTTGTGAAAAGTTGAGGGGGTTAATAAGAATCTATTATAATTATAAAAAAGTGTTTGTGTGGTGTGTGCTGCACGGGGGATTTTCAAAGTTTTCTCCATATTTTCATCAATATTAAAATAGGCCATGTTACTCCTAAATCTTTTTCCCATGAAGCTTCAGTGTCAGCTTTACTTCTGGCGGCAGGGACTCTTTGCTATAATAGTAGATAGTCAACGCAAAGGGAGAGATTCAGGTTCAGCGCACTCATAATGTTCTTGAAAATCCTCCTCTGTAGGCATCACTACAGGAGCAGAAAATCCCAAATCATCCCATATGTTAGCCAATACCTCCATCAGGTCTGTACCCTGCACAAATCTTCCTTTGATATCCTCTTCATCTGTATCAGGCAATGGATCTGGATCCAGGGAAGGCAACTTATGAGGGACAGGATCAGTCTCTCTCGCTCTCATTGCTGCTTCCACTGCTGCAGTAATTATGTTCTGCAGTATCTTCATAGAAGGCACGGCAGAGGAGGGCCCAGCCTGTTCTTCCATGCTTTCTGTAACATTCGCCTCCATTGTGCTGGTAGGAAACACTTCTTTTCCGACCCTTCCTTAAACTGGCATCACTCCAGGCAGTTTGGAGCCTGGACAGGGGAAGGGAAGAACTTTCAAGAGCCAGATGTAGAGGCAGGATTGGGCATGCCCACATACAATGTCTGACACCATCTATAAATATTGGACCTCCAAGGCCACTCTTCAGAACACGCCTTGACCTGCAAACATTACAGAAGGACTGCCTTATTGCCAGAGGACTGCCCTGCTGCTGAGGTCTGCCTTGCTGTCTGAGAAGGAAAACTGGACCTGCTTATCTTCAACAAAGCCTAACTTGAGTGGCTCCAAGGGTCCGTTGGTTGACACCCTGTTTGAGCTACATGGACATGACAAGCTCCATAGGCATCCCTGAAACTGCCCAGGTGATATGCTGCAACTGGGCCTGCAACTGGACCTGTTTGTTTGTACACATGTGGGAGTGCTAGCCTCTTCTGGAGTGAGTTCCTGATCCCAGATGCCTTCAATGTCCTGGATCCTTGGTTGGTATCAGTCCAAGCTCTTCCCAAGACGAACAAGTAAAGTCCTAAAGTTTAGGCGTTTGACGACTGTAAATAGCCCCCTTTGTGCCGAGACTTTGCCACCTGTGTTGACTGCCAACACGAAGCTCCAATGAAGAACTGCTCTTCGCACTACAGCAACCGCCAGCGGCGACCTTAAACCCAGGATCTGCATTTTGTGCTAAAGCAACGACAGCTCACAGTGCCAGTCAATACGAAGCTCCAGCAGTGACAATCTGCAATGCCCGATTGGATCCTCTCACTACAGCGGAAATCATCTGCAATGATCTGCCTGATCCTCATGGCCTCCTTCAACGCAAGCGGAACTCTTCACACCAGACATTGAGAAGGTAACTCAGTAGGACTAACCTGGTCCCTGTATCTGACCTGCGCTCCATCACTATAGGCCTGAACTTGTGACTTTCCCCCCGCTCTTTACTGACTAGAATGCTACAAGTGGCGGTTTGTGCTTTTAGGTGCTATTTTTACTTAAAACTCCAAAATTATATATCTCCTGTTCTACTGATTGAGTTTTTGTTGTTCTGGCATTATTTTATTTACTACAATTTACTCTGCTTTCCTAAATTGGTTTGGGATTTTGTCTGTGTTGTGTTTTCACATTATTAATGTTTGTGTGCTGCATACAAATTTTACACATTGATTCAAAGTTAAGGCTGTCTGCTTTGTGCCATGCTACCAAACAATCCTTGCCAGCACAGGTTAATTTAGTGACTTTTTGCAGTTCACCCTGGCAAGGGTTGTGGTTGTTGCCTGAGTGGGGCTTCCACCACCCCTCAACCAATAACCCAATTTCTTATAGGTAGCACTCTATGGAGCGGTGAGGAGGATGCATCCACTAGCAGCCCAGCAGGACAGAAGGAGAAGAGTGGGGATATTTAGACGAAGGACAGCACTGTTTGACTCAACAGAGTAAGAAAATATACTAAGTATAGGTGATGTAGTCAGGATTTATTCAACTTATAGATGAATAGGAGTCCATATTAGGGCAAGGCACCCAATGCAGCGATGCATCCAAGCCATATCTACACATATTCAACTTTAGTGTGGCCTTGACTTAGTAGCATCTGTAAGCTACCGATGGATTGTGGATGTTGCAGGGGCAATTTCTCAAAGTGCCTTGTCAAGCGTTTCACAAAAGTCCTGTATACAATGTTGTCACAAATAAATACTAGTATCAGTTTCCCTAGCACACCCAGTAAAACGCAGAATACAAAAGTCGAATTGTATGCCATAGCAAATTTTCCAATTGTAATTGGATGTGTTGTTGCTATCCGCATCCATATGGTCCTCTCTAGGAGTGAATTGTTATGGAGAAACAGGACAAATCAGCATTGAATAAACATAAATGGGGTGTGCAATATGAATTGAATATTACAGGTCTATTACCCAGGAAGCAGACATGATTCCTATATATTCTGTCATTGTGCACTGTATGACCTACTAGCAAGAGCAGATCTGGAGCGCAATTCTTATATCCATTTTAGCGGACAGTGCATACACTTTCTGGCCATGGATTTAGGCATCAAAGCTGTTTACATAAACACCAAGGCAATGAAAGTATAAGGCTACACACAAGCAGACCAGGAATACTGTTGAAAAAACATTTTGATAATTGAATGGAAGAATTTGTTGTTTGTACAAATGTGGGGATGCACTAAGAACATAATCTAAAGATCTGTTGTTAAATTGTAGCCACATGTGCAATTGTGCACAACATAGCAATGCATGGAAGGACTGTCAATTGAGACTTAGAATTGGGGATTTAATGATGATGACATTGAATATCATCAACATCACAATTAAGGACAGGATGTAGTAGGAGCTACAGAAGAACATTTAGTTATTTTTGAGGTAAAGGAGACAGAAGCATGAAAGTAAACAGATTTGTTTCTGGTATTTTACCCATACACCCAAACTTAATTTAATTTGTAAGTTTTAATGCTGCACATAAATGAAGGTACAATTTGGAGCCAACCAGCTCTTTACATAATAAACATCAAAACAAACAATGTATGTATTTAAGCATGAACATGAAAAAATAATTCTTGAGCATAGTTCTGATTTTATTTTGTGTTATACCCTACTAAGAGTTGTACTCTCTATTGTGCACTGAGTTCCACTGCCCTGTCCCTCCCCACTGTGGCTTCCTCTAGTTCCTGTTTCAGCTGTCATAGAAACCCTCCTAACACTTCAGGGCTTTTCACTTCCCACTGGTGCTGTGGTTGACCTGTTGGCAGCATTAGCTATCTGCATTTCCTCAAGAGTATTTGTCAGTTTCTATATTTGCTGTTCGTCTTCACATGGTAGTCATTTTTGAAGCCAGTGTTAAAGTCTATCCCCATTTAGACAATTCCTTCCAGAGGGGATAGGTCTTTCTAGAAGAGTGAGCGGTGAAAGGAAACAAATTACTGGTTATCATCACATTACACTGCAACCAATGTGCAGGGCCGTAGCCACGGGGGCCCAGCAGTGCCTGGCACCCCCATCTTGATGCTTGGCCCCCCAAATGTTCTTGGCAGTGGGCAGATGACAAGGACATTTTTAAAGAAATGCTCAGTACCACGCAGGCTTTTGTTGCCTCGAGATAAACACAGAATGTACACCTAATGAGCAGTGGTATTTAGTTGGGTAAATGAAGGCGCCACTCGGGAGAGATAACACAAATATTTGATATTTACTTGCTGTATTGATCACGGTGCTGCAAGGTGAAGAGAACCACTGACCTCCTCAAAATACAAAATGGCCTTGGCCAATTGACAGATATACAAAGGAATTCCTCAGCACACGTCTGTTATGTCACAATATACATAAACATGCTAGATGTGAGCATAAGTAAAATACAAGTAGGTAAGTTCTTATTTCTTTTTTCCTTTTTATTTTCCGATGTTCAGACAGCCGACACGTGTTTCGTCGCTTACATGGGAATTAATCCCGCGACTTTATCAAGGCTATTGTCTTCCTGTGTATAACCTTTATTAGTGGTGTTAATTCCAACCCACACTGGGATTCAATATCTCGCGACGTCTCACTTCTCAATGTTAAATCCAAGGGATCCCTGTATGTCCCAGAAGTCCAGAATCTTATTTCTTAGTAGTTTGATCCCACACACGGACGTCGCTCCTCGTGTTGCCGAGTACGGTGCAAAATAAAAAGGAAAAAAGAAATAAGAACTTACCTACTTGTATTTTACTTATGCTCACATCTAGCATGTTTATGTATATTGTGACATAACAGACGTGTGCTGAGGAATTCCTTTAAACACAGAATGTAAGCTAAAGTGTGCTCCAGTTAAGAATAAGCATTCCTTAGGAAAAAAGCTGAGCATTCTTTTTATGATGGTGTACAAGTCAGTTTTCCTCTTCCATTTAAACAGTCTGATTTCAGACCATGATGATTTGTGTTCCAATAAATGGCGGGGAACTGTACAATTCACAAGTATAATACATGCAATCTGGACTAGAGTAAGAGTAAGAAGTTCATACTGGTATTGTAGCTAGAAATGAAAATGCAGATATGCTTGGGAAATACTTTCAGGAGTGCATGAACTACAGATTAGAATTTTAAAACGCAATGCAAGGCTACATTAAATATAAATGGACCTAGAAACAAGATAAATGAAAGCATAAAAACAATCAGGGTTTGGGACACAACGTTAGAATTCATAAAATGTACTTTGGACTTTGGAAAACAATTGTATTGAATTGTACTCTTTTTTTACGTAGCCTGGAGCCTGTCCCTCACAAGGCTTAAGTTAAATCATGTTTCTGATTGGTCTGGTTTCAATATTTATATATAGCTTCATACCAGGGACAAGGATATTGAAGCACACAATTTGTATCAACTGCTTGGTGCATGGTTGAAAGGATGGTTGTGTGGTTTGACCTTTATTGGGCATGTTAGGTGAAGAGGATGTGGTATGATAGGAGAGGATGTGCTGCCGACGCAAGTCTTGGCATCGGCTCAGCATCCTGTGACTCCGAGTAAATCACTTAGGGGCCGATTCCGATCTCGGCCGGTAGGGCACCGAATCGGATTCGGCTTAACCGGATCCGATTCGGAGCCCTCTTTCCCGACCGATTCGTACGTGCGTCCGGCCGAGCGAGTATGATGCGAGCGCACGCGAAATCGCCGACCGACTCGTTCCCGGGTCCGAACCGCTCCGACCGACTCACACGGACACGACTCGCACCGCGCAATGGAGACTTTCCCGGCCGGGCAAGTACGATGCGCGCCTCGAGCAGTCCGACTGACTCGCGCCGTCCGGCCAGAAAGAGCAGTCGGAGCCGGACTTTGGGGGTCCGTGTCGGACCCCCCCTGTACGCGTAGCTGCGCGAGTCGCACACAGGGGGGACCCATGGGTCCCCCCTACCTGTGCATGTACGCCGCGAGTCGCATCGAGGTGTACCCGCTGTAGGGGGCGCCCTTGTTCGCCTCGCACCCATTGACTCAATGGGAGCCCCCGTACGCGTTGTAGTCCGGCTCCCATTGACTTCAATGGGAGTCCGACCGACTCGAGTCCGATTGCATGCGTGCGCATCGTACTCGTTCGGTCGGACTGCCAGAGTCCGATTCGGTCGGAAATCTCTCCGGGTCCGGCTCGGTCGGAGTGATTTCCGGCCTGAATCGGAATCGGCCCCTTAATCTCTCTGTGCCTAAAATAAATAAATGTGACAGTGTTTAATGCAAATGATGCTCATGTAAAGCACTCCAATACCTTCGGGTTGAGTTTGCAAGATATAAAATTGCAAAAATTAAAGAATATAAAAAATTAATCAATATATGATGACATAGAGGGCACATGTCATATGGAGTGTAGCTGCACATGTGTTGCAGAGGGTGTGAGAGAGTCTCAGCCGCACCTGCGTGCACTATAGATGGAATCCACTGCTGATGTGCATCAGCATAGTCCATTATGGTATACGGCAGGGTGAGCAGTCAAAATATCGAAAACTAAATATCGACCTACACTAATATCGAGGTGACAATATCGAAGGGACAGAATATCGATGTTAAGAATATCGATGGACAGAATATCGACCCTAAGGTAAGTAATATCGATTTTTTTTATTTCGATGTAAGTAATATCGAAGTTAGTAATATCGATATCAAATATATCGATGTTACTAATATCGATGCTACTAATATCGATATTTATATTATTGTTATGTATTTTGTTATGTATTTAATATATATGTGTTATATGTGTTTTTGTTGTGTTCTACTTGTCTAAAAATATATGTATACAATTTTTATATTTTTTTAAAGTTATTTTTGTTTTTTAGTACCGTAGCGGGTTGTGGGTTTATAGGGAATAGGGTGGGAAGTAATTTAATTATACTAAATTAATTATTAATTTTTAGGAATTATAAATTAATTTTAATTATTTTTTGCGTTTAAGTTCTGTAGCGGGTTGTGGGTTTATAGGGGAATAGGGTGGGAAGTAATTTAATTGTAATTAAGTAATAATTTATTTTAATTAATTGGTATTGATAATTATATTATTGTTAATTAATTAATAATTGGTAATTAATTTTTATTAATTGGTTATTAATTTTTATTAATTGATTAATTGATCATTATGTTAAGTGTATTATTTTATTATTGGAGTGTGTTGGGCGTTTATAGGGGAATAGTGTTGGAAGTAATTATTAAATTTATTGTTGGGTATTGATAATTAATTTATTGGACATTAATTATTAATTGGTCATTTTTTTTAATTATAATTTTTTTGTTCTGAAAATTAATTTATTGTTGTTTTATCATTAATTGGTAATTAAATATTATTAAATATTATTTATTGATACATTTAATTAATATATTAATAAGTAATTATTAACTGGTAATTAATGTTTAATAATTATTATTATTGGTATACAAAAGCATTTAATTGTTCAATATTTGTTAATTGGTAATTAAGTTTTAATAATTAATATGTTTTTGTTATTAAAAATATTGTATTGTTCAATATTTATTATTTGGTAATTAATATTTATTAATTATTATTTATTGGTATTTATTATTAATTTATTGTTAATACATTTTTCATTGGTAATTATGTTTTTAATAATTATTTATTGGTATTTGTAAATAGTTTAGAGTTATTTAATAATTAATTCATTAATTATTTTAAATTTTTTTTTTATTTATAAGTATGTTATTTTTCACTTCTACGCTATCCAACACTTTTCCTACTGTTGCACTCTTTGGAGTTGGAATAGTAATTTTTACCCCTACGCTATCCAACACTTTCCCTACTGTTGCACTCACTGGAGTGGGAATAGTAATATTTACCCTTACGCTATCCAACGCTTTCCCTACTGTTGCACTCACTGGAGTGGGAATAGTAATTTTTACCCCTACGCTATCCAACACTTTCTCTTCTGTTGCACTCTCTGGAGTGGGAATAGTAATTTTAAGCTCTACGCTATCCGACATTTTTCTTACTGTTGGTTTTTTTGGAGTTGGAATAGTAGTTTTATTCCCTCCGCTATTTAATATTTTTTGTATTATTTTAGTTAATGTAGTATATAATTAATTTTAAAAATATTAAAAGTAAATGTAATTTTTTTAATTTGTTATACATAATTATTTAATTTTTATTTATGTTATTGTTTTATGCGTATAGATGTATTTGTAATTTATAATATTTTTTAATAAATTATAGTTTTATTAAAATAATTATTAAAACTCATTATTACGTAAGTATATATATTATATGTATATGTTTAATTAATGTTTTATTAAATTATATATATTACTTATTCATTTTAAACATTATAAAATATTTTTAACTATGTTTATTTTATTTATAAGTATATTTAGTTTATTTTACATATTTTATTTAACAAAAAAAAAACGATATTTTTAATAACGATATTTTTGACATTGATATTTTTTTTCCGATATTTTTGTATTTACCATGTAGATAGGATATCGATATTCTTGACATCGATATTCTTGCTCCGATATTTTTGTAGGTCGATTTTTTCACCTTCGATATTTTGTCAGTGATCCATACGGCACTCACCAACTACTATCAAAGACCATACGTATGTGGAGGCATTGTTAAATCACCAAGTAGTATTATATATGGGATAAAGTTTCCCCTGCTGTACATTAAAATGATATTGCAAATCACCAAGGAGATCCCAGACCATATCGAGGAGCAAAGTCGAGGACAAGTATAACATCCCCTTCCTGTAAACACCTTAAAGCCTTTGGCCCACACAATCAAAAATGTTACAAAATGCAGCACAGCAACCAAAGTTGCTGCGCTGTGTCACGTGACAAGGAGAGAGGAGAAAAGTAGCATTTCTACAGAGATATGGGACTCTCTTCCCCTCTCCCTAGTGCCAACGCACAGTCAGGGTGCGGAGTGCCATGCACACACATTTGCACCATTGTGTCTGCATGAGTCTTGCATATTTTTTGTGTTGGAAGGGCACCTTTCCAGCACAAAATACTATGCTTAGACTAACTTTAAAACTTTTCCCACTTCGGATGTATGCTGTGCAGCGCAGCGCACATGCACAGTGGGAAACGTTAGGAGAAATAAAACCACTTCTCCTTTTTAGCACCTGTTACAAAGTGGCATTATTTTTTGGCACAAAACCCTGCCTACTATTGTTAGTAGATAGGGTTTTACATAACAAAACATGGGTGGTTGCATTAGAACGCACATACACAACCAATGCAATGCCCCCTTTGCAGTGCAGCACACACGCGAAGAGAGAACAGTTAGAAGAAATAAAAGTATTTCTCATTTTTAACGCCTGAAACCCATTCAACATCCTCCCTTGCAGAGTAATGGCAAAGTTAAGGGCTTCTTTGCGTTTCTGTGAGAGAACTCAAGTTGTGCACTGGAAAGTAAATTTAAAAAAGTGCACAGGTTTAAAGGTTTGCGTCACATAAGCAGCACAAAATGATTGGTTATCTGGGCCTTGGTGTCTTGCTCTTTCATGTTCATTACATATAAGAAGTAAAAAGGCAGAATCTGTAGTGTGAGATTAAGCACACCAAATGCACATACCAGTTTTTTAAAGAATATAATAGAATCAGTTTAATGCAAGTCGGGTTAAACAGGCTGTAGATCAGATTGTGTAGAAACTTGTAGAGATTCTAAATTTCTTCCAATGACCTACAGTGTGGAAAAAAATAAACACCTTGGCATGAATATCTCTTAATTGCTGTTCAACTTTTCTTTTTATAAAAATATATCAAAAATAGCTAGCTCCCATCTTCACTGGTTTAACAGCCTTTCATCCTGGCTGCTGGGAGCAGGCATTCTGATGTCTGAGCTCAACCGTAGTAACTTATTATAATTGAGCAGCTATGTTGTTTCTTTATAATAGATGACTAGATGCATCCCAACTCAACAATTGTAAAGAAATTAGACATGGGCCTTTACACAGAGATTGGAGGTTTCACGTATTATGTGAAGTCTGTCTGGAAGCATCAGGGAGAAACAGAAGAGCAACTAATTGGAGGAGCTGTTGAAACAACAAAAGAGTGATGTATAATGTTCATGCTGGAGAAACGAAGGAGTAATGCATTGGAGGGATTGTTAAACTACAAAGAAGTCTATCCATGTGTGACATAGAATTAACCACCAAAACAGTAGTTTATGGAGATCACCCTGGGTGGATTGGGTAGAGACTCAGAGAATAAGAAAAAAGAGATGGAAGTGAACCAAACTCTGGCTCATGCCCTCGCGTCTATCAGGCACAAACAGGGAGCACACCACAGACAGACACTTTTATCCTTCTTCCTTTTAGTTGGATGCCCGAGATGGACACGTTGATGGTGAGAGATAAGATAAGTGAGCTGAGCAACATTCACCGTAGGGAAGGAAGGAGGGGCTGGTGTGCAGCAGGCTCAACTACTGCACCTGCAGGTCAATAAAAACATTAAGAGACCAGCCCTTGAGGTGGTAGTAGTCAGCTTAAGGCAGGGTGGAAGCAAGGGGCTGTAGGGTATGAACATAGCCTAATAATGTGTGAGCACAATGCTAGACGAATGGGAGGAAAAACAACACAAATCAGAGGAGGAAACATTTTTTTAAACATAAAGTACTATAGATGCACAATCTCAGCAAATGGATGCCTTTACACTTTCTGACTTTCTCGTCATAGGTGGGGTACATAAGACCACTCACACATAACACCAAGAGTGCACAAGTCAAAAGTAAAACCTGAGGCCCCTATGAGATTAATTCATCACATGGATAGTTATTGTCTAATTGAAATAAGATAGCCTGTATATTTCACACTTACTCACAACTACCTGTCAACTGTCACAGTTGACATCTTTAGCCACACCGCCTTATAGCCAACAACACTTTACAATATGCAAGTCATACATTATTTGGAAAAATTAGTCTGCAAATCCCAGAATAGCAAAAAGGTGTTCTCTAAAAAGACACAACTGAATGAAGTCAACCCCACATTTTGGGGCCATTGGCAGTCCTGACCATCTCCTCACTGAGCTGCAGACATTAGGCCATTGCATCAGGCCTATTTGTTTTCTGCTGTTGGAAATATGCTAATTTTATCCCCAAGAAGAGAAACCCCCCCAAAGAACAACAGTGAGCATTGTAAAATAGCAAAACACACAAGATGATGGACGGAATGTTGCACATTGGCAAAACATTCACCCCCAGTCACAGATCTGGGTTTAATCCTTCGTTATTTTGCTCACCACGCCACCCCAGTTCAGACATGGCCATATGCAAATCAGTCTTGACCCTGTGCCTCATGGGAACAGTCCAACCCGAACTGCCAAGCCATGTCTTCCCTGGACCGGAATCAAGCATCCTAGGACCGGTTTCTGGCTATCAGCCGTCATCAGCCAGGATAGCTTGACTCCAGTGGCGTAGTGAGCACGGGACCCACGTCTGGGCATACCCTTCCCACATAGGGTGAACAGCAAAACACACAAGATGATGGACGGAATGTTGCACATTGGCAAAACATTCACCCCCAGTCACAGATCTGGGTTTAATCCATCGTTATTTTGCTCACCACGCCACCCCAGTTCAGACATGGCCATATGCAAATCAGTCTTGACCCTGTGCCTCATGGGAACAGTCCAGCCCGAACTGCCAAGCCATGTCTTCCCTGGACCGGAATCAAGCATCCTAGGACCGGTTTCTGGCTATCAGCCGTCATCAGCCAGGATAGCTTGACTCCAGTGGCGTAGTGAGCACGGGACCCACGTCTGGGCATACCCTTCCCACATAGGGTGAACAGCAAAACACACAAGATGATGGACGGAATGTTGCACATTGGCAAAACATTCACCCCAGTCAAAGATCTGGGTTTAATCCATCGTTATTTTGCTCACCACGCCACCCCAGTTCAGACATGGCCATATGCAAATCAGTCTTGACCCTGTGCCTCATGGGAACAGTCCAGCCCGAACTGCCAAGCCATGTCTTCCCTGGACCGGAATCAAGCATCCTAGGACCGGTTTCTGGCTATCAGCCGTCATCAGCCAGGATAGCTTGACTCCAGTGGCGTAGTGAGCACGGGACCCACGTCTGGGCATACCCTTCCCACATAGGGTGAACAGCAAAACACACAAGATGATGGACGGAATGTTGCACATTGGCAAAACATTCACCCCCAGTCACAGATCTGGGTTTAATCCATCGTTATTTTGCTCACCACGCCACCCCAGTTCAGACATGGCCATATGCAAATCAGTCTTGACCCTGTGCCTCATGGGAACAGTCCAGCCCGAACTGCCAAGCCATGTCTTCCCTGGACCGGAATCAAGCATCCTAGGACCGGTTTCTGGCTATCAGCCGTCATCAGCCAGGATAGCTTGACTCCAGTGGCGTAGTGAGCACGGGACCCACGTCTGGGCATACCCTTCCCACATAGGGTGAACAGCAAAACACACAAGATGATGGACGGAATGTTGCACATTGGCAAAACATTCACCCCAGTCAAAGATCTGGGTTTAATCCATCGTTATTTTGCTCACCACGCCACCCCAGTTCAGACATGGCCATATGCAAATCAGTCTTGACCCTGTGCCTCATGGGAACAGTCCAGCCCGAACTGCCAAGCCATGTCTTCCCTGGACCGGAATCAAGCATCCTAGGACCGGTTTCTGGCTATCAGCCGTCATCAGCCAGGATAGCTTGACTCCAGTGGCGTAGTGAGCACGGGACCCACGTCTGGGCATACCCTTCCCACATAGGGTGAACAGCAAAACACACAAGATGATGGACGGAATGTTGCACATTGGCAAAACATTCACCCCCAGTCACAGATCTGGTTTTAATCCATCGTTATTTTGCTCACCACGCCACCCCAGTTCAGACATGGCCTTATGCAAATCAGTCTTGACCCTGTGCCTCATGGGAACAGTCCAGCCCTAACTGCCAAGCCATGTCTTCCCTGGACCGGAATCAAGCATCCTAGGACCGGTTTCTGGCTATCAGCCGTCATCAGCCAGGATAGCTTGACTCCAGTGGCGTAGTGAGCACGGGACCCACGTCTGGGCATACCCTTCCCACATAGGGTGAACAGCAAAACACACAAGATGATGGACGGAATGTTGCACATTGGCAAAACATTCACCCCCAGTCACAGATCTGGGTTTAATCCATCGTTATTTTGCTCACCACGCCACCCCAGTTCAGACATGGCCATATGCAAATCAGTCTTGACCCTGTGCCTCATGGGAACAGTCCAGCCCGAACTGCCAAGCCATGTCTTCCCTGGACCCGAATCAAGCATCCTAGGACCGGTTTCTGGCTATCAGCCGTCATCAGCCAGGATAGCTTGACTCCAGTGGCGTAGTGAGCACGGGACCCACGTCTGGGCATACCCTTCCCACATAGGGTGAACAGCAAAACACACAAGATGATGGACAGATTGTTGCACATTGGCAAAACATTCACCCCCAGTCACAGATCTGGGTTTAATCCATCGTTATTTTGCTCACCACGCCACCCCAGTTCAGACATGGCCATATGCAAATCAGTCTTGACCCTGTGCCTCATGGGAACAGTCCAGCCCGAACTGCCAAGCCATGTCTTCCCTGGACCGGAATCAAGCATCCAGGACCGGTTTCTGGCTATCAGCCGTCATCAGCCAGGATAGCTTGACTCCAGTGGCGTAGTGAGCACGGGACCCACGTCTGGGCATACCCTTCCCACATAGGGTGAACAGCAAAACACACAAGATGATGGACGGAATGTTGCACATTGGCAAAACATTCACCCCCAGTCACAGATCTGGGTTTAATCCATCGTTATTTTGCTCACCACGCCACCCCAGTTCAGACATGGCCATATGCAAATCAGTCTTGACCCTGTGCCTCATGGGAACAGTCCAGCCCGAACTGCCAAGCCATGTCTTCCCTGGACCGGAATCAAGCATCCTAGGACCGGTTTCTGGCTATCAGCCGTCATCAGCCAGGATAGCTTGACTCCAGTGGCGTAGTGAGCACGGGACCCACGTCTGGGCATGCCCTTCCCACATAGGGTGAACAGCAAAACACACAAGATGATGGACGGAATGTTGCACATTGGCAAAACATTCACCCCCAGTCACAGATCTGGGTTTAATCCATCGTTATTTTGCTCACCACGCCACCCCAGTTCAGACATGGCCATATGCAAATCAGTCTTGACCCTGTGCCTCATGGGAACAGTCCAGCCCGAACTGCCAAGCCATGTCTTCCCTGGACCGGAATCAAGCATCCTAGGACCGGTTTCTGGCTATCAGCCGTCATCAGCCAGGATAGCTTGACTCCAGTGGCGTAGTGAGCACGGGACCCACGTCTGGGCAGTTCGGGCTGGACTGTTCCCATGAGGCACAGGGTCAGACTGATTTGCATATGGCCATGTCTGAACTGGGGTGGTGGAGTGAGCTAAAGAATGATGATGGATTAAACCCAGATCAGTTGACTGGGGGTGAGTGTTTGATTGGCTCAAACGTTCCGTCCATCATCCCCTTTTGTATCGCTTTGGTCGCCCTAAGTTGGTGGGGGTATGCCCAGACGTGGGTCCCTTGCTCACTTTGCCACTGGATTCAAGCAAGCCTGGCTGATGACGGCTGAAATGCCAGAAACCAGTCCTAGGATGCTAGTTTCTGGTCCAGGGAAGACATGGCTTGGCAGTTCGGGCTGGACTGTTCCCATGAGGCACAGGGTCAGACTGATTTGCATATGGCCATGTCTGAACTGGGGTGGTGGAGTGAGCTAAAGAATGATGATGGATTAAACCCAGATCAGTTGACTGGGGGTGAGTGTTTGATTGGCTCAAAAGTTCCGTCCATCATCCCCTTTTGTATCGCTTTGGTCGCCCTAAGTTGGCGGGGGTATGCCCAGACGTGGGTCCCTTGCTCACTTTGCCACTGGATTCAAGCAAGCCTGGCTGATGACGGCTGAAATGCCAGAAACCGGTCCTAGGATGCTTGTTTCTGGTCCAGGGAAGACATGGCTTGGCAGTTCGGGCTGGACTGTTCCCATGAGGCACAGGGTCAGACTGATTTGCATATGGCCATGTCTGAACTGGGGTGGTGGAGTGAGCTAAAGAATGATGATGGATTAAACCCAGATCAGTTGACTGGGGGTGAGTGTTTGATTGGCTCAAACGTTCCGTCCATCATCCCCTTTTGTATCGCTTTGGTCGCCCTAAGTTGGCGGGGGTATGCCCAGACGTGGGTCCCTTGCTCACTTTGCCACTGGATTCAAGCAAGCCTGGCTGATGACGGCTGAAATGCCAGAAACCGGTCCTAGGATGCTTGTTTCTGGTCTAGGGAAGACATGGCTTGGCAGTTCGGGCTGGACTGTTCCCATGAGGCACAGGGTCAGACTGATTTGCATATGGCCATGTCTGAACTGGGGTGGTGGAGTGAGCTAAAGAATGATGATGGACTAAACCCAGATCAGTTGACTGGGGGTGAGTGTTTGATTGGCTCAAACGTTCCGTCCATCATCCCCTTTTGTATCGCTTTGGTCGCCCTAAGTTGGCGGGGGTATGCCCAGACGTGGGTCCCTTGCTCACTTTGCCACTGGATTCAAGCAAGCCTGGCTGATGACGGCTGAAATGCCAGAAACCGGTCCTAGGATGCTTGTTTCTGGTCCAGGGAAGACATGGCTTGGCAGTTCGGGCTGGACTGTTCCCATGAGGCACAGGGTCAGACTGATTTGCATATGGCCATGTCTGAACTGGGGTGGTGGAGTGAGCTAAAGAATGATGATGGATTAAACCCAGATCAGTTGACTGGGGGTGAGTGTTTGATTGGCTCAAACGTTCCGTCCATCATCCCCTTTTGTATCGCTTTGGTCGCCCTAAGTTGGCGGGGTATGCCCAGACGTGGGTCCCTTGCTCACTTTGCCACTGGATTCAAGCAAGCCTGGCTGATGACGGCTGAAATGCCAGAAACCGGTCCTAGGATGCTTGTTTCTGGTCCAGGGAAGACATGGCTTGGCAGTTCGGGCTGGACTGTTCCCATGAGGCACAGGGTCAGACTGATTTGCATATGGCCATGTCTGAACTGGGGTGGTGGAGTGAGCTAAAGAATGATGATGGATTAAACCCAGATCAGTTGACTGGGGGTGAGTGTTTGATTGGCTCAAACGTTCCGTCCATCATCCCCTTTTGTATCGCTTTGGTCGCCCTAAGTTGGCGGGGGTATGCCCAGACGTGGGTCCCTTGCTCACTTTGCCACTGGATTCAAGCAAGCCTGGCTGATGACGGCTGAAATGCCAGAAACCGGTCCTAGGATGCTTGTTTCTGGTCCAGGGAAGACATGGCTTGGCAGTTCGGGCTGGACTGTTCCCATGAGGCACAGGGTCAGACTGATTTGCATATGGCCATGTCTGAACTGGGGTGGTGGAGTGAGCTAAAGAATGATGATGGATTAAACCCAGATCAGTTGACTGGGGGTGAGTGTTTGATTGGCTCAAACGTTCCGTCCATCATCCCCTTTTGTATAGCATTGTAAAATACCCTGCCCATGTTCTTTCTTATGTTGCGTTAAGATCTAAGGGGGGAAGGAACAGTTTCCCTATCTCTTTGAACCAAAAACAAAAAGAAGAGTGATAATAATAGAAATCAGTTATTTGTATAACCCTCTGCAAAGGAAATTTACTATGCAATTATTATTAGCAATTCATAACAGAAACTTATGACCAGATGTACATATTTTGCAACATATATTTTTGTGGCAGATAAATTATTCGGTGAAACAACCTATGTATGAATAGGTCGGTTAGCACAATAAGGATTTGAAGTGAGGCACGATCCAACTTACCCCATTACTTTTCTTGAATTAGATAGCAAATTGTGACCTACTCCAATGGATGGTCAGTAGAGGAAAGGTGGCCTGTTGTCAGCAGATCACATGTCTGTTTTCAATATGTTTTTGTTTTAAATGCAACCCTTTTGTCTTAAAAGAAACAGTGCTGCATTTAAAAAAAAGTTTTTAAGTTCCACTTCGCTCTCCAAACTTTTGTCTTACATTCACAGCAGGGAAAGTGTCTTAAGATGACTGTTAGAACTGGGGGTCTCTACTTGGCTGAGGCAGTTACCTTAGTCAAAATAGGGACCCTTGCTTCTAGTCAGGGAAAGGAGGGACACCCTCTTTGATAACCCCTGCTCACCCCCTGGTAGCTTGGCACGAGCAGCCAGGCTTATCTTCAAGGCAATGTGTAAAGTATTTGCAACCACACTCCCAGTGACACAGTGATAACACCACAAATGAACACCACACTGATGTATGGAAATAGCGGTATCTTTATCAAAAAGAAAAATACGGTAAGACGAAACGATAAAAATCCAACATATGCGTATTCGTAATATTTCACTTTGCCGGTTATGAGGCCAACAACCACTTGTAGGTTCTTGCGGTATTCATGAACAGTTCACGATGTTCAAATGCAGCCCTAATGCAATGCTATACAGTTCGTAATGCAGTTCGTATTGTCAGACTAATGCAGTTCGTAATGCAAGAATAATGCAATCCTCAATGCAAGTAATCAGGCAGTTCGTAATGCAAGAATAAAGCAATCCTCAATGCACGTAATCAGGCAGTTCGTAATGCAAGAATAATGCAATCCTCAATGCACGTAATCAGGCAGTTCGTCATGCAAGTATAACGCACTCCTTAATACAAGTAATAAGGCAGTTCGTAATGCGAGAATAATTCAATCCTCAATGCACGTAATCAGGGAGTTCGTAATGCAAGAATAATGCAATCCTCAATGCACGTAATCAGGCAGTTCATAATGCAAGTATAACGCACTCCTTAATGCAAGTAATAAGGCAGTTCGTAATGCAGGAATAATACCAGGCCTATCGACGTGATTAGCGCCGGCACCACTAGGCCCCAACCACAGACAACAGTCCTGAACTTCTGAGGGCGGGCCCGGTACTGCCGGGCAGGTCCGGGCCACTCAAGAACTCAACGCGTCTAACTCGATGCAGCAGGAGAGAGACGGGAGCACTCCTGTACTCCTCCTGCACGCCTCCCCAGGCCACACACGCTTGCGGCTCCCGACCGGAGTCCAAGCCTTACCTGGGGGATGCGCTGCCTCACTCTCTCTCTCTCCCCGCTCGTCGGATGTCCTGCTGGGCGCTTCCGATGACGACGCAGCTCCGATGCAAGGCGACGCTGTAGCCGGACAGGTTACGGCGCTGCCTTCTCCGTTGCAGACGATCTTGGGCAGATTCCTCTTGCGAACAACGATCACGATTACCTCACACCTTCCTTCGCTCTACGAAATCCTTCAGCATATTGCGGCTCGGGCCGGCGGCGGCGATCTTGATCCGCAGCCTCTGTTACGATGACGCTTCAGGCCACAACAGCTACACAGCAGCGTGGATGATGATTCACGCTGCGGGGGCACTGCAGACACGGGGCACTTTCCAACTAGCAGCACGGACACCCACGGCAGTCTCAGGCTGCACACGCACACACACAAAGCGTCGCTGAGACTTGAACGGGTTTCGGGTCACACAGTCCCGGGGCAATGCTTACAAAGGTCTCAGGCTGCAAAAAGCACACGCACACAGCGTCGCTGAGACACTTGGAAACTTTGATGTTTCTGAGTTTCCACAACAGGGAGCCAGCTCTCCTCTGGCCCTTGGGGACAAGTTACTTCGGGACACAGCAAAGTCCGCTCAAGCAGGGGGACACAGCACACAGCAAAGTCCCTTAGCCTCTCCTTAGTTAAATCAGCAAACTGCAGGCCAGCCCCAGAACAGACAGCAAGGGTCATTCCTTCTCTTCAGTCTCTTCAGCTGTTCTTCCTTGGCAGAGGTTCCTCTTGACCACAAAGTAGTTTCAATGCTTTTCAGTTTTGATCAGTCCAACGTTCAGGGGTTTCAGCTCTCATAGTTATACCCCTAAATGTCTTTGAAGTCTTTGTGTTCAGGGGGCACTGACCCCTGTCCAAACCAGTTCTGGGCGTCTTCCTGCCAGTGGCACCTTCTTCCTTTGATGGTGGGGGTCTGGTTTCTCAGACACTCAGCAGGAGGTGGAGCCATTCTTTTATGGCAGCAGCCCAGGCCTCTTCACATCCAGGGAGCTACTCCTCCCCCCTACACTCCAGATGCAGGTCAGCCTGGTGCTGTCTCACCTACTCCTCCCCTGGGTCAAGACACTTCCCAGATCCTATCACATTCAAATCCAGACAGTCAATCCACAACCAGGCAGAGAGACACAGAATTGTTAGAACAAAAAAACAGCCACTTCTAAAAGAATGGTTTCTAAACACACAATTAAAAAACCACCTTCACAAAAAGATGTGTTATTAAATTGTGAGTTCGGGCACACTAAACTTCACCTCTCCATCTTAAGCCTATGGGAAGATAGGCTGGAAACATATTACACAGCCTCCCCCATTCTGTCCTATGGGCAAGATGGCCTTGCAACAGTGAAAAACTAAATGGAGAGTATTTCACTGTCAGGACATGGTACACACCTCAGTACATGTCCTACCTTTCACAGACACTGCACCCTGCCCAGGGGGGTACCTTGGGCCACTATAGGGGTGTCTGATGTGCAAGGAAAGGGAAGGGTAAGGCCTGGCAAGTGGGTGCACTTGTCAGGACAACAAGGCAGTTAGCAAACTGCGCGTAGGCACTGCAATGGCAGGCCTGAGTTCTCTTTTGAGGGCTACTTATGTGGGTGGCACAATTAGTGCTGCACGCCCACGAGTAGCATTTTTATTACTAGCCCTGGCACACAAAGTGCACTTTACTAGTAAAACAAATATACCAATCATGGAATCACTAATCCATACTACTTTAAACAGGGAGCACTTGCACTTTGACACTGATCAGCAGTGGCAAAGTGCCCAAAGCATCTAAGTTGGCAACACCATGTCAGAAAAAAGGTCTAGGGGGAAGGCAAAAAGTTTAGGGAACTTTAGCTAAAAAGGGCCAAGTCCAACACAACCCCCTCCCAGCCTAAAGCCAGGGTAGACCAATCAACTACCTTGATGGACTTCCCTGCTTGGGGCGATAGAACACGGACGCGGGCTTGCTACTGCAGGGACACCCTCCTGTTCTATGCCTTCCTGACCCCAGGGGGTTCCCTTGGTCACTACTCCCTGGGCCAACTATGCTAATCCACGGGTACTTCCTGGCAGTCTGGGGCCCTCTAGGGGTGCTGGTCCCTTGCCAACTCCCACCTAGAGTGGTACCCCTGGAAGACCCATCGGCCAGGATACTGTCTCCAGTTATCCTGCCCTCCAGGTTAGAGGTGGGGTTACCCCAGTCACTTCTAGGGGACCTAGCCCTTCTGGCTGGACCCTGACCCATGGGTTTTCCCACGGGGGAACACCTCCCCCCCTTAACCTTCCATTTAGATTTCTGTGCCTGCCATTTAGGAATGGCACCCACAAACTTCTGAACCGCGGGAGCTCTGGTGACAGACGCCCCACGTTCTCCTGATGCTATATGTTCTTCCTCACACAGCTGGCAAGTAGGCGCTAGGCCTCCAACCTGGTGCTCCTCTAAGGAACCCTCCAGTCTCTGGGGTGGGGTTGTGGACCCCCGGGGACGCTGCTCACACTCCCTCCCTCTCCTTTGAGACAGGGCGCTAGCCCGCATGCCGCCCCCACTACTCTGGGACCTAACTGCTCTACTTTGCTTCCCTTCCCTCCCTAATGCCTCTTCAGACCCTTGGTCCCTTGACCAGGGGTCGGGCTCTTGTGCAAGTTCCCGGGAATCATAGAGCTCGCACCCTAACAAGTGTTGGCGCAACCCTGAAAACTAATTACTGAGCCTAGGCTCCCTGGGGGCCAAATTGAGCAACTCCTTCAAATCATTTGCCATGCTAACCATCACCCAATCATCCAGTGCATGTGTGTAGGCATCCCCCATTCACCCTGTGGGTAATCTTGCACTAAGCCTTTGGGAATGTATACCTTACCCGGTGGCACTGGTTGTGCGCTGCCACCATTCGAACTGGACTCCACCTGTTTAGCCTTAATGTCCAGTTCCCTCATGCTTAATTCATGAGCTAAGAGAATCTTCTTCTCTTCCAAGGCGAGAGCGTTCTTGCTCTCCTCTGCTCGCTTTTCACTTTCAATGAGCAGCTTCTTCTCATCTGCTTGAGCCTTCATTTGCAAAACCTCCAACTCATGCGCTCTGACCATGTGGTTTTCCTCCAGCTCCTCTGGGGGAAAACTCCGCCCGTAATGGTCACTACCAACCCCTAAGGCTGGCCTTCCCACTGGCAAATCCTGTATGCCAAATCCATTCCCTGGGTCATCCTCATCCACCTCAGCATCACCTGTCTCCTGAGCCTCTTTGGCTTCCCACCAGTCCCTCAAGGCCATTTGCAGCTCCTCCTTCTTGGCGCTACTTTCATGGGACATCCCAAAGCTCTGCAGAATTGACTCAATTGATCAACTTTGTAGGTAAGCAATGCCTCAATGCCGAATTCCAATTCTGCAGCCTCACTGGCTTCTTGACTCCTTTGAGACATGATGTGTGGCTTAAAGGTCGCTCAAAAATAGAACCAAAAATCAAAAACATGGTATGTGGTTGTGTCGTGGTCTGCGCTAAACTAGTGATGTACACCAATCACTGTGAGTCAGTAGCAAATACACATTCAAATCCCCTACCGCTGACCACCAATGTTAGAACTGGGGGTCTCTAGTTGGCTGAGGCAGTTACCTTAGTCCAAATAGGGACCCTTGCTTCTAGTCAGGGAAAGGAGGGACACCCTCTTTGATAACCCCTGCTCACCCCCTGGTAGCTTGGCACGAGCAGCCAGGCTTATCTTCAAGGCAATGTGTAAAGTATTTGCAATCACACTCCCAGTGACACAGTGATAACACCACAAATGGACACCACCCTGATGTATGAAAATAGCGGTATCTTTATCAAGAAGAAAAATACGGTAAGACCAAACAATAAAAATCCAACATATGCGTATTCGTAATATTTCACTTTGCCGGTTATTAGGCCAACAACCACTTGTAGGTTCTTGCGGTATTAATGAGCAGTTCACGATGTTCAAATGCAGTCCTAATGCAATGCTATGCAGTTCGTAATGCAGTTCGTATTGTCAGACTAATGCAGTTCGTAATGCAAGAATAATGCAATCCTCAATGCACGTAATCAGGCAGTTCGTAATGCAAGAATAATGCAATCTTCAATGCACGTAATCAGGCAGTTCGTAATGCAAGAATAATGCAATCCTCAATGCACGTAATCAGACAGTTCGTAATGCAAGTATAACGCACTCCTTAATGCAAGTAATAAGGCAGTTCGTAATGCAGGAATAATACCAGGCCAATCGACGTGATTAGCGCGGGCACCACTAGGCCCCAACCACAGACAACAGTCCTGAACTTCCGAGGGCGGCCCCGGTACTGCCAGGCAGTTCCGGGCCACTCGAGGACTCAGCTTGTCTAATGCAATACAGTGGGAGAGAGACGGGAGCACTCCTGTACTCCTCCTGCACGCCTCCCCAGGCCACACACGCTTGCGGCTCCCGACCGGAGTCTAAGCCTTACCTGGGGGATGCGCTGCCTCGCTCTCTCTCTCTCTCCCCGCTCGTCGGACATCCTGCTGGGTGCTTCCGATGACAACGCAGCTCGGATGCAAAGCGACGCTGTAGCCGGACAGGTTACGGCGCTGCCTTCTCCGTTGTTGACGATCTTGGGCAGATTCCTCTTGCGAACAATGATCACAATTACCTCACAACTTCCTTCGCTCTACGAAATCCTTCAGTACATTACGGCTCGGGCCGGCGGCGGCGGCGATCTTGATCCGCATCCTCCGTTACGATGACGGTTTGGGCCACAACAGCTACACAGCGGCGTGGACGATGATTCACGCTGCGGGGGCACTGCAGTCATGGGGCACTTTTCAACCAGCACCACGGATACCCACGGCAGTCTCAGGCTGCACGTGCACATGCACAAAGCGTCGCTGAGATTCGGACGGGTTTCGGGTCACACAGTCCCGGAGCAATGCTTACGAAGGTCTCAGGCTGCAAAAAGCACACGCATACAGCGCCGCTGAGACACACTTGGAAACTTTGATGTTCCTGAGTTTACACAACAGGGAGCCAGCTCTCCTCGGGCCCTTGTGGACAAGTTACTTCGGGACACAGCACACAGCAAAGTCCGTTCAAGCAGGGGGACACAGCACACAGCAAAGTCCCTTAGCCTCTCCTTAGTTAAATCAGCAAACTACAGGCCAGCCCCAGAACACACAGAGAGGGTCAGTCCTTCTCTTCAGTCTCTTCAGCTGTTCTTCCTTGGCAGAGGTTCCTCTTGACCACGAAGTAGTTTCAATCCTTTTCAGTCTTGATCAGTCCAACGTTCAGGGGTTTCAGCTCTCCTAGTTATACCCCTAAATGTCTTTGAAGTCTTTGTGTCAAAATGTAGCCATTTTTTAAACAATTCAACAAGAAAGCTTATTTTCCCATCCACTGAACCACTCTTATGTTGCTTTCATTGCTCGGGCAATGCCTCCCCAAACAAATATTCCTGGCTGCGGGCCTTCCAATGTGGCTACACATTAATTCACATGACTCTTGATCTGAGTTTAGTAGGATTAATCATAAGTTCAGAAACAAATCAATATAGATCAATCTCAGCAAAATCATATATTAGTACAGAAAAATCAGAGTAAATCTAAATCTCCTTAAGAGATATACCCTATATAGTAAAAAGCAAATAACTAACTCTAAGATAATGACGCAGGCAATCAGCAAAAATAAATGATGTTAAATTGCACCAGATGATTCTCTTTAACGAGCATGAGTAATCTATATTTCCCTATACTACCTAGACAAGGGCAACCCTAAACTGATTGCATTTGAGTAAAGACACAATCAAAGAAGAAAAGAAGAAAGATACTCATCAGAGTCTTCAGTAGAAACACTCCAACGATGGGTCAAGTCGCCTAAAGCCACGCAAGCAGAAGCATAGGTCTGCTCTCTAAGAAACCCCAAGATGGACTCTCTCCCTAACTGAACACAGCACATAACATCATCTACAATTGATGTGACACTCTCATGTGAGTTGCCTTAGGGAAATTTCCATAGCTCTGGCACAACTGGATATTTTCAGCTCCTTTCCAGCCAGACAGCATATTATATCCTTTCGTCCTTGGACATTCCTCTCCCATGAGAACTCCTCTCCTCGCTCGTTACCGTGATTCCTCGGCCGACTCCTCCTTCTCATGCTTTGATATCTACTAAGACAAAAGTCCTTTATTCTAAATCATGAGGTGTATCAACACCTGCAATAGAAGCACTCTCAGCAGCATACATTCCATAATGAAGGTTAAGCGTGAATTATATTTTGAGTCCTAATGTGAACTGCAATCGATGAATCAGTATGTACATTTCTGAAGAAATGGGGAGTTCTCCATTACCCACTGAGATCTCCTTAATATGGTTCCGGAGCTGGTCTGCTTTGATTTTCCAAGCTAGTAATTTTCCAGCTCCTTCCCCATACTCAAAATGGGCATCTTGCTCACCTCCCACTTACGCATAAGCCGCCCCTGGAGAACACTCTCCATTTGCTCCTTCAGCTTCCTACTTACTTCCCAATCTTCCTTCTGACCGATTCCCTCTTGGGCGTTTAATTTTACCTCCACTTTCCTCATTTCTTCCTCCAAAACCATAATCTCTTCTCTGTATTTCTTACCTCTATAGCTTGCCCTGTTGCTTATTATACCCCTCAAAAAAGCCTTGAGAGTGTCCCAAACTGTAGTGATATCGGCAGTTCCCAAATTGGTCTCTAAAAATTGGTTTGTTTCCCAGGAGAGAAAGCTTATCTCGTCCTCTTCAAGTAACAGAGTGCGGTCAAAAGACCACACTCTGGCCTGTTGAGTCCGTAGACACTGTAGCGTCAATAAAATACTAGAGTGGTCCGACATATGCGATGGCAGATATGTTATGTCCTTTACTCTGTCTCTAAGAGTATGGCTGATCAGTATATAGTCAATTCGTGACTTGTGTTTGTACTTAAAATTCCTATACGATACACCCATCTGTTGCCCTGACCTTTCTCTCCAGATATCGCTAAGGCCCAATTGGGACATTATTGCCAAGAGGGATACCCTTGATCTCGAAGGGGTAATCGCTCTACTATTGGGAGATTTATCCAATTTGGGATCAAGAAAGATATTAAAGTCTCCTGCCCATATCACTGGCTCAGGGAAGTCCAAAAGATGCGAAAAAATAGTTTTGAGGTTAGAGAGATCATCATGATTCGGACCGTAATAGCCAACTAATGTAAAGAGGACCTCTCTGACAGTGACCTTCAGTATCAACCATCTTCCCCCTAGGTCACCCTTGTATTGTAAAATCTGTGCTTTAGCTGATTTTTAAAAAGATTCCACACCCCTAATACCTGCCGTCTGGTCGGTACATGCGAAAGAATCCACCCATTTCTGTGATTTTAATATATCTTTCGTTTCTGCCCCAAGAAGATGAGTCTCCTGGATAACCAAGACTTGGGCGGGGGAATCTCTCAGATATTGTAAAATTTTTCTTCCACGCGACCCCCCCTCCCCAAGCCATTCACATTCCAGGACAATATCTGCAAAGTGTTCATTTGGAAGAGTACTCCGCCCTCCATGCCCTCCTTGATGCAATGCAACAATTGCACCTAGACTTTAGACCACCGGTCATTCCTAGTCTAACTAAAACTATCTGGTCAAAGCAACCTATACAAAATGTGACGAATGAGGTATTTTTATTTTTTATTCCCCTGTGCTCCCCAACCCCCACCCTACCCCCCCTTGGAGAACCCAACCCCTATTTACCTGGACTAGTTGTTATCCAGATATGGCGTCCGTAGCCTCCTCCTCCTCCTCTACCTAAGTACACCTATGTGTTACCCACCCAAAAATGAGGGGGAAAAAAAAGAAAAAAAGGGTTATGCCCTATGTTGTGCCCCTAAATACGTGTTTATACACTTTTACCCCTTCCTTCCCTTCCTTCTTCCCTTTCTTTTTTGTCCCATTTCCTCCTTTTATGTGTTTTTTTTCTCTTTTTTTTTCTCTCCCCCTTTCTCATTCCCCTTTTTTTCTCTTTTCTCCTTTTAATTTTTAACCAACCATAGACTGTTCCCCTCACCTCAACTTCCCAAAAAATAGCTTAGTAGGTGATTTGCTTACGGGGGCCCTTTGCTGATGCTATCCAGCAGTTCATCTGCCTCCTGAATGGACCTGATATTGTGCATTTTGTTATTGTGCATTACCTTCAAAAAGGCAGGGAATTTAAGTTGCACCGTAGCACCAATTTTCTTAAAATTGTCCATTCTTCTCCCGAGCTCCCACTGTCTTTCTAGTGTGTCTCTTGACAGATCTGAACGGACTTCAAAAGAGAAGTCCTTACTTCTCAGTGTTTTCATCTTCAATGCCAAGTTCAAAATTTTCTCTTTCACGGCGTAAGTTAGGAAGTTGATAAGGATTTTCCTTGGCTTAGTCCTTTTGGATTTAAGCGAAAAGCATCCCTGTGAATTCTTTGTATGTCCTTTGTCAAGGACTCCACCGAGTCGTCAAGTGGCAGGGCTTCTTTTAACAAGTTTACCATAAAATTTCTTAAGTCGGAGCCCTCTTTTCCTTCTGGAATATTCAAAACGCAGAGATTATTCCTACGGGAATTATTCTCCAACATTTCCATTCTTTCACGCAACACAGCCTCACCCTTTTGTAGCTCATGGATTTTTGCCTCTGCTGTCCCTAAATTGGACTTTAACTCCTCTACCGAATGCTCAAGGGATTCTGTTCTAGCGTTTAGGAGGTCTACTTTCCTTTCTAGGATCTCACACGAGCTCCTAATCTCCCCTTGATTGGCAGCTGATACGGCAAATCCTTGCTTAATATCATCTTTTAAGGATGTAAATAGGGCTTCCATTGAAGTGGGAGTGGGAATGGGGGGGGCCCAATCTGCTCTAAAGAGCCCGACCCTAATCCTGTTACCGACCCAGCTCCACTCATACTTTGACTAACAGCGACATCAATTACAATGGCAGGGGTAGTGGAAATTTCAGTGGTTGTATCCGTGTCAGTGACAGGAACAATAGCAATAACAGGTAGTTCAGACTCAGCCCCTGATGATCCTGTAGACTGCATCCCAGCCTGCATCGAGTCTGTAGTGCTCCGATACTCAGATGAGCCAATAACGTCGCTGACTTTATGTTCTGCTCCCTGCTTTGTAATGAGTTAAACCTCTGGTTGCACCCTGAAAAAAGACCTTAATGAGGGGGTGACCTTCACTATATTGGGTACAGACTTATTTTTCCCTCTTTTTATACTCCTGCCTTTAACCTGGTAGTTTTGAAAAGCTGAATTATCACAGGTAAGGCTGGTAGTATTAGATACACCAGGACTAGTTGTTGTGATTATGGCTCCAAAACTCGCTCCCCCACTAACTGGTCCTGGGGCTCCCGCCTCAATTCTCCCTTTTCCTTAGGTTGCCCTTTTTCTTCCAGTCACACCCTTTCCGACTTTCTTACCTTGCCTCTCTTTTAGTTTAGTAATAATAAAGTTACCTCGTTTCCCTGGAAGGCTTCGCTCACCCACCTCACCGTCTTGACCATCTTGACTGTGTGAAAGGACCTGAAGGCTCTGATCCACTTGAGCGTCGGCCTTTCCAGGTGTGGAAAAGGGCTCCAAACTGTGAGAAGCAGTGTAGCAAGCTATGTGGGAGACTGTGGGGGAGGCTGGGGCCGTCGGTGTATCCTCAGCACTGTCTTTTTGCCCAGCCTCAACACCCGCAGCTCCAAAGAAGCGCCCGATGCTGGCGTTGGCGCTGCCGCTGTTGACCCGGAGGAGGCCGCGGGCCGCCGCGCCTCAGCTCCAGGGCGGCAGTACACCAGCGTGAGAAGTAGGGCAGGCGGGGGGCGCCGAGCAGCTCCCAGGTCATCCGCCCCCTCTGTGAGCGATGGAATCGGTGACTTTCTCCGCAGCTTCAGAGACAGAAAGAACGGAGAATCGATCAGGCGAGTGACATCCAACTACATCGTGATGAGAGGAAAAGGTACGGGCACGCGCGGCTGCTCAACCGGCAGACGCCATGTTCTCCCCATTTCTTCAGATAATGGTATAGGAGAGGCCTTCCTGGATTATTTCCAGGAGATATATAAAGAGAACACACAAATGACCCTGCACCCAAAAACTCCAATAATCTATTAATAATAATCGTACTTGTACATCATATAAAGAAAACAAAGCAAGATATAATACAAAAGGCTTCCCAAATGAAAAGACCAGACGGTTATGTTTTTGATTGTAGAAAACGTTGTCCCTTTATTCCAAAAACTTCATTCTTTAAAATGCACGACACAGTTGATAGCCAACGCGTTTCGTCCCACATGGGACTTCTTCAGGGCTAAAAGCAATTACAAAACACTATTTACAATTTGAACAATTAAAAACACGCAATGCTTAAGAATCAGACATTTCATTATCATGGCAAAAATCTCACTACTATTTGTCATCATAAAAGGTTTACATACATCATTATTCTTAGTCAAACTTTGGGAAGCCAGTCTGAACTATACAAGGTGATAAATACTTTTTAAGAAAGGGAGGAGAGCAAAGCAACGAATTTTATCATTATGTTCCCACCAGAACTCTACCTGATGTTCACAATGTCACCTAATTGTAATCCTTCTAAACAAGCATAATGCATGAATCAGACCACATGATCCTATACAATGTATCTGGTATAATAAATATACTTTTGAGATCTAATGTACAATTTATGCACAAGTAAGACGGTATAATCACATTTGTGATATTCACATCATGCCTACTAAAATGCACATATTATATCTACTCATAATGCCCAGGTCTTATATAGATCAGTTAATAGAATCTTATTTATGATTCATACCTCAAAAACATCTGTGATTGCTGTATTTATTTAGAAGTTGAGATGTGCCGTTTGGATCAAAAGGTAAACAATGCGGTCTATCTGTAGGTGAAAAACAATGCAAGTATGCCTTTAGTGATGAGCTAAGGCCCAAGTCATCCAAGGAATAAATATTCTAATAATTGTTATTTATTTTTATAAGGGTCTATTATTATGAAATTATCAATTATTACCTGATGTTACTATTATATCTTTACATGTACACAGCATCCATTAGTCATCGTATGGTCAGTCAGCTCGATATAATAATTTCTGTAAAAAACATTAAAAGACTCGGAATAGGTTCAGGATCAGTTATCTATTTTCGCTAAACAATAATATTCTAAAACATAATCGAACTATCATTACGACCACAGATATATGCCGAGCCTATAATTTTACCCTTTGACTCAATGAGAGTAAGACACAAATGTTCATATATATTAGAAGTGTGTCAAATAAGCCAGAGCGCCCGATTCATATGTCTCTTACTGAAAGTTATATATCTACATATTGCGCACCAATTGCTGTGCCCGGATACAAAACTCGTCCAAAATGGCTCAGGCTCGATCATACTAGTGACTCACTTTAAGAGTCGCATAACAGCACAGAATAAACTGACAGCTACTGCCCGCAGTTTATACAGAATACCTCTTTATAATATAGACAAATAATTTTTTTTAGACACTAAGGCCGCCATCTTTGAATCTCATACATTACAGAGTTTACTACACATATGTTCCTATTGTTATTAGCAATGACCCCATTAATTCCAGGCCAAGCGCCTGCTGCACAGTCTATTATGTGGCCAAATTAACTTAAATCCTAATATTTATTTACAAGCCAATTACAATATCATCAACCGATTGTTATCTGATTCAGTTTGCCGAACTTGCTAGAATGCGGCCTATATCTGTGTACTCACCGGTATATGTATCTCCCTCCGCGTGTATGCGAGCGTCCGATTCCATGAAAATTAGGTAGAACCGAACAGCTCTACACAGCGTTATTTATACCCAATCTCAACACCAAACACCTGGATCAGCCAAGAGAACGCGGTACAGGCAGGTATTGCGTGTCACATGACATGCCCTTAAAAAAGGTGCGCCATCTTGAAACGTGAAAATATCCACCTTTCTAGTCAGGATCAACTATTACCTGATCAATGTCACTATACACAAAACGGTCCTAAGGAGTTCCCTTTATATAATTGTGTTAAACGTATTGCTGCGAGCGTTATTTATACCCAATCTCAACACCAAACACCTGGATCAGCCAAGAGACCGCGGTACAGGCAGGTATTGTGGGTCACATGACATGCCCTTAAAAAAGGTGCGCCATCTTGAAACGTGAAAATGTCCACCTTTCTAGTCAGGATCAACTATTACCTGATCAATGTCACTATACACAAAACGGTCCTAAGGAGTTCCCTTTATATAATTGTGTTAAACGCATTGCTGTGAGCGTTATTTATACCCAATCTCAACACCAAACACATAAATCAGCTAAGAGAGCGCGGTACAGGCAGGTATTGCGGGTCACATGATATGCCCTTAAAATAGGTGCGCCATCTTGAAACGTGAAAATGTCCACCTTTCTAGTCAGGATCAACTATTACCTGATCAATGTCATTATACACAAAACGGTCCTAAGAAGTTCCCATTATATAATTGTGTTAAACGTATTGCTGCGAGAAGTGGTCTAACATATTGTTGCATTATATAATTATCACTCTACCATATGCTCAGAACCAGTCACGTGGATCAACCAGGAAGACGCAATAACGACAGATGTTACGAGTCACATAAATTGCCCATGAAAGAGTGCGCCATCGTAAAGCGTGAAAGTGTCTGCCTAACAGGTCGGAATTAACTGCTGCATAATCAGTAGCAATGCGTATAAAACAGTCCTAGGGGATTCCCTTTATACGATCTTATCATACGAATTGCCGCTTAACACAGTCCAATGTAATGTTACGTTATGTGGTTGCCGATCTTACCAAATGCACAAAACAGATCACGTGACTTTCCAAAGAATGCACACGCCATCTTAGAGTGTGAAAATCGCCATCTTATTAATTTTACATAGGGCATATGATCTAATAATCAAACTTCGAAAAGCGTACTGTCAGCCGTAATATATCTTTTTATCTTTGTCAGTTTCCAAATACACAAGAAAAAGTGCTTGACATCAACATATTTAACTATACTATAAAATACAAACAGCACGACATCACTTTCTTTGTTCCTAATTAATTGCTCACAATATTTGCATTAAAAGTGAGCTAAACAGAAGTGTGATACTCTATTTCTGATATTACACAGTATGGAGGTCAAAAGGTCCTAACAAATTACATTATCATAAAAAATGATGGAATTCATTATTGTAATTAAGGCCTAATGACACTGCCCTCATGACGACAAATCCACAATGCCTCAGTCTGTCTCAGCAGGACAGTCCTGTCCCCACCTCTTTCACTGCATTTCACTTGGTCCAAGGCATGAAAAATGATGTCCAATCTCTCGGGATGGTCTGTATGTATGTGTTGCGCTACTGGAGAGTGCTCATCTCTGTTTTTTATACTCCTGACATGTTCTTGTATCCTGATTTTCAAACTTCGGATACTACTGCCTATATACATTTTCTCACATGCACACCTTAGTAAATATACCACGTGCGTGGTGTTGCAGTTTATGAACGTTGCGATCTTAAATTCTTTAGAATTGTTATATTGGAATTTAACACATTTGTTAACTCCTAGCTTACAAACACAGCAATTACCACACGTGAAAAATCATGCGGTTTTTCCGGCAACCAAGATTGGAGCGTAGTTTTTGGTTCTCTAACATGGCTTGGACACAACATATCCCTCAGAGTTTTACCTTTACGATATGTGATCCGTGGTTTATGTGAAACAATGTTTGGTGGTAGGGAATTGGAATGTAGAAGATGCCAGTTCTTTCTCAGTATATTGTATATATGGCCACTATACATACTATATTCTGTAATGAATGCGACCTGATCCTGATATTTCTTGTCAGCCTGCACACATCTTGGACCAAGAGTGTCCTTCCTGTTTAGTCTCTTAGCCTTAGCTTCTGCTTTGTCAAGGCAATTGGTATTATACCCTCTCTTTTTAAAATCTCTCTTGATACCCTTTACATTCCTAATGAAATTTTCTTCTTGACTACAATTACGGCGGGCTCGTACCATCTCTCTATATGGTATTGCAGAAATGGTCGAACTTGGGTGGCAACTATCCGCATGGAGAACACTGTTACAGGAGGTAGGCTTTTTAAAGATATCACTCTGTATATTGCCCTCAGTTATATATAGTCTTAGGTCCAGATACATGATTTCTTGTTTAGAGCTGTTGAGAGTGAGTTTGACGTTAAAGACATTGTCATTTAAATATAGAAAGTACTGATTAAGGTCTTCACTACTGCCCTTCCATATTAGGAACACGTCATCAATGTATCTGACGTAAAATAAGATGTTCTCAACCCAATCGCATGCCCCTTAGCCCCAGGCATGCTCCATCTCATACAACCCCATAAAGAGGTTAGCATAAGATGGAGCAAACCTGGAGCCCATGGCCGTCCCCTATTGCTGCAGATACCACGCATTGCCATGCATGAATGCATTCTGAGTCAGGATCATGTCAGTCATTTCTAGTAGCATCTGAGTGTGCTCTAGATGGCAAGCATTTCTTTTGTAAAGGAAATGCGTGAGTGCTCTCAGACCTTGATTTTTTTCTATACAGGTGTACAGACTCTCCACGTCCATGGTGACAAAAGTGAAGACATCGGTTTGCCATTTGAGATCTTCTAACTTACACAGTAGTTCCCTATTATCCTTTATATATGATGGAAGGTTCCTGACAAAAGATTGAAGAAATGTATCAACATACTCCGCCAAATGTTCCGTTGGACCTCCATTGCCAGATATTATGGGCCGGCCTGGAGGAAAGGTACCACCTTTATGTATTTTGGGGAGTATGTAGATACATGGGTGTCTGGAGTTCTGAGCTAAAAGATATTTATATTCTGAGTCCGTGATGAGACAGGACTCATGCCAATCTAATAATTTGGCATTGATGTTTCGCTCAATCTTCATGGTAGGGTTGGAACTCAATTTTCTATAACAGTGTTCCTGACTCAGCTGTCGATCTATTTCTGCTGTGTAATCTACATAATTCATTAGCACTATATTTCCACCCTTGTCAGCTTCACGGATCACTACATTAGGGTCATCTCTCAGAGAGTTTAAACACAATTTTTCATCCTTGGTTAGGTTATATTTGTGTTTGCACTTGTTGTTTGCTCTCCTCCCTTTCTTAAAAAGTATTTATCACCTTGTACAGTTCAGACTGGCTTCCCAAAGTTTTACTAAGAATAATGATGTGTGTAAACCTTTTATGATGACAAATAGTAGCAGCACCACCCCCCTCTTCCCCCAGCGCCTTGAGACCCTCGCGGGTATGTAGTGCGCTTTATAAGTGACATGATTGATTGATTGATTGATAGTAGTGAGATTTTTGCCATGATAATGAAATGTCTGATTCTTAAGCATTGCGTGTTTTTAATTGTTCAAATTGTAAATAGTGTTTTGTAATTGCTTTTAGCCCTGAAGAAGTCCCATGTGGGATGAAACGCGTTGGCTATCAACTGTGTCGTGCATTTTAAAGAATTACGTTTTTGGAATAAAGGGACAACGTTTTCTACAATCAAAAACATAACCGTCTGGTCTTTTCATTTGGGAAGCCTTTTGTATTATATCTTGCTTTGTTTTCTTTATATGATGTACAAGTACGATTATTATTAATAGATTATTGGAGTTTTTGGGTGCAGGGTGTTTTCTGTCAGTGGTGGTTTTTGTACTGCCATGTGGGGTGCATGTGGATCACATCCCAGACCCATTGCACCAATCTGTCATGAATACTTAGAGGCTACTACACGTAGTAACGTTTGGTGCTGGATCTTTTTGCTCTGATCCTTTCTTGTTTTTGGATATATAAAGAGACCTCCATAGATGACAACTTTAAGGCAAAATCTTGATTGGAGAATATCACTTTAACACCTATCAGCCGCAAACAACAACTAGACTTGGGGCAGCCTATCACACAGGAGGAAGTGAGGAAAGCATTGGCGAGTGGGAAAAGGGGCAAAGCGGCCGGCCCGGATGGGCTTCCAATTGAATTATATCGATCACTTGGAGAGAGTTTAATTCCAACAATAACCCTTCTTTTCAATAAAATCTTCATGGACGGAATTAGCCCACCGGTAACATGGAACGACGCTACTGTAGTCCTCATCCTGAAACCGGGTAAAAACCCCTCCAGCTGTGGGTCCTATCGGCCCATTTCGCTTTTGAACGCCGACTATAAAATCTATACAAACATTCTGGCTACTAGATTGGGGGAGGTGGTGGAGACATTCTTCACCCCGACCAAAAGGGGTTTGTGAAAGGGAGACAGTTAGCAGACTGGTCAGTGCAATAGACATCGCCTCTATTTATTCACTCCCCCTCGCAGCCTTGACTCTAGATGCCACCAAGGCTTTCGATAGAGTAAATTGGATTTACCTATCGGAAGTCATGGAGAAATTCAATCTGGGCGCAAGGTTTTGCCGTGCTATACAGTTGATATATAAATCCCCATCGGCTAAGCTCCTGGTGAATGGTTGTCTTACAAAGCCATTTGGCATAACCAGAGGAACCCGACAGGGTTGCCCTCTCTCCCCCCTGTTGTTCGATATATATATCGAACCATTTGCACAGAAATTAAGGGATAACCCTGAAATAGAATCCTTTAGACATGGGGATTGGGAGAGAAGGATAGCCCTGTATGCGGATAATATTCTGATATTGTCAGCAGACCTAGAAAGAACTCTCCCGGTAGTAATTAAACTGGTGGAGGAGTTTGGTAAGGTTTCTGGATACGAGGTAAATGCTGGCAAAACAGAAGCCATGACTTGGAACATCCCGCACACTGTCTATCAGACAAGCTGCAGTATGCGTTACCTTGGGGTCAACATTACCCAGGATATTAATAAACTGGCAGATACCAATCTATCGCGAGTCCTCCGCGACTGCCACTAACAAATGAAGTCATGGGTGCACCTCCCCATATCCATTCTGGGGAGGGTTAATTTAGTCAAAATGTCTATACTGCCTAAGGTCACTTTTCTTTTTAATACAATCCCTCTCCATTTTGATAAAGACACTATAGGAAAATTCCAACGAGAAATAAATTCCTTTATCTGGGTATATAGATCTACCAGAATAGCATGGAAGAAACTAAGGCGTAGGAGAGAGAAAGGGGGGTTGGTGTTACCTGATTTACAATATTATGCTTGGGCATTTCAACTCACTCACTCTCGTATGCTATTGAAAACGCCAAGTGATAAAGCGAGTGGAGCTATGTTTTTGGCCATGTTGAAAGGGGCGGGGCTGCCAGCAGAAGGGTTTATGTTTAAATTTGGAGATCAAAAGTCCTTTAAAAAAATCAAACTTAAGGTCCTGCAGGGTTTCGTCAGAATATGGGTAACGCTAAGGAAGGGGACAGGTCTCAGTTACTTCTCTAAACTGGCACCACTTTGGGACTCTCCAGGTTCCCCAGAATGACTTCGTGATAGGCTGGCGATCCCACTTAGAGACGCTGGATTTAAAGTATGGGGAGACTTAGTCAGCAATGAAACATTTATTTTATGGGAGGATCTAACAAGGAGAGTGAGTAGTGGCCTCTCAAGATTTAAATATATCCAGTTACATAGTTGGGTACAGTCCCAGTTCAGAAAGGAAAAAAGTATCGGTGAGGGAATCAGTTTGGAGCAACAGCTTGTGGAAAGGCCAGTAGGTAAAAAGGAGGTCTCCTATTGGTATTGGGCCATAGAAGAGGAGGTGGACGGGGAATTCAAGCTGGCTGATGAGCTGTGGGGTGGATTGTTGCCTAACGAACAGTGTGACCATCTATGGCAGGAATCTTTCAAAATCCTCTTTAACATAGTGAAACCAGCATGGTTGAGGAGGAATCACTTATTCACGGCTCATCGTGCATACCTATCCCCCCTCAGGTTATCAAGAATTGTTAAAGGATCACAAATCAGCTTTTAAAAAATGCGGATTGGTAGAAGCCTCGGACCTCCATATGTTTAGAGACTGTCCCTCCATCCAGGCATTCTGGGAAAATGTACAAAAAACATTGGAGAGTATACTGGGAGTGACAATTGTAATTGACTTAAAGCTAATAATCTTTGGCTTAAATACCCAGGTACCAGGACCAGCTAGACTCCTTTTATTTTATTCAATCTTACCGGCATGAAGACAAATCTGTAAACATTGGGTAGACCCTGTCCCTCCCAAACACTCGGATTGGTTGACTTCTTTGTATGAAACATCTAAAATGGATATGGCCAGAGTATGTAGCAGAAAAAAGATCGCATACTGGGACTTGTTGTTGCAGTGGAGGTGATTTTTTTCCTTTTTTGGTCCAATGATTATGCCAACTGGGCACTGCTTGGACCAAGCTGGATATGCCCATGGATTAAGGGGCATCGAGAAGGTCCATAGGGTCTTTTAGACCAATCTGGAGTGATACCTAACCTCCCTATATCGATGGGAAGTGGCTTTTCGGTCTGAAAACACACCCCTTCGGGCTGATGGTATCGAGAGAGTCCGAGGGAAGAGCCCATGTCATCCTAGCCTATTGAAAAGGGGAATGTACAGACGGTCTGCACACTATGGGTACTGGCGAGTGAGGACACAAAAAAAAAAAGAAAAAGTATGTACATTTCACCCTTCTAATGAATATAACCCTCCACCTTGTTTATGTTTCAGATTCTGTACAACTGTGTGTTTTTCTTCTTCATACTTAGCTGGACTCAAGCTTAATCCTGAAATTAGTGCTATTAGACATACCACTAATGTGATTACTAATGCAACTATTATGTACCTATGTCTATGACTACCATTATTGGATTCCATACTATTCAGATTCAGACCAAGTGGGTAGAGAAATAGCAGCAACAGATTTTTCTCCATAGGTCTCAATCTGTGCAAAATGCAAAACAATCTTTAATTTTTGGACTACTTTCTTTCCAAGGCCTAGTTTTGCTAAGTTAACAAGTGCATGGGTTATAGAATTTTTGCTCCGTTCTACACATAAAATAAAGGCAACTGTTTAAAACATGAATAAATGCAAGGAATTATAAACGTCACAGAGTAAATGCATTTGCACATGAATAATTTAAATTATGTGTATAAATGTTAAACATTAGTTGCACACATCCAAATTTAACTATCTCACAATATGACATTCCATGTTATTTCTCCTGTCATTTGCATGTGAGTCAGCAACAATGAGTTGGCACAGTTCCTCAATAGCTGAAATTAAATTGTGAATTCGAACTTTTGTTAAAATCCTACGATTTTTACAAAACCCCCCACTAAATCTAAGAAATAAAATTAGTTTGACCTTTTTTTTTATTGTCCATGCACTGCCACTGGGTCAGCAAAAAGAGAGTGGACAGGTAGAGGTGTTTTCTTTCTATCTTTCCTGCCTTACATAGATTGTGATTCCACATCAAGCTACCTGGAGGCTGAACCACCTTCAGGAAGCTCAAACACGACGCCAGCACAGCCTGGAGACAAAGACTGTCTGAAGACCCAATACCGGCAATTATGTGACTGTCCATGCTTCATTTAGCAGTCATTCTCCTGTCTCTTGATTTCCATGATTCAGTCAAATTGAAATCTGTACTATCTCTGGCACCACCAGGCTATTCACCCCTATTCCCAGCTCAATCTTGCTTCTCATTGCTGGTTTGCTTGTTGTGTATCTGGGCCACAGTATTTTGGTGAGAGTCACATTTTGTGCCTGCTAAAAAAATACTGTAAATTTTGACTTATTTTGGCTGCTGTTCTATTCTCTTGAGGCAGAAAAAATACCAAAATTTGGCAAACAAGACCACGATGTCCTGGAGCATCTGGTAATGGTACTTTTGTTAACATCTGACTGCGTAGTGACTGATGTCTATCCCTGTCTCAATATATGTCTTGTGCAATGAGCAGTACTCTTTGTATGTGTTTGTACAGGCCTTGAAGGTATTGATGAAGATCTCTACAGAGATCTCAGTGGTAGGAAAGTGGCATTTACTGTTGTAGCAGTAGTTTCAGAAGTATTTGCTACAAGTAATGTTGTCATCCTGCTCTGATAGTTCTCCCTCAGTTTGGGCATGGATATTCACATAGGTAGTTCAGTAGGGCACACCGTATGTGTTTTAAAAGTTTATGATGTTTCTAGAGTTTTAATGTAACAATGTATGAACATTCAATTCCCTTTCACTATTTGCTCATTTATCCCTCTAACCGTATTCGGTCTTCTACGGTCAAAAGAATTACAGCGTCTAATTTACCACAGAGGCAATGGTCCTCTGATGGACCTTTCTCCGTCAATGGAGGGGTGGGAATTAGGGTGTTCCAAAGTCTCCACGGCAGTCCTCAAATGAGGACTATTAATTGGTGACCAACTCACAAGTTTGAGATTAAGTTCAAATATACTACTCTCAGTACCATACAATAAAAGTAAAGTATTGCGATAGGAAGACCTTACTTCTAAAGAAGTTAATCCTAACCAGAATTACACAAACCAGTAGTTCTGCTACTGTGACACATAATAAGAGAAACAGAACTTGATATTCAGAAAAGACTTTCTGGTTCTCCCTACAATGCATCTACAATTCACAAAGTATTAGCACATTTCAATGAAAGGGCATCGGGACACAAAAATAGACTCAAGCAATTCAAGATTTTTGGTTATTGTATTAATGTACCAAGATCGATCAAATAAAGAAATCTCTTTAGAATTTCAGTTAAGAATATTACAACATGGAGTACAAGACCACACTTTTGTTCAGAAATTCAAATTAGCTGGATGATTTTGAGAGCTACAGGTCCCAACTACTGTTAAAAGGCAGCAGGATGACTCGCTTCTTTAACAGCATTCAAAAACATTCTAAGTAAAAGGCAAACAGGATCAAGTTTAAATTCCTCTAAGGGCGAGTCAATAAAAGTAGTCTACAAGGGGAAGAATTGCATAATCAAATAGTTTGGCAAAGAAGGATTCCAGTTCTACTGCTTTAGGCAGCAATATTAGCATAAAGGCAGTTCAAGATTTAGAAATCAAGGATGGTTTTAAAAAAATTATCAAAAGTGTTCAGTCCTCTCTTGCATCAAAGAAGAATTACAGTGTTGAAGTCTCATGTATGGGAAAAGAAAAATAATGGCGTCAAGAAATGCCCCACCTTTGGGGTTTCTCTTTTAATAGTCTCAGTGACACGGCAGGGGATGTAGCATCACCCCACGATGGTCTGCCCATCACAGGATTAGTTTACGTATGATTTCCACCAAATACAATTCGATACTCTATACTTCTCATGATGCTCACCGCACACAGATTTGTCCATAGTAAGAAGTATACAATGTAAATTCTTGCAACATCAGGTCAGGGGACAGTTTCCCATTGAAAGGTTGAATAGTGAACTTCTAATGGAATGTCCTTTAGTTAAAAGTGTAGAATAATGCAACATTCGCATGAATAATGAAAGAACCATTATATCCCGCTCAGAAAAATGCAGCTCAGGTAAAGAACACGTTCTAAAACTTCGATGCCTATGTTAGTTTTCAATGAATTACACATCAATTAAAATCAAAAATAATGCAATAAACTTAGCATTTCATACTAAAAGAAATAGTAATTGTGTTTCACCATTGTATTGCTACATGAAATATGCTAATATTAGCTATGGCCTTCGTATACGATTTTCATGTAAATGACTCGTAAAAGCCTTTTTTCTAAAATCATTTCAGGATTTCTATATTCTTCAGAGTCTCTAGCATTATGTGTAAAAATGTCAGCATCCTAACTACTTCTATTAATGAATTGCACTGTATTCTATTTGTCATGCATTACAATGAAAAGCAATAAGAAATGTTATTCCACGTTTTCTAAAATTATTAATTTCATAAGAAAAATTAATCATGACGTTGTTTTCATGAATAAATCTTTGTTTTTTACTTTTTAGTTAAGCATTATGACTGTTTAGCAATTGCCTTTTACAGCTTCTGTGTTATGCCTGCACAACGTGTGCAAGTGCACTTTTATGTTTTCGTGTCTAAAATCGGTAAATGTGTCATGTAAAGTATTTTTTAAATATTCTGCTCTACCAACTCATAAAACTGCTCTTTCTTGTGTTTAAGGGTCCTACTGATATATGACACCTTTAAAGGGAGGGCAGCAACATGTACATTGATCATATTTTGATATCTAGACACAAAAATGCTACATTTTATGAGGTCCCTGCAAGACCTTGAAAATGAACATGAATCTAGAACCATGGTGTTCAGTGCCACAGTTAGGAGCTACTCACATTGATGCTGATACACCAAACACAAGAGGAAGCTCTAACTGGTAATGGAAGGAGATGTGCTGACTACGAAAAATAGACTAGTGCAGTATTTCCCAAACTGTGGGTCAAGACCGACTGGTGGGTCAAGAGCTGATTTGTGGTGGGTCATGAAAGTGCAAGCAATCAATAATGATGCCTTTAAATTCTGCATTTATCTTGTCACATTTACTCCTCTTCAAAGATAGAGGTCAAATGTCTGGCAATGTCTTCTAACAAATGTGTTGCTTTTTTAACATTGGTATTTGTGTTTACAAACTCCTCTCACTTTGCAGTTAGTGAAAGAAAGGTAAAGTGAATTATGTGACAGCGTTGCTGGGGTACAGGTGTTTGAAAGGAAAGGCTGTAAGATAATTTTTTTGTAACACAGAATATCAGAGTCAACGTTCATTTTGCATCCATGTGACTCAAACTCAGACCCTTTTTGTATGTTTTGTGTTTTCTGCAAAATCTTGGAGGAGCTAAAGAGTAAGGGCCTCATTTACAAGGAACTGAAGCATCTGCATAGATGCGTCAGTTTCCTTGCGCCAGCGCCGAATGGCCTTGTGCCACTATGGATGCGCTGTATTTACAAAACAGTGCTCCATGGCGCTAGGATTAACTGATGCGTCAGAAATTCTGATTTTCTGACGCATGTGTTGGCGCAAAAGTGACACATTGCTGGAGTTGCTCATGAAAGTGACGCAACTCCAGCAATGCGCAACAACAGATAGGTGAGTCCCATTCCAAAAGCCCTGCGTCATTCCTTACGCCTGGTCTGAGCAGGCGTAGGGATTTTGACACAGTGAAGGCATAGAGTGACACAGTCACAGTGAAATCTTGTAGATTTCACTGCGTCAGTTCTACATGGCTTTTTGCGTGTTAACGCCTAACCTGCATACATTATACCTGGCGCAGGTATAATGTTGCGCAGGCCGCTACAAACTGATGCCTGATGCATTGGACCCAATGTGTCAGTTTGTAGATATGGGGCAGTGTGTCGGACTGATTACGCCACGGCTGCATCAGAAAAAAGTGACTCAGTGGTGGTGCAAGGGGCATGTAAATAAGCCCGTAATATTAAATAAGGCCTGATTGTGACAGAGAACATTACCTCCACTATTGCCCATAAAGTTTAGAGATGACCACTGGCCTAGCGGTCAGTCCTGCACATTGGAAGGACCCGCAGTCACTGAAGTTCTGCTCCATGTACAAAAAGTTTGGTAGATGACTACTGTGGGTTTTGGCAGCAATTCACCAAACTTTTACAATCTTTTTGTTTATCAGAAACAAACTTCCTAAGCAGGAGTTCGCTTCTGAAAAACAAAAAAAACTAATGACACCCACAACTTGATTATTGTTTGATCTGATTTTAGTTTTGTAGAGCGCACAACTATACAGAGATATACTGGTGAGGCAATCTGTAAGTGTTGAAACTGGGAGTGATTTAGGGCAATTGGAACAGGTATGTTTTTTAAGGTTTTGGGAAACCTGAGTAGGTGGGATTCAGAATGGGTATCTAAAGGAAGAGCGTACCAGGCCCATGCAGCAACCACTTCAAAACAGGGAGTGGAGCCCGCAGCTCGACCTAAAAATGGACCAGAGCCGGACAGACCATTAAGTAACTGTGGCTTTTTCCTGGTAAGGTGCAGGCTACTTTCAGAGCTGCTTGGGTTGCCATGACCAACCCCGATGCCCAGCCCAGTTTTTTGCTGCAGCGTCTGCAAAGTGAGACTGGTCTGGACATTTTTACCCTACCAGGGCTGACTTTGGTTTCCATTTCCGCAGTAAATGGACGACAGCAGTAGCTGCAAGGCCGTGAAGGGCTGGTCAGCTTTTATGTGATGGTAGGTCAGACTGATGTTCATAAACAACTGCACGAGTAGGCCTGCACTTTTTAATAAACAAATCTCGAAATACCAACTATTAATTTCCTTCATGCTGGATCAATAAAGCTGTCCGTGCAAAGCCCGCCGTCAGAATGATTTTGAAATGGGGACCTAAACAAGGTATCAAGGTAATGTTACCTACATATGCAATGTAGGCCCATTTGCACTATAAACTCTATTTCCATCAGAGTCACTCGAAAGAAGCCAAATTATCTGTATTTTCCCACCTTTCAAAATAAATACAGACAGGAAACCCAGTGCTTTGTGTCTGTATTTATCTGTAAAAATCAGTAAAAACGGAAAACAGGGGAGCCCTAATTATATTTGAATGGATGTTTATGAGATATGTTTGTATGCAGTGTACCTCTTATGGTCCTTTGTGACCGAAATAAAGGAGCTAAAGTACTTTAGTAGTCCTATTGTAGTACTACAAAATGCAGTTTTGGAATACGCCCCATAATGAGCAAGGGCTGTTGGGTTAGCCTAGAGAAAGACAGCTGCTCACACTCCAGTTTATCCAAAGCAAAGCCGTGCTGATATAGGTGTTAACAAATTCAGAATGCCTTTGATTTCAGATTAAGAACCATGATTTCGCCAAATTATGGGGGAAGCCCATCCCTGGCCAAATATGCAGCTCTGTTGAGGCTAGTGGCCGTTTGTGGCCCGCAGGATGCAATCCTCTGAACAGATGTCCTATGGAAAAGAAGTGGGAATGACTTGGCTCTCTCTTTAAGACTGGGGGGCATATTAACAAGGCCCGGCGATAAATATCGCAAAGCGCGCTTAGCGCTTGCATATTTATCGCCGGCTATCACTGTAATTTATCGCCCGGTTAGCGCGTTATCAACAACGCGCATCGCCGAGGCGATAAAATTCCAGAGATAGCGTGGATATCGCCGTTTTCCATGGTGGAAAACGGCGATATCCTAGATGATAGGGCCTGTGGTCTTAGTCACAGAATCCACCCCCCATGTTAAGTATGCCTTAGTCAGGAATTTAACAGACGTTAAATTCCTGCGTTAAAGCATACTTAACGCGATTTAAAAGATCGCTAACCCTCCTTGATAATATCGCGAAGCTGCCTTCGCGATATTATCCCTGTTTGGTTTCACAGCCACGCCTACTTTGCATCTCATTAGCGATGCAAAGTTAGGCGTGCTGGGAACGGGCGCTAAGTCAGCAAAACACGCGATAGCGTGTCTTTGCTGATAAGGCGATGAAATTATCGCCGCTTTTCGCCCGAAAACGGACGCAAAAGCGGCGATAATTTCATATCGCCCCCTTGTTAATATGCCCCTGGGCTTTTAAGACCCTTCTTTGGGGGTAAATTAAATAGAAATCTGTACAGATGGTGAGTTATGGAGGACTGCAGCATGAACACTGTCCTAATACAAAATGCAAGAGGGGAAGCAAAATGGAAAACATTCGTAAGCATGCAGTGTCGTAATTTAGCACCACAATGTTTTGAGCTCAACAATCGGTGATAATGGTAGGTCAGAGCATCTAAGGAATATGTCATGAGTTCGTGAAGGGAGCAGATCATCTGCACCTAAGGGAGAGAGCTCAGCTGGCCTAGTTGGTGTTAATTCTTCCTCTTTGTCCACCAGCGTAGGCAGACCTTTACTTGAGATCATGTGGGTGGCACAAAACACAGGTTTCAAGGAAAATCAGCTTACGTGTATCCTGGAGCTGAGTTCCTAAATAAGGAAGCGTGACCTCTCTTAATATTCACCTGCTCGGAAATGACGCGAGTATTTACCTGCCTCTTTACGGAAAGTAACTTGCTTAGCGAGCATCTCTGAAGGTACCTAGCAAGAGAAGTCCATCCACCTGCTGATTCATTGCCCTGTTAATTGGGGTTTCCGGAAGTTACTATTCCTTATCACTTTTAGTGTAAAGTGGTATGCTAGTGTGTTTAAAACATAAGCTCTTTATTTTGGCAGAGACTCCACAAATACCTGGGCGTGCAAACAGTGAAGATCCAGGTTTTGTTTTATATTTTTGTATTTTTTTGTTCACACTGACCTATTCATAATATGGAAACTTTCAACTTTTCTGTCATTTTTCACACAGCTAGAAAGGCGCCGGTAGATGTTTGTCAAAAGGATAATTTGGGTTGTTTGAATTGGAAAAAGTGAAGTTACTCCAAAAGCCATCATTGTCTGTTTCTGTTGGCTCTTCGGCTTTGCCATTGGCTGCTTCGGCAGTCTGACGGTTGCCCGTGTCATGGCCTCTCTACTACATGCAGGGCTTCTCTGCAATGACTCCTCAAAGGCTAGAAGCCTTTAGGAGCGTCATTGCAAATCGAGTGTAGACTTGACCTCTAACTAGACACGGCTATAATGCGAACCAAGAAGGTTTTTTCTCTCTTCTGCCCTTCCTATCCGGGTAGATCTCCGTTGGCCCTACATATAGCCCTTAGATCCACAGACCGGGGTAAATAGTGTCATTGACCCACCCAAGGGGTAATTCAGACGGACGGTCAGTATCGAGACTGCTACAAGCTTGCCAGAGACCCTATCAGCCTAGCTTGTTTATGTGGGCCCTCTTCACTTGGATCAGAGAAGTCTGAGAATACAACAGTGAAATAATCTCAAATCTTTATAATAAACTGGACAGTATAAAAGATGCCAGACAAAAACGGTTATAAAAACTAAAGCAGTAGCATAGATGCGTATTAGGAATGTAAACAAAATCAGGGTCCTCGTTTGAAAAGTAAATCAGATCACGCACGAAAGAAAACCAGAGGTGCGCGCGCACCACAGAGGAGCGGGGGGAGGGAGCGCGGCAGCAGACGAACGCGCGCTGCTGCGCGTGCTGGCCAACGACGGGAATGGGCGGAGCAAAGGCGGGACATGCGACCGCCTTTGCCCAATTGCGTGTTGGATTTTTTTTTAAAAAGCACGCGAAAGCCAATGGCAGCCGCGGAAAGCAAAACCACACGCACGAGCGTGTGGTTAGCTTTCCAAAGCCCTTTCTAGAGGTCTCGCGCTGTGCGAGCATTGCTACGCACTGCAACGCTAGGCGCGAGACCTAAAAACGTCATCCCCAGCCATTCCCACTGGCATTTAGGGACCAAAACTAAATAGGAGGCCATAGAGTGCAGACGTCTGGTGGAAATATACCACGAAAAAAGTATAAAGATATAGTTTTTGTGGGATGTAGAGTGCAAGGCCTTATGAGAGAAGCAGAGTGCCTTAAAAGGCATCTTTTCGGTATGGGTAGCCATGAAAAAACATAAGATGTACAGAAAAATTTGCATATTTAGAAATGTTTAGCAATAAGGGTGCTACCACATTTTGGATGATTTGAAGTTTGTGTGTGAAAAAGAGAAACAGAGACACATAAAGGGAGACACACATTGCAACGGTCCAATTTACTTATGACCAGTTAATAAAGACCATGACCATATGACCATGGGAATAAACAAAAGGATTTTTTTCAGTACTTCATATTCAGAAGGCAAGATGAAGTGAGTTTCTGAATTCGCGCATTGAAGGAGAGATGTATTTAAAAATGATTCCCAGATTATGGACCTTGGCAGCTAGTTCCAGGCATGACCCAGGAAGTGAAGCCACCAGGACTTTGATCCGGATAAGACATTTCCAAATGCCAGGACCTCAGTTTTATCTGAGTTCAACCGACACAAATCAGCGTTCATCCAGTTCACTATGGCTGCCATACACAATTTAAAGTGGTCTTGATAATTGGAGCCATCTACTAGGTGAAGAATCGGCAATGCATCGTCAGCATAGGCATAGCAATGGAATCCAAAAGATGCAATAAGGTCTGCTTATGGAGTCACATAGAGATTAAATAAAGTTGGGCTGAGAGCAGACCCCTGAGGCAATCTGCATTATTGATCTTTTAAAGTTGAACAAAGTGGGCCATGTAGGACCACTTGTGTTCGGGCGTCTACGAATGACCCAAACCACTTCAGAACTGTGTCTTGTAGCTCCACCAAGTGCAGTATCTCCAGCAAGATATTTTAAGAGGCCATGTCAAGCACTGCCGATAAATCCAACAAAATGAGGGCAGCAGAGCACCCAACATTTCATATCATGTGGATACCATTTATGCGGCTATACACATGGTCTCAGAATGTATTGTAGGGAGAAAACCCACATGGGTGGTATTGAGAAGGTTGTTGACCCCTTTTATATGCTGGGAGAGTTGACCGTTTTCCCAACTTTCCATAATGTTAGACATTACTGGAAAGAGTGGAAAAGGGCGGTAGTTGGCATATGTGGCTGGGTCCAAGGTAGACTTCTTCAGGAGTATAATTACCAGTGGGGCCTTACAAAACAACGGGACAGAGCAAGTATCAAACAATTGGTTACAAATGAAGGTAATCAATTGTGTGATTGAGTGTGTAGTAGTTTTAAAAATCTTGGCCTGTACAGGATTGAGAGGGGAGACAGACTTAATTGACAAAAGTTTGTTACCAATTATCTCCAGTGGTATTTGGTCAAAAGTAGGCTGGGCCCTTAAAGCAGTGAAAATAACGTCAGGCAAAGGAGGATAGGAGGGCAAAGGTAGAAATGATGGCAGAGGCAGAGAGACCCTTTTCTGAAAAACGTCTAGCAGATCCACACAGACTTTTGAGTGGGTTGGATTTCTGAAATGTAGGGATCCCTATTTGCCTTAGAATTATAGACACAAATAGTTCTTTAGTAGGATTTTGAGATAAAAGGATGCAATTCTGGTAAAAATGTGTGCGCACTGTGACTAACAACCCTCAATATATTTTTAGTTAATTTTTACAGGCAAGTTTATCAGATTGATTTTATGTGACCCTCCAAGCCCTCTAGAATAAAAATCCTCTAGTACCAGGGAGTTGAGGGAGTGCCCCAATTCGGACATTGACTGTTTTCTTAGGCAATGTCTTATCAAGAGCCTCTGAACTCCTGTTTTTGACTGTGTGCTGCATTTTGTTTTTGCTGGTGTTAGGGCTCTGGGCACTTTACCACTGTTGACCGGTGCTAAAGTGGAAGTGCTCTATGTCTAAATGTAATGGTAATTGTTTTCTCCATTATTGGTTATTTGATTTACTAGTAAAACCCTACTACAGTGCATTGTGTGTGCCCAGGGCCTGTAAATCAAATCTACTAGTGGGCCTGCAGCACTGATTGTGCCACCCACATGAGTAGCCCTGCAGAAATATGTCTCACTCCTGCCACCGCAGTGTCTGTGTGTTCAGTTCTAAACTGCCATTTCGACCTGGCAAGTGCACCCACTTGCAAAGCCCAAACCTTCCTTTTTATTCCATGTAAGGCACCCTTAAGGTAGGCCCAAGGTAACCCCATGGGCAGGGTGCAGTGTATTTAAAATGTAGGACATGCACTGTTGTATTTTACATGCCCTGGTGCTGAAATACTCCTAATTTCATTTTTCAATACAGCAAGGCCTATTTCTTCCATAGGTTAGCATTGGAACTGCCTCGTAACATTACAAGTATCTCTTCCATTTGGGAGCTGATAGAAAATTGAGGTTTGCTGTCTCTGGACTCACAATTTAAAAATATATATTTTAGTGACGTTGGTTTTTAACTTGCAGGACTGAAAATGTCACTTTTTTAAAAAGTTGGCATTTTCTTACTTTAGCTAGTCTGTGCCTTTGCCTGTCTCTGAGTACACATCTGGGTCAGGTTGACAGCTGGGCTGTTTGTGCATTCCCTCTAGACAGTCACACAAAGGGAGCTGAGGTGTGCCCGGCATATCCTGGTTGCCCATCACCAGGCTCATGGGCCTTTCTAAGCTAGAGTGGTAGGAGGATTTGACACTGACTCTTGTGCCTGTCCTCACACAAAGAAGTCTCCACCCGCTGTAGTGTGTCTGGAGCCAGGCCAGGGCAGGGAAGGGCAGGGTGTTGTGCACTAGAAAGACCTTTCTTTGAAGTTTGCCTACTTCAAAGGCTTAAATTAGTATAAGTACTGGACCTGTGACACCATATGCTCATGCTTTCTTGATGACTGCTATGGATTTGCCAATGCAATGGGGGCAACTTATGGCCCAAATTGCATACCACAGTGGAAGTGCCACCACCAAGTCCAGACCGAGTCCTCTTTTAGCCAGGTTTCATTTAAAAATAAAAAGACAATTTTACAGCCCTCAGGCAGACTATATAATTTAAGCACATGCCTTCTGTGAAGACTGCATGTTAGCTAGGGCAATGACTATGTTGTCATGGCCATTAGTGATGGTGTGGTCCTTGCCTTGTTGTGAGCCTAGATTAAAGGGAGTGGATGGTTGAATAAAATCTGCTGCTTTAACCATAACAGATAAGCGATTAGGGGTGTAAGAATGTGGGTGTATTTTATGGTATGGCTGTGCAAGTTTACCTTGTAATACACTCACAAAACTGTCTTAGGTCCAGTCAGGCTCATTTGTTAAACCTTAAGCTCAACCCTGGGTAACTATGGCTTCGAGCAGTAAGGTTTAAACAAAGGAACCAGTGTAAAGCATTTACCAGTACCAAACAACAAAATAAGAAAGCCACACAACATGAAAGAAGCCCAACACCAATTTATAAATATAGATTATACTTTTATGAATTGTTAGAGTCTAAGATGAGAAAAATCCTCCAGAGGGTTCCGGAAATAGAAATTTTTAAACAAAACTTATTTTTTCATTCAAATGAAAGCAAGTACAGGTAACTGTAAAGTCTGTAAACTTTTGAAAAGTTTGCAAGAGTTGAGTTTGGCTACTCCGGCCCAATGTGGTCAACCAAATCCAGCAGGTAAAAAGTCTGAGGAGCCAATGTGGAATATTTGGACAGTTATCTGGCCACCAAAGCATTTTCCAGTCCAGTTCCGAACTTTAAAGCACTACCGCCATAGTCTTCAATTGAGTGGTCCTGTTGCTGCGGATGCAGGAGATGGAAGATGCTCACGGGTGCTCTGGGTGCTGTGCGCTCAACAGGGGTGTCTTTGCGATTATTCCTTGATCCACAGATCAGGTGGGGCGACATAAGCCACAGAGGTCTGGGTCCCTCCAAGTCCTCTTTAAGACAGTGGAAGGCCAGCCGCGGATGGACTACCAGTCTCCGTGCACAGTGATCCTTTGGTGGAGGCTGGTGTTCCTCCTAGGATCGGTCTCTTGGGGCGCACAGGGACAGTCAGTAGTGGTTCTTCTGAAGTGGCTACTGAATTGCCGAGTTGAACTTCTTCAGCTTTGATGAACCTGGTGCTGGATCCAGTGGGTCAGCCATCTGACCCTTGGAGTCACTGCTTTGGTCTGAGGCACGACTTTTCTTCAAGCCATGAACCACAGGCACAGTCCTCTCTTCGCTAGCCCAAGGAGCAGTAGGCACAGTCCAGCAGACGGTGCAGCCTCTCTTTGCGCAGTCCAGTGGTCATCAGGGCAGTTGTTCTTCGGTCCATGTTCCAGTTCTGTAGTGATATGAGGTTCAGGGTGCCAGGGATACCATAGTCATTCCAAGAAAGTGCCCAGGTCACTAGTCAATGGGCTACCAGGTCCCCTCGCTATTGGTGATGACTTTCTGGCTAGGTGTGGCATCTGGCAATCCCAGAGTGCACTCTCAAGATGTCAGGACCCTTCCTCAGATGTTAGTAGCTTGGTAGCCCACCCTAGAGGTGTGACTACCTGTGGGCTACACACCCATGGGAAATCCAGTTTGGGCACTGGTCTCCCCTCTCTGTTCCTGTCGCCATTCCATCTACTTGAAAAAAGAGCAGCGCCTCAGGAGTGTGATTGCCATTTGCCCAACAAGGTGGCTTCGCCTTTGAAGATCGACTTTTAGGCTAACACTCTGAGTGGCTTCCTGTGAAGGGGAGGTGACATCTCACCCTGTAGCAGACTTCTATTGTTCCTAAGCCTGGGAGTCATTCACACTACTCCCAAGGAGGGCAGAAAGCTGTCTGGTGGCCAGTGACCGTTTGAGGCCGCTGAACAAACTGGGTCACAGAGTGGCATCATCCTAAAAGTTGCATTTCTTAAATAGTGATATTAAATTCGACCTGGGCATCAAGCCGGGTTTAATGCCATGAATAATTTGATACCTCACAGTACCACTCTGTGTAGTCCCATTCCGGAGTTAGCCAGGCTGAGGAGTCAGCCGGTAACCCTGTGTTAGCAAAAGGAGCTACTCGCTCTCTCACAGCAAAATTACCATTTTAGAGGGTTGTGTTAAGACATATATAAGAAATACATGTTCTACTTAATACACAGCTCTCTGCATTAGGGCTTGATAATCCTTCCTTAGGGGAGACATATATATTGTTAAGGTTAGTGGGGGCTTTGCCATAAGATTGAATTGCAAAGTTGAACAAGCTGTTTGACCACTGCCCTTCTAGTCTGCAGTGACAGACTGGGAACTATTTTGTACCTTGTCACACACAGGGTGGCACAATTAGTACTGCAAACCTGGGTGGACACTTTGCCTTACATGCCCTTGGTACCCTCAGTATCATATACTAGCGACTTATAAGTAAGTCAGTCATTGCCAATTGGGGGTAGCCAAATCGACATACACTCTGTATTGGGTTAGAACACTGGTTCTGAGGTTTGGTTTGCAGGCCTCAGTGCAATCTGAGTTGATAAACCAGCAGCATCAGTCCAGGTCTAGGAAAGTCATGTTCCTCCTACTTGAGGTGTGAGTAAATTTCAAATTAGGGTCACATCCATTAATCCAGACAAGGAAGGAATTCAGCGAATCTTCTGATCCTTCCCAGATAAGAAAGACATCGTCTTATTTTCGCTGTAAGTGAAGAGTTAATATTCAATAGGAACTTTTGTTCAAAATTGTAAACGTACAGACCCGCTACACTGGGGGCGAAGGTACTCCCCATTGAAGTGCCATATGTTTGCAAATACAGTTGTCCTTCAAACTCAAAATAGTTCTCTTTTAGGGCCAGTTCTGCACATTTCAAAATAAATGATTTGGGAGTTTGGTATGTCCAAATGATACTATTTAGTGATGTTTTTAGAACCTCCAAAGTATCATCCTGAGGTAAACTAGTATAGAGGCTTTCTATATCCAAACTTACTAAAAAACAAGTGTTAGGGTTAAAGATCAAAGATTTGATTTGATTTGATTTGATTTTAGGGTTAAAACAAGTGTTTTTGAAATTTACTCACACCTCAAGTAGGAGGAACATGACTTTCCTAGACCTGGATATTATAAACAACAATGGAAGACTTGAGACCAAAACACATTCCAAACCAACGGCTAGGAACTCTCTTTTACATTTCTCAAGTTTCCACCCTCGGTCTCTAAGGGAAAACCTTCCCTACGGACATTATCTGCGTTTACGCAGAAATTGTAGCAGTCTTAGGGATTTCAAAGATCAGGCACAGATGCTTACCAAAAAATTAAAAAATCGTGGATACCCAGACACTATTATCAAAAAAGCCAAGAAACGTGCTAGAAATCAGAACCGTGAGGGACTTTTAGAACCAAAGACACTAACAGAAACTTCAGTTCCCTTGACTTGTGTGACCACCTACAACTCTGTATCTAACCAAGTGGCTAAAATTGTGCAGAAACATTGGACTATATTAAATACCGGCAACTTCCAATGGGAAAAACCGTTATTTTCCTACAGAAAAGGAAAAAGCTTGAAAGATAGTCTGGTACACACAAGACCTCAGCCCCAAATCCGACATGAGAATACAATCTTGAATGCATGGGGCTTACCAAAAGTTACAGGACACTACCCTTGTGGTGACTGTAGTGTCTGCCACCTCACAAAACCAATGAAAACTCTCAATTTGGAACCAGGAAAAACCTGGGAAATACGCAGACACACGAACTGTAACTCCATGAATGTCATATACCTCATAACCTGTCCTTGTGGTCTGAGGTATGTTGGCATGACCAGTCGTAGAGTTAAAACTAGAATCTGCGAACATCGAAGTAATATTCGTTGTCAGCGCAATACAACTCGTATGACAAATCATTTTCTGGAACAGGGTCACACCCCTAATGACATGCAATGGGTTGTGATTGAGCAATTGGACCTCAGCACCAAGAACACCCAGCAACTACTGTTAGATAAAGAGCAAAGATGGGTGTATCGAATGTCTACTAATATCCATGGGTTAAATGACAACATACCCTGGAATAGTCTAAATCGCTGATCCCATATTCCAAAATTGAGAACTGTATTGTTATGATTAGGAGTTAATTTTTCACATTTATTAGTATCTATATTAATTCCTTTGAAGTATTCTTCTTCATAACGAAAGATTGTTTAATTGATCTTTAAACTAAATGATTATATACTCTGGATCAGTGTTAGTGATTACAATAAGTCACTATCCACAGTTAAGAATTAAGATCTGTGATATTATCTTTGGGGTGCTACATTAGATCTTAAACGCCCAGTACCTACAGTAATTCATTTGAAACCATCATCCTGTAATTACATATACCTTCCTATCTGTATCCTCGCACATGGGGGAGGTCATGCGGTGTTTATTTGCCCTTTAATCTGGCTCTATTTGTGAATAAGGTTATCCTTCTTTCCTTCCTTCGTTTTTTCACACATGTAGCCCATCGTTAAGTAAACCACCTTTAGCGGGATACTTCAATCTAAAAAGTTAACATTCTCACCATTTAATATGCGTCTCACGTTATATACGTGACGACGTGCATATCCTGCCCGGAAGTCGTTGTCAGAACAAGAGTCAGCACTCTAGTCTTGTCTATGCGCCTCACGTCACACACGTGATGATGAATAGACTCTGTCCGGATGTCGTCCCGCAATTGGTCGATATCCTCTTTTTAACCAACTCCGACTCCTCCATTCTCTTACCAGCCTGTTCCTGAGGATACCGCAATAGGTTGTGCAGCGGGAGAGATCATGACACGAAGTAAGATCTACCCTATTCAGAGTTTAGTCGGCTTCTTACAACCTTCGCCGCTACACCTTACGTATAATTCTGTTTCCTTTGTAATCGTCTTTGGCTCTGCCACTTTTAATCGTTTTTGGTGCAGATCGAGTTGTTTACATTGATCCCCTCCTCCGTTTTTATCCCCCTTTTTTTTTTTTTTTTCTGTCAGAGTACGTGACTTAAATGGCTCCCCCATCCCAGGATCAGAAGTGTGAGCCAGTTATACTAGTAGTGTAATTATCCAAATGCTAATTACTCTTTTCCCTGAGTCACTGTATAAAATACTATTATAATAACACGGCACAATTCAGCCGGCCCCACTCGGTTTAATACAAACCGCCGTTAAGGTGACTACCACGTATAGTCACACATTTCTCTCACTGGCACTATTTCACCATAAGTAATACCGATTAAATAAGGCACAAACTAAACGCCTTTTTCGATTGATACTTGATGGTATGATCACTATATTATACACAAACATGTTATATTGGATGCATGATCTGTGTTTGAAAGTGACTGCACGTATATCTGACACTGCGTGCTGTAGTTACAAAATTATAGTGCACCATCAATACGGTGAAGGCATAAGCTCCAGTTTTATGATTTTACATGTTAAATGTTCGTATTGTGTTGTGTTATGTCTTCTTCTTTTATAGGTACTAGCCCATTGTGAGGACCCTGAGTACGGTTAGTCCTCTTAGCATGTATGGTACTCCTTAGCGCGAGTACTAAAAATGCTTTAACACGTGGTTCATTTTTACCACTCACTTTTTTTCACTTCACTCACCAAGCACTTTATATGAGAGGTCCTGAAGAAAGCCCCAGCAATTTTCTAAGCGGGCTGAAACATGTTGACCATCAATGGATAATACTGAGATATAAGCATCACACTCAGTGAACTATCCACTCTCTTGTTTTTAACATACCCTGGATCACTGGGAATAAAATAATTAACAGGTAGAATCCCAGAGGTATTTTTAGTTTCACATTTACTTCATCACATGCAGTAACAGTTCAACCCACTCCACTGTAATCAGGTGTTGCAGCACAGCTGAGTAGCATTCGGCCAGTCAGCTGGGACCCGATGATGAAGCATGACACCAACCAGGTTGGTGTGTGAGGGTTTTCTAGATAAACTTTCAAGTGCCAGACACCTCTGTGTCAGATAGCTATATAGCTTGGCCGTCTCATTTGGTTTGAAGGTTCTCTATCTGCCATGTCGCTCAATTTTGGGTTTATTTCGGTAAGAACTACCCTTCTCCTTTCAGCGTTGAGGCTGGCATTCGCGTTTCCCAAGAGTATCATAGCTCTTTGGCTCCAACCCCTGATTAGTTCGGTATCTAGGGGCGTGCCGTTAATGTGGCTTTCTTCAGCAGTATCGATAATCCTGGCCAAAGTGCCTAAGATGTCTAGAAGGCGGTCTTGACACGCCTTGAGGGATCTTTCCATCCCTTTCCTCGGGTCTCTCCCGAGTTTAAAATGGAATTTAATTAACTCGGGATCCAGGTTAGGTGTTTGGCATATTTTATCTTGGATGGAGGATCGTGGGCATTCAGCTCTAAGTATGTTGCGAGTATCTTTTTCGAGAAGGTTTCTAAGCCATTTCTTAATAAATTTGGCTACATGGTCCTGTGGCCACCATTCTGAGCTTCTAGGGTGTTTGATGTTAAAGGGTGAGAACATTTCCTCCCCCAGAGGGTTAAGAATATTGTCCTTAGAAGAGGACGGGAGATCGTCCTCGTTAGGTTGGCTGTTGAACTCCTGATCGTCTTCATCCAAGTCTAAAACATATTCATCAAATGTATTAGAGGTTTCATCATCTTGTAATTGGTTATCCAAGAAGTCATATTGAGCACTTTGATAATTTGTGCCGCTAAGGAAACCCAGATGTTTTGTGCCGCTGTGGACACCTGTATATGTTGTGCCGCTAAGGCCACCTGATGACTTTGAGGTGTGAGAACCTCCATTAATAGTTGAGGTGCTAAGACCTCCCGTATTATTTGAGGTGCTAGGACCTCCCATTGTGCTCCTGGGGTTTGGATATTCGACATTTTTGTTTTTCTTTAGTCTTTTCCCCCTGATCTCGCTGGGGTCATCCATGACTTGTAAGCCCAGGCTTCCAGTAGTATCACCCTCCTCAGTAGGGAGGGATCTCTTTGAAGCCATTACTTGATTTAAAGTTTCGAGCATACTTTCCTGTAACAGGACTGTTAGCTGATAGATTGAATAATCTTCCACAATGCCAACCAGAAAGCTACTTAAAAATAATATGAGCAGTTTAGAAAAGGTAGGTTCTCCTTTGTAAATAAATTGTTCAAGAGTTGTGTACTCGCGTGTATCCCAAAAGGTACCAGCAGCTGACCGGGAAGGAAGAGCAACTGTCACTTTTGCTCGCAAGCCCGATCAGCTGCTGCCGGTTGCTAGGAAGCAGAGAGAACACAGGCCTCGTTGCACCGATTGTTTAAGGAAAGCATCTTGGCAACGGGAGGACACGACGTCCGCGCTGCCAGGGTACTTTCCTTTAATGGCTTCCTTTACTCCGAAGACGGAGAAGCAGCCAAACGGGCCAAGTCAACCAAATCGGCGTGAATAGAGGGTGCATGGCCGCTGCGGAATTGTTTGCGGTATTGATATGGGGAGAGAGGCGCCTACAGTCAGCGTAGCTCTCTCCCCGTTGCTCACCCGAAACGGAGTTCACCACAATTAGGAGTCTGGGGTGAGGTAAGCGGCAACTGAATAGCGCTCGCCCGGTCTAAAGGGATAAAAATGCCAGGGTTATGCTCCAGTGAGGAGAGGGGGGTGCGAAAAGCTGAGAGAAACTGAGAAGGGGTGAAGGAAGAGCTGATCTCTGTAAATTGGAGATCAGATGCAGATAAAGAGTGAAAGGGAAGGGGGGGTAGTCCCATGAGGGTATGAAAGCGCTTTAGTAAGCTATTGAAAGTTAGTTTAACAAGCAAGCAAAATTAGTAGTGTAAAGAGAATAACAAAATTGAACTTATCTGCTTGGAACTTATCTGCTTATCTGCGTGTCTTTAATGAAATCCAGATTCTCTAGTCATGGTAATAGGAGAATCGCAATTGCACAGTGCCGACAAGCACCTGGCACTGAAAATCACTGTGAACGCCATTTATCTAAAGAAACTCCGCCACTTGCGGAGCTCCGCGTAGTGCGGCGAAGTTATTTTTGCACCTCGCGGAACTCCGCCCAGGCTTAATAATCACGTTATTACATATTTGAAAGGAAAGATTTCGCCAAAAGAAACAGACTGGGTGAAAATAGATCGGACTGCCCAGGAACTAAAAGAAACAGTGCATGCTTATTATGAAAGGCGCTTATAGGCATTTAAACAGTATAGTGGAATTGAAAATGTGTGAGAGAAAGATATGGGACATTTTATGTATCGGTTTGTTTACGGATTAGGACCTGAGATTAGTGCTATGATTCAACAGCATTTGATTTGTTGGCAGAGCAAGTCGATAGATGAGATATTGCGTTATGCAAAGTATTGTGGAGATGACATTGAGATGCGACATAAGAAGTTGAAAGAAAAGTTGATGTTTACAGGCATGATACAGGGAAATGGTCAGACTACCACTGGAATGAAAGGGGTAATGGTAAATCCCTTATCGAATTTGATGCCACAAGGGAGGGGACGTGGATCAAATATAGAGTCATTGAAAAAGACTTTTCCTTGTCACCGTTGCGGCAAGATCGGGCATTGGAAGCGCGAGTGTAAATCAAATTTGATTAAACAGGTAAATGGATCGGCAATGGTGTCAGGTGTGGATGGATTGATACAAACGCAGATGACTAGTGATATGTTAAATCAGTCAGCGTTAAATGTAAAAGGGCAGAATCAGAACATGCCCGAGCTCCTAGGCAAACTTTTAATGAACAAGCATAGAAATACAATGTGAATATGGGTTTTAATACCAATGATCAAGTGAATCCAAATGTTCAAGTGGCTTCACAATATTTATTACAGATGGATGACAGTGACTCAGATACATCCTAATGACGGTGCCTGAGGGGGGAGGAGGAATGCTTGCTTTGTGAATCCCTAGAGGTAGATCAGAATGGCCCCTATGTAGATGGCAAGGTAAATGGAACACCTATTTCATTCCTTGTAGATACTGGTGCTACCCGATCCACTGTGAGAACTGTGGAAATTCTCAACCTACACCTGTCGGGAGAAACGATCCAAGTAGTAGGAGTATCGAATCAATTAATTCCAACTCCAGTGACAGAACCAGTGCAAGTACAGTCTGGAACATTTGAGGAGATGCATAAGTGTGTGGTGTGTGATACTAGTCCAATGAATTTGTTGGGATGAGATTTATTGTGCAAAATGAATTGTTGCATTTACTGTACACCTGTAGGAATAGAATTTCATACTGAATATGAAGATGTAGTGTTTAAAATGGCTAGACAAAAGACAGAAGTGAAGAGTTTGTATCCCTTACTTACTGAAAATGATTTGCCCATTGGATTGAAAAAAATGGTCCTGCCTGAAGTATGGGATTTTTCAGGTAAAGATATTGGACTAATGAAAGGAGTAACTCCAATTCCAATCACATTGAAACCAAATGTAGAACCCCACAATCTTTGTCCTGAGACTATTTCTGGAATAACCCCATTGATCAAGACTTTGATTGAACAAGGAATTTTGAGAGAGATTTTGGGCAGTCCATGTAATTCACCTATCATGGGCATACGAAAACCTAATGGGAAGTATAGAACAGTTCAGGATTTGCGGAAAATTAATCAGATCGTGATACCATGTTGCCCAATAGTACCAAACCCTGCCGTAATTCTATATCAGATCCCATGTGAAGCTGAATGGTTTTTGGTGATTAACTTGTGTCAAGCATTTCTCTCCATTCCCCTGCATCCGGACAGTCAATATTTATTTGCGTTCCGGTTCGGAAATCGTGTTTTCGCATGGTGCCGAGTTCCACAACGGTATACGGAAAGCCCCTCGATTTTCAATCAAATCCTGAAGAGAAGTTTGGAGTCATTAGAGATGCTGAATCACTCTTTGCTAGTGCAGTACATTGATGATTTGTTAGTGGCATCCAGAACTAAAGAGGCATGTGTCTCAGATAGTGTGGCCCTACTGAATCATTTAGCAGTAAGTGGGCATCACCAACAAAGCTGCAGTTTTGCAAAAGAAAAGTTCTCTATTTGGGACATCACATTGAAAAGGGAGTCAGAAATAAGTCACAAGATCGAATCACTGCTATATTGCAGATGAATCCACCGAGTACACAAAAGGAAGTTTGGATGTTCTTAAGAATGGTTGGTTATTGCAGGCAGTGGATCCAGAGCTTTTCCTTGATAGCCATGCCACTCCAGAGACTGACACACAAAGACGTGTCAGATCCTGTTCCATGGGATGAGGAATGCATGCGCTCTTTTTTTGAACTGCGAGGCAGATTATGTTGAGCCCCAGCATTGGGAATACCTGACTTCAATAAGAGTTTTACTCTGTTTTGCAGTGAGCGTGAAGGTAGTGCACTATCAGTTCTAACGCGAATGCATGGAACTGCTAGCAGACCTATTGCATATTTTTCAGCTACATTGGATCCTGTGGCTGCTGCTTTACCTGGTTGTTTGAAAGCTGTTGCTGCAACATGTGTGAGTTCGGAACAGTGTGAGAACATTGTGATGGGACATCTGTTGAAAGTGTATGTGCCACATTCAGTTGAGATTTTGTTAACACGAACTCGAGCATAGCACCTTACTAGTAGTCAGTTAACAAAATATGAGCAGGTGATTTTGGGTACAGAAAATGTGACTGTGACGAGATGTACGAGTTTAAATCCAGCTACCTTGTTGCGGATACCTGGACATGAAATAGTGGTGGAAGAAGCAGATTATGATTGCCTTGACGTGACTGAGATGTGTACCAAACCACGACCTGATATACAAGATACCCCATTGCCAGAGTCGGATCATGTGTTGTTTTTGGATGGATCATGCTTGAGAGATTCCGGAGGTACCCTGCGAGCTGCATATGCAATCTGTACAGTGGTGGGCGTAGTGGAAGCATCATGGTTGAAAGGAGTGTATTCAGCGCAAGTGGCTGAATTGATCGCACTTACCAGGGTTTGCAGCATTGACGAACAAATTAGAGTAACCATATTCACTGATAGTCAATATGGTTTTGGGGTGGTGCATGATTTTGGGCAGCTGTGGTCTCAACGTGGGTTTATGACCGTTTTGGGTTCACCTATCCGAAATGGAGAGTGTGTAAAAAACCTATTGGTGGCACTACAACTGCCGGGACAGATTGCAGTGGTGAAATGTTCCGCTCATCAAACAGGACAGGATTATGTCACTGTGGGCAATAGATATGCCGATGAGACTGCGCGTTATTGCGCTCTAAATTCTTATGCATTTAATAGGGAATCATTGAAGGAACACTCTGATGATACGGAATGCAGATTGGTGTTTTCGGTTGTTGAGACTTGGGAAGAAATCAGAGAATCACAAGATTCAGTGCCACAGGCAGAAAGAGAAGGGTGGATCAAAACAGGATGTAATCGCAGACAGGAAGATGAGGTTTGGGTTTACACGGATGGGAGACCTGTGTTGCCAGACAGCCTATTGTCACTGATGGCAAGGATTTGCCATGGACCTGCACATGTGGGTAGAGATGCTATGCTACGTCTCTTTCGTCAAACCTGGTATAATCCCAAATTTAAAGCCACTGCAGAGAGTCTGTGTCAGAGATGTGTAATTTGTCAACAAAAAAATGCAGGAAGGAAAACAGTGGTCAGTACGAGTCACATCGGTAAATCGGGAGGTCCCTTTACCCGCATACAACTGGACTTCATAGAGATGCCCCCCTTGTAATGGATTGAAATATGTCCTTGTTATTGTGTGTTTGTTTTCTCAATGGGTTGAGGCTTGCCCCACTAGGCGCAATGACAGCTTAACTGTGGCTAAACGGCTTCTTAGAGAACTAATACCTAGGTTTGGTTTTCCAGTCTCGTTGGAATGGGATAGTGTAACACACTTCAATATTGAAGTGATACAAATGCTTTTTGCTGCATTAAAAATTGAGCAAAGGTTACATTGTGCATACCGCCCGGAGGCTTCTGGTGTCATGGAACAGGTGAATGGGACGATTATATCCAGACTAGCGAAGGTGTGTGTGTACACATTTCTGAAATGGCCATATGCATTGACTTTGGTGCTGATGAGTTTGTGAAGTATCCCAGAGAAAAGAACTGGACTATACCCGCACGAAATACTAATGGGGAGGGCTATGAGGCTGCCTACAGTCCCAGCAAATCAGCTTCTAAATATTTCTGATGACTTGGTACTGGATTATTGTAAAGGATTGGCTGATGTGGTGCGTTCTGTGTCTCACCAGGGTGGAGAAGTCACCACTTCTGTGCAACAGGAGCAGTGCCACATTTGTGCCCGGGCGACTGGGTACTCATTAAGAAGCATGTGCGAAAATCCTGTTTGGAACCTCGTTGGCGTGGGCCTTATCAGGTGATTCTTGTAACCACAACTGCTGTCAAATGTGGTGGTCTACCTAAGTGGGTGCATGCAGCCCACACTCGTCGAGTCCCATGTCCTCTTGAAAGTGTAGGGTCTATAGTGGATGAACCGGTGGTAACAGAAAGACGCCCTGTTCAGACTGAACACAGAGTAGAGTGGGCACCAGCTACTGGGTCTCGGGACACTGTTGTAAAGGAGAGTCAGAGAGAGTTGATCCCAGTTGGTATCGAGGGTCAAGGTGAAGGGGATCAACTAAGAGGAATTGTGAGAAGCTGGCTTGGTATATGGTGTACACTTAAGGTAAGATGTCATCTTGCACCAATCCAGACAACCCTTAAGGTGATTTTAGTGGTCTTAGACAACCTTAGAAAGCTCTCTAAGTGGTAGCTGTGGAGAGCAGCCTTCAGTTTTAGTCCAGAAGGAGTGTAAAGCAGCTTGTTTTACCAGAACATAATCTTATTGAAATAGATTAAGTTAAAAAGAACCACACAGTGTATTTATAAAAATATGTATTTATTATATAACACTCACTAACACATACAGGTATCTCCTAGCCGGAGATATACACAATGCACATAATACTTTTCAATAGAAACAGGTAAGTAGCACGTAATACACAGTGGTCACAAGGGAGGGACCAAACCATATACTAAAATAGTGGAATGCGAACCACGACTCAAGTCAAGACTATACCCAGAAGACGTAGAAGTGCCGGGGACCCAAGGAACCACCCAAGGTAAGTAACCAGGAGCCCCACGGAAGCCGTGTGCAGAGTGGGAACACGACTGCGGGAGCAATGCAAGTCAGTGTGTAAGTCGCAGTTGCAATTTTAAAGAAGAAGGACCCTTCCCAGTGGACCCTGAAGAAACCCCGTGGAAGACAGAAGGTTGAAGAGCCACCCCACCCATGGGTACCTTAGAAACCAGGATACCTGCCCCAGGAGAGCCGGGTGCATAGGTGTGAAGTGGCGTCGGAAACCGCAGTCGAACTCAATGGAGGACTTCAGGAAGATGCGCTGCTGGAGAAGATGAAAGTGTTCGGTGGAACCCAAAGGTGGATTCAAGTTGAGAAGTACCTGAAAGCAGAGGGGACAACAGAGTCTATGCCACTTGGAAGTGACCAGGAGGCACAGAAGACGAATGGACACCTATGTCGGGTGCTGCAGGAGAGTTGACGGTGACATTGGAGCTGCATCTGTGAGGACCAGGCAATGCTGTGGAAGACCAGGAACTGTTCACGAGCTGTACCAAGTCGGATGTTGAGAGTTGAGGGGTCGGTGTCCATTATATATTACTGAGATATCCACAGCAGCAACAATTCTAAGGGTGGGCATAGTTGGCGGAGTACCACTACACAAAATTCTGCAAAGTTGAACAAAAACTCCGTGAACTCCGCTCCGCAACTCTGTTCCATCTCATGCCAATTAACAAAACAGAAACCTCACATACCTTTGATAATATACTCATCTCACAAAAGTGAAAATGAAAATACAGCAAGCAGTGAGAGAGGTGATGATTTTGGGGTCCTCCCTAACCTACGGAGAGAACCAAGCAGATGCCTTGAACACCAAGAGCACATCATGCTGAATGATTCGGTGGTGGGCCCATCCTCCTAGGACCACCCCAAGCACAGTCAGTTATGGGCAAAAATACAATCCCAACCAAAGGCCCTGCAAAGCATTACGGGACGAGATTGTAGAGTGCAGTGAATATTATAGTATCCAATATGAAATCATTCCTCAAGGGGCAAGCTCTCCCAGCTCAACTGAGAGCTAATACTATAATATTCACTGCACTCTAGAATCTCGCCCCATAATGCTTTGCTGGGCCTTTGGTTGGCATTGTATTTTTGCCCATAACTTTGCTTGGGGTGGTCCTAGGAGGATGGGACCACCACCGAATCGTTCAGCATGATATGCTCTTTGTGTTCAAGGCATCTGCTTGGTCCTCTCCCTAGGTTAGGGGTGACCCCAAAATCATCACCTCTCTCAATGCCTAATATTTTTCAAAGTTCACTTTTGTGAATTGGTTATATGCTTTTTAGCATGTAAAGGGGAAGTTGTCTTATCAGAAAGTTGTGGGTGCAGTAGCTAGTTCCGCTACGTGGCGGAGTCAGAATTTTTGCATTAGTTCTGTGTTTTCAATGTAATGCTCTCCCGCAATCTCTGTGAGCGGAGTTCATTGCCACGTCGTTTCATAAGTTGTATTTATTCTTTCTTCAAGTTCATTTTTCAGTAAATACAACAGCCTTCAATACTGTAAGTAGTAAGAAAAAAGCCAACACGTGTTTCGCGCTTCTTCAGGGCTTCACGTTCTGTTCCTGGAGTATGTATTTCACTCTCTCCTATACTTCAATTAAAAATTAGCATGCGTGATCAGAAGGATAAGGATCGGAGGCTACCAGCCTATACTCGACCCGTGTCAAGGGGTATGACATAAGTTCAAGTCAGAGGGGTTTATAACCATAGCAGACTTATGGAATGACAGACCACATGTCTTAAAGGTATTGAAGAGAGTAATAACAGATGAAGCTAATTTTTAATTGAAGTATGGGAGAAAGTGAAATACATACTCCAGGAACAGAACGTGAAGCCCTGAAGAAGCGCAGTGGTGCGCGAAACACGTGTTGGCTTTGTTCTTACTACTTACAGTATTGAAGGCTGTTGTTGTATTTACATGAAAAATGAACTTGAAGAAAGAATAAATACAACTTAGGAAACCAATCAAGAAGAATTATTGTGAATTGTTGCTGGTGTGTGTATCTCAGTACTTAGTTGTTTCCACATGTTTGTAAAAAAGACTGGTGAGGACCAGTCACTGGGATACTTAGCGCCGGGCAGAAATTTCTGTTATCCAAACTGTGTCGTATATATATATATAACACCAACACTCCCAAGGAGCACTCACGGGTCTCAGTATTGTCAATTCGATTTATTTTCCCAAACAGATGCATTTCGGCATTCTTGCCTTTCTCAATGCTTGGTAACGTGAAGAGTGGTACACGTCTTTCATATCAAACTTTTTTACACTCCCACTGAAGGTAGATAGTCATCATCGACGAAGGACTGCTCTTCACCAGTCCAATCAATTGCCAGCACACCGCTGTAGTTCTGCAATTTCAAAAGATAGTTTCAAACAAGGTGCATTGTGGGCATAGTACAACTCCAGTAGTCATTCTCCTCACAGTGAATCACACAATGCACAAAATTAATTGCTGGCACATTAAAGTACTTTCAGTAAGCCCTCTCGGGAGCAATATGCGCCATTCTGTCTCCCTCATTCAGCCGCTATTACCTTTACTTTTGCCACATACCTGCAGGCGTTCGTGTTTGGTAACACACATCAGTTCATTTAGTAATGTCACGTTCATACGGGCAGGTGTGGCATTAGTCCAGGTTACAACGGTTCTGGCAGACTTTTATAACATTCCAAAACAACTTCCACTAATGCACTCACCTTGGTCTCCTCCCCATCTGAGACAGAAATCCTCCTCCGAGGCTTTCCCCCCTCCCCCACGTCCCCTCTCTGTGAACTCACCTATGTCCACCACAGTGAACATCACTCCCCCTCCCAGCCACGTGAAGCGCGAACCACATGCAGATCCGGCTGCTAAGCTCCATGAAATAAACCAGGAACTTCTCAATCTCAAAACTGCCATTCAAAATCTCATTAACACCACCGCTGACCTGACCCTTGATCTCGCTTCCAACAAGACCTCGCAGGAGTCCCTGCATTCGATCCATCACCACCATATCCCATCTTCCCTTGCTACAATGTCACCTACTGACCTAGGGCTGAAACCCCCAGGCCAGAACTGGAATACCACCCCCTACCCTAATGCCCCATCTAGACCCGCCAGATCCAGAAATCAGCTATCAGAACCAGATATTCTCTCCCTCCTCCAAGAGTACAACCACCCTCATACGGCCATCTCAGACCCCTCTGGATCTTCTCAAACCACCTTTTTAAATCCCCCTGAAACGTACAATCCCAAACAAGACAACTCGGAGGCCATACAATGCATCACACCCAACCCACATAGAGCCCCCAGACTCAACGCCAATACCTTAAACCCCAGCAACCTCATGCAGATCCCTATTATGCAGCTTCGCTCATTGAACACAAAGCACACCTGAAATGCCTGCTACTTAACTGTAGATCAGCGGTGAAACATGCCACGGACCTTGCAGATCTCATCCTGGCCCAGGAACTTGCCCTACTTATCCTCACCGAAACTTGGCTCACTGACTCCTCTGGCCCCATCCTTGACATTCTAGTCCCTCCCAGCCACAACTTCATCAGACTCGATCGAGTTAAGAAAACGGGTGGTGGCATAGCCTGTATCAACCACAGCTCTCTCTCAGCAAAACAATCCCCCTCATCTAACCTCTCATCCTGTGAATATTTATCCATAGATATAACTAGCAGGCATAGACCCATATGTAGCCTGCACATCTTCTACCACCCTCTGGGAGACAACTTCCTGTTTATTGAACAAACTATGGAAACCATCTCCTCCAACCTGGGACGACACTCCCCCCAGATCTTCCTTGGAGACTTCAACCTCCACTGGAATGATCCACATGATCAGGCAGTTAATAGTCTCAAAAACTTCCTAACTGATCTCTCCCTGACCCAATTCTGTGACAGTCCCATGCACAAACTAGGCTCGACCCTTGACCTAATCATCGCCAATCCCAACTCCATTCAACTCGACTCTATTCTCCCCTGTGACTGGTCGGACCATCACTATATCACCTTCAGTATCCTTGAAAGCTGGAACTCCAAAAGATCACAACCACTAAAACAAAAACAGTGGAAAAGATCGCTCCATAATACCAACATAAATGAGCTCATATCTCACTGCAATATCTCCCTTCTGCTCCCTGCTAACATGGACAACGTTCACGACCTCACTGAGCACTATAGCAACTCCATGTTGTCTGCCCTGAATGCAACTGCCCCCATTCAACTAAAAAGTAAACCCATCAAAGACTCCAAACCATGGTTTAATGACAGCCTTAATTCGGACAAACGCAGCCTTAGATTAGCAGAAAGTGCATGGAGATCAGCTCCATCCACTGATCTACTAAAAACTCTTAGACTAAAAAGGAGCAGATACAATAAACTCATCAGAACAGCAAAAGCAACCTTCTTCAAAACCCAACTTGACAAAGCCAAAAATCATCCGAAAAGACTCTTTGAGCTGTTAAGTCACAATCTAATAACACTTCCGGCCAATCACCTCACATCTCCTGCCCTCAGCCGAACTGTGATGCCGTTGCTGACTTCTTCCTCGATAAGGCGAATAAGATCGAATCAGACCTCAAATCAAACTCTCACCCTCTCCTGACCCTCCTGACTCTCCTTACTCCTCCTTACCTACCCCCCCTCTTACGCTGTGCTGTCTCTCCCCCAAAAACAACGCCTCTTGGAGCCAATTCACGCCCCTCAACGACACTGCCATGCTCAGCATTGTATCGACCCTGAAACCCTCAAATCACTTCAATGACCCCCTCCACCCCAACTTCTTTAAAGAAATGATAGGAACACTAGTCCCGCTCTGGTCCAAGATCATCAACGCTTCGCTTCTCCAAGGAGAGATCCCGGACTGCCTGAAGGCGGGCCTAGTTCTGCCTATTCTCAAAAAACCCACGGCTGACCCTGAAGACCTGAATAACTATCGGCCAATCACAAACATTCCTACTCTAGCAAAACTACTCGAGAAATGTGTACATGAACAACTGCGGAAACACATTGACCAATTCAAACTCCTCGACTAATTCCAATTGGGCTTCTGCTCTGGCCACAGCACTGAGACGGCCATCACTCATATAGTGGATGATGGCCTCTCTATGCTTGACCAGAATGAAGCTTGCCTACTAATACTACTCGATCTCTCATCTGCATTTGACACAGTCAAACATGACAACCTACTTAACCTCTTGGAATGTAGGATGGGGCTCTCAGGCACTGTCCTAAAATGGTTTGCCTCTTTTCTCAACAACAGAACGCAAAGAGTCAAATCCAATCAAACTCTATCCAACTCCAGTCCCTGCACACTTGGTGTCCCACAAGGATCCTCACTCTCCCCCACGCTCTTCAACCTTTTCATGGAACCACTGACTGTAATCCTCAAAGCTTCCAACATCCAATACACATGTATGCAGTTGATACCGAACTGTACATGAAATTATCTTCACCAGAAGATATCCAGTCTCTCAACGGAACCCTGCACAAAACCTTAAACTGGCTAACTTCCAACCACCTCAAACTTAACGCCCTTAAAACTGAATTCCTCCTTATTTCACCCACTAGACAAACCCCCACTGTGGTGAATTTCCTAACAAACCTCACCGCTCTCAACTGCACACCACACATCATTGACTCCACTAAATCATTGGGAGTTGTATTAGATAAGAATCTAAACATGCAAGACCACATCAGAGCATCGACCAAAGGAGCGAACTTCCAACTGAGCATCCTAAGAAAACTCAAACCTTACCTCCCACAAGATGACTTAAAATCGGTGGTGCAAGCACTAGTCATCTCAAGACTCGAATACGGCAGTGCTACTCTATGCGGTCTCCCGAAACTCAGTTTAGCCCCACTCAGAGCATCTCTGAATGCTGCGACTAGACTTGTCACTGGTTCCAAGAAATCCAACCACATTTCGCCGGACCTGAAATCGCTCAACTGGCTCCCATTTGAGGCAAGGATCCAGTTAAAAATTGTTTGTATGACCCATAGAGCACTACACTTCAATACCCCTCTCTACCTGAAAAATAAGCTCGAACTATCGGGTAGCGCCAGGACCTCAAGGAGCACCAGCAATTTGCTCCTTAAGCCAAAGAAATTAAAAAAACTGAAAACCTACAAACGTACTTTCTCCGGCATTGCTCCGAGAATCTGGAACTCCCTACCTGTTGAGACTGATTCCCTCAACTTTTGCCTTCAAAAGGGAAGTGAAAGCTCTACTGATGAACAATACGCTGAGCTAGAAGCTTCTCTCCCTTGTCGCCCGGCCTGTTTTTAGCTGACTTTGCTACCAACTGGCCTCTGCTACGGCCCTGTATCGCCCGCCACTGTGTTATTGCTGTTTCTAATGTATCTTGTCGTAACTGCTACCTGGCCTCTGTCACGGCTCAGTATCGCCCGTCTTCATGTCATTGTTGCTCCCGATGTATATTGCCTTAATTGCCTTAATTTTCTCCCGCAGCTATCGACCTGTGTCCTCTTCAACCCTCATGTAAAGCGCTCTGATACCCGCTTGGGTCATGTTCGCGCTATACAAAACTTTAAATAAATAAATGTTCGCCGAACACTTTTCAGAATGGGTGCTCCTGTTGTGCAAATGGCTGCACCTAAACACATCAACACCAACACTCCCAAGGAGTAAAGGAGCACTCACGGGTCTCAGTATTGCCAATTCGATTCATTTTCTCAAACAGACGCGTTTCGGCATCCCTGCCAGTCTCAATGCTTGGTAACGTGAAGAGTGGTACACGTCTTTCATATCAAACTTTTATACACTCCCACTGAAGGTAGATAGTCATCACCGACTAAGGACTGCTCTTCACCAGTCCAATCAATTGCCAGCACACCGCTGTAGTTCTGCAATTTCAAAAGATAGTTTCAAACAAGGTGCATTGTGGGCATGGTACAACTCCAGTAGTCATTTTCCTCACAGTGAATCACACAATGCACAAAATTAATTGCTGGCACATTAAAGTACTTTCAGTAAGCCCTCTCGGGAGCAATATGCGACATTCTGTCTCCCTCATTCGGCCGCTATTACCTTTTCTTTTGCCACATACCTACAGGCGTTCGTGTTTGGTAACAGACGTCTGTTCATTTAGTAATGTCCCGTTCATACGGGCACGTGTGGCATTAGTCCAGGTTACAACGGTTCCGGCAGACTTTTATAACATTCCACAACAATTTCCACTAATGTCCGCTCAACACTTTTCAGAATGGGTGCTCCTGTCATGCAAGTGGCTGCACCTAAACACATCAACACCAACACTCCCAAGGAGTAAAGGAGCACTCACGGGTCTCAGTATTGCCAATTCGATTTATTTTCCCAAACAGACGCGTTTCGGCATCCTTGCCTTTCTCAATGCTTGGTAACGTGAAGAGTGGCACACGTCTTTCATATCAAACTTTTATACACTCCCACTGAAGGTAGATAGTCATCACCGACTAAGGACTGCTCTTCACCAGTCCAATCAATTGCCAGCACACCGCTGTAGTTCTGCAATTTCAAAAGATAGTTTCAAACAAGGTGCATTGTGGGCATGGTACAACTCCAGTAGTCATTTTCCTCACAGTGAATCACACAATGCACAAAATTAATTGCTGGCACATTAAAGTACTTTCAGTAAGCCCTCTCGGGAGCAATATACGGCATTCTGTCTCCCTCATTCGGCCTCTATTACCTTTTCTTTTGCCACATACCTACAGGCGTTCGTGTTTGGTAACAGACGTCTGTTCATTTAGTAATGTCCCGTTCATACGGGCAGGTGTGGCATTAGTCCAGGTTACAACGGTTCCGGCAGACTTTTATAATATTCCACAACAATTTCCACTAATGTCCGCTCAACACTTTTCAGAATGGGTGCTCCTGTCATGCAATTGGCTGCACGTAAACACATCAACACCAACACTCCCAAGGAGTAAGGAGCACTCACGGGTCTCAGTATTGCCAATTCTATGTATTTTCCCAAACAGAAGCGTTTCGGCATCCTTGCCTTTCTCAATGCTTGGTAACGTGAAGAGTGGTACACGTCTTTCATATCAAACTTTTATTTACTCCCACTGAAGGTAGATAGTCATCACTGACGAAGGACTGCTCTTCACCAGTCCAATCAATTGCCAGCACACCGCTGTAGTTCTGCAATTTCAAAAGATAGTTTCAAACAAGGTGCATTGTGGGCATGGTACAACTCCAGTAGTCATTCTCCTCACAGTGAATCACACAATGCACAAAATTAATTGCTGGCACATTAAAGTACTTTCAGTAAGCCCTCTCGGGAGAAATATGCGGCATTCTGTCTCCCTCATTCGGCCGCTATTACCTTTTCTTTTGCCACATACCTGCAGGCGTTCGTGTTTGATAACAGACGTCAGTTCATTTAGTAATGTTCCGTTCATACGGGCAGGTGTGGCATTAGTCCAGGTTACAACGGTTCCGGCAGACTTTTATAACATTCCACAACAACTTCCACTAATGTCCGCCAAACACTTTTCAGAATGGGTGCTCCTGTCGTGGATGTGGCTGCACGTAAACACATCAACACCAACACTCCCAAGTAGTAAAGGAGCACTCACGGGTCTCAGTATTGCCAATTCGATTTATTTTCCCAAACAGACGCGTTTTAGCATCCTTGTCATGGCTGGTAGACGCAACATTATCGTTGCCTGCCTTCGCAGATGACGATTCCTGTAACACCTCGCAGATTATGTCAATCGAGTACAGATGATTTTCCGTACTGTCCACAGTCGATGTTGGGGCAGCCTGTGCACCGTCCAAGGCCTGGGTATCGGAGGAGGAGCCGATGTCCATACCAACAGGAGCCGAGACTACCTGTGGTGGCTCTAGGAATGCTGCCCTCAACATTGGAATACGCTGGGGACACTGCAGAACATGGGCCGTTATCGGGTCCAGTAAAGCATCAACGTCCGGTTGCGCACATGATGGGAGTGTCAGACAGAGATCCAACACGCATTCTTCTCTGCAAAACAGGCATCGGAGGACAGATAAGATGCAGTCCATCCAGACTGGTCTAAATGACAAGAACCAAGATGCACTTAGTTCTCTCAGGCGAGGTGTGCCCAGATGTTGTACCATGCGATCACAGTATTTACGCTCCTGGAGTGCTTTTTCCATCTCCTTGGTGACTGGGACGTCCATTGCGTAGCAGAAAAATGACAATCAGGATACCTGCTACTAGAAACAGAATTACCGGAAGTCCTCCAAAATTCTTCCGAATACGGAGTGTATAAAGTCTGGTATAACTCCGAGTACCATCAGAAAGGTGCTTAATAGTCCTGAACCTATGGTCTTAAATAGGCGGACAATGCCCGTTGTATCAGACATGCTAAAGATACGATTTACCATTTCTGCGCAATGGAAGGGGCAGTTTGTACTTATAAGTGCCTGTATCTCGGCTGAAGACCTTGCAATCTGGAGATCAAAAGTCTCTCGAGCGGAGGTTAAGGGCACGGACTCTGTAGAAGCATGGCTTTCATTCTGCTTAAAGTATCAAACCGTATTAAAGAAACATTTAGTGAAGGCCATAACTTCCCAACACTGTATGACGTCACTACCCCTGGATGTTCTCTCTGTACATAGCGTGGGTCTGGCCTGTGGATACTAAACCCTACGGTTGTACCCTTTAATCTTTCTTGACATCTATTGGTGTCTGTGGGCCAAACCAACCATCCCTTCCAGTTGGGGTCTGATCTATTGTATTGCATGATGTCATCTAGTGTAAGCCCTTCTTTTGATGAAATGTTACCCTCGGTATGTGATGGTGTTGAAATCCGAGGTGAGTTCAAATCTTTGTTCTTGGCTATTCCAAGACAGGTAGTTTGTTGCACAGTGTCATTCAAAAACATGATTTGCTGAGGAATGAGGCATGCTCTAAATAGTGCTTCTGTTCCCTGGACTTGCCAATCTCTAGAACCCCAGACTGATTTTAAGTCTACAGTGTCTTTCCATAAGTTGAAACCTTGTTCAGACAACTGGGTAATAAAGGAAGCAGAGTAAATCTGTTTGGTGTTTGTCAACATATTTTTCTGTGCTGATGTTGGTGTAACTTTATAATAATACGAGGCTGGGTCAGACGTGTTAAACCCTGAGAAATATGAAAATTTCTGTGCAAATGTTTTTGAACTACTTTTCGGCGGTGTTGGGCAATGTTCCCACTGGTGGTATGTGAAAACATTTCTGGGATTAGCAGATTTGTGTAAAAAATGATGACCATAATGTTGATACAATACATTGGGTTAAATTCTGATGTGTCTTCCAACATTTCATTATTAGAAAAGGCAGCAGATTTTTCCAAATCAGACAACATATTATTCACAGTTTCATAATCCCAATTATCAGAAAATGTACTGGAGGTAATGATATCACTCAATGATATTTTAAATAAATGTGGTATTTTTAAAAGTTTGGTCAGACCAAATATATCATAATCAACCTTGTCCCATACTATACCATCATGTATAGGAACTGCTGAAATGTTCACTGATGACAAGTCTATTTGTTCTCGATGTGATGATAGGTGAGGTTTCAGAATTAGATTCACTTTTGGAGCTGCATAGCTTTGTCGAAGATAAGTTCCATTTATAAACATGCTAAAAACAGTTACTAAGCCTATCCAGAAAAGAAAGAAAAGTATCCCGGTGATTACCCAAAGTTGTATGGAAGGTGATACCAGGTATGTCATTTTAAGAAAAAGTAAGAAGTCTTTGATTTGCTGGTGACGAGTTTTTTGGGCTGGCATCATTTTAGGTTCACTTGGATCCAATGAAAAGTTATCGAAGTCGATGAAATAGCCAGATGCCGTTCGATCAATTTTCGGTATTTCCGCAGGTCTTGTGGAACAGATTTCTCTTGCTGAGGCATGTTGATGTAGACATCTGTGTTTAGTCGAATAGAAATTTGTCTTTCATTTTGATTTTGAACTTGAGTTTGAACTTCAGTTTCAAGAGGAACGAGTTCCATGACACTATTGCATAGTCCATCATTCCATTCAGGGGACTCTTCGAACGTGATGAGTCTTTCTGTTTGAACATCCTGTATAGTAGCAAGAGGAGGGCGTCGGCTACTCAGGAGTCCACGAGGCCTGCTATTCAGTATCGGCCACATAGTGTGGTTTGATGAGATCGATGGAGACAAATCTTTTCTTCTTTTTTCTGGCAAGAGGTGGCAGAAGTACAGTTCTTGTTCCTTCCACGACCAGAACAGGTACAGGTTTTCTATACGATGGCCCAAATTCCTTTTTGTCCGCTATTTTCTCTCTGACTTTAGGGACCCAGACAGGTCCTGCCGTGACTGACTTGACTTCCCCAGTGGCTGTCCTCTTTACTTGGACATTACTTTGTAGTGCCCTGGATTTATTTAGCTCCTGTAAAACAGCCAAACATTTATTGATGTCAAAAGGTTTTTCATCCACCACTGTGCTTTCACAATCAAGATCAGGTACCCACATTCTCGTCCCAAATAGGACATCATAAGGAGTGACACCTCCTTGAGAACTTCTTGGAATGTTGCTCAATGCTCTTTGCACTCCATACAAATGTTTGACCCAACTACCACCCGAACCTGATACTCTAGCTGTTAAACATTGCTTTAAGTCCCAGTTTTTCCTTTCCACCATCAAATTTCACTCTGGTTGGTATGGAGAGGAGTAGCGCAATGCTACACCCAAACCTCCCATGGCTTACTTGTAAGCCCTAGAGCTAAACGCGGGGCCACGGTCAGAATGGAATGTGTGGATTGCGTATGTCACTGTAAAGACTCGCAAATCTTTTATAACAGTTCCAGCGGGCCACACCCATAGGAATCTAGAGCAGGAATCCACTGCAACCATCCGTTTGTAAGGGGCTGCAGTGGTCCAAATAAACACACACGAGTGGTTTGTCTGATATTAATAAAGGTTTTGTTGACCACATGGACAGCCTGGACCTAAGCACTAATTTTAAAAAATCTTTTATAATGTCGTGTGGACCTGGGAAACGCCAACTTAATTCTATATCTGTGGGAGACCAGAAACTGATAAGTATTAGTACTTTTCCTTACCTTGGGTTGGTCTTTGCTGCGAACGGCTCCTGGACTGAACATATGGCTCACTCCAGGAGCAAGTTCTCAAAGGCCTCCAACTCGATCCTTAGTCTCCCACGCCCAAAGAGAACAGGTGCTATTTTAGCTATTTTAATTTTTTTTAAATCAAAGTGTGTACCAACAGCCACGTATGGCGCTGAGGTCTGGGGTATCGCCAAGAGCCACTGTATTCAACAAGAAGAAAATAGATTCTGCAGGAAGCTATTAGGCGTACCAATTTCCACGGCTCAATACATTTGCCACAAGGAACTTAATTTAAATTTCATAGAGGACTTTATCAGGTCTCGCCCTGCCCTTTTCTGGCTATCCCTATGGAAAAATCCGGCCGCATTACTAACGAGAGAGATCATAGGTGACTGCATTGGGTGTGAGAAAGGGAAGGGTATCCCATGGCTGTCAGGAGTGTACCGAAGCTTATGTAGTGTTAACAAAGGAAGTCTTTTTTTAAATCCTAGCACAGCTGAGACCCTGCATAAAAATGACCTTAGGAACGCACTCTATTCACTTTACAGCACGGAAAGGATCGAAAGGGAATCTAAGAAATCCTCTGTCCTTAGTTACATGACCACCGAACAGACCGTGTATCCCGTGGCCAGCTATCTTACCCTGCCTATGAGTCATTGGGAGAGGAGTCTCCTCTTTTGCCTTAGGGCAGGTACTGTAAAATTTGCGCTGTGCTTTCCCCTTGGCCATCACACAAATATTGACTACTTACCTTGCCCGTTTGATGGCCAGAGTGGTCAAACTATTTTACATTTTTTGTTTTTCTGTAAATATTATTTAAAGTATATTAAGTGGTTTTTAACTCAGTTTTTTAAGAAATTCACGCCCATTAGTCTGGAAAACACTTATTTGAGGTTACTTACCCTGGCTGGCGGTGAGCTGGTTTTCCGCACAGGCACTTTCTTGAGAATTGCTGTGCGAGCACGCCAGATGATGTCTAATCCCTGAGATCCTATATGATCTATATATGAGTTTTGCATAAACCTGATATATTCTCACTATGTGTATTTATGTATATCACCAATGGATTTTATTGTGATTTCCTATTCGTGCATTTTTAAAAATTTGTTATGTGTGTTGTGCTTTTATGGATATGAAGGTCTCCGAATAAAGTGTTTTTGAACTTGAACTTGAACTAATAAAGGTGTCTGCGCTGGACGTGTTATGGTCGAGCCTTTCATCTCCTGCCAGATGTCGCATTTCAAGACATAATCTTTAGTTTGCTTTGTTAATCCTGGCCACCAATAGCGTTGTTCCAGTAGGGAAACAGTCGCCATAACCCCTACATGTGCAGAACCTAGACCCTTGTGTGCTGCTAGAATTAAACCTAACCTGCGCTCCATATTTGGTATTACTCTATCCCTCACTCTGGGAATCTGAGCAAATGGAACGTTATTGGCATCTAACTTGTAGGAGTACTTGGGTGGAAATCTTTTCGGAAGTGCCGATTTATTGCTTGTAGCAATAATAGCAACCATAATCTCACCGTCTATTCTCGTTTTTGAACGAGTGATTGCAGCTACGGAAGCCGTGCGTACAGCCCCCTTTGTGGCTTTGTCAGCCAATGAATTCCCATCAACGTGAATGCCATCACGTTGATGACTCAGCGTGTGTATCACGTGAGCCCTCGGTAGTTCGTTTTTCAACTCCACTACCTGTTCCCATAGCGTTTTGTGCTTAATTGTGCCACCTTTTGCATCTTTGAACCCATTTTGTCCCCAGTGGTGTAAGTACTCATTGTACGACTGTACACAGTAAAAACAAATCACACACTATTAGTGTGGGGAATTCGCCATCCGTGTTTACCAGTGTCAGTAACAGAGCTTTTAATTCTGCCAGCTGCGCCGTACAGTCTCCCAGAGACTGTGTTTTTGTACAACTCGGATGAAACTTTCCATCTTTCATGTGACCTTTAACGATTGCGCATGCGGCGCTGAATTGCTGTTTGCTTCCAATGGCCGGCTGAGCAGATCCGTCAGTGTAAATTATATATTCATACTGATCTTGAGGCATTATTTCATTAGGGAGAGGATATTCTTGTTCGTATTGCAGGAATGCTTGTGTTTTTAGATTTGGATTGTACCTGTATTCTACATCTGTTGCAGTGAGAGAATTAGCCCATTGTATCCATCTTGGATGTAAGGCTTTAGCGTTAGGAACGCTTGCCTTAGTCGCAGCCTCTAAGGCTGGTACTGGAGTCATGACAATTATTCGTTTCCCCTGTGCCAGTGGTCTTTCTCTTACTACAGCAGTCTGTACCGCTGTCAGAATTTTTTCTGTTGATGCAAAATGCATCTCAGCATTTGTGTACAAATGTGATTTGTATGCGTTTGGTACTGTTTCACCTTCATTGTATGTTAGGTAGGTGTACCCTGATTGACCCGCAACTATACGGATCACCAAGTTGCGGACATTTACGCGTGTTTTTAAGTGTTTTGAAGCTATCATGTCAGCTTGTAGGGAACAAAGGATTTCTGTGTGTTCCTGTGTCCATTGTCTAACTGAAAAGTCAGGTTTTATTAAATTGTAGAAAGGTTTAACCCTTTCTGTGAAATCCAAAATGTATGTTCTGCCAAAATTCAGGAATCCCAGCATTGATTGTAAGTTTTTTAATGATTTTGGAGGTTGTAGCAGTGCACACATTTCTAGAAAGTTAGCTGCTAGGCTTTTCCCTTCACTTGAAAGTTCATATCCCAGGAAAAGGACATTGAGGTGGGCTATCTTTGATTTCTTAAAATTAAATTTGTAGCCCTCCGAGGCAAATCCCAATATTATGGTGTTCACTCTGTTCAAGTGTTCCTCCAGGTCATCATCCGTTAGATAAATGTAATCTACATAGGACAATGCCTCTTCATCCAGATTTTGAAGAAATTCAGTTACTCTGGCCGAAAACAACCCTGGGCTGTTCTTATACCCCTGGGGGAGTTGACAAAATTGACACTGGAAGCCAAACGCAGAAAATGCTGTTAAATACCTGCTTTCAGGCGCTATATTTTGGCAGAAGAATCCATTTGAGATATCTAGTGTTGTTTTGTATTTCTTCCACACAATGTTATTCATTAATGCAGCACTGTGTGCATTTTGTACTGCAAATGTCTTTGTGTAAGTGTTTAAATGTCTGTAATCTAAAACTAGACGATATGAGTTATCAGGTTTCATTACGGGAAACAAAGGATTATTCATTGAAGAGGTGCAAGTTTCAATCACACCTTGGTATTCAAGTTGATCTAAGATCTCCCTAACCTGTTTTTTAGCTTCTTGCTTTATTGGATACTGCCTCTGTGGAGTTAGAGTATTTTTTTATGGAATTATGTGGTGTGTTGAATCCTCATCCCATCCAACATGGTTTCGATATAGTGCCGGGGCTAGGGCTACCGCCCACTCCCGTGCATATGTGTATTTTAGATATTTAGGAACAGGGTCGGAAAAGGCTGGTAAAATTACTGTTTCCTACCTAGGGCAATCCATAACGAATGCCGGTGGCCAATCTTGTTCAGCTAAAAGAATGTCATAGCCAAACATCAAGTTCTCCCAAAAGAGACCTCTAACCTTTCTGGGCTTGTCCCACTCCATCTGGAGTGTTATTTCATATAACTGTGACATAATCATTCAAGTCTGCTGTCACCAGAAATTCCATCAGGTTCTTGTGAGCTATTGTTACTTCTGCCGCACCGTCTAGCATCGTCAGAGCCCATTCCCCATTCAGTAGTTGAGTCCTCAGAATTCTGGGGATGTCTGATCTTTAGACCTGCAACTTTCTTCTTTTTGAATTGAGGTTTTGGTTTAGGTTTGTCTTCTTTTTTGGAAGTATAGTCTGGAGCATGCTGCTTGTCTCTGGACTTTGTACGCTCTTCTTGTCTGTCTGACCGTTCTTCCCTCTCGGAGTTTTTCGATGAACCCTGAAAGGAACGAGAGGAACGTGTATCAGTATCCTGATACCTGTCAGGTTTTCTGATATTGTCCCTATTCCTAAGGTTATACCTCCTTTCGGAGGGCTCCTGTTGAGGAGACCTACCTCTGGATTGAGATTTATTTTCTTTATTCTTTTGTTTTTTGTTATTGTCCCACTTCTTCTTCGAAGAAGCAGGTGCCTGCTTGAAGGTGTCCTTTTCGGGACTACCCATCAGCTGAGGTTTCACTGCTTTTCCACCGAAACTGTCTCTGCCTATCTCTGCATATGCAGTTTCAATTATGTTTGGTATTTCGTGTTCCTGTACTCTCTTAGGCTTTGGCGGATTGCCACTGATGCTGCTTCCCCTTTAATATTTGATAATATTATAGCTGATACCTGGGCAAAATTACTGAGTAATTTCATCCCTAAGTTCTGATCAGGTTCTGCCCCATACTCGTTTTGTATTTGTCTTAATACATCTGGTATTACTGCTAATGAAGGGATACCATGTGTTCTGGTATATATGGCAGCGAAAACTGTACCCCAAGAGGTACAATCCTCTATCTGTGGTGTTATCTCTCTGGGCAAGCAGATTGTTAACATTCTGTGTTTTTCAAATGGGCTGGTATTTGGAAATACTGCTTCTAGCTGTGTTATTTTTTGAGCTACCCAGAATGGCATTTATTCACGTTTTTTGGGCATTTTACCCATCACTGTGTGTAATGTTTGTGGTGTGATTTTAGTTGTTGATGTTTGAGTCGGACCTGTTGGTGTAGCCGTTGCTGGCTGGACTATGAGTGTCCTCATCACGAACTGTGTCATATTTCTGTAGAGTTTTATCAATTCTTTATGAAGTGGAAGTAAGTCTCCTGCTGGCATTGTTTCAATGTCAGGATGTGGTGTGGAGGCTGCTAGTACCGGCCATGTTGCTCCGTCTCTTCAGAGCGGACTGAGTCTTACTCTATTTCTTGTATGGGGGAGGGCGCCTTTAATCTGAACGCCGAACACCTGCAGGTATGTGGCAAAAGAAAAGGTAATAGCGGCCGAATGAGGGAGACAGAATGAAGCATATTGCTCCCAAGAGGGCTTACTGAAAGTACTTTAATGTGCCAGCAATTAATTTTGTGCATTGTGTGATTCACTGTGAGGAGAATGACTACTGGAGTTGTACTGTGCACACAATGCACCTTGTTTGAAACTATCTTTTGAAATTGCAGAACTACAGCGGTGTGCTGGCAATTGATTGGACTGGTGAAGAGCAGTCCTTCGTCGGTGATGACTATCTACCTTCAGTGGGAGTGAATAAAAGTTTGATATGAAAGACGTGTACCACTCTTCACGTTACCAAGCATTGAGAAAAGCAAGGATGCCGAAAAGCGTCTGTTTGAATTGGCAATACTGAGACCCGTGAGTGCTCCTTACTCCTTGGGAGTGTTGGTGTTGATGTGTTTACGTTCAGCCACTTGCACGACAAGAGCACCCATTCTGAAAAGCGTTCGGCGGACATTAGTGGAAATTGTTGTGGAATAAATATATATATTTATTTTAAAATTGAAGGATTTTTGCTGGAAAAGGAACTATTTGTTAATGACTCTTGATGTCGTGTCGTAATATACATGTATCAACCACAAAGATGGGCTACGCGCTCTTGAATTTTATTTAAGAACTAACGATACTACTTTGTCTCACATAGCGCAATGTTGATAAATATGATCAGTTTTTGTCTTCACAATAATGTATTTTTATTTGATAAGACTTATTATCAGCAAATGCGCGGAGTGACAATGGGGGCCAGCTTCTCCCTAGCTATGCCTGTTTATTCATGGGCTGGTGGGAGAGGCTGGTCCTGGAGGTTTTACACAAAAGATACATGGAGAATAACGTAAAGGTACTTTATCGTTTCATTGATGATCTGTTTATTGTATGGGAAGGGACGGTGGAGGAAGCCAATGAATTTGTGGCAGCTATCAATAGAAACAGCATTAATTTAAAATTTACCTCTAACATTAGTGAGAGAAACATTCATTTTTTAGATGTGGAATTGTATATAGAGAACAACAACACTGAAACTAGAATTTATAGAAAGGAAACAGCTGGCAATTCGGTGTTCCACTCCACTAGCTTCCACCCCAGACACCTAATTGAAAGTATCCCCTCTGGGGAAATGTCACGACTGAAAAGAGTCTGTAGTAACCCGGTAGACTTAATTGCTGCTCAACAAGAAAGCAAAAAAAGATTTTTAGCACAGGGGTATTCTAAAAAGACAATAGAAGCAGCCATAACCAAATATAAGATGAAAGACAGATCTCTGCTATTACAAACAAACAAAATGAGAGAGGACACCTCCCAGCAACCAGTACCTGAAGTAAGGTTGATTCTAGCCTACAATGCCCAGCAAAGAGAAATCAAAAAGATTATGCAACGCAACTGGCAAATTGTGAGGAGTGACCCAGTAATAGGTGACACATTACCATCCAACTTGGGGTCACTTATAGAAGAGCTCCATCCATGCACAATAGCCTAGTCAGTAGCAGTCCAGAAATAAAGGAACAAAGAAAATGGTGGCTACAAAATGGATTCCTGAAATGTACGAGCTGTAAGGCATATCAATATGGTGTTAATATGAAAACAGATAAGTTGGCATTCAGTGATAGAGTCTTTAACATCAATAAGCCGCTAAATTGTAAAACGGAATACGCCATTTATGTCTTAGAGTGCTCATGCAACCTTAAATACGCGGGAAGCACTAAGCTCCCCGCTCACAAAAGGATTTTGCAACACATTAGAGCGATCATTAATAACGATCAAACATATCCAGTTGCAAGACATTTTAGGGAGGTACACCAAAATAACCTAAAAGACTTCTCTTATTATTTGATTGACACTATCCCCATGAATAGAAGAGGTGGGGATAGAGAGGGGCAGCTCAGAAAGTTGGAAACAAGGTATATACTCAACTTCGACAGTAAGGCCCCGGGAGGTCTAAATACGACCGAGGACCTATACACATGCCTATAAATTAATATGTCTTTAATTTGCCAGATCTGCATATCTAACCTTGATATTAAGTAGTTACATATGAGGGGAGGTCTATATTCATCTTAGAAACCATTATCTATAGACCCAGTGTAACTACTTTACGGGACTCTCACAACATTACAGTCTATCTCTGGAAAACTTGATGACAAAAGTAAAGTGAGAGTTTTTGACTTAGGAAAATTATCTGAAATTAATATTAAACTTGGACGACATTAGGCCGCTTGACCGACCTCAACCACAGGTATAGTGGTTTTTTAACAAGCACCCAAAGATTATATATAATTTTTTTTTTTTTAAACATGGTTTTAAAGCATTGATTAAGGTGAAGGGTATCATTATAAGATTATGTGGCACAAGCACTTTAATGAAACAGGCCTAGGAGTAAGAATAGACAAAATCTGGGGGAGCCCAGAATGGGACACACTTATATGAAATGGTTTTTAAGACACTACAACACAAAGTAAACCCCGCGTTTATGCAAGGATTTTGGCCATCAAAATGAATTTGCATTTCTAAAAATTATGTTAGGCTTTTCTATAGCAAATTTTAAATGAATATTTATTAATATATTTATTTAAATTCAATGTCATGAGATGCTTGTATTTTTATGGTATTTTATATTTGATACTGTTTTAATCTCTCATGTGTGCAGAAATATTATAGACTTTTTTATGAAGCTATATGTATTTAACAATGTATATGATAGCCTGGACGAGCAATTTTAATTAATGGAGGTCTTTTTACTTTTTGTATGGTGTAGTATCACATGAAATTTATTTGAAAAAGTATGTTTTCCATGTCTATTACAATCCTCCAATGGCATTGAGCACTAGTCACTTTAAAAAGGGTGGAAAAAAACCATAGGCGTTGTCATGTGATCAAGGTCCGGCTGGACCGAAACGCGTTATGGCCGATGCTGAATAAATAATTGAAGCACTTATCTTGTGGTCCGTGCCTGCTTTCATCGACGAGGAGCAGATTGGGAAAAGGCAGTTGACTTGGCTATATATATATATATATATATATATATATATATATATATACATATATGTATATATATACATATATATATACATATATATATATATATATATATATATATTCACTGAAAAAACCATAGGTTTTAGGGACAGTTATAGTTAGTTGGACATTGCACTTGTACAAAACCCGTGAAATTCCCCGTTATAGTTAGTCCAGCTAACTATAACTCGCGCCCCGCAATGCATTGCTGATGACGTCACATATTACATCACTCATGACATGGTCAGTGACATCACTGATGACATCACTGATGACATCTCAAATGACATCACTGATGACATCATCCAGTGACTGTGTGTTTCTGTAAAGTTTAAATATTTTTAATATATATAGGAAAAGACGTATTGAAGAATGAGTGGGTGTGTAAGTGTCTGTATGGATGATTTAGTAGGTGCGTGACTGACTCTATAAGTGAGTGATTTAACGTATCTTACTGAATGCATGGGTTAGTGACTAAACTGGGTGAATGTCTGTATCCGTCTGTCTGTTGCTGTGTAAGTGGCTGCATGTGTTTGTGAATAGCTACATGAGTGTCTATATGAGTTATTGAATGCTTGTCTGAGTATCTGTATGGGTGCCTGAGTGTTTGTGTGGGAGGGGTGTGTGCAACTCTGTGCATAGATGTGTGAGTGGGTGATTCACTGGGTGGATGGTTTCAAGAGTGCATCTGTGATAGACTGTATGGGTGGGTAAGTGTGTGTAAGAGTGTGTTAGTGAGTGAATGTATGTCCCAGTGGTACATGTGTGAGTAACTACATATGTGAAAGGCAGTATATATGTGTGTTGGAGTATATAAATAGCTATAAGCGAGAGTGAGTGATTGTGATAGTGGCTGTATGGATGAGTGTGTGCTTGTATCAGTGATTGTATAAGAGCGTAAGAATGTGCTACTATTTGTATGAGTAAGTGAGCTGGTGTGTGTATAACTGTATAGGTGAGTAAATGGTAGTGTGTTTAATTATTTGCATGACTGACTAGGTGTGTGAGTACCTCTATGGATGAGTGGCGGTGTTTGAGTGTCTATATAGGAGTATGAGTGCATATGATAGTCCTGTACTGAGTGACCGTAAGTATGAGTGACTGTACGGGTGAGTGAGTGGATGTGTGCGTAGACCTAAGAATCAGTGAGTGGGTATGTAGTTATTGGTGTTGGAGTGTCTATGGTTTTGCGAATGGCAGTCTGTAATTTAGAGTGGGTGTATCAAAGGTTATATTGGGGTGTGAGGAGGTGCATCAGATTATCACGTGGATGATGTCATCAGTGATGTCATTTGAGATGTCATCAGTGATGTCATCAGTGATGTCACTGATCATGTCATAAGTGATGTAATATGTGACGTCATCAGCAGTGCATTGCGGGGCGCGAGTTATAGTTAGCTGGACTAACTATAACGGGGAATTTCACGGGTTTTGTACGAGTGCAAAGTCCAACTAACTATAACTGTCCCTAAAACCTATGGTTTTTTCAGTGAATTTCAAAGGTTTTTTAAATGCTAATTTGTAACTATAACGTCCCTGAAACCTATGGTTTTTTCAGTGAATTTCAAAGGTTTTTTAAATGCTAATTTGTAACTATAACATGTCTGAAACCTACGGTTTTTTCAGTGAATTTCAAAGGTTTTGTAAATGACAATTTTTAAATGTATTAATTGTTATATACATTTTTTCATACTGATTTCCAAATTTTTAGAAACAATTTTTTTAAAAATATTTTATTTTTTAAATTACATTGTAATTACATTATACATTACATTACAAAAATACTTTCTCAGAATGAATTACTTTAGTTTAAATACTTTGCACATAGGCAATAGACTTTTAAGTACAGTAGCTACAGTTGTTGCAATGGGCAACACATTTTCAAACACAATGCAACATTCAGCTCAATGTGAATTTCTAGTTAAATGCAATTAGTTACTTTATGGATTACTTTTCTAACCACAGGACTGGATCCTAGATTCAGTCCTGGGACATCTCCTGTAAACAGTTGAGTAAAAGCGTTTTGGTTACAGTCGTGATTTTTAAGGAATATTATTGTACTTTAAAAGTTCACACAGAAACTTTTTCTCATAGAATCACCAATGTTATCCTATGGAAGGAAATTCACTTAGAAGTTAAAAACTGTTATCGTTACTTTTTCTTACTCAGTGTTGGATCCTGGATCCAGCACTGGTGCATCTCCTGTAAACAGTTGAAAGAATGCGTTTAAGTCATACAGGCGATTTTTTAGGAATATTTGTAGTTTGTAAAAATCGACACTTTGAAACTTTTCTGCTGAAAACCAGACAATGGATTCCTATGGAAGAAAATATAAGTTACTGGTAAGTACGGTTAAAATTACTTTTCAGGGTCAGTGCTGGGCTAAAAGATGCAGCACTGGGTTCTCTCCTGATAACAGGTGAGTAAATTGGAATTCGTACTTTGGTTGATTTTAGAGGAATATTATAAAGTTCCAAAACTCCACACTTAGAAGAATTTCCAAGTGAAACCAGTCAATGTTAGCCTATGGAAGGAAATTCAAGTTACTGGTAAGTACGGTTAAAATTACTTTTCAGGATTAGTACTGGGCTGAAAGATACAGCACTGAGGTCTCTCCTGATAACAGGTGAGTAAATCGGAATTCGTATTTCGGCTGATTTTAGAGGAATATTTTAAAGTTCCAAAACTCCACACTTAGAAGAATTTCCAAGTGAAAACAGTCAATGTTAGCCTATAGAAGGAAATTCAAGTTACTGGTAAGTACGGTTAAAATTACTTTTCAGGACCAGTACTGGGCTGAAAGATACAGCACTGAGGTCTCTCCTTATAACAGGTGAGTAAATCGGAATTCGTATTTCGGCTGATTTTAGAGGAATATTTGTATGTTTCAAAAATCAACACTTAGAAACTTTTTCAACAAAAAGCAGGCAATGATATCCTATGGAAGGACATTCAAGTTACTGGTAAGTACGGTTAAAATTACTTTTCAGGACCAGTACTGGGCTGAAAGATGCAGCACTGAGGTCTCTCCTTATAACAGGTGAGTAAATAGGAATTCGTATTTCGGATGATTTTAGAAGAATATTTGCACAATGGTGAAGGGAGGGGCGGGGCCTGAGGTGACATCTGTGCATACGCGCCCCGTGGCGCGTTTTAAGTTGGGGGATTAAGTCCCTTGAATCCTGAGGGTCCCTAGGGGCCAACTAGCCCACCAGGAACCTCCAATATGCGCTAGGGCTGCGTTGCAGAGACGTGTAGAGAGGCCACACCCCTTTACACCTCTCTGCAACGCAGCTCTGTGGCGCTTTCTGGATGTACCTGTTGGGCTAGTTGGCCCCAAGGACCCTCAGGATTGAAGGGGATTTAATTCCCCATCTTAAAACGCGCCACGGGGCCTGTTTGCACACATGTCACCTGAAGCCCTGCCCCCTCCCTTCACCACTGTGCAAACGCGCCCAGTGGCGCGTTTTAAGTTGGGTAATTAAGTCCCCTTGAATCCTGAGGGTCCCCGGAGTCCAACTAGCCCACCATATACCTCCAAAGCGCCACAGAGCTGCGTTGCATAGAGGTGTAAAAGGGGCGTGGCCTCTGTACACCTCTCTGCAAGGCAGCCCCTGGCGCATACTGGAGGTTCCTGGTGGGCTAGTTGGCCCCAGGGACCCCCAGTATTCAAGGGGAATTTGTTCCCCTCTGCAAACGCGCCAGGGGCGCGTTTGCAGAGTGGTGAAGGAAGGGGCGGGGCCTGCGGGCCCGATCGTTTAAAAAAAAAAAAAAATGTTGTCCCCTGAAGGGGGCTCTGTGGCCCCCCTTCCTTTTTCCAGTTTTTATGCCCTGGGGACCCCATCCCCCAGGGCCTTACCCCTTTTTTTAATTACAAATTTTAAAAAAACAGGAAGGGGGCCGCGTGGCCCCCTTCTCTGGGCCTGTATTGGCCCCGGGGACCCCATCCCCCGGGGCATGGCCTCGATTTTTTTTTTTCGTAGGGAGGGGGCTGCGTGGCCCCCTCCTCAGGCCATTTAAGGCCCCGGGGACCCCATCCCCCGGGGCCGGCCTTTCCGTTTTTTTTACTTTTTATTTTTTATTTTTGGGGAGGGGGCAGCGTGGCCCCCTCCCGGGACACTACTTGCCCCGGGGACCCCATCCCCGGGGCTGGCCCTCTCGTTGGGGACTGTGGGGGTCCCCAATCCCCCCACAGTCCCGCCGGCTCCCCGTGTCCTACGGGAGCCGGCATTGCTTACACATGGGGAGCAGCTAACATGCTGCTCCCCATGTGGAAAAGCAATCGGCTTTGGATATTGGAAGAGAGCAGGTTTCCCTGCTCTCTCTTCCAATATCCAAAGCAGTTTGCTATGGCAGGACGGGAGCCGCGAGGCTCCCGTCCTGCCATAGCAAACTACAGTGTCACGGGGTAGGCACCCCGGGACACTGCAGGAGCCGGCCCTGGGGGTGGCGGTCCCCAGGGCCATCAAGGGCTCCAGGAGGGGGCCGCGCGGCCCCCTCCCTTAAATTGCACAGCCCCGGGGAGGTGGTGGTCCCCGGGGCTCTGGGGTCCGTAACGGACCCCCACATTTAAATGTTTAGTGCCCCGGGGAGGTGGCGGTCCCTGGGCGTGTGGGGGCTGGAGCCCCCCCACACAGGTTTTTAATTAATAAAAAAAAGCCCCGGGAGGTGGTGGTCCCGGGGCTGCGGGAGGGCTCAGAGCCATCCCGCACCATTTAAAAAGCCCGGGGGTGGCGGTCCCGGGGCTTGGGGGCCCTTGAGTCCCCCACACATTAAATTATCCCCCCACCATGCCCCCGGGACTTGGGCGACCCGGGGCAAATACAATCGAGCGCGGGAGACCGCGCTCGATTTTCGGCAGGATTCGCGCACCCTGAGCGCATCCTGCCGATTTTTTAAAAACAATTTTTTTTTTTTGCCCAGGGGTCCTTGTGGGACCCCTGAGCAAACCTAGGGGTCAGGGTGTTTCTACCCTGCCCCTTTGTGCGCTTTGCGCACTTGTTTCTGTCCCTCGGTTCTACCGAGGACAAAATGGCTGCCAACATTTCCTGAATCGGAATGTTGACAGCCAGCTGACAGCCAATTAACATGCAGCTCGTGATCGGGAGGGTACGCGGACCCTACTCGGCCATAGATATCACTATCTTTTACTTTTGATTTTCTCAGCAACTACTGAACGGATTTACACCATTTAACAAAAGGGTTCTTTCTGAACCAAGAACTACCTCTTTGCCAAATTTGGTGTAATTCCGTTCAGCAGTCCAGGCTGTAGCCGTGTCTAAAGTTTCCTATGGAAAATTGCATGGGGAAAACGCGTTTTGGGACCCCCTTTTCTCGGCCCCGCTTGACGAATCCCCGAGACTTTCAGGGTAGGAGCGGACCGGAGCGGGCCACAAAGTTTGAAAATTTTGCGAAGATACGTCAACCGGCAAGAGAGTTATTTCAAATAGAATGTCGCGGATTTCCTATGGATAATAGGTTGTAACTATAACTATCTACTGGCGACCGCCAGTAGATAATTATATATATATATATATTATCTACTGGCAGTCGCCAGTAGATAGTTATAGTTAGGACCTATTATCCATAGGAAATCCGCGACATTCTATTTGAAATAACGTTGGCGCCGGTTGACGAATCTTCGCGAAAGTTCCAACTTGTTGGGGCGCTCCGCTCCGCTCCTACCCTGAAAGTCTCGGGTTGATTCGTCAAGCAGAGGCCGAGAAAAAGGGGGTCCCAAACGCGTTTTCCCATTCATTTTTCCATAGGAACCTTTAGTTGCAGCTACAGCCCGAACTGCTGAACGGAATTACACCAAATTTGGCAAAGAGGTAGCCCTTGGATCAGACTGGTGCCTTTGCTTAAATGGTGTAAATCCGTTCAGTAGTTCCTGAGAAATTCACAAGTAAAGTCACATATATATCTATGGCCGAGTAGGGTCCGCGTACCCTCCCGATCACGAGCTGCATGCTAATTGGCTGTCAGCTGGCTGTCAACATTCCGATTCAGGAAGTGTTGGCAGCTATTTCACCCTCGGTAGAACCGAGGGACAGAAACAAGTGTGCAAAGCGCACAAAGGGGCAGGGTAGAAACACCCTAACCCCTAGGCCTGCTCAGGGGTCCCACAAGGACCCCTGGGCAAAGCATTTTTTTTAAATCGGCAGGATGCGCTCAGGGTGCGCGGATCCTGCCGAAAAAATCGAAGCGCGGTCTCTTGCGCTCGATAGTACTTGCCCCGGGTGGGCCAAGTCCCGGGGCATGGTGGGGGTTAATTATGTATGGCGGGCCTCTAAGGGCCCCCCAAGCCCCGGGGACCGCCACCTCCCCGGGGCTTCTGTTTTATTTATTTTTAACCTGTCTGGGGGGGCTCCAGCCCCCCCATATGCCCCGGGGACCGCCACCTCCCCGGGCACTAAAAATTAAAAATGGGGGTCCGTTTGGGACCCCGAAGCCCCGGGGACCACCACCTCCCGGGGCTTTGAAAATGTGGGAGGGGGCCGCGTGGCCCCCTCCTGGAGCCAGTGATGGCCCTGGGGACCGCCACCCCCAGGGCCGGCTCCTGCAGTGTCCCGGGGTGCCTACCCCGGGACACTGCTGTCTGCAATGACATAAGGGGAGCCTCGCGGCTCCCGTCCTGTCATTGCAAACTTGCTTGGATATTGGAGCGAGAGCAGGAAACCTGCTCTCGCTTCCAATATGCAAGCTGATTGCTTTCCACATGGGGAGCAGCATGTTAGCTGCTCCCCATGTGGAAAGCAACGCCGGCTCGCGCAGGAGGCGGGGAACCGGCTGGGACTGTGGGGGATTGGGGACCCCCACAGTCCCCAACCAGAGGCCAGGCCCCGGGGGATGGGGTCCCCGGGGCCATAAGTGGCCAGGGAGGGGGCCACGCAGCCCCCTCCCCAAATTTTAAAAAAGGACAAAAAAGTGCAAGGCCGGCCCCGGGGATGGGGTCTCCAGGGCCTTAAATGGCCTGAGGAGGGGGGCCACGCAGCCCCCCTCCAAATAAAAAAATCGAGGCCATGCCCCGGGGGATGGGGTCCCCGGGGCCAATACAGGCCCAGGGAAAAGGGGCCACGCGGCCCCCTTCCCGTTTTTTTTTTTTTAAATTTAAAAAAATAAATAAAATGCTCAGGCCCCGGGGGATGGGGCCCCGGGGCCAAAAGTGGGCAAGGGAAGGGGGGCCATGCAGCCCCCTCCCATTAAAAAAAAATAGAAGAAAAAAACGACCGGCATCGTGCCGGAGGCCCCGCCCCCTCCCTGCAGTACTCTGCAAACGCGCCCCTGGCGCGTTTGCAGAGGGGAACGAATTCCCCTTGAATACTGGGGGTCCCTGAGGCCAACTAGCCCACCAGGAACCTCCAGTATGCGCCAGGGGCTGCGTTGCAGAGACGTGTACAGAGGCCACGCCCCTTTTACACCTCTCTGCAACGCAGCTCTGTGGCGCTTTGGAGGTATATGGTGGGCTAGTTGGACTCCAGGGACCCTCAGGATTCAAGGGGACTTAATCCCCCAACTTAAAACGCGCCACAGGGCGCGTTTGCACAGTGGTGAAGGGAGGGGGCGGGGCTTCAGGTGACATGTGCAAACAGGCCCCGTGGCGCGTTTTAAGATGGGGAATAAATTCCTTTTCAATCCTGAGGGTCCCTAGGGGCCAACTAGCCCACCAGGTACCTCCAGTAAGCGCCATGGAGCTGCGTTGCAGAGTGTTGTAAAAAGGGGCATGGCCTCTGAATACCTCTCTGCAACGCAGCCCCTGGCGCATACTGGAGGTACCTGGTGGGCTAGTTGGCCCCTAGGAACCCTCGGGATTGAGGAGGAATTAATTGTCCAACTTAAAACGCGCCACAGGGCGTGTTTGCAGACATGTCACCTTAGGCCCCACCCCTTCCTTCACCATTGTGCAAATGATCCTCTAAAATCAGCCGAACTACGAATTCCGATTTACTCACCTGTTATCAGGAGAGACCTCAGTGCTGCATCTTTGAGCCCAGTACTGATCCTGAAAAGTAATTCTAACCGTACTTACCAGTAACTTGAATTTCCTTCCATAGGATATCATTGCCTGCTTTTTGCTGAAAAAGTTTCTGTGTCGATTTTTGAAACATACAAATATTCCTCTAAAATCAGCCGAAATACGAATTTCGATTTACTCACCTGTTATCAGGAGAGACCTCATTGCTGCATCTTTCAGCCCAGTACTGGTCCTGAAAAGTAATTTTAACCGTACTTCCCAGTAACTTGAATTTCCTTCCATAGGCTAACATTGACTGGTTTCACTTGGAAATTCTTCTAAGTGTGGAGTTTTGGAACTTTATAATATTCCTCTAAAATCAGCCGAAATACGAATTCCGATTTACTCACCTGTTATCAGGAGAGACCTCAGTGCTGCATCTTTCAGCCCAGTACTGATCCTGAAAAGTAATTTTAACCGTACTTCCCAGTAACTTGAATTTCCTTCCATAGGCTAACATTGACTGGTTTCACTTGGAAATTCTTCTAAGTGTGGAGTTTTGGAACTTTATAATATTCCTCTAAAATCAGCCGAAATACGAATTCCGATTTACTCACCTGTTATCAGGAGAGACCTCAGTGCTGCATCTTTCAGCCCAGTACTGATCCTGAAAAGTAATTTTAACCGTACTTACCAGTAACTTGAATTTCCTTCCATAGGATATCATTGCCTGCTTTTTGCTGAAAAAGTTTCTAAGTGTCGATTTTTGAAACATACAAATATTCATCTAAAATCAGCCAAAATACGAATTCCGATTTACTCACCTGTTATCAGGAGAGACCTCAGTGCTGCATCTTTCAGCCCAGTACTGATCCTGAAAAGTAATTTTAACCATACTTACCAGTAACTTATATTTCCTTCCATAGGAATCCATTGTCTGGTTTTCAGCAGAAAAGTTTCAAAGTGTTGATTTTCACAAACTACAAATATTCCTTAAAAATCGCCTGTATGACTTAAACGCATTCTTTCAACTGTTTACAGGAGATGCACCAGTGCTGGATCCAGGATCCACCACTGAGTAAGAAAAAGTAACGATAACACTACTTACCTGCTAAGTGAATTTCCTCCCATAGGATAACATTGGTGATTCTATGTGAAAAAGTTTCTGTCAACTTTTAAAATACAATAATATTCCTTAAAAATCACTACTGTAACCAAAACACTTTTACTCAACTGTTTACAGGAGATGTCCCAGGACTGAATCTAGGATCCAGTCCTGTGGTTAGAAAAGTAATCCATAAAGTAACTAATTGCATTTAGCTAGAAATTCACATTGAGCTCAATGTTGCATTGTGTTTGAAATTGTGTTGCCCATTGCAACAACTGTAACTACTGTACTTAAAAGTCTATTGCCTATTTGCAAAGTATTTAAACTAAAGTAATTCAATCTGAGAAACTATATTTTGTAATGTAATGTATAATGTAATTACAATGTAATTTAAAAAATAAAATATCTAAAAATAAATAGTTTAAAAAAATGTAGTAAATCAGTATCAAAAAAAATAAATATAACAATTAATACATTTAAAAATTGTCATTTACAAAACCTTTGAAATTCACTGAAAAAAACCATAGGTTTCAGACATGTTATAGTTAGGAATTAGCATTTAAAAAAACTTTGAAATTCACTGAAAAAACCATAGGTTTCAGGCTTGTTATAGTTAGGAATTAGCATTTTAAAAACCTTTGAAATTCACTGAAAAAACCATAGGTTTCAGGCCTGTTATAGTTAGGGTTTAGCATTTAAAAAACCTTTGAAATTCACTGAAAAAACCATAGGTTTTAGGGAAAGTTATAGTTAGTTGGACATTGCACTCGTACAAAACCCGTGAAATTCCCCCATTATAGTTAGTTCAGCTAACTATAACTCGCGCCCGCAATGCACTGCTGATGACGTCACATATTACATCACTCATGACATGGTCAGTGACATCACTGATGACATCACTGATGACATCTCAAATGACATCACTGATGACATCATCCATGTGAGAATTTAATGCATCTTCTCACACCCTAATATAACTTTTGATACACCCACTCTAAATTACAGACTGCCATTCTCAAAACCATACACACTCCAATACCAATAAGTACATACCCACTCACTGATTCTTAGGTCTACACACACACATCTACTCACTCACCCGTACAGTCACTCATACTTACAGTCACTCAGTACAGGACTATCATATGCACTCATACACCTATATAAACACTCACACAACGCAACTCATCCATAGAGGTACTCACACACCTAGTCAGTCATGCAAATAATTAATCACACTCCAATTTACTCACCTATACAGTTATACACACCAGCTCACTTACTCATAAAAATACTAGCACATTCTTACGCTCCTATGCAATCACTGATGCAAGCACACACTCATCCATATAGCCACTCTCACAATCACACACTCTCACTTATAGCCATTTATATACTCCAACACACATATATACTGCCTTTCACATATGTAGTTACTCACACATGTACCACTGAGATATACATTCAATCACTAACACACCCATACACACACTCACCCACCCATACAGTCCATCACAGACGCACTCTTGAAACCATGCACCCAGTGAATCACCCACTCACACATCTATGCACAGAGTCATACACACCCCACCCACACAAACACTGAGGCACCCATACAGATACTCAGAGAACCAATCCATAACCCATATAGACACTCATTTAGCTAGTCAGAAACCCATGAAGCTGCTTACACAACAACAGACAGACGGATACAGACATGCACACAGTTTAGTCACTCACCCATGCATCCAGTAAGATACGTATAATCACTCACTTATAGACCTAGTCACGCACCTACTAAATCATCCATTCAGACGCTTATACACCCACTCATTCTTCAATACGCCTTTCCCTATATATATTAAACATATTTAAACTTTACAGAAACACACAGTCACTGGATGATGTCAGTGATGTCATCAGTGATGTCACTGACCATGTCATGAGTGATGTAATATGTGACGTCATCAGCAGTGCATTGCGGGGCACGAGTTATAGTTAGCTGAACTAACTATAACGGGGAATTTCACGGGTTTTGTACGAGTGCAATGTCCAACTAACTATAACTTTCCCTAAAACCTATGGTTTTTTCAGTGAATATATATCTATATATATATTTGAACTGAATGCATCTGCAATGTGCTTCCTGACCGCCGCGGGAGCACATTGGCATCCGCGCACGGACGCGTAATATTCCACACCTCCAATAACAGATTGTTCAGAGACGGCACTCTCGTGGTGCGGGTTTTTATTGCAAATAAAAATAGTGCAAATGGACAAACAAACGTACGTCTACGCGTTTCGGCTAAACCAGCCTTGTTACCGATGCTTTTTCAGTTGATACAGCAGACATTTTGTATGCTCTGATTACACATGAACATAGAAAACGGCTTAGCCGCAATCACATGAAAACAAAAATACGTGTCAGCCATCTTTTAACATGTTTGAGTCTACAAATCTGTGCAAGAAACAGTCGTTTGTATACAAAACTTGCAATTGATTGAACATAGCAATGAAAAATATTAAATAATAATGATAAATAAATGTATTAAGCATACATATTGGCCAATACATTGTTGCTGGTTGTCGAGATCATACCTTGTCAATACAGAAATTGATCTATAAACTAACGTAGCAAAATTCATTGCAAATTAATATGGTGTCTTAATATCATGCTAAGCAAACTCTACACAAAAGAAATTACAGTCATAATTGACGAAACGGCTGCTAGGATTACATCAACCTCTAGAAAATGGGATTGATCTACATCAGCATAGGATAAAGCCCCATTGGGCATTTTAGTGTCTATGCAATTCAATCAACCTAAGTTAAGCTAGCAATTACATTGACGACCTGTTCATACTATGGAAAGGTGATATAGGGTCAGTGGAAAGATTTGCCAGAAACATTAATGAGAACAGGATAAATTTGTCCTTCACGAGCCGTGTTAGTAACACTAATATAGACTTTTTAGATGTTAGACTTGAGGTGAGAAACTCATGTCTTATTACATCCATATTTAGAAAACCTGCTACTGGCAATACAACGTTGCATGCCAATAGTTCTCACCCCATTCTGCTTAAAAATAGCATACCATATGGCGAACTACTTAGGGCCAAGAGAATTTGTGGCTCTAGTGAGCAGTATGTAAAAGCAGAAGAAGAGATATGTGGCAGATTGAGAAAAAGAAGGTACCAACATCCAGTATTAAAAATGGCGAAAGTAAAGGTCAGTAAGGTGAATAGAATGGATCTACTGTTTAAACAAGGTCAATCTGGAAGGAAAGAAGACAAAGCCAGTAGATTCATTACCACGTATATCACCAAGTATAAAGAACTCAGGCAAGCCCTTAATAAACACTGGTACTTGGTAAAAAGGGACCCAGTGATAGGAGGTGATGTCAGCGCAATACCTAATATAACCTACAGCAGATCGCCCTCGATGAGTAACAAGCTACTAAAATCTTACATCGATACAAACCAAATGTGGTTAAAACCAAGCAAAGGATTTAAAAAGTGCACAAAATGTAAGGTGTGCCAATATGGCAAGAACTTAACAGAGATGAAAACATTTTTGGGGGAAAGGCTAAGTTACAAACCCACAAACGCATTCTTTAAGATCTGAGAGCAGTAAAAAACTTGGATACTACTTACCCAGTGGCAAGACATTTTATGGAGTACCACAACAGCGATCCCTCAGCACTCACTTGGAGGGGACAGAGAGAAAGCCCTCAGACAACTTGAGTGCAGGTACATCCTGAGAATAGGCACTAAGGAGCCCATAGGTTTGAATATTGACGAAGAGGTATATACCTTTTTTATAAATCTATATATCCTATTTGAACCTCTCTGCTTCTTATTGGTTAGTCTTCAGATACTCGCAAAGATAGGGAAAAGTTTTTAACTGGTTTTATTTATTTACAGTCTTTTCAGCAGCAATATACTAACATGTTTGTTTTTGTTTATTTTTAGGCTGTTCAAGAAGGACACCGTGACACAAATGCAACAGAGCTAAGATATCTTTTGTTTTTTATACTCTTAGTATTTTTCATTTTAGTATTGTGATATTTGCTCTCTAGTCAATTGCAAGTTTTGTATACAAACGACTGATTCTTGCACAGATTTGTAGACTCGAACATGTTAAAAGATGGCTGACATGTATTTTTGTTTTCATGTTATAAGCTGTTTTCTATGTTCATGTGTAATCAGAGCATACAAAATGTCTGCTGTATCGACTGAAGAAACGTCGTGAACAAAGCTAGTTTAGCCGAAACGCGTACACGTACGTTTGTTTATATACGCTATTTTTATTTGCAATAAAAACCCGCACCACGGGAGTTCCGTCTCTGAACAATCTGTTTTTGGAGGTGTGGTATATATATATATATAGATCCATTTGGAAAAAACATCACACCTTAACTACAAAGACCATGATGCACTATTGGAACACGCCCACTAAGGCGGGACTGATGATAAAATCGCGAGTGTGATTTCATTTTGTGCAGCTGTTACCCCTGACGCCAGGCCAGTGAACAAGGGAACTTTTACCTGAAACGCGTATGGCAAATTGGTGAAGGACTATATGCTGGGAGGGCATTGCTGTGATTGCTGCTGTCTACCAATAAAGAAGGTCAAACTTACATCGTGTGTGGCCCCTCAAGCTTTCGAGCATCTTCAATTGGTATATATATATATATATATATATATAGATATATAGATATATATAGATATAGATATATAGATATATATATATATATATATATATATATATACACCTCATCATGTTTATTTAAGAATACTAATTTGCATGTGTCTACTACTACTGAAGTGACTAAACTGAAAGAAAAGGTAGAGATAACTAAGGATCTAAATATATATATATATATATATATATATTGAAAACCTTCGATTCTGAGATGGAAAAACAAAATCTAGACTCACTAAAATGTAAACGTATGTGTGCTTGCTTCTTAACTGCTTTTGTCTTAATTCTTGTTCTGTTATTGATCATACTAAATCTACCTCATCATGTTTATTTAAGAATACTAATTTGCATGTGTCTACTACTACTGAAGTGACTAAACTGAAAGAAAAGGTAGAGATAACTAAGGATCTAACAAGTGATGATTTACATCATGATCGTTCAATTAACGACTTTTCACTAAATGCGTTTACTAAACTATTACATGAATACGTTAACACTATGGATGCGAGAAATTGTTATGTATGCATGCAGTTACCAACTTCTGTATCTGAAGGGGTGACATACATTCACCTTCCATTAACATATGGTATATCTTGTAGTGTTCTAATAAGTTATTCTATGGTAAAGGACAATATCAATATTACTATTCTAATTATGATTTGATTTTCTCAGAAGTTCCAGTAAAGAAAAATCTTAATATAGTGCCTGATGCACGAGATGCTGAAATAATGGGGAATTCTTTCATCCTACAACGCCTATAGATACTGTATATGCTCATCGACACAATCTAACCTGTGCTTTACATAGTGTAGGAAAGGAATTTATAAATTCAGTAGAAGATCATAGGGAAGAAATAAAAAGAAATCTGAAAAACAAATGAAAACACCTCCATGAGCTCATAGGGAGGGTGATTATAAAAAAGGAGATATATACACTGCAATGACTCTAGATTGGTAACACAAAGGCAAGCTTTGCATATTAAGTAGCAAAACAGAGCAAAATAATATATTCATCGGTTCTAGAATGTGAACACACCTTCCTACTTATGGGAGGATGGGGACTATTTTTAGCAGGATTGGATCCAGTATTTCCTGGAGTATATTTTGCATGTGGAAAGAATGCTTATTACAAATTGCCTCAGCATTGGTATGGCTGTTTCTATATGGGAATAGTTTTCCTAAGATATATCATGTTGATGAAAATAATGGAATCAATGAAAAGAAACTTGCACGCCTTAGAAGAGGATTAAGTGCTGATGAAATTATTGGGGATATCTTTGGTGCAATAATACCCTCAGTTGGGGTAATATTGAATTCAAATAAAATTCGAAAACTTTCAACAGTAGTAGATCGATTATCTACCGATACTGCTGGAAGATTTTTAGTAATTGATACAGAAATAGTTGCTATTAGGTCTATAGTTTTACAAAACAGACTTGCTTTAGACATACTCTTAGCGCAAGAAGGCGGAGTCTGTCGCATGCTGAAAATTCAACAGTGTTGCACTGATATCCCGGATAAAAGTAAAGATTTGAAGGGATATAATACGCAATATTACTAACTTCGGAAAAGAACTAACAGAATTAAAAGCAGATGGTGCGTGGGAGAAAATTGGGAAAGGATTTTCTTCTGTGGGAAATTGGTTTGCAGCACTGGGGAAAAGTTTAGTAGGGAAAATACTAACACCATTAATAACAATTGCTATTGTCTTATTAATAATAATGTAATAGTACTAATGTATCGATATTATAAAAATATGAAAAGCTCTAAAGAAACTAGAGGAAGAAAAAAAATGGAACAGAAATAGAATTAGAAGATAGAAAGAGTGATTTCTACGATGAAATTAAAAATATTGAACAAAAGAGACTGAAACAAGTGAAAACAACTGCATTCTAATGTGACATCAGATGAAGATAAATGATAATATAGGATTGTGTGATGGCTTGATTCGCCATCAAAGGGGGAATTGATGGAGCGTAAAAGTTAAACGTCAGTTGCCTCTATCAATTTTCACCTTCAAATGAGATTTACGACAATAATTTTGATAAAAATGTGTAAAATAATGAAAGATGAAAAAACGTGAGATTTTCTACTGCAGTGTAAGAACATGCAGAAATGTTTTGAAATGTGAACATTATGAAAGATGTAAATAGTAAGAGAAAATAAGTTATTTGTTTATGCAATATAAACATATGATTATTTAATGAAAATCCAAATATGGATAATCTAATGTGCTACTAGAGATTTTTAAATGTGATAAAGAAACTAATGCTTATGTAAACAAACACTGGAAAACGATTGAAATGTTGGTTTAAGTAGGGGTGGGCGGAATTTGCGTAGTCGCACTACGCAAAGCTCCGCGAAACGGTAAAATGCTTGTTCCGCCCGTTCGCAATGCTTTTTTCCTGTCCGCGAACGCTGTGTGCGTGCTCGGGGAGAAATATCTTGCGAACACGCATTTTGAAAGCGCGAACAAGCAAAAAATTCCGCAAAGTCGCGGATCGTGGAATTTTTGGCAATTCCGCGTTCTCCCCGGAACGCGAAATTACCCAAATTCCACGAGCGGAACGGAATTTACCGCCCAGGCCTAGTTTAAAGATGCTTGCAGTATAAGAAATTAAAAGTTTTATTCTAGAAATGCGTGAAAATAAATGTGAATAGCAAGCATAATAACCTATTTTAAGAAATAAAATGTGTGACATGTTTATTTTAGTAGTACCTAATATTGGCATGTAACTTTTAGAGAAAAGAAATAACGAGTGAATATTTAAAAATATGAAATATTCATATTAACGTGTGTTTTGTATTAATTATAACTCGATGATGCTCTAACAAGTTTCATGTAGGCCTCAAATGCTTTCTATCCTCGTTCAAAAGGCAGAATCTAGCTGAAGTAATCATTTCAGACGCTGTGAGAACCTTTCCGTATGTTTCTTTCCATGCTCGTAAACATAAGCCCTTTCCTGATACAGCATCACTTTTGACAGAAATGTATCAATGCAATTGCAAACCCAGAGAGAGCGTCTGGGAACGGACAGACTGTGAGCAAATTAACTTTCTTACTTTCGAAGAAAGGATGGAAATTATAAAGTTGTTGAAATTGATGATTTAGCAAAAGGATTACTTAATGTTTCCGGATTTCTTAGTGAGGTATTGATCACACCATGAGCAGCCATCTGTGGACAACCAATGGAAACCACAACGTACAACGGAACTGATACTTTGTGGGCGTAAACTGAGATCTTTTTGAAAGTATAATTGCCCCCTTGGAGGAGGAGTTGTGGGGCTGGTTATCATTTCAAATGCCTAGCATGCTGTCGGACTGAACTCTGATTTTGGTTCCCATGCCAAACCCCTTTGAACTGAACTTTCTAAACTGACTCCACCTGTACTTTGCCAACCGGTAAAGTGAGCAGGCATAACTCTTCAGCTGGAGAGTTATGGACTCATTCCGGTGACTCCTTACGCTTCAACTCTGCATGTTTGGTTTGTATAACCTAAATGCTGAATTTGATATTTTCCATATGTCTCTCTCTCTTTCTTATCCCCTAGGTGATCAGCATATATGAAACGTCTGAAACTGTATTATATTGTGTAACTAATTGTACTAAATGATTTTTCCTAAAAGACAAAGTTTACCTTTGATTTGTGTTTCTTGACCATTCAAATTGGAACCTAGATAAACAAATTTTGAGGAAAAGATTTGTATATGCGTTGTCCTTAGTGTGGAAATTCCTTGTCGTAAGGACAAGGAATTAGTTAAGGTATAATGAAAGATGGTTTATTTGTCTGCATGGTTTTGGCATCTTCTTATTCCAGATCCTCATAAGGATTTGCCACATGTTCTCTTTATATCCAAGTCCCTGTTAGCTCGCATAAAAGATCCATTGGAAGATCTATTGCTATTGAGGTGATGATGAATTTTATTGAAATGGGCCCAGAAAGGAAACAGTAAGGAAGAGAATATGAAAGGTTGTAATATATGAGTCTGAAAGTACAGATTGGCTTTCGCTGGATCACCTAAAACCCCATACTATCCCTTAATGCTACTGTTTCCTAAAGTCTAAAAAAGTCTTTACAACACAAGACAATGAAGACAATGAAGTCAATCCACTCAGGGGCCCCACGGACCCCTGCCCCCACCACATCTTCAACAGAGCCGCCGACACCATCGCACCCATGCTCTGCCACACCATCAACCGCTCCCTGGCGACCGCCTCGTTCCCCGACGACTGGAAACACGCCGAGGTCAACCCCCTCCTGAAGAAACCCTCGGCAGACCCCACCGACCTCAAAAACTACAGACCCATCTCCCTGCTCCCGTTCCCAGAGAAAGTCATCGAGAAAGCCATCAACAGCCAGCTCGCCACATTCATCGAAGAGCACAACATCCTCGACTCCTCCCAATCCGGCTTCAGAAAAAACCACAGTACGGAAACCGCCCTCCTCGCCGCAACAGACGACATCGGCACCCTACTGGACAAAGGAGAAACAGTAGCCCTCATCCTCCTCGACCTCTCAGCAGCATTCGACACAGTCTCTCACCGCACCCTAATACGCAGACTCCACGACGCAGGAATCCAGGACAAGGCCCTTGACTGGATCCTCTCCTTCCTCTCTGGCAGAACGCAGCGGGTCAGACTCCCCCCTTTCCTCTCGGACCCTACACCTACCACCTGCGGAGTCCCCCAGGGCTCCTCCCTCAGCCCGATGCTCTTCAACGTCTATATGGCTCCACTCGCCCCCATCGTCAGAACCTACGGACTCAACATTGTGTCATACGCAGATGACACCCAACTCATCCTCTCCCTATCCAACGAACCCAACACCGCCAGACACAACTTTCGAGAAGGCATGGAAGCCGTCGCCAAATGGATGAAAAACAGCTGCCTACAACTAAACACCAACAAAACAGAAGTACTCATCATGGGCCCAAACCCCGACGCCTGGAGCGACACCTGGTGGCCCCCCGCCCTCGGAAACCCACCAACGCCCACGGACCTCGCACGCAACCTGGGAATCATCCTGGACTCCGAGCTCAAAATGGACCGCCAGATCAACTCCGTCTCGTCTTCCTGCTTCCACACCCTCCGCCTCCTTCGTAAGACCTTCAAATGGATCCCCCTCGAACACAGAAAGACCGTCACTCACGCCCTGGTCACCAGCAGACTCGACTACGGCAACGCACTCTAAGCCGGAATAAACAAAAACCTCACCCGCAAGCTACAGAACATCCAGAACGCCGCTGCAAGACTGGTCCTCAACCTGCCAAAACACTGCCACATCTCCCAGCACCTGTGCACACTCCACTGGCTCCCCGTCGAGGCTAGAATCCCCTTCAAGATACTCACCCACGCACACAAGGCCCTCCACAACACCGGACCAGCATACCTGAACAGCCGACTCAAATTCCACGCACCCCAAAGGACCCTACGATAAGCCCAGCTCTCCTATGCCGTGGTCCCCCGCACCAGAAATACCAGATCAGGAGGCCGCTCCTTCTCCTTTCTCGCGGCCAAAGCCTGGAACGCCCTTCCGCTCCACCTCAGACAGACAACATCGCTCCCCATCTTCGCAAGAAACCTCAAAACCTGGCTCTTCGACAGACCCCCTCCTTGATGGACTGGAACCCGCAACCCCCTACCCCTAGCGCCTTGAGACCCTTACGGGTGAGTAGTCGCGCTTAACAAACGCCTGATTGATTTGATTGATATTGCTACCCTTCCTGATCCATAAAAACTAACCATTAACACTACCCTTCCATTGACCCTAAAAATCCCTTACTAAGCCTTAACGCTTCCCTTCTCTGAAGCTGGGCATGTCAGGGAGGAGTAGAGTGCACTCATAGGTGTGTGTGCTTGACCGGTAATCCTAGGCCGGCCAAGCACACATGCTCACTTATGTTTCTCCAACCCGGCTGTGTTACACAGCAGGGTTGGAGAAAAAGCACAGGCTCCAATGCACCGTCTGAGCGGCAAACGAGGCCACTCAGACCAATCCTGCTGCTGCTCTCATGTGAGAGCAGTGTATGGATTGGGTGTGGAGCCTGTGCCCTGAGGGCTCATCTCCTTCTGGCCTGACGGCAATTACAGGAGCAGCTTGGTGGCTGTCAACGGAACGGCAGGTAAGTCTTTTATATTTTTCTTTTTGCATTATTTTAAACGCCCCCTCCCCAAGCCCCTGTCCTTCTCCCGCGGCTGCCCTACCTGCCCTACCACTCAAGATAGGCGGCGGACATCCCTGTGTCCAAGACATGCTTGCCTGGGTAAAAGAACACTCACTCAGTTACCTAGTCATGGCTACAACCAGGGATCGGGTCACGCCAATGGATGCAAAGGTACAGTGATGCAGTGGGGTGTGCAACCTTGGTCCAGGATTCCCCACAGCACCTGCTACTCACTCAGATGACCATTCAGGCTCCACCCACATAGAGAATGCACCAATGGAGGCAAAGGTGCAGTGACACAGTGAGGTGTCCAACACAGGCCCAGGTCTGATTATGGTTATGAAATCACACAACAAATGCCATAACTCATGGCATTTATCATGCACAAAACATCTATTTGCCAATAACACAGATACACAAAAACTGTTAAGAAAAGAACTTCCTGGGCATTGTAAGTTATGGCATATGTTGTGGTGTTATTCACCATAACTGGAGAACTTCAGTGGTTTAACACCTTTACGCCAGGAAAACAACTCAGTTGTTGATTCGTCAATTTGGAATTAAGAATCAATATTTTTGCTGCAATATTATGGTAATATGATATGACATACTTGATGTTTTCACATACAATCAGTATAAGCACAGATGGATGCACTTTTGGGAAACAAACCACACAGGCAGGCTGGCAAGCCTCATACTAGTCTCTTTATGAGTCCTGCAGGGTATATGTCACTAAAACCACACCCCTCTGTATCCTTCCCCATCAATGATTTATGTTTGTGCTCCTTCCTTCCTATGCAAGAACCCCGCAAAGGTGTTGTACCCCACCGCTTTACAAGATGTCCCTCTAAAGTGAAAAAAAGGTGCAGCACCTCTGATCATTACTAGAGGTGAGGTCTCTCTGAGTTATTCAGAAGAAGGCACTCATGTTGTTAGCAGAGATCCATCTCAATTCAGCATAAATGATTCAAAACCTCAGGTCATTAAAAGATGCTCCACAAAGTTCTGCAGAAGAACATAATAGGTCACCAAATCCCCCGGGCACCAAGAAACATGCCCCTAGCGCACATCAGGAAAAATAACTGTATGCTTTGTTTTTGCCACCCATTTTGTAAAATGTGATAACATTAAGATGCACTGTAGCCCAGAATACTCGCAATTAGGTTCACTCGAGTGATGGTCAAGTAGTTTATGCCTGTGTGGTTACTAATTCTTCAATATTGACTGCCGAAGATAGTATTGAACCCTCACTCCAGCGGACTTCACCACCTCTAAAAAGAATTAGAAGAAGCAAGCGGGCAACCTCAAAGAGGAAGACTGTGTCCAAACCCCCTCCATTTGAAAAGTCTACCTGCCCCTTGTCCACTGTTGTGCTACAAGAAGAAAGTTCACACTCTTCTAATACAGCTCTTTTATATTCCATTATTAAAGAACATTGCAATGGTCTGTTTACGAAGTTGGAGCTGGTCTTAAAGGATTTGAGAGAGGATCTACTCACTAAATTCAAGCAGGGGATAGGGAAAATTTTCACATCCCCTGGTCTATACCTAGTACGGATGTCCACTGCGGCAGTCCAGAGGCCGATTCAACCCCCCTCAACTTAAACTTATTGACATCACCCGCAATGCTGTATCACTTGCGGGGTTCCTAGCTCCTTGGTTGCTAACCCATCTAGCAGTCTACGTGGGATGGAAATAGGAGATCCTCCACACTCTACCCCTGCTCCACCCCCTAATAATGGGCATCTCTCCTTATGTGAGGGTAGAGCTCTATCATATTCTGATTCTCAACAGCCGCACCTACATCTTCCCTCAAAATGTGCCCCATTTGTTATAAGCCTCGATTAAGTCCCTCCCTTGCAACCAGCAAAGAGGGAGTCATGGATGGACTCGAAACACAAAGTTATGCACTGGATCAGAGTAAATTCAGGTTGGGCAGGTGATCTCTCATCCGAGATCCTGACAGTGAGGAGAGTGTCAGGGGTGGGCCGGGTACCAACATTTTCCCCAGGGGACTGTGTTGTCATAAATTTTAGAAATCGTTTCTCCCCCAGGAGCAATCTGCAGGAAATTGACTGATGCCCACCACCTTCTGATCCCCGTCCTCTCTCCTTCCTGGCTCCTGAATGTGATACCCCACAAGACTGGTATTGAGCCCAGTCCCTAAAACTAATTTAACACCAGGAGCCATTAGACATTTTGTGACTCCAAATTTGTTATCATGGAACATTGCTGGTGTTTGTGGTAAGTTATCCAATGAAGGCTGGTTGGATAAGATTTTGACCTAATCTGCTTACAAGAGACCTGTGCTTTGGATGATTTTCATATCGATGGATTTCTTTCTTTTTTGTGATCCACCATTACCATCGACTTATGGGCGGGAAAGGTGGTGTTTAGCTATTTTGACTTCCATTAGGATACATTGCCTACTAAAATCCTTAGGATCTTCCCCTTGGTTTCAATTACTAATGTTGACTGGGTTGGCCTCAGATGAATTATTAATTATTAATTTCTTTGATAATCTTTTTGATCATCGCTGTTCTGATATTGTGGCTATGCTGGATGATCTGATTGCAGATGTGAGCTCCAAAAATTGAGCATACTGCCAACATGGGCAGGCGATTTTATTGCACTCAATGTGAATTTAGTGAGTTGCAGATGTGTGGTCTGGAGAATATGGAGGGCCTGGTGATGACCCATTTTAGGTACTCTAACTATGGGGATGCTTTAAATAACATTACATGTTCTAAGGACCTCCTGTTTGTCAGTGATTGTGGTCCAGCCACCCCAAAGTCCTACCCAACTTTTATGGGAGGTAAAGAATGTGGTATCATTTAATTTTTATTTTTATTTCAAAATAATTTAGCTTTTTAGACTCGGATGTAAAATTTCTCCAAATTTTTTAAGTTACCATAACTCTCTCGTAGTGTTTTTTAAAGCAGACAAGGCTAAATTAGTGGGCAATTTGGATGTGGCCCCTCTCACTTTTTATTCTAACGAAGGTCTTGAAATCAGATGGGATCATATTGACCCGAAAAGGTTTTTGGATCCTGTAGTTACTGAAAACACAGGCACAGTAGACAAGTATTCATCTCTTGAAATTGCTCCCTCGTCTATATTAGAGTGTTTCTTCACTTTTTGTTTCGCAATCTCCCAATCATTAATTTTGAAGTGCTCCCCATCTTCTCCACCTCCACAGAGATGGTTCAACATAGCTTGTTCGAAAACACACAAACAGTTGAAGGCTGCCTTAAACTGTGTCCCAAAAAATAGGGAGAATATTATTGCAGCGCGTAAGATCCATAAAGCTACCACGAGGGACCTGGCATGGTCTGACCCAATAGTGGCAGGGAACTAGAGGGATGCAAGGTTTTTTTGGGATGTCGTGAACCACCCAATTTTTACAGGAGGGCCTCCTTCCAATTCACACAAGTACTTAAAACCCCTAATTCTTCTTGTACACAACATGACAATAAGACATTCTCTGCTAAAGATATGGACTTGGCTCCTTAGTTTAGCCCCATTATTACCGTTAAGGATGTAGTTGAGGCTATTAAGAAGAGTGTAGGAAGATAGCTCTGTATACGGTATGCCACTAGGTGGTTATACTGTGCACAGAGTTCAGGGGTTCCCGGCAAGTGTACAGGGCTCAATGAAAAACCAAAGTGCTCTATTGGTGGTAGTGTGGGTGAGCAGTCTTAGGCCTAACACAGAAAAGTGTAAGACATTTATTGCACAACATTTACCAATAATGGACACAGGATTCAAAAAAGAGATCAACACCAATTTTTGAAAAATAAGCTTTCTTTGTACTTTATTTTAAGACCAAGATCTTCGCAATAAGGTAGGTACGTTTTTAAATAAAAATACTTTTCAGTTCCAAAAGTCGACACTGTGCAATTTCTGAACAGTTCAATGTTATCCAATAGGGAAAACAATATTTTGGTTAAACAGGTTAGTATCACACTTAACGTTCCAGTCTTCAGGACCAAAGGTCAGCAAAGAGCTAGGGTCAGGTGAGTACCAAAACTGCACCACCAGCGGCGCAGGGGCAGCCGGGTGCAGAGGTTAAAATCAGAGCTCAGCCCAATGCGTTTCAATGGAGACTGGGGTGCTCTAAGCCACACTGCTTGCAGGTAAGTAGATCGGTTGCAGGGGCCAAATTTTGGGGGTTAGAGCAAGCACGTGGGTGCCACAAAGCAGCACCAAACACACACCACTAGCGGCATGGGGCGGCCAGGTGCAGGGTGCAAATTCAGCATCAGGCATCCAATGCTCTGCAATGAGGACTCTGTTGCTGGCAAATGGGCTGCAGGTGTGGCACCGGAGGTGGCAGGAGGGAGATCAATGACAGCAAAGGTAAGTAGAGGTGTAAGGAGTTATGGGGGCACCTTCGGTTCAGCTCACCAAGACCCAGGGGCTTCAGATGCAGGGGTGCCTTTCGACGTTGGACTCTTCTTACCAGAGCCGGTCGCGGTCAGGGGGAGCCTCTGGATTCACACTGCAGGCACCCTCGTGGAGATCAGGAGAGGTCAGCTAACACTGGACTCAAGGTCAGGATTGCTGGGGAGACTTCACTGGACAGGTGAGACACTCAGACTTGGGCCTTGGGCATCAGGTGCAGAATGGACACGAGTCACGGTTCCAGCTGGATCCGGAGCCCTTGGAGTGGATTTCTTCTGGAAAAGTCTGCTGTCCAACGGTAGATTGGAGTCTTTTTCAAAGGCAGCAGTCCTCCCATGGTTTTCAGAGGTCACTGACTGCAAGACAATTCGACTTTTGATCGCAGATTCCCTGAATCTGGAGACAAGCCAGACAGTGAATCCAGAAGTCGGCAGAGGCACACAGGATGGTTAAGCAAGAAAATGCCAACTTTCTAAAAGTAGAAAAGGCATGATGAGTATGCACTCCTTCCCTTAGTGCGAAACCATACTTGCAGACTTCATGTAAGTGCGTGCGAACAGTAATTGTGGATCGCCCCAAACCACAAGTAATACTGTTGTATTAAAAAAACCGAGCTCTATTCTTGCGCTCTTTTAATGTCGCACTGCAAAAAGCGGGAACAACTCCCTCCATAGTATTATTTTCATCCAGGTATTCAACAGTACTTTTTGTAATCAAAGCGTATTTTTAAAAACTTCCTTATTACTGTCTTTAGCTTGATATTCTTCACCACAACGGAGACAGTGGGATTCAATCTGTAATCTTTATTGGACGTTTCTAATACATGCTGTATGCCATTCTGGGTTTCATACAACAGTATGTACAAATTGATCTCCATACGACATGAGCACAACGTGTAATGTCCCAATGCATTTCAAGCCCCGAAGGCTCTTCGTCAGGGGATTCTAAAACACATAAAATGAACAGTTTGACTTAACCAATCCGTAATGAGACATATGTAATGTCAAAAAATATATATGTGATAAGGGGTAATAGCGGAGAGTGTAGGGGAGGAAGTAGAGGAACGGGAAGGATTTGGATTGACTGGGTGGTGGTTTGTAATTAGTGAGGGTTTTGCGTGCAGATTAATAGTGAGGGATAGGGTGAAAGAGTGGGTGTGTTACGAAGGAAGGAAGGAGTTAATGGAGGTGTGGGAAGGAGAAGAGTGAGAGGAACGGGGAGGAGTTATGTAAGGTGAGATGAGTTTTCACAGTAAGGGGCTTGCATGGGTTTTTGGTATGATTGTGAAGTTCTTGGGGACACGGATGTTTGGACAGTAGGGGAGTAGAGTAGGGAGTTGTATTTAGTGTCATGATTTTCACTAATGTGGATGAAGGGAGGGTGGTTTAAGTAGTTTGTGTGTTCATGAAATGTATTATCACATATATATTTTTGACATTACATATGTCTCATTACGGATTGGTTAAGTCAAACTGTTCATTTTATGTGTTTTAGAATCCCTGACGAAGCGCCTTCGGGGCTTGAAATGCATTGGGACATTACACGTGCTCATGTCGTATGGAGATCAATTTGTACATACTGTTGTATGAAGCCCAGAATGGCATACAGCATGTATTAGAAACGTCCAATAATGATTACAGATTGAATCCCACTGTCTCCGTTGTGCTGAAGAATATCAAGCTAAAGACAGTAATAAGGAAGTTTTTTAAAATACGCTTTGATTACAAAGAGTACTGTTGAATACCTGGATGAAAATAATACTATGGAGGGAGTTGTTCCCGCTTTTTGCAGTGCTACAGTAAAAGAGCACAAGAATAGAGCTCGGTTTTTTTAATACAACTTTCTAAAAGTGCCATTTTCAAACACACAATTTTAAACCACCCTTACTAAAGATGTTATTAAATTCTGAACTCAGGGAACCTAAACTCCAAATCTCTAGCTGCTCCCAATTGGAAGTTACACTTGTAAAATGTTAAAAGGCAGCTCCAATGTTAGCCTATGGGAGATCTAGTCCTAGCATTAGCGGAAAAAATAAATCAGCAGTATTCCACTATCAGGACATGTAAAGCACACCACTACATGTTCTACCTTTCCCCTACCCTGCCGCCTGCCCCTGGGGGTACCTTGGGCCTACCTTAAGGTTGCCTTACAGGTAGAAAAAAGGAAGGTTAGGGCCTGGAAAGTGGGTGCACTTGCCAGGTCGACATGGCAGTTAAAACTGCCTACAGATATTGCAGTGGCAGGTCTGAGACACCTTTGAAAGGCTACTTGTATGGGTGGCACAACCAGTGCAGCAGGCCCACTAGTAGCCTTTGAATTACAGGCCCTGGGCACACACAGTGCACTGTACTAATGACTTACTAGTAAATCAAATATGCCAATCATGAAACCAATCATAACACAATTTACAGTAGGAGCACTTTCACTTTAGCACTGAATAGCAGCGAAAAAGTACACAGAGACACTAAACCAGCACAAACGAAGTCCACCATACCATAAAAAACAGGAGGTCAGAAAGCAAAAAGACAGGGGAAACTCACCAAAAGATGCCAGGTCAAACACAACTCAATTGCAAAGACTAGATGTTAGAAATGGGATCTCTAGTTGGCAAGGGTTTGCACCTTTGTCCAAGTAGGGACCCCTCTTCCTAGTCAGGGTAAGGGAGTTACACTCCTAAAATAACCCCTGCTCACCCCCTTGGTAGCTTGGTACGAGCAGTCAGGCTTATTCTAGAGGCAGTGTGTAAAGCATTTGCACATAACCAACAGTAATACAGTGTAAGCACTATAAACGAACACCACACCAGTTTAGAAAAATAACCAATATTTGTATATACTCAAGACAAGACCAATTACGACAAAAATCCACAATACTATACTTTAAAAATGAATGCTTGATAAGGTAACTTCTTCTTTGCAGGAATAACACAAAAGCAAAGTTCGTACGAGTCGGTAACCCCGTCCGGGTCTACCGCGATGCTGAATTACACAGAGTCCAACAGTGCCAGCCGACCGCGTCGCTACGGGCCAGCAGAGTCGTGAACAGACTCGGTCACAGTACCTTTCCTCGTTGTGGCTGGTACGGAGTGTACGAGCCGGTCGGCGTTCTTCGCGGTTGCGGTGCAAGACGGAGCGATGCAAGGTGCGGTGTCCCTCGATGCGGTGCAGGCAGCGGCTCGATGAGCGTCGTGCAGACGGAGTCGGTGAGTCCAAGGCGTGCGGTGCAGGGCGAGACGGTGTATGATGCGGTGCTGACAGGTTGCGATGCAGGCGACCAAGCCGGAGTGCGGGAGCTGGCGTCGGACAGCGGTGCGAGTCGGAGCGGTGCGGTGCGTCGCAAACGTGCGAGCGTTGCCCCAAATGCGATGCGGTCACGACTGTTGAGCCAGTTGCAGCGTCCGCGTCGGTCGGGTCCGGCTGGTTCAGTGAAGCGATGCGATGCGAACTGCGGTGCCCACAGGTCACGGTGCAAGCAGCGGCTCGGTGTTGACGGCGTCGGACGTCGCCTACGGTGAGACCAGGGTTGCGATGCGAAGCGGGCGATGCGGTCTGCGGTGCAAACAGGTCACCGGTCAGGGATGGATTCGGTTGACGGAGTCAGTTGCAGTTCCCTTCCTCTGTGGCAACTGAAACAGCGTTCAGAAGCGGTACCCAGAGGCTTGTGAAGTCTTTGTAGTCCCTGAGACTTCTTAACAGGAGGCCAGCTCGGTTGCAGGCCCTTGGAGATACTCAGCACAAGTTTGTAGAAAGTTCAGTCCAGTCCTTTCACTGCCCAAGACAGAAGCAGCAACTGCAGGCCAACCCAACAAGGCAATAACTCAGCAAAGGGGCAGTACTCCTCCTAGCAGCTCTCCAGCTCTTCGTCTTGACAGGTTCCTTGATTCCAGCGAGATCTAAATTCATGGGGTCAGGGCCCCAATATTTATATCCCAAATTCCTTTGTTCTCTGAAGGCAGAGAGGCCTTTGCCTAGTCCAAACCAGTTCTGGAGCACTTTGTTGACAAGTCTCCGTCCCTTCTTTCAGAGAGTAGGCCAGGAACATCAGACGCACCACAGGAGGTGGAGCCAGCATTGTGGAGGGAAGGCACTGTCCTATTCAGGGCCCAGGTGCAACTGCTCCCACCTATCTACATGTAGATCTTGCTATTCAGCCCTGTGCTGACTCACCCTGTCTCCTGGCATCCCCCAGCCCCTGTCACTCACACTCCAGACAAGGAATACACAACCTCGCAGAGGCAGGCTTGGATGGTTAGACAAGAAAATACCCAGTTTCTAAAAGGGGTATTTTCAAACACAGAATGTTAAAACCAACTTCACTAAAAGATGCATTTTATCATTCTGAGTCCAGGCATACTAAACTCGAATTTCTACCATGTTCCCGGGGTCAGTTAGGATTATAAGCTGTAATAATCAAAACTGCCCGTTCTGGCCTATGGGGAACAGGTAGCCTTGCCATAGTGAAAAACGAACTAGGCTGTAATTCACTATCAGGACATGCCACACACACCAGGGCATTTCCTACCTTTTGCATACAACGCACCCTGCCCACAGGGGTACCTTGGGCCTACCTTAGGGGTGACTAACATGTAGAAAAGGGAAGGTTTAGGGACTTGCAAGTGTGCGCACTTGCCAAGTCGACATGGCAGCCCCAGGCTGCGCACAGGCTCTGCAATGGCAGGCTTGAGTTACACTTTACGGGCTGTTTGCGTGGGTGGCACAATCCAGTGCTGCAGCCCACCAACAGCATTTGATTTATAGGCCCTGGCACTCGCAGTGCACTTTACTAGGGACTGACACATAAATCAAATAGGCCAATCATGGAAACACCAATCCATAACACATTTTACACAGAGAGCATATGCACTTTAGCACTGATTAGCAGTGGTAAAGTGCCCAGAGTCCTAAAACCAACACACACAGGGTCAAAAACAGGAGGCCAAAAAGCAAAAAGTCTGGGGGTAAACCCGCTGAAAAAGCCAAGTCTAACACTAGACAAACTAGGCAACAATTGAATCAGTTTTCTAGCGAACCCTAAACAGCCTTTTACTCATTACTCATTTCTTTCCATTTAGAACAGCAGTTTTGGACTATACTCTGCTGCTTGTGGACAGATTTAGTATATTTGAAGAATTTAAAATCTTCCTGGTCCAAGGCAGCGATTATTTACCTCAGCCTCTAAAAGTCAATATTAAACAGCATCCCTTCACAGAACAAAAGTTAATAAGCGCTCCTTCTGGGATGGGTAGTCTAAAGAAACGTAGATGGTCCTCAGAGAGACAAACTGAACTCACTGAGCACCTGGATAAAATAGTGTCAACTGTACCATGGGCACGTGAGGTCAACATGCTGGACTGATGGCAACTAAGCATGGCAAGCATCCTCGACCATCTGACAAACCATGGCAATATAAATACAAAACCATAAAATGGCTGCCTGGAGAAGGTCAGCACCTCACATTGAACAAAGCCCCTAAAAAGAAGAGACAATCAGCTACTTAAAAAAGTTAAACAGAGGAAACCTGACCTAACCCTCAAAGACAAAATAAGAAAAGCTTGACGTCAATACAGGAATATCATCTGGGATGATAAATGAAAAGGAAAGAAAGGCATATGGCTGCAATGTTACAAACCTGTCAAGGAAAAAAATGACTGAACTAGGGGGCTTAAGTAAATAACATAACCTTAAGTGGGAAAAGAAGCAAAACACCTTGTGTACCCTTCAAGGCTGAATTGATTACATTTCACAATTATATGGAACTTTCGATGGTGTACCTGGAAATCACACTCCCCTGAACAGCAAGTAGTTGCGATCCCTAAAATGAAGTAAAAACCATCTCGAAAAGCAGAAATAAAAATCTTGCTAAAGCCCATTCATAAGAAGGAGGCACCAAGCCCCAATGGGTGATCTGCGTCCCTTTTTAAGAATAATATAGATCTTTGGGCAGATATGCTGAAACCAGTACATGAGCCCTGCTTGAAGGCAAATGCAGTGCCTTAAAGATGGTGAGCCACATTTTTGGTACCCATGCACAAAAAGTGGCATCATTCTTCTCCAAGCAACTACAGGCTAATAGCCTTACTGGACATTGAGGGGAAATGTTTTGCCAAGGCTACACTAAAATATATAGAGGAATTAGTAGAGCAGAATAAATTGATACATTTTTTCAATTTGTGTTCGAAAAAGGTAGCAGCACTGAAGACAATCTATGTCATTATCATTGAATATATACCAAACCAGTACAACAGACAATCTGCTGTATGCAGCGTTCCCTGATTTCAAAATAGCATTTGACTTGGTAGACCGTGGCAAACTATGTGGGCAGCTTCAAGCTTCAGTCATCCCCCATAGTCTTGTAAATGGTATTGTCAGCCTATACACAAACGCTTGAGTAACAAGCATTGGCAAAGCCAATTGTTCTCGTCAACCTGAGAGCTATAGGCGTTGTCAATGTTAATGTCTTTTAGCTATGTGTTATGGGGTGGAGTGGATGTATGAGGTGGGGAGTGGAATTATCTGGATTGGATTGGGACTGCTTGTCATGGATGTGTGTGGTGTGGAATTGTGTGGGGTTGAGTAGAGTTATGTGTAGTGGAATTATGTGGCATGGTGGCAGTGGAATTATGTGGATAGTAATTATGCGATATTGAGTGTACTGGAATTATGTGTAGTGGCATTGTATGTCATGGAGTGTTAATATGTGTAGTGGTATTGTGTGTTGTGGAGTGGCATGTAGTGGTGTAAGTCTGCCAGCATTTCCATGCCCAGACGTGGGTCCCTTGCTCACTTTGCCACTGGATTCAAGATAGCCGGGCTGATGACGGCTGTAAGCCAGGAACCGGTCCCAGGATGCTTGTTTCCGGTCCAGGGAAGACATGGCTTGGCAGTTCGGGCTGGACTGTTCCCATGAGGCACAGGGTCAGACTGATTTGCATATGGCCATGTCTGAACTGGGGTGGCGGAGTGAGCTAAAGAATGATGATGGATTAAACCCAGATCAGTTGACTGGGGGTGAGTGTTTGCAATGTTCAACACTCCGTCCATCATCCCCTTTGGTTTTGCTATGTTCGCCCTAAGTTGGCAGGGTATGCCCAGACGTGGGTCCCTTGCTCACTTTGCCACTGGATTCAAGATAGCCTGGCTGATGACGGCTGTAAGCCAGAAACCGGTCCCAGGATGCTTGTTTCCGGTCCAGGAAAGACATGGCTTGGCAGTTCGGGCTGGACTGTTCCCATGATCCACAGGGTCAGACTGATTTGCATATGGCCATGTCTGAACTGGGGTGGCGGAGTGAGCTAAAGAATGATGATGGATTAAACCCAGATCAATTGACTGGGGGTGAGTGTTTGCAATGTTCAACACTCCGTCCATCATCCCCTTTGGTTTAGCATTTCCAATAGGGACAGAAGCAATTAACAAGTGGCAACTTTCCTGAAAGGTAGGGTATCCTGGAGAAATGGCCCTCAACAAATCTGACGAGATAAGAAGAGATTTGCAAGGCTGTTTACACGCGCTGCTAGAGCCGACACCTGAAAAGGACAAGCTGTGCTGTCAACCTGTCAAGCAGGACGGGCTCCCACAGGGACTTCAGGGTTAAACAAACAGCCGTGATCACTGCCATGGAAAGAAGTAGCTGCTTATTGGTGTCAAATACTGAAAAATATTCATGTGATGTATGTTTACCTGTTTTGCTGCATGAACAGTCAAAATGGCATAAGTAGCAAAATACAAAGTAATTCTAAAAAATGGTTACAAAAAGGAAAAAAAAACATTGGTGGTACACAACTGCAAATAGACCATATTTCAAGTAAGCATGTAACATGAACTGCATTTACAATAATGCTAAGGGGCGAACTGTGCTGGGAGGTGAAGCAGTGTGCTCCCACCCCTTCCTGTTTGAAAAGGCTCCCTTGAGCCATTGAGCTGACGAGCTTGTGGAGATGCACCTGTGGGCCTGTGAGAGGTACCTAGACCTGAAAGGATTGTGGCAGCCTGCTCAGCAACCCCAGATTAAATTCGTTTTTATCTCTACTGATGACGGATGATATCGATAAACACGTGTCTAGAGATTTACAGCACTAACCTGCACCAACTTTGGTGGAATATCCAGGAAATTTTCAAGTAAGCATGTAACATGAACTGCATTTACAATAATGCTAAGGGGCGAACATTGCTGGGAGGTGAAGCAGTGTGCTCCCACCCCTTCCTGTTTGAAAAGGCTCCCTTGAGCCATTGAGCTGACGAGCTTGTGGAGATGCACCTGTGCGCCTGTGAGAGGTACTTAGACCTGAAAGGATTGTGGCAGCCTGCTCAGCAACCCCAGATTAAATTCGTTTTTATCTCTACTGATGACGGATGATTTCCAGAAACACGTGTCTAGAGATTTACAGCACTAACCTGCACCAACTTTGGTGGAATATCCAGGAAATGTTCAAGTAAGCATGTAACATGAACTGCATTTACAATAATGCTAAGGGGCGAACTGTGCTGGGAGGTGAAGCAGTGTGCTCCCACCTGTAGGAGAGTAGGATCTGCTTCACATGGGTACCCCCACTTTTTGCTGATGCTTCACTGTTTTTCGACATTAGTCTGGCTGGGGCCCTGCTAATCAGAACCCCAGCCTAGCTGCTTCCTCTCTAAAATGGTTTCCATGTGCCTTAGGCACATCACTGATTGGGATCTGGAGTGCCCTTATAAGTCCCTAGTATATGGTATACTATGTACCAAGGGCATAGGTACCTCAGAGGCCTGCCAGGGGCTGCAGCATGTATTATGCCACCCCTGGAAGGCCATCCAAACTGACACCACAGGTCTGCTACTGCAGCCTGGGTAAGGTGGTGCATGCACCCCTTACTGTGATATAGGTTACCTATATCACGAAATACATACACACATATAAACCTATAAGTCACTCCTAAGGCAGGCCTTATCAATCCTAAAGGCAGAGTGCGTGGTTCCTATGTGAGAGGGTGCCCCTGCATGAGCAGGGCCCCTCTGCAGCGTTCGGAGACCATCTCTGATGCTGTTTGTAGTGCAGCCTGACCATATACTCTTAAGCGCATTATATCCTCGCGGTAAAATGCTAACTTTGGAATGGCTGCACCTAAACATGTTGTGTTTGGTGTCAAACATCTTGGAATACTACCCCCCCGCCAAGTCTGGCGGCGGGGGTAGCATTCCACCCTTCTAGAGGGAAAGACATGTTAACTCTGACTAGTCCGGTAACTTCTTTCCAGAGCCCTGGCATCACAAAATGGATGCTGCTGCCACAGACACGAGTCTGGCCTCCTGCTGCTGGACGAAACTCCGGCAGGGGAGGCCTGGACAATAGGTTTCCTGTCCCAGGGAGGTGTGACCACCTCCCCAGACAGGATAATGTGTATTGGGGCTGGGCGGGAGCACTTTCGGGTGCTTTGAAGTCCTGCACTGGGGGCACATTTGGTGTCCCTGTGCATACCCAGTTCAAACCGGATCAGGGGCTTGCAGCCCCTGCTTTGGCGTGAACTGGACAAAGGAAAGGGGTGTAGCCACCCCTCTGCCCTGACCCACCCATAGGTGGGGCCACAGAGTAGTCCAACCCCTATTTTTAGAATAAAGGTAGGAACCCAGTCCTTAGGACTTTAGATTATACCTGGACGAAACTCTGAAACTGAATCCTGGACCTTCGACGCTCTACGACAAGATTAGAGGACTGAAGAATCTCCCTTGGGGTCAAGGAGTGACTCCCTGCTTGGCAGGCACCAAAGAAGCATCTGTCTGGTTCGCATTTCTGAAGCTCCCGTCGGACGCCGAAGTCATTGCATCACCAGAGGTGGATTTTCAGACTTCCCCGAGGCTACCCTGAGTCCCCAGCAAAGCTGAGGCCCGTGGCTATCGTGGGTGACTTGAGACCGTGACCCCTGGACACCGAGCACATATGCAAGTGCACCATCTTCTGGGTGTCCCAAGAAGTCGTGCTTTGGGCTCCGAGTAGCCCTAGCCTCCAGCACCACCTGGACCGAAGATCACTGGCTCCCACTCTACGAGTGTCCTGTAAGCCAGATCCACGTGCGGCGTCATGAGGCTCCTTCGCGGTCGCTAGCCCGTTGGCTAGTAGCCCTTAACGAAGGCCAATCCTTTTCTTACTTGGCATCCTGGTTGCTCCAGGCCTGCCCTCACTTACCCTCGCTGGGTGAGTTCCACAGACCTTGCTGGTCTGCACCATCGACGATCTACATCTTCATCGAGACTTGCCGTTGCCAAGGCTTGTTGGGTCCAATCCGGTCGCCGACACCTCAGCACTCGACAGACATCGTGTACCAGCCCGAATCCTGCTCCTGGTCACCGACAACGCCTCCTGGACCTCGTGGCTGAAGAGTCAAGACGACCGTCAACGCACCTGAAGCACTCGACATCGGTGGGCATCTGTCCATCGCCTCCCTGGTCACTGGCTAGTGACCCAGACTCTGTCCCCTCTGCTTTCAGGTTCTTCAGAACTCCGATCCACTCTTGGATCCACCCGGACACTTTTCTCTTGGCCGCCAGCAGCACTTTGCAGCAGATCGCCATTCGAATCGACGACGAAACCCGACCCCGAAAGGCACCTATGCACCCGGCTTCCCTGGGTGAGGTAACACGAGTACTCCGGTGCTCCCGTGGGTAGAGACTCTTCAAAGTCCTAGATCTCAAAGGGTTTTGTCCTAGTCCTCTTTTAAGTGTCCCTTTTCTATACTTTCCTGATCCCGACTTTCTCCATAGAAGTCAACGGCGTATCGCGGTTGTGTATTTACACTGCACGCGTCTCCCGTAGGTCCCCTGTGTCACTACCTTGGGTGGTTCCTTGTGGTCCAAGCACTTCTAGAGGCTCTAGGCCTAGTGTCTAGTTCAGTCGTGGTTCGCATACCACTTTATTGGTATATGGTTTGGTACGCCCCTAGGGCCCAAACGTGTATTTGTGCTATTACTGGGATTTGATAACTTATAACTTATGTACTTCGAACTCTAGCCTCATAAAGAGACTAGAGGGGTGTGTTTAGCAATAAATACATATATTTTGAATATATACCTGGTGTGGTGCTCTTTCATTTGGTCACTCAAGAGATTATAGACTGGTAAAACAAGCTGCTTTACATTCCTTCAAGACTTAGCCTGAAGGCTGCTCTCCATAGCTACCACTAGGATAGCTTTCAATAAGGTTGTCTTTAACCTATCTCCAATAAGGGGTTGTTTGGACTGGTGCAAGGTGCCCACTATAATTAGTGGACAGCATATACCAGGCCAACTTCTCACATTGGTGTGCAGCGTGTGGGATTCCAGCTTGCTATTGTTTTACCAGATAATCTCAATTGAATTGATCAACTGAAAACCACTAAAGGTACCTAAGGTACATATAATTTAAGCTTAGAATACAGTAAGTTCTACTGAACTTAGAGTTGTGTGTTAAGGGATAGCACAACCCTTTCTACAACTCAAGAGAGTTTAGTAGGCCACACTAGAGTAGGTAGTGCATACACCACACCACACTAGTAATGTCTTTAAGGGTAGGATCTAAAGAATCCTTGCAGGAAGCCATTGAGCTTCCACCCCCAAGTATGATACACTCCCATTCTTGGAATTGAGAGCTTTATGTAACTTGAGAAAACTAAGGACAGGCCAAAGCCCCACCACCCAACACCTCAAGGAGTTGTTGGTGGCTTATGACCTTAGTAAGCCCTTGGGGACTGAAGGGGTAGGAGCTGAGGGTGGGGCAGAGGAAGAGGAGGAGGCCAGGGGTACCAATACCCCAGCCCCCTCTGAGACTGGCCAGGAGGGTGACAATGACCCTGACCTGGATAACCCAATCCCTCCTGTGGAAGATGATGAGGATGATCAGAATGATGCCCTCTTTGTCCCCCAGGAAGGATTAAGAGTGTGCCCAGGAAGTCTAGATCTCCTTCTCAGGAGTCTAACCACTCTGGCACCTCCATAGGGAGCTCTATCTCCTCTCACAGGAGGGAATCCTCTCATGAGAGGAGAGCCAGACTGGTCCAGTATGAGGAAACTCAGCTGGAAATCAGAAAAAAGCAACTGGCTTTAGATAGGGAATCCCTAGATCTCCTTAGAGAGAGAAGAAAGTTGGGACTAGAGTCCCATGGTGGCAGCCATGTCCCTAGAGATAGGGAAAGGTCCTATGACCATAGGAACCTGAGCAAGATTGTCCCTCCCTATCAAAATGGGGATGACATCCACAAGTGGATAACTGCTCTAGAGCGGGCCTGTAAAGTACAGAAGGTCCCTCAGGAGCAGTGGGCAGCAATCTTGTGGCTCTCCTTTGCTGACAAAGGTAGAGATAAGCTCCTCACTGTTAGAGAGGAGGATGCTGACAATTACAAGGTCTTGAAGAGTGCTCTTATTGATGGGTTTGGCCTAACCACTGAACAGTACAGGTTGAAGTTCAGAGACACCCAAAAGCACAGACTCAAGACTGGGTAGACTATGTGGATTGTTCTGCCAAGGCTCTGGAAGGCTGGTTGATGGGCAGTAAGGTGTGTGACTTCTCAGGATTGTACAATCTGATAATGAGGGAGCAGATTCTTAATAACTGTCAAAATCAGCTGTTGCATCAATACCTGGTAGACTCTGATCTGACCTCTCCCCAAGAATTGGGAAAGAAGGCAGACAAATGGGTCAGAACCAGGGTGAAGCAGAAGGTACAGAACCAAGGTGGGGAAACCAAGAAGCAAGATGCTAAGAACTCTGAAAAGGGTGGGGAGAAGGGTAAAGATCAAAAGTCTTCATCAGGCCCCCAAAAATCTTCTTCTGGTGGGGATTCACAGTCTACCAAAGGGAAAGGCCAAAGAAAACCATGGTGCAAGGTCTGTAAGCAAAAGACCCACTGGACCAGTGATTGCACCAAGTCCAAAGACTCCAGTCCAGCACCCACCAATGCCCCTAAGGCACCTGTTCCCCCTAGTACAGTTGGTGGGAGTGCTCCAGCCAAGGGTTTAGTAGGGTTCACCCTGGGTACTGAGTTGGGCTCTGACCTAGTCAGAGAACTGACTCAGGCTGTGTTAGTCTGTGATGGAGGCATGGATGTGCCCTCCTCTATGAGTCCCAGTAATCTGGGCAAGTACAGACAACAGCCTTTAATCAATGGACGTGAGGCTTTGGCATTTAGGGACACAGGGGCAAGTGTCACAATGGTGACACAAGACCTTGTGCTTCCTGGGCAAGTTATGCTTGGTGAGATGTACCAAGTGACCAATGCTAGCAATGTCAGAACAGACCATACTCTGGCAGTTGTTAACTTCTCCTGGGGAGGGGTAACTGGCCTTAAGAAGGTTGTGGTAAGTGCAAACCTACCAGTCGAATGATTGCTTGGCAATGACTTAGAGACTTCTGCTTGGGCAGAAGTGGAGCTCAGGACCCATGCAGAAATGCTGGGGATCCCTGCAGATGTGTTTGCTGTGACCAGGTCACAAGCCAAAATGTCTAGCACTGAACAGGCCTTGGATTCTGGAAGAATGGACCAAGTGCCTTCCAAGAGGAGGAGTAGTAGGGTTAAGGCAGTGCCTTCCCCCTTGGCTCAGGAGGAAGATCAGTCCCTTGAGGGGGATGATCTCAGCCCTGAAGAAGGAACTGTCCCAGAGGAACTTGAACCTGACCATGTTGAGTTCTTGGGGACAGGGGGACCTTCTAGGGCAGATCTGAGCCAGGAGCAGCAGAGCTGCCCCTCCCTTGAACCCCTCAGACAGCAAGCTGCTGCTGAGGCTGCTGGGAAAGCTAGTGGTCCCCATACAGTGTATTGGGATGATGGACTCCTGTACTCAGAGAGTAGAGACCCCAAGCCTGGTGCTACCAGGAGGTTGGTAATACCTTTGAAGTTCAGGGGCTTCCTATTGACCCTAGCCCATGATATTCCCTTAGCACGTCACCTGGGCCAGAACAAGACTTGGGACAGAATTGTCCCTCACTTTCACTGGCCCCACATGTCTGAAGACAGCAAGGAGTTTTGTCGCTCCTGTGTAACCTGCCAAGCCAGTGGCAAGGCAGGTGGCACTACAAAGGCCCCCTGATACCACTACCTGTGGTGGGGGTGCCCTTTGAAAGGGTAGGGATTGACATTGTTGGTCCCATGGATCCCCAAACAGCCTCTGGGCACAGGTTTATCCTGGTGGTAGTGGATCATGCCACCAGGTACCCAGAAGCTATTCCCCGCAGGACCACTACAGCACCTGTGGTGGCAAGGGCCCTCCTGGGAATCTTCTCAAGAGTGGGCTTTCCTAAGGAGGTAGTCTCAGACAGGGGTGCTAACTTCATGTCTGGGTACTTAAAAGCAATGTGGAAGGAGTGTGGAGTGACTTATAAGTTCACCACACCCTATCACCCACAATGCAATGGTTTAGTTGAGAGATTCAACAAAACCTTGAAGGGCATGATTAAAGGGCTCCCAGAAAAGCTTAGGCGTAGATGGGACATACTCTTGCCCTGCCTTTTATTCGCATATAGGGAGGTGCCTCAGAAGGGGTTGGTTACAGCCCTTTTGAACTTCTGTTTGGCCACCCTGTGAGGGGTCCACTGTGCTTGGTGAAGGAAGGATGGGAGTTACCTCTCAAGCCCCCAAAGCAAGATATAGTGGACTATGTACTTGGTCTCCGCTCCAGGATGGCTGAGTACATGAAAAGGCAACCAAAAACCTTGAGGCTAGCCAGGAACTTCAGAAGGCCTGGCATGACCAAAGAGCTGTTCTGACTGTTTACCAGCCAGGACAGAAGGTGTGGGTGTTGGAGCCAGTGGCCGCAGCAGCTCTCCAAGATAAATGGAGTGGACCCCACACTATTGTTGAGCAGAAGGGTGAGGTCACTTATTTAGTAGACCTAGGAACACCCAGGAGTCCCCACAGGGTTCTCCATGTCAACAGGTTAAAACCATATGTGGACAGGGCAGACATGGGCTTGCTCATGGCTACTGATGAAGGGCAGGAGGAAGAGAGTGACCCACTCCCTGACCTGCTCTCACAGAACCCTGACGATGGGTCAGTTGATGGTGTAGCCTTGGCAGGCAGCCTCACTACCCAGCAACAAACTGATTGCAGGCAAGTCCTCAATCAGTTTAGACATATGTTTTCACTGACACCGAGTCAGACCACCTGGTGCACTCATGAAGTGGACACTGGGGACAGTCTGCCTATTAAAAACAAGATTTATAGGCAACCTGACCATGTCAGGGACTGTATCAGGACTGAAGTCCAGAAAATGTTGGAGTTGGGAGTTATTGAACCCTCAGATAGCCCTTGGGCTAGTCCAGTGGTCCTTGTACCAAAACCTCACACCAGTGGTGGAAAAAGAGAGATGAGGTTTTGTGTGGACTACAGGGGTCTCAATGCAGTCACTAGGACTGATGCCCATCCAATACCCAGGGCAGATGAGCTCATAGATACTTTGGCCTCTGCCAAATATCTCAGCACATTTGACTTAACAGCTGGCTACTGGCAGATCAGACTAGCTGATACTGCAAAGCCCAAAACAGCATTCTCAACCCCTAGTGGGCATTATCAATTTGTGGTAATGCCCTTTGGTCTGAAGAATGCACCTGCCACTTTCAGAGGTTGGTGAATACAGTTCTCACAGGTCTGGAAGCCTATAGTGCAGCATATCTAGATGATATTGCTGTCTTTAGCTCCACCTGGGAGGATCACCTGGTCCACCTCAGGAATGTTTTACAGGCCCTGCAAAGGCAGGCCTGACTATCAAGGCCACTAAGTGCCAGATAGGGCAGAGTCAGGTTGTGAACCTGGGCCACCTTGTGGGTGGAGGCCAGGTTCAACCTTTGCAGAGCAAGATCCAGACCATCATGGACTGGACTGCTCCCACTACCCAGACTCAGGTGAGAGCCATCTTAGGCCTGACTGGGTACTATAGGAGATTTGTCAAGGGGTATGGATCAATAGTGACACCCCTGAATGACGTAACTTCTAAGAAAATGCCCAAAAGGTTCAGTGGACAGCTAGCTGTCAAAAGGCATTTGATGACCTCAAGCAGGCCATGTGCACTGCTCCAATTCTGCAGAGTCCTGATTACTCCAAGAAGTTCATTGTTCAAACTGATGCATCTGAATTGGGGGTAGGGGCTGTACTGTCACAATTGAATGAAGAAGGTCAGGATCAGCCAGTAGCTTTCATTAGCAGAAGGCTGACCCCTAGAGAGAAACGTTGGTCAGCCATAGAGAGGAGGCCTTTGCTGTGGTCTGGGCTCTGAAGAAGTTGAGGCCATACTTGTTTGGTACACACTTCCTGGTTCAGACAGACCATAAGCCCCTCTTATGGCTAAAACAAATGAAGGGTGAAAACCCCAAACTGCTTAGGTGGTCCATTTCCCTACAGGGGATGGACTTTACAGTGGAACATAGGCCTGGGAGTAACCATGCGAATGCAGATGGACTCTCTAGGTATTTCCACTTAGAACATGAAGACTTAACTGGGCAAGGTTAGTTTAATGTCCCTACGTTTGGGGGGTTGTGTAGGAGAGTAGGATCTGCTTCACATGGGTACCCCCACTTTTTGCTGATGCTTCACTGTTTTTCGACATTAGTCTGGCTGGGGCCCTGCTAATCAGAACCCCAGCCTAGCTGCTTCCTCTCTAAAATGGTTTCCATGTGCCTTAGGCACATCACTGATTGGGATCTGGAGTGCCCTTATAAGTCCCTAGTATATGGTATACTATGTACCAAGGGCATAGGTACCTCAGAGGCCTGCCAGGGGCTGCAGCATGTATTATGCCACCCCTGGAAGGCCATCCAAACTGACACCACAGGTCTGCTACTGCAGCCTGGGTAAGGTGGTGCATGCACCCCTTACTGTGATATAGGTTACCTATATCACGAAATACATACACACATATAAACCTATAAGTCACTCCTAAGGCAGGCCTTATCAATCCTAAAGGCAGAGTGCGTGGTTCCTACGTGAGAGGGTGCCCCTGCATGAGCAGGGCCCCTCTGCAGCGTTCGGAGACCATCTCTGATGCTGTTTGTAGTGCAGCCTGACCATATACTCTTAAGCGCATTATATCCTTGCGGTAAAATGCTAACTTTGGAATGGCTGCACCTAAACATGTCGTGTTTGGTGTCAAACATCTTGGAATACTACCCCCACCAAGTCTGGCGGCGGGGGTAGCATTCCACCCTTCTAGAGGGAAAGACATGTTAACTCTGACTAGTCCGGTAACTTCTTTCCAGAGCCCTGGCATCACAAAATGGATGCTGCTGCCACAGACACGAGTCTGGCCTCCTGCTGCTGGACGAAACTCCGGCAGGGGAGGCCTGGACAATAGGTTTCCTGTCCCAGGGAGGTGTGACCACCTCCCCAGACAGGATAATGTGTATTGGGGCTGGGCGGGAGCACTTTCGGGTGCTTTGAAGTCCTGCACTGGGGGCACATTTGGTGTCCCTGTGCATACCCCAGTTCAAACCGGATCAGGGGCTCGCAGCCCCTGCTTTGGCGCGAACTGGACAAAGGGAAAGGGGTGTAGCCACCCCTCTGCCCTGACCCACCCATAGGTGGGGCCACAGAGTAGTCCAACCCCTATTTTTAGAATAAAGGTAGGAACCCAGTCCTTAGGACTTTAGATTATACCTGGACGAAACTCTGAAACTGAATCCTGGACCTTCGACGCTCTACGACAAGATTAGAGGACTGAAGAATCTCCCTTGGGGTCAAGGAGTGACTCCCCTGCTTGGCAGGCACCAAAGAAGCATCTGTCCGGTTCGCATTTCTGAAGCTCCCGTCGGACGCCGAAGTCATCGCATCACCAGAGGTGGATTCTCAGACTTCCCGAGGCTACCCTGAGTCCCCAGCAAAGCTGAGGCCCGTGGCTATCGTGGGTGACTTGAGACCGTGACCCCTGGACACCGAGCACATTTGCAAGTGCACCATCTTCTGGGTGTCCCAAGAAGTCGTGCTTTGGGCTCCGAGTAGCCCTAGCCTCCAGCACCACCTGCACCGAAGATCACTGGCCCCCACTCCACGAGTGTCCTGTAAGCCAGATCCACGTGCGGCGTCACGAGGCTCCTTCGCGGTCGCTAGCCCATTGGCTAGTAGCCCTTAACGAAGGCCAATCCTTTTCTTACTTGGCATCCTGGTTGCTCCAGGCCTGCCCTCACTTACCCTCGCTGGGTGAGTTCCACAGACCTTGCTGGTCTGCACCATCGACGATCTACATCTTCATCGAGACTTGCCGTTGCCAAGGCTTGTTGGGTCCAATCCGGTCGCCGACACCTCAGCACTCGACAGACATCGTGTACCAGCCCGAATCCTGCTCCTGGTCACCGACAACGCCTCCTGGACCTCGTGGCTGAAGAGTCAAGACGACCGTCAACGCACCTGAAGCACTCGACATCGGTGGGCATCTGTCCATCGCCTCCCTGGTCACTGGCTAGTGACCCAGACTCTGTCCCCTCTGCTTTCAGGTTCTTCAGAACTCCGATCCACTCTTGGATCCACCCGGACACTTTTCTCTTGGCCGCCAGCAGCACTTTGCAGCAGATCGCCATTCGAATCGACGACGAAACCCGACCCCGAAAGGCACCTATGCACCCGGCTTCCCTGGGTGAGGTAACACGAGTACTCCGGTGCTCCCGTGGGTAGAGACTCTTCAAAGTCCTAGATCTCAAAGGGTTTTGTCCTAGTCCTCTTTTAAGTGTCCCTTTTCTATACTTTTCCGATCCCGACTTTCTCCATAGAAGTCAACGGCGTATCGCGGTTGTGTATTTACACTGCACGCGTCTCCCGTAGGTCCCCTGTGTCACTACCTTGGGTGGTTCCTTGTGGTCCAAGCACTTCTAGAGGCTCTAGGCCTAGTGTCTATTTCAGTCGTGGTTCGCATACCACTTTATTGGTATATGGTTTGGTACGCCCCTAGGGCCCAAACGTGTATTTGTGCTATTACTGTGATTTGATAACTTATAACTTATGTACTTCGAACTCTAGCCTCATAAAGAGACTAGAGGGGTGTGTTTAGCAATAAATACATATATTTTGAATATATACCTGGTGTGGTGCTCTTTCATTTGGTCACTCAAGAGATTATAGACTGGTAAAACAAGCTGCTTTACATTCCTTCAAGACTTAGCCTGAAGGCTGCTCTCCATAGCTACCACTAGGATAGCTTTCAATAAGGTTGTCTTTAACCTATCTCCAATAAGGGGTTGTTTGGACTGGTGCAAGGTGCCCACTATAATTAGTGGACAGCATATACCAGGCCAACTTCTCACACCACCCCTTCCTGTTTGAAAAGGCTCCCTTGAGCCATTGAGCTGACGAGCTTGTGGAGATGCACCTGTGCACCTGTGAAAGGTACTTAGACCTGAAAGGATTGTGGCAGCCTGCTCAGCAACCCCAGATTAAATTCGTTTTTATCTCTACTGATAACGGATGATATCCAGAAACACGTGTCTAGAGATTTACAGCACTAACCTGCACCAACTTTGGTGGAATATCCAGGAAATTTTCAAGTAAGCATGTAACATGAACTGCATTTACAATAATGCTAAGGGGCGAACTGTGCTGGGAGGTGAAGCAGTGTGCTCCCACCCCTTTCTGTTTGAAAAGGCTCCCTTGAGCCATTGAGCTGACGAGCTTGTGGAGATGCACCTGTGCGCCTGTGAGAGGTACTTAGACCTGAAAGGATTGTGGCAGCCTGCTCAGCAACCCCAGATTAAATTCGTTTTATCTCTACTGATAACAGATGATATCCAGAAACACGTGTCTAGAGATTTACAGCACTAACCTGCACCAACTTTGGTGGAATATCCAGGAAATTTTCAAGTAAGCATGTAACATGAACTGCATTTACAATAATGCTAAGGGGCGAACTCTGCTGGGAGGTGAAGCAGTGTGCTCCCACCCTTCCTGTTTGAAAAGGCTCCCTAGAGCCATTGAGCTGACGAGCTTGTGGAGATGCACCTGTGCGCCTGTGAGAGGTACTTAGACCTGAAAGGATTGTGGCAGCCTGCTCAGCAACCCCAGATTAAATTCGTTTTTATCTCTACTGATGACGGATGATATCCAGAAACACGTGTCTAGAGATTTACAGCACTAACCTGCACCAACTTTGGTGGAATATCCAGGAAATTTTCAAGTAAGCATGTAACATGAACTGCATTTACAATAATGCTAAGGGGCGAACTGTGCTGGGAGGTGAAGCAGTGTTCTCCCACCCCTTCCTGTTTGAAAAGGCTCCCTTGAGCCATTGAGCTGACGAGCTTGTGGAGATGCACCTGTGCGCCTGTGAGAGGTACTTAGACCTGAAAGGATTGTGGCAGCCTGCTCAGCAACCCCAGATTAAATTCGTTTTTATCTCTACTGATAACAGATGATATCCAGAAACACGTGTCTAGAGATTTACAGCACTAACCTGCACCAACTTTGGTGGAATATCCAGGAAATTTTCAAGTAAGCATGTAACATGAACTGCATTTACAATAATGCTAAGGGGCGAACTGTGCTGGGAGGTGAAGCAGTGTTCTCCCACCCCTTCCTGTTTGAAAAGGCTCCCTTGAGCCATTGAGCTGACGAGCTTGTGGAGATGCACCTGTGCGCCTGTGAGAGGTACTTAGACCTGAAAGGATTGTGGCAGCCTACTCAGCAACCCCAGATTAAATTCGTTTTTATCTCTACTGATGACGGATGATATCCAGAAACACGTGTCTAGAGATTTACAGCACTAACCTGTACCAACTTTGGTGGAATATCCAGGAAATTTTCAAGTAAGCATGTAATGTGAACTGCATTTACAATAATGCTAAGGGGCGTAACTGTGCTGGGAGGTGAAGCAGTGTGCTCCCACCCCTTCCTGTTTGCAAATAGACCATAGTTTACATACTTTAATAGACTTAAGATGTTTGTAATCTGCCGCAGTCTACACACAACACTGTTATTGTCTAGGAAACTGATTCAACGTAGTGTAGGCTAGGAAGGTCTTCCATGCAAGGCTTTGCAAAACACACTTTCCCCTCATTTGTAACCTGTGAACGGGGTGAGAAGAGTATAAACTATCGCTACATCCCAGTCCAGCGCTAAATATGCTTAGCTCAAAAGGGGGTGTTTAAATTCATCCCCAATGCTTTCTTGCTAACTTTTGCTCATAACTAGTTTCAAAATTAGAGTTATAAAGGGAGTAGGCAGAGCCTCTGGGAGGTAGTTTAAAACCAAGGAAGATAAGCCAGAAACAGACATGCCTTGCTCGCAGTATGTTCCTCGTTTTAGGAATTCCTTGACGCATGTTTTTGGTGCATGCAACCTTTCCCATAGAAATGCAAGTAACTAATAATAACACTCACTGTACCTTAATACAAAGAAACATGCTCCAGAGAACAAAGCACACATCACAGCACCACACTACTACAAACAAGCAACAACAGAGTAAACCTTTGGTGAGAAGCATCAACAACGGGAGTAAAATAACAAGCCTCAACTTGTCAACTGTGTGGGGCTTCAATGATAAGCGACAAAAGCAACACTGGGACATGAACTGAAAACAATCCATTCTCTTTGAAGTCAGACAAAGTTAGTGCCCAAAATGGCCGACAGGTGAGGAGCTCCGGCCGGGAGCTCCCGGCTTGGGATTGTCTTTTTTGGCTTTAATCCCTGGAAATCTACTCCCTCCATGGACCCTTCTTACATACCTGGGGTCATGCTGGTCTGCGGTCCTCGCCTCTCTAATCTCCTACATTTGGGTTTGAGTCCTTCCGAGGAATCGTGTTCTGTGTTCTAGCCGCGGAGCCCGAGCAACATGGCCGATGCCCAGTGGAGCTGCCTTGCCAGCTTTAGAGGAGATTGGCTCCGGTTCGCCTCAGCCATCACCTACCCAGCCGGACATCGGGCACAGTTCTCCACGTCTCTCAGCTGGTTCTCCTTTCTCCCCTCGCTGTCCGGACTTCAAGGGTCTGCCAGTTGCTTATCCTCTACGTTGATGCTGATGCCTGCCTCAGCTGTCCTGGTGGCCCCTTCGATCGATGCCTGCCTTTCCGGACCTGTGCTGCGGTTGCCTGACATCCTGTACCACCTATCCGGGGCTGCAGCTGAGACGGGTGGGTCTTGCTTCCCTGACTGAATTACCTACAGAGTGCCGCGACGCCGATGCCCTTTTCACCGAACTTGTCCTTCCCTTTCTGTGCTTTTTCGCCCTGCTGACCCCGCTGCTGCCTTCCCCTTCCGGGGCTACTGACTGGGTGCCTGTGCTAACTTCTCCCCGGACTATTGACGATCCGCGAGGGATCGACGGCATTCAGCCCTTCCTCCTTCCTGATCTTGTGACTGCCCCCCCCTTTTAGCCTTGCTCTTGGATGTACGGAGAAGAATGCAGCGTGTATACCATGACGCTGCTGCCCTGTGAAATCGAGCTCGTTTTTTTCCTTTGCGTTTCTCTTTGTTGAGCGCTTCTTCGTGACCCCTCAGCCACCCCCCTCTTCCGGGGCTGCCGCCTGGGCACCCGAGCGGACTTCTCCTATCAACATTGCATATTTAACTGTAAAAATGTTGCCCCGATTGTTCGCCCGTGACAAACTGTGATAGATCGGCTTTCGCCAGACTTTCCCCCGCCTGTTCTTGTGGCTCCATGGGGTCGATTTCCTTTGTGACTTTTCCTATCTGATTTTTGTCTATCTGCAACACCGCCATTTTGCTGTGATGTTGCTGGGTCTCTAACCTGATCCTACTTCATGGCGGCCTCGAGGGATTTTCTGGCTCCGATGGATTTACTGGTCGATGCGTACCCCTGGACCGCGCTTTGTGCCCCTCCCCCCCCCCCTTAAACCTGTTTTTCCATGACCAAGATGATCTGGTGCAGCGAGTTAGCCTGACTCCGGATGTTTCGATTACTGGTCCTCAGCCGGTTTGTTGACTTTCACTCTGACTTTCTGGTTTCCCTTTAAGTACTTTCACCCTTGCAGGTCAGACAGATCCCAAACGCATTCCAACCCATTTTTTTTCATTACCCAGCTTCCCTCTATGCCCCATTCGTCTTGTGTCATGTACCTATGTATCTTTGTTTTTTTAGGTCTCGCCTAGGCAGCGCGCATGCTCTCCTCTAGGAGGACCTTTAGCCGTCGGTCTTCACTTTTTCCAAGCACTGCACTCGTGCTTGTGGCGGCATCCACCTTGCGGGAGCGAACAGGGGCGAGCCACAAGCACGAGCGCAGTGCTTGAAAAGTGAAGACTGCTCTCGCTTTCACTTTTGCTTTTTTTTTTCCCTTATATCGCGCGCGTACGCGCACACCACTCGCAGCTGTCTTTCAGGCTTGTTTTAATTACTTTAATGAGCACGGCGCTAGGGACACCGCGCTCACTTCATTTATTTATATTTTCGCGCACTTTAGGTACCAAACTTGATTATTTAATTGATTGGCCGCGCGGGCCGCTTTCACCGCGCTTGTTACTTTAATGATTTCTCCAACTGCAAGCACGACGACATGCTCTGCTTACATTTAGCGCACCGTGCGCGCTTTCACTTTTAGAGATGGCTTGGTTTCTTCCAGATGTCTGTGATGTTCATAACACCTGACACGAAGCCCCTTCCCCCACGCATGTAAAGGAGCTTTATTTGTGCATCGTATCGCCCCAAAAGCGCTTGTCCACAGCCACACAATTACCATATCAGTTCTTTTCCGGAGGTGAAGCCCCACGTGCACTATTTCATACACGAGGGAATGACTTTAATTTCCAATTGCGCAATACATGTGTAGGCCTCAGCTTTAAGTGAAGTGACCTGTGATAGAAAAATGAGCTACAATGCGAAAGAACGAGAGATAATCCAACCTCTATTTGTGGTGTTGCGGCTGATATTTCTTTAACCAGCAATATTTGCGGTTACACTGTATTAATCGCAAGTAGCAGTTCTTTGCTTTGAGCTTCAGAAGGCACGTCTTCACTTTCGAAGCGGCGTAATTAATAGAGGCAAGTAGGCAACCTTTACCCAATATCTGGCACTCCATGTACCGACCTCAGAAAGATGAAAGGCTGAGTCTGCCGTTCCAGAATCCGATCTCGGTGCTGAGCAGCATGCGTTCAACTCACTGAGCTGCCCAGCTGGGAATCGAAACACCGTCCAATCACAAACCCAATGTGATTACTGTTACACCACTCAGGCTGAAAACAAAAATGTTAAAAACGAAAGGGAATCCAACTAACTGAAAATGCGCGAGTACCCTGTGCGAAAGCTTTAGAAGTCTGTTTTTGTGCGCAGAGGAATGACGGCTTAACAGGCTCGACAGAAAGAGGCCACCTTCCTCCATGTTTAGAACAACACACCCAGTTCAATGAGAGAGCTCTTCTGTCACAACATACCGCAAGCCCTCTTGTGTTAGATGTTTGGTTGCTGCAAAAAACCAACAACTACGAAGAGTCACAATTTACTATCTTAGCTTATTCCTAAATTTAAACCCATGTACCAAAATGGAGGTTTAGCTCTTTGCAATCTTCTGCTTTCAAAAGAGATACAATTATTAAAAAGGAAGAGTAGTTTAGTTATGAGTTATATTTAAATATACATTCACATTTCTAAAGAAAGCCATGCAAAAAACAAATAAATACCCGAAGCTGATGGATTACCATAACCCATACTACCTTTTTTCTGCACCCTTCATTTTATGATTGTACTTAAAAAATCACGTTTATTAATTTTTTTTGTTACTGATTGTTTAGCCCGTAAATGTGATTGGCTTAGAAGCTAGAGGCAATATCTTAATCTGGGTTCTAAAATTAACCCTCTCCATGTTCTGAAGCTGTTTATCTCTCCCTGTGTGCTGTAGTCACTGCATGCCTTCTATTGTCACTTTCACATCCATGCCACACTGTTCTCTAACCTTTGTGTCTTTACAGCTATTTCATTACATGAATGCATTGTAATAGCTCTCATTCTGCTCTCAAGCCAGGTTTGTACTGCACATGGTTGCAGGCTCTGTTCAATGAAGTCTTTTGTGTATGTAAGATATTTTTGTTTCACAAAGACGTCTTCATGCTAAAGCAGAAATGTCTACTGATGTTATAACTGGGATATTATTAATTTACAGGTGTCATCACATATTCTGACAATACTGCTAGTAGTAAATGAATCTGCTTGTAAAGGCAGACTGAATCTTGCAGCTTCCCAGCCAAAGATTTCATTTATTTACATTGCTGATCATCTGCAAATACATTTATGTCTTCGTCCTTAGGAAATTGTGCTTTGGAACACAAACATTCTCGAGTGTGAAACAAAGATTCTCATCAATGTATAATTTTTTTATTTTTGTTCTAAAATGTCGAATTTTAAAACTGCTCTGATTTTTTTATATTAAGTTAATTATCATTTTCTACCATCATGTGGAGTCAGTCTCACTCTCACATGTGGTCAAACGAGACTGACAAAAGTTATACATGGTACACGTGATGCCCTCCACTTACAATGTAGGTATAGTGTGCGTTACATGCGCTCTGAGTCATCTCCGGAAATCTGTGCTGTAAGAACAAGCATTGGCATAGCCAATAGGTCTCGCCTTTGGGACCTTATAAGTGTTTAGTTATCCAGCACAATATCCTTGGTGCAACATCAACTGTTGCATGGCTAAACACTTATAAGGTCCCAAAGGCGAGACCTATTGGCTATGCCAATGCTTGTTTCCTTTGTAATGCTATGCTCCAGTAACTGATGTAAACATGTAACTCGCTAATCCTTATGTAAAGCGCTCTGATACCTTTGGGTCTAGCCAACTCTATATAAAACTTTTCAAATAAACAAAGAAAAGAGTATCTGACATCTGATCTCCGTCTTTAAATGCACAGCAAATGTGAGGTGATGAGAGTAAGATTTACAGGCCAATTTACAGAGGAGCTGGAGCGAAACACAACACTCCTATGAACTGCTCTTAGAGAAAAAAGAAACTATTTTGTAAAACACATGCCAAAATGGTGACCAGTGTATTGATTTAGTACTTAGTCCCTGCTGTCAGAAAGGGTTAAACACAGAAGAGGACTGACAAATACATGCCATGGACAAATTGGGAGAAAGAATAGGAGAGCGACAATGGAGCCAGCAAATGGGAAGTCTAGGGGAGGGCTGAAGCCCACAAACTATATACAGCATGTCCCAAAGACACATCGCAAGCGCTGTCGAGCTGAGACCTAAAAATCAGGTTGGCACTAGACATGATCACCACAGTGATTACAAGAACATCCAAGGATTTGAATCAAGGATGTGTTCTAGTACCCATATATTCTTTTGACTTGTTTAGGAGTAGCCTAGGAAGATACTGCACCTTTCCCTCCTAATTATCTGGTCAACCTCTCAACAAATTACCATATGCAGATGACACTGTGATACTGCAAATTACACTAAACAAGCTGAGTGTGAATTGTGCATACCACAACCTGTGCACCAACATTGAGAAAGCTAAAGTGATTAAGAAAACTTGAGGAAGATCCTCAAGAAAGGTAATTGGTATCTAAACAACACCAAGATTGAGTACATTCCCAGGTACAAATACCTAGGCTTTATAATGCTGAATGACTGGGAAGGCCATAAAAGTAAACTCACAACTATGAGAACAATAGCCCAAGCACTGAATATGTCTTTCCTAAGGATAATTACTAAAATGATGGGACAATAATTAAACTCCTCCCTACAAGTGTTTGAGAGTAAAGTTATGCCCACACTAACCTTTGGCCAAACAATTTTTGATGGGAAATGTGCAAAATGGTTAGATATGGCTCTGTGTCAGATATAAAGATGGCTCTTTAGACTACCCTTTTGCTCATCCCAAACTGAAGTATGATATGATATTTAGGCATTTATACTGTACAACTTCTTTTTATTTGTTTCATCGCATGGAAAATATTTTTCTTTTGCAGAGCAAACCGGCCCTCTGCTTCCATAAAACGTCTGTGGATGTGACATGTTCTTCCGACTCAGAAAACCAATTTAATTGGTGCATAGATCTGGAACAGATTTTAGGTTCTGAAATTGCCTGCTAAAGGTTTGTGATCAGCCACAAATGTACAGATTGTGCAGGAGATCCTAGATGGAAGATTTACTCAATTTAAAATTATGCCATACATGCACCATTTTAAATATGTTCAAATCCTATTACCAGCACAAATTACAGTTATGTAAATTGATGACTTTAATTACTTAATAATATTAATGGATTAAAAATGAATGAGAATTGAAACTTTTAAAAATGTTCCGTAAATGTGAAGGAATTTAAAAATTGGACACTAAAAACTAGCTGGTACCTTCAGGTTGATTTGTGAGAGCCATGCAAGTGCATCAAACAGAATATAGTATGGACGATGAGTGGCCTTCATTGAATTTAGAAAGTCTCTAACCTTCTCATTGAAATGAAAATTTAGATTTTTTAATATTTATTTGTAAATGAAATAAAATATTTCATAATGCGCATATTTGTTTGATGAATGCTTGTATCTGTATTTTTGTGTATTGATTTGTGATTCAAATTAGTGAAATTGCTTAGAACGGTATCCCTGGCTTCCAGCAATGACTCAGTGTTGTTGCGTAAACTACGACTTTGGCATAGTTCTCAAAGATTTGCTTTCCCACCCACGGATGATAGAGGTGAACTTGGTACAATGCACCAACGCTGAATGTGAAAGATAGGTTATTGGAGCTGAACAATTTAGGCCCCACTCTTTATTCGCCACAATTATGTTGTTATTCACTCATATACGACATTATATTCACTTTGTGTACTAATTTGATTAGAACAGACCCACATCACCCCCCACCTGAAGAAACTCCACTGGCTCCCCGTACACAAGAGAAGCCAATTCAAGATCCTGACACATGCCTACAAAGCCCTTTGCAACCAAGCGTACATCAACCTCCGCCTGACCTTCTACCTTCCCTCGAGACTCCTGCTCTCCGCCTCTCTCTCCCTCGCCCACACACCCTGCATCCGCCGCAGCAACAGTGGAGGCTGCTCCTTCTCCTGCCTCACCCCAAAATCCTGAAACAGTCTCCCCATCCACCTGAGGACATTTCTTACCTACCAGGAATTCCAAAGGGAACTCAAGACATGGCTCTTCGACTGAAGTCCCATGCAGCCTGAGCCTAGCACCTGGATACCCTCACAGGTGATTAGCACGCTCCACAAATGATTGATTGATTGTGTGTGAAGCATTTAAGTGTACTAATGCTTTGTAATCACTGTAAAGACGAAAATTCTATATGAGTGCACTAACGTTCATATAAACATGCACTCATCTTTACATTTGTTCAAGTTTTACATTTATTCTCAAAGTTACACTTGCACATGTATAATCATAATTTTAAAGTTATGCTAACTGTTGAATTTACATGACCAGACTATAGGCCTCAGTTGAAATGTGCTCAGGCTTGCCAGTATGTTTTTCTCTCTTTTGCAGGTGCGTTTTCATGTTTCTCATTAGCTAGAGTAAGGTTTATTGTTTGCATTAGACTCTCGACAGTGATGCCTGATGGGGAAACTTGGCAGTGAACGTGGAAAAATAATGGTCGAAAGAGGCCGTCTGTTCAATATGCACTAGGACGACGGGAGGATGCAAATGATCCTTTCAACGGATGGTTTGAGTGGTTCCTGGCAGTGTGAGAAAAGATAAGGATGTATCTGAAACTCCTGTTGACTTAATTGGTGTTCCCACCGTTAGCTGTTCAGATTTTATCTTGACTCAGAGAGGAATAGCTTTCTCGTCTGCCTTTGCGAGTGTAAAGCTTTATGCTTAACACGTATTCCTTTTCTCTAGACTTCTATTGCGGGGGTCTATACTATGCTGACACCTTTTAAGCTCCCTAATCAGAATCCCTGGTATATAGTCCTGTAATTACTTTATGTTAAGGAGAGAGAAGGGAAGTTTCATTATGGAACACCTATTTACCATGTTTTGTTTCTGTATTTTTGTGGCTATTACTATTCTGTATCTCATCCTATTGTGGCTAACTCTACTGAGATATTTCAGTTTACCAGCGTTGTTGCTGTATCTATTGAATTTATTTTTGTTCTACCTATATACTGGATTGATTAATGTTAGAAATTGGGTTTCTGGTTGGCAGAGGTATGCACCCTGTCCAAGCGGGAACCACAATCCTAGTCAGGGTAAATCGCAACACAACCTAAATTACCCTGTGCTCACCCTCTGGTGGTTTGGCACAGAGCAGTCAGGCTTAACTTAAGAGGCAATGTGTAAAGTTTTTGTGTAACTCTTAAAACAGTAAAAGAGTGAAAACGCCGCACAAAAGTATCTACACCAGTTTAGACAAATATACTTAATTTAATAAATAAAACATGACCACAACGACAAAAATCCAATGAGTAGAAGTCGAGATATTAATTTTTAAGACTAGATGCAAAAATATTGCTTAGAAGTGGTAAGTGCTTCATAGGTTAATTGGTCGCGCTGGATCGGGACAAAGTCAAGAATTCAGCCTGACCACAATGGAGCCAGGATTCAGGGACTCACTTAGGGCCGCTAAACAAAAGTACCTTGATCCTTGGTTTGCATCGATGAAGATGAAGGGTGCAGCCGAGCGATTCGTTAGTAATCCACAGACAGTTAGGGTGATGCGCAGGATTTCTCCACACAACGGTGGCAATGCAACAGTTCCATGAGGAATGCACCGGTTTAAAGATGCGGTGGCTTGCGCCGGGTTTCTACACAGCGTAGAGGGGATACGTCGATCTTCTCCATGTAGTGGCGGCAATGCATTGGTTGTCAAGTGGCGGTTCCGAAGGTGATACACTCGTTCTAAAAGTGATGCACCGATCCTGTTCCCACAACAGCGGCAATGTATTGATTCTGCACTTGCAGCAGAGGATGCCTCGGTTCTGCTGGATCAAAGACCTAGTCCCACTCCAAGAGTCCAGGACTGGCGTGGCACCACTCAGCGGGACAGACTCACAAGCAGTATAGTCAAAGTGTTGAAGCAGGTGGATTGTAAGTCTCTGGAGTTCCTGGGACTTAAAACAGGAGACAAGACAGCAAGTCCAAGGAGTCACTCTGGGTTCAAGTGATGCAGATCTAGCCCTTTTCACCCCGGTAAGAGAGCAGCAGGCAGTAGGGCAATACAGCAAGGCAGGAGTCCAGCAAACAGCAGTCCAGCAGAGTTGCAGTCCTTTAGCAGCACAGCAGTTCTTCTACCTGGCAGAGTGGTCATAGGTCCAAAAGTGTACTGGTGTCGGAGGTCCAGTACTTATACCCAATTGAGCCTTTGAAATGGGGGTGACTTCAAAGAAGGGTCTTTGAAGTGCACAGAGGTCCACCCTTCCTGTCCTGGTTCCAGACTCACTACAGGGGTGGTAGCAATAAAAACTGTACCCAACTTGTGTGGGTAGGCTTTGCACCTGTGACAAGGAAAGCCACAAAACACAACATGGGTGAATACATATTTTGCACTCAAAACCAACCTGTTTTTGCAATATGGGTAGTTGTGGCTTTTGGTCGTCAGCTCAGCCGCCTCAGCGGGAGACCTGCCAAACCCAAATAATTCTGAAAACTAGGCACTCAGTGGAGTCTAGTGGAGGTTGACTTGTGTGGATCTAGCAAGGCTTTTTAACTGAGAAACCCTTATAAAACTCAAACTACGGTTAAAAATATTCATTTTTCTCAAATTTCTTTGAGAGAAAGCCCAGGAATGTGCGGGGACCCACATATTTCCTACCACCCACCATATTCATACATTTTCCAATAAAACACTACCATATATATGTGGGTGGGCCTAGCACCCATGACAAGAAAGGGTTCAAAACATAACATGGACAGACCAATTTTTCCCACGGTGATCCAATTTTCAGTGTGGGTGGCTTTAGATTAAGGACTTGGGCTTGACTGCCACCCAGGGAAACCTACCAAACCCAGATATTTTCAAAAACTAGACCACTACCAACCACAGCATAGGGAAATGTGTCAGCCCATATAAGCCACTGATCAGTTATTGCACTATTCACATTATACTTCCATCCAGCACTGCATATTTCATTGGGGAAATGGGAGAGCACACTTCCATCATTGATTAGTTATTTCACATATTACTTTTACGCAGCATGGCGCGCAACATAGTGCCATGGCTGAACCCACTTCAACCACTTATCAGTTATTCAGGCATTACTTTTTCTTCCGCCCACCACAGAATAGGGCAATGTGCATCCCACTGATCATTTGTAGGCCTGGGCAGAGTTTGCGGTGTAGCGTTACGTTGAACTACGCTAAGTGTCGAAAAAACTCTGCCACGCTACGTGGAGTTCCGCGAGCGAGGGAGTCCATTATGTTGCGCTGTTTGTGCTGATTTTTAGCACCAGGATTTTCTCCTGCGCTGTAAAATCAGCACAAACAACATCACGTTGAGTGCCGGAGGGCGCTGCTTCTTTCTGCCGCTCAAGTAGATTTTCTACTCAAGTGGCAGCTTCCTCAACGCGAGCAGCAACTTTCTCAACACGAACGGTGGTGACCTGTTGCAACCACATGCGTTCAGAAAGCTCGATGGGAGGTGGTCTAGCGTGTGATTTCTCTGATTCGCGCTCCCCAGCTTAACGTTGGCGAGCCGCTCGAGAGAAAAAACTGTGTCGCTTTGCAGAGATTTTGCAAACTCCGCGCAGAGTGGGCAAAACTCTGCAAACGCCGCTGGTGGAGCGAAATCCTTTGTCTATTCCTAATCATTTATTGCGCAATTCACGTTACTTTCACCCACCAACACATACAACATGAGGATATTGGTGAGCTCTCTTCATCCATCGATTAGATATTGTGCCATTTACATTTTACTTCCACCCAGCAAATCATATATCATTGTTGAAATGGGTGAGGATACTTCAGCCATTGACTAACTATTGTTCTATTCACATTACTCTTACCCAGCATGGTACAAATAATGGTGTAATGGCTGAACCCACTTCAGCCATTGATCAGTTTTCAGGGATTCATTTTGCTTCAACCCACCACATCATAGGTGTTGGACTTTCCCCTCTCTGCAGGGTCATCCCAAACTTATTACCTTAACCGTCCTGTTTCCTGAACCTGTTTTTGTTGGCATGTAGGACTGCTTGCACTTCACCACTGCTAACCAGTGCTAAAGTGATTATGACTATCCCTTAAATATGGTGAAATTGGTTTACACTCAATTGGCACATTTAATTTACTTGGAAGTCTCTTGCAAGTGGTTCTAAATGTACCCAGGGCGTGTAAACTGAATGCTACTAGTGGGCCTGCAGCACTTATTGTGCCATCCACTTAAGTAACCTTTTTAAACATGTCACAGGCCTGTCATTGCAGCCTGTGTGCATAGTTTTAAACTACCATTTTGACCTGGCAAACTAAACATTTTGCCAGGCCTAAATATTTTTTTTAATATATATAAGTCACCCCATAGGGCAGGGTGCTTTGTATTTAAAAAGTTGGTCATGTACTTTTGAACTTTACATGCCATGGAAGTTAAGAACCCACAAATGTGTTTTTCACCGCTGTGAGTCCTACCTCTTCCATAGGATAACATTGAATCCCCTTATTACATTTAATAAGTCATACCTTTTGATTGGGAGCAGGTAGAAAAGTCATGTTTGGTGCCTGAGAAACTGTCATTCAAAATCCCCTTTATTGCTAAAGTCAGGTTTTAAGTCACAACTCTGAAAATTGCACTTTTAGAAAGTTGGTATTTTCCTGTCTTGAACTTTTGGTGCCTGTTTCTGGGTCACATGACTATGTCTAGTTGGCAGTTGGGCCTTGTGCATTCCTCCTAGACAGTATCACAAAGGACAGTTTGGTCTTTGGCAGGATGGGCCACCTCTCACTTGATAGGGAGGCAAAGCTGTCACCTGCCACACTTGCATTTCAAAGGCACTGGTTCAGCTCACACACAAAGGACTTCACACTAGCTTATTGTGTCCCAAGACAGACTGGAACCAGGATAGGGAGGCAGGAAATTCCAGATACCTCTGTAGGGAAGAACTCTAGATGCTTCTCCTACTTCAAAATGGACACCATATCTAAAAAGGGGACCCTCAGAAACACTCTTCAGTACATTCCTGTACCAGTGGATACTACCGAAGAAGCACACCCTGCTGCTCTGCTGCTTGAGGCCTGCCCAGCTTGCTGAGAAGGAAGACTAGAGATGATCCCTTCATCCCAGGCTGAGTGTCTCCAAGGGGCAGCTGACTGACCTCCTGTTCTGAGCTACAGGGACATAACAAGCCCCAGAGGCCTCCCTGAATCTGTCCAGCTGACCTGCTGCCTGGACCTGCAAATGGAACTCTCCTCTGCAAAAGTGAGTCCCTGAATCCCAAAAGGTGGCTTCCCAAGTCCGGTACCCTTGGCTGACATCAGAGTGCACTCCTCTGACTCAAAAAGGAGAAATCCTGAAGCTATGGGCTCTTTGCGACCACTAACAGGCCCGTTTGGCCCAAGATCTTGCCGCTAGTGCCGAGTGCCAATGTGAAGCTCTGGTGAACCTGACTCATCGTGCTACAGTGAGCGGCAGCAACGACCGGCCATGCGAGATCTGCATTTTGCGCTAAAGCATCCACATCCCGTGATGACCGCCAACGTGAATCTCCAGCAATGAACGTCTGGCGTGCTCTTCACCCCACAGTGACGAACATCCGTGGCCTTCTCCACTGCGAACGGAACTCTTGAAGCTGAACTTTAGAAGTTAACTTTCAGGGAGACTAACCTGGTCCCTGTATCTGGCCTGTGCTTCATCGTGGTCGGCCTTGTTACTTTCATCTGGTCCCGCACTACCAGATTGTTGCGAACAGGGTTTTGTGCTTACATTTTTAAATTGCATATCTCCAGTTCTACTGATTGGATTTTTGTCAGTTTGGCATCAATAATTTACAAATTTTCACTATATATATTTTTAATTGGTGTGCGGTTTTTCTTGTGTTGTGTTTTCACTTTAACATTGTTTGTGCTGTATAAATACTTTACATATTACCTCCAAATTACACCTTAATGTTTTTGTATCAAGCTATCATAGGATTAAGCACAGGTTCAATTAATGACTTTTTGTGGTTCACCCTGACAAGGATTGTGTTTGTTGCTTCAGAAGGGCTCACACATCCCTCAACCAACAACTCTCACAATTCATCACAATAGAGCAATCTGTCATTCAACTTCAGCAATTGATCAGCTATTGTTCCATTCATATTTTACTTCTACCCACCGCAACATACATCATGTGGAAATGGGAGAAATTACTTCTGCCATTGTTCAGTTATTGTGTCATTCGCATTTTGCTTGCACCCAGCACAGCATATAATGCCTCGGGCACTGGGGTCTCTGAAAGTCCCTGGGCAGCAGAAGTAAAACAAAATAATGGCTGCCAGATTTTCCCTTTACTGGGAGGGCAATTGTACCCCTTCCCCTCATGGGCAATCAGACCCATCCCAAGGAAGGGAAAACCAATACATTTTATTATGCCCCCAAAGGGAGAAGGATTGACCCTTGACGAGGTGTGCCCCCCACAAAACTGAAATCCCTGGTGACTAGTGATATCCCTTCTTGTGGATCCCGGTGCAGCTTTGCTCCACGAGCAGAGATCTGTTTGAAAAATGTAATTGCTGGAAAGGTGAGAATCTCCCATTTCCAGTGAAGCTGTCCTTGCCAATAGAGGTATCCCACTGGATGCATGCAGATCTGTATTCAAGTACCTCTGCTGGTGCCATTCGGTATGATCTGTGATGTCAGTGCACCGTACGGCACTCTGATGTCATTGATGGGCGGGGTGGGTGCTGATGCAGAAGTGATTCCTTGGCAGCATCCATAGGTGCTCACATGAGAAGCCTCCGGTGGGAGCATTAGGGCTTACCCTATGCACCACTGAGGTCGACCCATTGACATCCTCCGCGCTGCCAAGGTAGCACGAAGGATGTCAGAGGGTCATCCTCCACATTGTGGGACAGATGTATTAAGGTTCTGGCTTGCCTTTGTGCCCACACAAGAGGGTGCAAGGGCACTCAAAACCTATGTCAGATTTATCAAGCCACGTAAGGCCACCCTACGTGGCCCTGCATGGCTTCATAAATCTAGATTAACGCAAGGCAGCACAAATCGCTGTCTTGTGTTACTCTGCCCCAGGGAGGTATTCCATGGGTGGAGCGTGGGTGTTCTCAAGCATCCGCTCATGGATTTTGGTGCATTCCCAGAATTTCAATTGGATTAAACCTGAAGCACACCCTTATCTTTTGATTACTCAAACTTAATTCTCTTTTTATAGATTAGCGTGCAAGACTCCGAAGCGCTGCGTCCCAAAAAAAAAGCGCCTGGCATGATTTATGAGTCCTGTGTGTGGCACGGTTTGTCCGTGTCACAAAGGAGATGCACAGCAGTATGCACATATGTCGAAAATATTCACACGTACTCCATATTTTGACCAAGTTTGTCCAAATTTATTCCAATGTATAGTCAATTGTTCACCATCACGTCAGAGACACAAAGTTTCTGTGTTTTATGCATCTTGAATACTCTGAGAATGCCCATCCAGGCTTATCCACAGGCAATTACTTGAAACTTCATGGTTCCCAAACATTTCAATCTACCCAATGCATTTCGGTCCAAGCGACCTTCTTCGGGGGTATCTATGGTATTAAAAAACATGTTTCAATGAACGTGTACACTGAACAATTCTTATGCACATTAACTTTACAAAAGCCATTTAACCCAAACACCCCTTTGTGACCTTCAAAAATGTGACTGAATCATGTGTGTAACTCCTAAACACGATGTTCACTTCCCCATCCTCCAGTTTTAACGCTCCCCGCTGAAACTGCCCCAGTTCACATTACACATAGCTAGATGTGCCCTCCTTGTAAACGTCGCGCTCAAGCCCTTTCAAAAATAAGATGAAATCAAACTGCTGTGACCCCTGCTCCCCGACGAATATCCTCTCAAAACTCCACCCCAAGTGCCTACTCCCTTAAGCAAACTCTAAATCCCTCTGCATACCTGCTACAAACATCCTAAATTTCAACCAACATGACCAAAGTTATTTACATTATTATTTTCTTGTTTAATGATGAACACGGGGAACGAGGCGATCATGGCAGTGTGGGTTTGTTTTTAGTGATTCGAGGGATTCAGTGGTAGGGGGCACTTTAAGAAATAAGGTGAGGCACAGATAGCACGTGACAAGGTTTCAAACACAGGTGGGTGGACAAGGTTAAAAACAGTTACGTTGGGAGCGGCACGATTAGAAAGCCAGCTGGAAGGAGACGAGGAGGTCATGTTGGTTGAAATTTAGGATGTTTGTAGCAGGTATGCAGAGGGATTTAGAGTTTGCTTAATGGAGTAGGCACTTGGGCACGACGTTTACAAGGAGGGCACATCTAGCTATGTGTAATGTGAACTGGGGCAGTTTCAGCGGGGAGCGTTAAAACTGGAGGATGGGGAAGTGAACATCGTGTTTAGGAGTTACACACATGATTCAGTCACATTTTTGAAGGTCACAAAGGAATGTTTGGGTTAAATGGCTTTTGTAAAGTTAATGTGCATAAGAATTGTTCAGTGTACACGTTCATTGAAACATGTTTTTTAATACCATAGATACCCCCGAAGAAGGTCGCTTGGACCAAAATGCATTGGGTAGATTTAAATGTTTGGGAACCATGAAGTTTCAAGTAATTGCCTGTGGATAAGCCTGGATGGGCATTCTCAGAGTATTCAAGATGCATAAAACACAGAAACTTTGTGTCTCTGACGTGATGGTGAACAATTGACTATACATTGGAATAAATTTGGACAAACTTGGTCAAAATATGGAGTACGTGTGAATATTTTCGACATATGTGCATACTGCTGTGCATTCCCAGAATTGCCATTATTGGTAGACCTAGGAATATGTCAAAATGCTACGCCTCCCCAGGTAAGGCATTCCTGCACAAAAACAACCCTGCCTACAACACAGGTACCCTTGCACCATGGAGCATGGGTTCCTGCATTTGCGCTAGGCAGCCAAAAGTGTGCCAGCACTAGAAAAGGACAGGAATGTGCTGCATAATGTTAAATACGGGGCATTTCTGCCCTTTCACGCAGCACAGCGCAGCACTGTGGCTTGCTGCATTGCGCTGCATGAAAAAATGATAAATATGGGCCTGTATCCGTGAAATCTCCAAGTTACCATCACACAGGGCCTTGTTTGGATTAGTGTCATCACTGAAGCATAATTGCACAATCCCTGGTTTGAATTAAATAGGGTAGGCAAGCACTTACATATTTTACCACACTCAGGTCCCTTTTCAAAATACTGTGGTGTCAAGGACAGAAGAAAACGTATATTGTAGTAGTTGTGTGTTTCAAAAGCATTTATAGCCATTTGGAAAATTTAGTCAAAACACAACCCATTGTTCTTGTTCAAAATGTTGGCCCTGTTTCCTCTGTTGCTGGTATTACCATGTTACTTTCCTCCCTACTCCTTCAATCACCTCACCTCTCCTCTTCTATTCTCCTCTCCCCTACTCCTTCTCTTCTCCACCTTTCTTCTTCTTCTCCTCTCTTCCCTTCCCTCCTCTCTCCCTGAATGCTGCTTCCTCCCCTTATCTCTCCCCACACTGTTCTTGGGTGGTTTTTTTTTTCTCCCCTTCACATATCATACTCTTTTCCTTTCCCCCTCGTCTTCTCCCCAAATCATGTCACCTCTTCCTATCCCTCCATCTCTTTTCTCTTCCACCACTCTTCCTCACAACCTTTGCTTACCCACATCCGTTCTCCCATTCCCCTCTCTTTTCTTATACCTCCTTTCTTCTCACTCCTGTCTTCCTCTGTCCCCAGCCATGACTCTTGATGACTGGCCCTTTTCTTAACGAATGTGTCCTAAGTTCTCTCTGTGCCATTTGTGTACTATCATTATATTAGAATGCATCCCTAAGCTGGTGGTAAGTCTCCTTATAGATGCTGCTTAAAGCCCCTCATCCAGTTAAGGAGTGGTGGCGGAGGTAAATTGCGTTACTATGTTATTACGTAGCGTCATTACGTGGAATTGCAAATAAATTATATAGCGGGCGTAATCACATAATTTTTGATAATTTTGCAGCACAAGAGTAGCGCAGAATCACCAAAATTACTCCAGTGTAATTACACTTTCACCCAGACCTATTAAGACTCCTTCACAGGCCCACCATGGCACCCAGTGGCAGCTGGCTGTCTTGTTGTTTATAACTTTCCCCACTAGCTATTTATCCACCGTGAATTCCACCTTTTGATTTCTTAGTTCTCATGCCACAGTCTCATTGCTAAACCCACTGGGGACATTTCAATAAAAGCAATGCTGTGCCTCTGAGCTTTCCTATACTGTGGCCACAAAGCAGCTTGCCACTGTTCATCCAGGACAGGTCACAACTGTCCGGTAGCTGAGAATGTTGCTATATCCAGGGGGGAGGGCAGTATAATAGTGTGGAGTAGTGAGAATGTGAGAATGATAAGAAGTGTGATGAAGCTGAGTCGTAAGTGGGGATGGATATGTGGTTGAGATGGGGTAAAGTGAGACGTGGGTGTGATAATAGTCGTATAAAGAGAAGGGTTGAGCGTATGGTAGTGTGGAAGAGAGGGGACACGATAGTAGGTGCAATTAAGAAGGTATAAATTGAGATGATGTGAAGTTTAGCTCAGGGGTGGGTGTATGTCAGAGGTAATCACTGTTTTGTGATAAGGGAGAGAGATAATAGAGGGAAGTAAGTTGGAAACAGGTAGTGTTAATAGTTTTGGTAATAATACATGGTATGGTATTTAAATGATCATTCAAGTGAATGTGAAAGGTGTTGTTCAGAAGAGACTTGAGGTGCAACTAAGTTACCACGGCTGTTGTTTAGATTATGCAATGTTTGATAAAATAATGATGCGTGTTTCATTGTTGTTTTTAGTTACCCCCGACGAAGGGCTCGATGTGCCCGAAATGCATTGGGTTATTAAAATACTGCTTCGGATGAACTTTTTTGCGTCTGTACTTATTCTTGAAATAAGGTCCGGATGGACAATCTTGAATATGAGAAACCGTTGAAAATTGGCATGTTACCTTACGTGTGAAACTAAAAAGAGGAATCAGAGTGGAAGATATGATGAAAGAATGGAAAACCAGGAATAAAATTATGTACAAAAGAAGAAATTATGCAAGCAGCATCACGCTGTGCCGTTGGAGCGGGGGCGGGGAACCGTCCCTTAAATACAGCAATTTAATACTCAGGTGCCATCGGGGCAGGGCACCATTCCAATGAGCACGCGACCATGTATGAATGGTGAGGACTAATATGGACAAAATTATTTTAAGTGGGTGTGCATTCCCTATTCTCAAATATGAAGGCTATATCCAGGACACCATGTCATTTTGGAGCCACATAACTCCCCTGCTGTGTCCCTCCTAGATCTGGTCCAGGTCTGATTTCACAGCCCACTCTCTCCATCATCTCAACCCTGAGGTGTGGTTTTGTCGCCACAGCCACGGTCAGTGGCATTTGTCGTGTGAAAAGTCAGTGTAATTGACTTACAAAGAGAGTTCTAGCGGCCAAGCCACTGGTGCATCGCTTTCAGTTCCCAATCGGAATATCTGCGGTAGATGGCATATACCATTACCAGTGCTTGGAGTTCACTATGGTCCCCAGTCCATTCCGGGAAAGTGCTGGGTATTGAAAAAAATGCATAAGCTATGGAGCAAACCTTATGCACGGCCATGCCCACAAATATGTTGACTTCAAACTGAAGCCCTTTTAAGAAAAAATAACCTGGCTGCTCAAGCCGCAGCTGAAAAGTAAGCTGTATGTCACACTCCCCCACTTCTGCCCCATGCCACACTTTCTGAGCTGTTGACAGCTAGGCCCAAACTGGTTTAGGGCACTGAGCATATATTCCAATCGATATGGCTGTTCACAAAGACGCCCTCTTGCAATGGTAATTGATGAACCAATGAGCCGTCCATTTTACCTTCATCCACCTTGCTTTTTAATTTGTCCCGCACAGCTGTTCACTTCTCATTCTCTGCCAATCTCCTCTGTCCTGGCCCCATCAACCATATTCGAATCCTTGCACACAAATCCTCAAAACTCAATGTTACACAGGGCACTGAGGAAGGGGGCATGAGGCATTGCTAAACCACTGCCAGAGTGTAGGTGTGGCATCAGCATAGTCCGCGTCATCCACTGCAGCCACAACTAGTTATAAGCCCCCCCCCCACCCATGCTTTTGTCTGGTCAACACTCCACCTGGCCTGAAATTCTTCACCATAGCAAATCAAGGTCACCCCTCAAATCTACACTAGACTACCCTTTGATATCAGTGTATTGGAAGAGTGGAGGGCTGCTTTTGAGAAACTTCTTGCATTGTATGCTTTGTACATCATGAGCACGAAAATCCAAGTATTAACATTTATGGAGCCACAAGGCCTCTTTCGCATTCTTTGCGCCCGTTCTTTGGAATAAGGCTCCACAGGCAGCGATGTAAAAAGAACTATGTATTCCCCTAATATGTTCTCCTTTGTGGTCGGTATTAGAGCCACCCACGGTTGATATATGCAGCTATAGGGCGACCACACTCTGCACTGCGCTCACTTCACCCACATCCTTTGCTGTGGACCATGAATTACTCATCCTTCAGATGCCCACCAGAGCTTCCCACCAATGCAGGACTCCCTGCCACCTTGACAGTCTCACTGCTCAGTTCAGCTGGCCCCCTGGGATCCTTTGCTGCCCTTTCACTCTCACTTGCCACACTGGACCACTCTCTCCCAGCCTCACCCCTTTCCACACTGCTGTGCTCTCCCTCCTTCTGCATGGATTTCGATAATATCTTCCAACCAGACTTCTGTAAGCTTTAAAAACGAGCCATATCGATACCCATACTCTTATCCCAGATGCCTATTCCCCTTTGCTGTGCCCCCTATTGCCTGACTTCATCCCTTTCCAAGTGTCCCACCAAGCCCCCTCCATACTCACTGTCTGTGCCACCCCTGCTGTGCTGTGTATCACTGTCACACCTAACATGCCAGCCCCTGGTCTAACCCCTGTGTCACTGCTGCTCAACAACTGTCTCTTGTCCCTCACTGACCACCTTCTCATTCCCCATGGGGGACTCCTCTGCTGAGCCCTTCTGCTGCTGCCCTCTCGGTTGCAGGCAGGGCTGGGCCCCCCTATCCCACTTCAGGGTCACTTTCCATGCTTGTCCGTCATCTGTTACCGATCTCTGCTCTCACCCTGCCCGGGGCCCCCAGCTGTTTCCTGAGAGCCCTTCACACTTGACATGCAATCCTAGATCTCCCTTCTCTTTGTGAGCCTCATTATAATACTGAGCAAGTGACGCGAGCACCATTTTGTACTTGGTGTTTCTGAGAATCGTATGCAATCTTTGTCTCCCTTGCATCACTTCCTGTCCCCATGCACCCTGTCCATAGGGGTATGGACAGGCTGTGGATCTCATCCATCTGTCCACACTCCTATATCTCACCCGTTGCCACCGAAATCCAGGCTGGGCCCCCTTCACTCACTGGCACAGCCGTGCTAGGGGTCAAGCCGCCTCTCTTCTCTGTCTTGCAGCGTTGTGCGCCCTGATAAGGGCACTGTCCTCCCCCATTGAGCAGGAGCTGGTATTCATCTTTGGGGGTGCGCTCTCTCGTGCCGCTGCTTCCTGTCCACCTCATCTGTTGCACGGTTTCTGCTAACGCTCTTGCATCTCTGTATGATGACAAGCGCAACAGAGGCCCTTAGGCGTCAAGGCGCTGTAGTAACGCTCTGTAAGATGGCGGTTCGAGATGATCCTATAAGGCTGTATCGCACTACAGAGTAAACAGCCAGGTCTTTAAGGCATTCGTGAAGGGAGACCGCAGCTTCGGACCGTGACGTGCGAGAAAGAGCATTCCAGAGCGTTGCTGCTGCGACGGATGCAGCCCTCCCCTTGTCTCTCTCTTTCCTTTGAAAAGCAGTGGGAATTAACTCCTCCAACAGGAAAAATGGTTCTGATAAATGTATCTTTAGAACAGTTCTAGGCTAAAGACCTTCCATAGGGGGGACTTCGAAACAATGTCACCTTCAGAATTCGTTTAGTTTTCCTCGAATGAACCACTTACTCATGATCATCAGTCAGTGCAGAGCAAATCAGCGAGTTTCCGTAGTGTAGTGGTTATCACGTTCGCCTCACACGCGAAAGGTCCCCGGTTCGAGACCGGGCGGAAACACTTTTAGAAGCCGTGTTGCAAGCATTAAATGATTGATAGCAGTTTATTTCAACAGCTAGAGTTTTAATCTAAGTAATTTTGAAGGCACAGTCACGTGAGCTCGGAGTGTAAATTTAGTAATTTAGCGTTAGTAACCACGGGACGAGGCACCATTTGAAAGCCAGTATTTACTTGAAGTCAGTTTAGAATGTGTTTTAAAACCTCGGCATTTAGAGCGGCGAACCAATAACAAGTGCCAATCGATTTCAAGCACGAAATATTGTATCATAACATCACTTCATATTTCACGAAAGTATTAAGATTCGCAACAGAAGAAATGGATTCCAATAAAAAGATTCTGATTTTTTTAAAAATAAGTTTCTGTTCGTGCGTACAGACTTCAAGTCTTTAAAGTGACGGTGATACAATTAATAATGAGTAATACCTCAGATTACGTTTTCCAAATAAAATGTGTTTAGAACTAACGTAAAAGTTGTACTTTTGTCCTGTCCCTTGATAGGTGCATTTTTTTTAAACTAAAAGTGAACGAGAACATTGACCAGATGTAACTACATATCGCGAAATATTCGGCGTGAGAAAGAAAATGGAAAAAGTATGCGTATAAAAAGAGACAAGACAGTAAAAATTAACTGCGAACACATATTTTATTTGATTGAATTTAGGATATAAATAAACAAATATATTACACAAATAATTTAAATATGGCATGAAAGTTTATTTATGAGTGAAGACTTTTACAGACTTCAAACTTGGTCATAATTACCAACTTCTTCAAAGTAAAAAAAACATCTGGTCCCACCGAGATTTGAACTCGGATCGCTGGATTCAAAGTCCAGAGTGCTAACCATTACACCATGGAACCTCTAACTGTGCAAGTCTCTCAGCAGGGCCACCAGAATTATCACAAGAGAATGTCAATTTATGCAGCAAGTTTGAGTAAATTATGTAGAAACAAAAGGCAAATATGCGGCATAACACACCGCTTTTCTTAATAGTATTACTTAATTGTTTCGTCATTTTTAGGTCAAGCCTAAACAGCGCTTGCACTGTGAGGCGATCTGTTGTATCTACTTTGTGGGGTCTGACTCCTCTTTTGCTTAGGATTGGCTTTTGTGTGTCATTTAAAAATGAAAGTGTGCTAATGGCTGATGGTTGGTGCATGTCCCACCTTTCCATACAAGTTCACGCCCATGGAGTATTGCCGCGGGAAACGAGCAGGGAGGCGCATGCTGCTTCTGTGCTTTTATTTTCTTTTTGTTCGTTTTTGCCTGAATGCCCTTTGGTTACAAAACGCATTCACCCGATGTGAGAATAGATGGGTTTTATTTTGTAATGTAGTTGTATTTATTCTTGCTGGCCTTGTGCATGACTTTTTTTCTATTGTCTAAAAGTGTTTATTGTATATTTTGTTTGGTTTTATGTAAAAAATGCTGCTAAGGTCTCTTGGCACTCGTGTGCACTAGTTGCTTTTACACCGTATATTTTTTATTATGCCACCCAGAGTTTAGGTATGAACGTTTGTTATTATTACACTGGACATCTGTTATTATGCCATCCACACTTTAGGCATGCTGCAAAGCTGTTTATGCGTTTGTAGCATATTTTAGTGCCAGTTAGCAAACCCTTACTTAGTCCCCCCTCTACAGCAACATCGACCTAACATATCTTTTTATGGGTTTAAACACGGAATGTTGTAAATGTTGCCTTCAGATGTTAACTCACACAATCGTGCTGTTTACCACCTGCAGCAAATGGTTTTAGTTTTTTTTAACTATAACCTTACTGTGTTACACTGACGATGGTTGGGAAGATTTTGCGTATTTTATATTTTTACGTTTGTATTTTTGCTGACCTCTTAAAACAAATACAGTTATATATATATATGTATATATATATATTCCACAAAACAAAGGGCTCGTCTCTACGGCATGTTCGGCGCTCTATGACGGTGCGGTCCGTGGAAACGGCAGAGCCCAGCCGTAATAAATCACCACAATTTTCTCTTTTGAGAAAGAATCCACTCGCACTCACGGGTATTTTTGTAGCACGCTCTTAGGTTTTATTGAAGCGGCAACAGTCTCCAACCAGTGAAAAACCCAACGCGTTTCGGTCTGCCCTCAGACCTTGCTCACGGGTAACCAGCGCTTCAATTGCTACTCCATTTAAATTAATCGCATGACATTATGTCACATCCTGTTCTATATAGCGCTTGGTATTCTGGTAGATGTAGTCTTTTACATTTTTATAGTGAAAACTAGTGAGTGATTTTGTGAATTGAACAAAAATAAGTGATGTATCTAAAATACAGTGAAACATAGTGAATGCAATACCTGTTACCGTTTTCAAAATTGTAAATAATTCACATTATTAAGCTTTTACTTTGACATCAAACCATCCATTTGGTTACATCTTGCCCTATATTGGGCAAACCTCCCACGACCGTTCTTATCAAAATCTTTTAGGTATTATACCCATATGATTCTCATTTTGCCCTCTAGTGGGCTTTCGAGGAGGTGAATTATCAACACGATTGGCCTGTTTCAAATTTACCCATCCTTGTAACTGGTAACATGCATATATAATTAAAACCAAGTATCTAATTTTTACTTTTCATTAAAAAAAGGAATTTTTCTGTGACCAAAACCTATATATAGAGAAAGAAAAGGCCTTAAATAATACTATTTAGGGAAAATAAGTTACATAATTTCAATTTTCCTTTTCCATTTAAGAATTTTACACTTGTACAGATTATTTACAAACGGTGTCATTTTCCTGTCTGATGTCATTACAGGTGTGAGTACATCTCTTCATCCTTATTGAGGCCAAAAGGGGCCAGGGTCCTGAAAGATAAGATATGACGTGATTCCCTTTGTCTCAGAGTCTTTTCCCGATTGCCACCTCTCACATGGCACTCAACCGTTTCTACAGCATAGAATTTTAGTTTTTCCAGTCCCCATCATGGTACTTCTCCATATGTTCAGCCACGGCATAACTGCGATCCTTGTTAACCGTGGCTCTTACGTGCTCCAGTATTCGTTTTTAAGTTCGCAAACCATACTCCTATATATTTCAGTTTGCAGGGACACTCAATGATATAAATCACAAACTGGCTTTTGCAGTTAATTAGTTGGTTAATTCTCCATTTCTTCCGGTTTGCCATTGTGATTTCCTTCGTGTTTTCTGCAATTTGACACACTTTGCACGTTGAACATTTGAAAAAACCCTTAACATTTATCCAAGTTTTTTGTTTTCTCGTGCTAAAATGACTGTGGACTAGTTCATCTTTAAGATTTCTTGCTCTCCTGTACGTAATTTTGGATGACTTCCAACAATGTTCCTCATAGTTCTATCCAAACATAAAATACTCCAATTTTTACGAAGGATATTCTCAATTTGTTTAGACTCCGTTGAGAACGTTGTGATTAATCTTATAGCATCTTGGTCATTGTTTGTTCGGGGCTGTTTCACCGGTGAGCAAGGCTGCAGGTCAGGTGAAATGCGTACGATATTGGCCAAACAAATGGAGTTTGACAACTGCACACGGCGTCGGCGTCCTTTTTGAGAGGATAAAGTGGTTGCATATATATACATATATGTATATATATGTATATTACCTACTGGCGGTCGCCAGTAGGTAGTTATAGTTAGAACCTAGTTTCCATAGGAAAAGCATTTTTTGATTTGCTAATAACTTTGGCATCGTTTGACGAATCTTCCTGAAATTCTCCAAAAACAAAGTCTATCCAGGTCAGCTCCTATCCTGAAAGTTTGGGGATGATTCGTCAAGCGGGGGCTGAGAAAAAAGGGGGTCCCAAAACTCATTTTCTCCATGTTAATTTCCATAGGAAATTTTGCGACGAGCTACAGCCTGAACTGCTGAATGGAATTACCCCAAATTTGGCAAAAAGGTAGAGCTTGGTTCAGAAAGCGACCTTTTTTTTAAATGGTGTAAATCCGTTCAGTAGTTTTTGAGAAATTCAAAAAATAAGAGTCAAAAAATAAATTTCCCATAGGAAACTTTGTGCAAGGCTACAGCCGAAACTACTGAACGGAATTACTCCAAATTTGGCAGAAAGGTAGTGCTTGGGTCAGAAAGCGACCTGTTTAAAAATGGTGTAAATCCGTTCAGTAGTTGCTGATAAATTAGAAAAATAAATGTTTTGATATCTGGGCGGAGCCTAAGTTGCGTGCGCGAGCTTCACTGTGATTGGCTGCTAGTAGTCCAAACCAGGAAGTGTTGGCAGCCATCTTGTGGCTCGGTAGAAGCGAGTTACCTGAAAACAGAGAAACAAAGGTATAAAAGAAGAGAAGGGGGCAGGGTAGAAAAACCCTGACCCCCTAGGCCTGCTCAGGGGGTCCCAGAAGGAGCCCCAGGGCCCAAAAAATCATTTAAAATAAAAAAAAGAAATCGGCAGAAATTCGCGCTGGGGTCGCGGGTTCTCGCGTTTCATTTTATTGAGGCCCTTGGGTGGGCTAGGTTCCGGGGGTATTTCTTAAAAAATAATAGCAGGGGCTCGCAGTGGTTGCGGGGGTGCGCTGGGGTCCGCGCAGCCCCGGGGCTTCCCTCATGTTGGGAGGGGCGTTGCGCGGCCCCCCTTCTGGAGCCTTCTATGTGCTTGTAACTTTGGCGTCGTTTGACGAATCTTTATGAAATTATCCAAAAAGTTTCTCTTTTTGATTAGCTCTTATATTGAAAGTTTGGGGGTGAATGGTGTAGGAGGGGCTGAGAAAATAGAGGGTCCTAAAACGTGTTTTCTGCATGCAATTTCCATACAAAAGTTTACAGAAGACTACAGGTGAAACTGCTGAACGGAATTACGCCAAATTTGGCAGGGAGAAAGGTGATGGTCCAGAAAGCACGCTTTTGTTTAAATGGTGTAAATCCGTTCAGTAGTTTTTGAGAAATATCAAATTTTACAGATATCGATATTTGAGAATTCTGACATGTGATTGGCTGAGGGTTACAAGCACCAGCTTGCGGCTTATTGGCTGTGAATGGTTGAAACCAGGAAGTGTTGGCAGCTATTTTGTGATTTACTCCGTCAGCTCGCATCTCTCCGTGTAGAAGCCATTGGGTTCGTAGTTTTACCTCTGTGAGGCAACACTGGCATCTGTGTCTGTGTGAGATATGCCTTTCACGCTGCCTCTCTTCATATCACCAGGTCGCGGCTATGCCTTTAGAAGCCTGTCCGTCGGCTCGGAGCTCTGTGAGTCAATCTGTCGGTACGATCCCCTACACTACCCAAAGACTACCCAAACACCACTGCACTGTCGTAAACTCTAAAACACAACCCCCAGCACGATCCCCTACACTACCGAAACACCACTGCACTACCCTAAAACCTAAATCTACCCCCAGCATGACCCCCTACCCAAACACCACTGCACTACCCTAAACCCTAAAATACTACCCCTAGCACAACCCCCTACACTACCCAAACACCACTGCATTGTCGTAAACCCTAAAACACTACCCCTAGCAGGACTCCCTACACTACGCAAACACCACTGCACTACCCTAAATCCTAAAACACTATCCCCAGCACGACCCCCTACACTACCCAAACACCACTAGACTACCCTAAAGCCTAAAACACTACTCCCAACATGACTCCCTACACTACAGAAACACCACTGCACTACCCTAAACCCTAAAACACTACCCCAGCACGACCCCCTACACTACCCAAAAACCACTGTTCTACCCTAAACCCTAAAAGACTACCCCCAGCACGACCCCCTACAGTACACAAACACCACTGCAGTACCGTAAACACTAAAACACTACTCTGAGGACGACCCCCTACACTACACAAACACCACTGCACTACCCTAAAACACTACTGCCAGCATGACCCCTTACACTACCCAAACACCACTGCATTTTCGTAAACTCTAAAACACTACCTCCAGCACGATTCTTACACTACCCAAACACCACTGCACTACCTTAAACCCTAAAACGCTACCCCCAGCATGAACCCCAAACAGTACACAAACACCACTGCACTACTCTAAATCCTAAAACAGTACTCGCTGCATGACTTCCCACACTACAGAAACACCACTGTGCTACCCTAAATCCTAAAGCACTACTCTCAGCACGACCCCCTACAATACACAAACACCACTGCACTGCCGTAAACCCTAAAACACTACTCCCAACATGACCCCCTACACTACCCAAACACCACTGCACTGCCGTAAACCCTAAAACACTACTCCCAGCATGACCCACTACACAAACACCACTGCACTACCCTAAACCCCAAAACAGTACTCCCAGCATGACCCCTTACACTACCCAAACTTTACTGCATTGTCGTAAACTCTAAAACACTACCTCCAGCACCATTCTTACACTACCCAAACAGCAGTGCACTACCTTAAACCCTAAAACGCTACCTCCAGCACGAACACCCTACAGTACACAAACATTACTGTACTACCCTAAAGCATAAAACAGTACCAGTCCGTCGGTTCGCAGGTCTGCGTCTGCGAGCCGTCGTGTCCCTAGCTGTACATGTGCAAGCCAGTCTGTTAGGTGATAGGTGTGTCTCTGCTAGCAGGGCCGTTTGCCCGTTGGTGTCCCCTTGCGAGTTAGACCCGAGCTCTCCCTCTGCGAGCCAGCACACTGGTGTGCGTTTGCGAGCCGACGGCCCGTAGCTCTCCCTGTGCAAACCGAGCCGACGGGCCGCAGCTCTCCCTCTGCGAGCCTGCCCGACGGCCCGATCGCAGCTGTCACTCTGCGAACCGATATTGGGAATATAAGGCGGCTCTAAAAAGAGCCCTTGTGTTTATTAGTTGGAGCTACATATAAATGCGGATGCACAGCTTCAGGTTATTCAGAAAAACTCGATTTCCCTGATCTGTGAAGTGTGCTCCATCACTTCTGTAGATATCAGCCATATCAAAATGTATGTTGTTGTTGTAGATCGACCCCATTCTATGGTCTCTGAGGTATGCAGACACAGCTTTGATGACATTCTTCCTACATTTTTCAATCTGAGGACAAAATTGGTTTGACCATTTCCACTTCTGTCTTTGGCATATATTGGAATATACAAAGACAGTTTGAGGCAAAAGCAACATCAATTGTCGAAAGGTGTCTTTCATTAGCATTTCCAAACATACACCAGTCAATGTGCATAGGTCGTTTCCACCACAGTGCACAATCATGAGGTCAGGGTGTTGGAGATGCAAACAGGTTTTAACCAAAGGCAACAATTGGTGCCACTTCAATCCTCTCTGTCCAAACCATTTAATGTCCACATTTTGTAAACCTAGGTCTAAGTCAATACGTCTCTGTTCTGCATACCTCTTGCACCAGAAAACATAGCTATGTCCTACGATCCACACTAGCATTTTGAAGGTATGGCTGGGAAGTATGCATGGACTAGAGAGGGAATAGTACATATTACCCCTCCAGAGTCCAACGCTTTCCCTACTGTTGCACTGACTGGAGTGGAATGTTAACCCTTTGGGGTCCAATGCTTTCCCTATTGTTGGACAGGCTGGAGTGGGAATATTACATTTTACCCCTCTTGCGTCCTACACTTTCCCTAATGTTGCACCGACTGGAGTGGGAATAGCAAATCTTGCCCGTCCTGAGTCCAACGCTTTCCCTAATGTTGCACCGAGTGGGGAACAGTGTATTTATTATTTATAAAATGTAATCGTTTTGTTAGCATTGTTTAAATATATATGAATACATATTTGTGCATTTAATTTTATATGTTTATATTAAGAAATTTCTGTTATTTCAGTAAAACGTATTTTTTTCTAATTTTTATTATTTATGTAATTTTTATATGTGTACATTAATGTGAACACTTACATATATATATGTATATGTGTTTAAATAAGGATATATGTTTCTTAAAATACTATTTAAATATATTTAATTAAAATTAAATTAATGTTACAAGTTAAAATGTTTAATATTTACTATTTCTATCTACACATATATTGAAAAAGCTATTTTTGTATATATTTTTCGATATTAGTGTAAAACAATCTTTTTTATTCAAAAATGTTGTACTTAATTTATATCTATAAAAAACGATATTTTTGTGATCGATATTTTTGACAAAATATTTTGGTAGCACGATATTTATGGTTTCGATATTATGCCAGTGAACCCCAGCCTGCTGGTGGTTAGGGCCTGCATGACGGTCCTACTGGTGTTGACTGGGAGCCACCTGAAGATCTTGCGTGAGTTAGGTGACGTCGGTGTAGAAGATGATGTTGAGTCCATGCGATCTGAAGGTGTTAGCCAGGAGGGTCATGTACGTGTTGAAGAGAGTGGGGCTGAAGTACGATCCTTGGGTGATGCCTGAGAGTATCTTCCTGGGTATTGAGGTGAAAGGTGGTGTAGAAATCTGGCTCTTTTATATGATATACCAATGAGAGGTATATTGTGTAAGGAGTCCGGGTATTCCCTTCATAGTGGACAGGGGCTTGCTTTAGCAATCCCGATGTGCTATTCCAGGGTACTGTGGTCGAGCTGTCTTAGGCTTATCAGAAAGGAGTGTTAGACATCTGAAAAATACACACAGAGTCAATAAATGATGCACATGACTCAATAAGGAGATCCACACCAATTTATAAAAATAACACGTATCTTTATATAAATTAAGGCCCAGAATCAATATGATCAGGTAAGTTCATTTAGGTTGTCAAAAGCCATCAGTCTATTTTTCAGTAGCTGCTATGTTATCCTATGGGAGGAAAATTAAATACGTCATACATGTAGAGTACAACAACTTACGAGACCAATCTCCTGTACTTAAGGTGAGAATTGAGCAAGTTCCAAAGCAGCACCAGTAGGTCACCTCCAGCGGCACTAAGCCGGCCGAGTCCGGTGGTGCAATTCAGCGTTGGGTGCCCAATGTTAGTCTATGGGGATTGGTCTTCATGAAAAGAAGCTTCAGATTTTGACTGGGGAGCCAGTTGGGCTGCAACAACAGTGGGGTTCAGGCCTTGAAATGCTCGGGGCATGGGGACACCTTTGATCCTCTTCTCCTCGGGCAAGGGGCGATGGGTGCAGAGGTGTCCTTAGGCATCAGGGTTTTGTCACTGGGCGCGGTCGCGGTTGAGGGGTGGATGCAAACAGAGGTTGCAGGCTGTGTCAAGAAGTCCACAGTGGGGAAACCCAAGGTGGACTTCAAGTCTGGAGGGTCTGGGGAAAACGTTGGCACATTTGGCACCACTTCAGTTGGGCTAGGCAGCTTGGGTACATTGGTGCTTTCCGGCGTCAGGTTTTCGCTGTCTTGGAGCCTCACAGCTCAGTCTTTGGTATTTGCAGGATGCTGGTGAACAGCTCCGCTGTTGCACGAGAGTTCCTGGTTCTTGGGCGAAGTGCTGGCAGTTCTCCCAGGCTTTGGAGACACAGCAGCTGCAGGACAAGTCATCTTTTGGCGCAATTGCCCAAGTCAGCAGGCAGGTCGGCAGGGTTGGTGCCAAGTCAGTTGCTGGGGCTTCTGTTCCTGCTTCTTGTGACTCTTCAGGTCTGTCTTCTTCTTTCAGGTTGGCGATTTAGGGGTGTTAGGGGCTACCTACCCTTGGGGTCACTAAACACCTATATAACCACTTCCTGTGGGAAAGGGGCATAACCCTGTCCCAGAATTCCTAATTTTGCCATCACAAAGATGGCAGATTCTGAAATGTTCTCTTCGCTTCAAGTAGCTCACCTTAGGGGTGGAATTACCCTGAAAGTTAACACGCCTCTCTGACTACAAATTTTCCCACCTTCCCTAGGTGCCAAATGGGTCCTGGTCAAGGGGGGTTTGGCATCCTCTCCTGTGAGAAAAGCCAGATTCTCATACCAAAGATGGTGGGCTCTTTGAAGCTTCCTGCCTTGAGATTCCAATTTGCAGGTCTTCCTGTGAGAGGTGGTGTAAACACCCTCTGCTCAAGTAGCCTTTGTTATTGACCTCCTGAGAGCAAAGACCCTTACCCTTGGGGGTCAGAAACTCAACTTTGGTGGCAGACTGGCTATGACCAGTCAGCTGGCACACCAGTAGTGCTAGGTTTTCAGGGGGCAACTCTGGGTGCTTGTTTTAATAAATCCAACACTGGAATCAGCGTGGGCTTATTAATATGAGAAGTTTGATACCAAACATCTCTATTTTCAATGCAGCTATCATGTAGCTGAGGAACTCGTTCTCATCAGTGTCCAGTGCATGTTCTTAAAAGGTCTTCCCTGATCACTTCTACTGGCAGCAATTGAACTGACCAGCACAGGGGAATATCTGTTGGTGCACTTATGCCTACACATGTGGTATAGTGCACCCTGCCTTAGGGCTGTAAGGCCTGCTGTAGGGGTGACTTACCTATACTGCATGCATTGCTGGCATGGCACACAGGTAGGTGTGCCATGTCGTGGTTTCACTTTTTGTCTGCACCAAGACACGCAGCCTCCATTGGCAGTCTGTGGGTGTCTGGTGAGGGGTCCCTTAGGATTGTATGATACATGCTGCAGCTCTTAGAGTCCCTCTTTAGCCTCCTTGCCCTAGGTACCAGGGGTTCCACTTACTAGGGACTTACAGGGAGTACTAACGGTATTCCCAATTGAGGTACAGTTGCACAGTTTTAGGAAAGAGGCCTGGCACTAGGGACCTGGTTAGCAGAACTCTGTGCACTTCCAGTTAAAATCACATCACATACTAGATAAAAAGTGGTTACCAGGTCAAAACAGGGGCACTTTCCTACAGGTGGGAGATGGATTGTTTGGGTTCTTCCAATGAGGTCTGAGGAAACCATTTGAGGGTGTCTCCCTGAATTCCGATGTGATGGAGTCTGTTGATCAAGTTGTGATAGGAGATGGTATTGAAGGTGGCTGACAGGTCCAGGAGGATGAGGGCTCCTGTTTCTCCGCAGTCCAGGAGGGCACTGATGTCATCAGTGGCTGGGATTACGCCTGTCTCAGTGCGATTACGCCTGTCTCGGTGCTGTGGTTGGCTCAGAATCCAGATTCAGATGGGTCCAGGAGGCTGTTGTGTTCCAGGTGTTCTGTGAGTTGCTGATTGATTGCCTTCTCAAAAACCTTCGCTAAAAAGCGTAGCAGGGAGATGGGCCAGTAGTTTATAGGTCCTGCTGGATCGGCGGATGGTTTCTTCAGCAGTGGCCTCACTTCAGTGTTTCCAGTCCTGAGGGAAGGAGACCGAGGTGATGGATGTGTACAGGATTTTCTTGAGCTCGCAGCCAATCGTCTTGCTCCCCAGGTTGAAGATGTGGTGGGGACAGGGGTCCTTGGGTGCTCCTGAGTGTAAGGAGTTCATGATGGAGATTGTGGCTTGAGTTGAGAGAGGATCCCCTTGTGAGAATACTCCTGGAGCTGATACATATATCAAAATGTTACTATTTTTGAATTAGGGAGTTCTTATGCAATTAAAAATATGAGTAGGCTGAGTAAACAGATGTGGAAAGGGCATGCAGTTCTTTTTTTCAATGTTGCTACAGCTGTTTTCAGCACCTTTAAAAATACATTATGCCTGGAGCAGTGCAATTTAGACTCCATCCGTTACACGTCATCATTGTGCAATTTTGCATTTATATTTTGGCAGTATATTTACTGTGTGCCTTGATAGAATTAGCATGTGTGAATATTTAAATGCATTAATAAAATTTAACTGTTGAGAAACTGAAGCTTTATAAACGTATGCGCTAATGTCAGTTTAAAATGCTTACATGCATGCAATATTCACATTTTATATTTCAAGTTATATCTGCATAAGTAAACTTGCATTCTTTATTTCACGTTTGCATTTAGTCTGAAAGTTATATGTGTGCATGTATAATCATATATTTGAAATGCACATTAAAGGGCCCTTGCAGCCTCCGGTTGTGGGCCGAGGGGGGACCTATGGTGCCCCTCTGTTAATCCCTGCACCCCGTGGCAGGCACTTTAAGGTGCCTGCCACAGGGCGCAGGGATTAACACATCCTCACATTTCCATAAGGGAGCATGTACTGTGGCCAGTTTATGGCCGTAACACATGCTCCCATAGGGAAATGTGGGAATGCGACTGCACCATGTGCGGTCGCATCATAATTAGGCAGTCCGGACCGCCGACCAGAGGTCAGTCAGTCCCGTTTCCGCCACGGTGTCGGTCAGAGTCATAATAGGCCCCTGAATGTTTAATTAAAGTTAGCCTGACTAAAGGCCTTGATTTTGAAATGTACTTTGCTTGGTCAGTGTGCTCTTTCTTTTGCAAGTGCATTATCAAGATTTCATCAGCTAGAGAGAGAAGTACTGTTGTATGCATTAGTTTATTGATAGTAAGGTCTGAGAAAGAAATCTTGGCAAGAAACATGAAGACCTCATGAACAGATGAAGCCTCCTATTCATCACTTATCAGGGATGAGGGGGATGCTCAATGTTGCAGTAACTGTCCAGGTTCTGTGCAATGGGAAACTCAGGGGATGTTGCTAATGTCACAATCACCAATAAACATAATCAAATGCATATTTCATTAATTTACACCGTACAAAGTTTAATAAAAAGGGATTGTCATAAAACATGTTAATAAAGTTTTGTTAAAAAAAAGCATCAACATATCCTTAAGTCTTTCTTTTAACTTTTTGCAGCCTACAAAATGCCGCAATAAAAACAACCACGAGAGGGCCCGGCATTTCAGCTGTAAAGCATAGCGCCCTAGCTAGGAGTGCTTTAAAAAATATATGGTAAGCTCTACTGGGGTCATGGATTTTGGATGTTGCCTGGAGCTCCTGCGCTCCCAGCAGCCCTCTGCCATATCAAAATAATTGCTTGGTGGTGCCCCGGCCCCTTCTAGGGGCTCCACCAGGATAGAAATACATTAACAAAAAGCTCTTACAGGGCATTATTGGGAGCTCCTTGTGTGAAGCAGTAAATAATATATGAGCAACTCCCGCTGCTCATTTATTGTAACATTTTTTTGTGTGCACCGGCGTCCACCCTGTGCCCCATGCCTTTTTTTCATGTTGGGGGCTGCACGTGAAGCCCCAAGGCCACTGTGGCCCCAGCCGGCTTCCGAGCCACCACTATGGTGGGAGCGGGCCATTGTTTTTAAAAAAAAATGTAAATGGCGCCCCAGTGCTCACACAGGGCACCCACATTTATCTTAACATTGGGGGCCAAGGGAGGAACACCAAGGCCCCCACAGCCCCAGCCGGCTCCCTACCAGCACCCATTGTGGGCCTGGTGGGACCTAGCAGCATTCTCTTTTTCTCCTTTGCTCTGATTTCACTCCTCCACTACAGGCTGGAGCAAACATTTGTTTTCTGCCAAGATGGTGTGGGCATTGCATTCCCACATTTTCCCGGGCCGAAAACAGAAGTGTCTTGGGGGTGGGGTCCCCGGGACATTGTTTGGATCTGGCCCCAAGGGATATGGTCCCCAGATACTTATCTGTGCAAGGGAAGGGGCAGCATGTCCCCCTACCCTAGTTTGGAAATGGCCCCAGGGGATGGGGTCTCCAGGGCCTCATTGAAGTACGTGGATGGGGGCCTCATGCCATCTCTCCTCTTAAAATTACAGCAGGCTCCGGAGATGGGCTTAATCAACTCAGGGAGGGGAGCCCACGGTACTCTCCTCTTTAAAAAAATGCAGCATGCCCTGGAGGATAGGATCCCCGGAACCAAAATCTTCGCGGGAGGAAGCCCATAGTCATGGATTTACCCCTGGGATTTGGCCCACCCTGGTGGTCATTTATTTTTTTTAAATTAAAAACAAACAGGCGCCATTTTTTTTTTTACCACAATCCCATAGGAGAACCACAGGATTGAGGGGAAAAACAGGTTTTTTAACTTTTAGCACTGGGGTGGACCCTCTGAGACCCCTTCCAGCCCCTCCCCCCCCACAAGGGCTAGGGGGCAGGGTATCACTATCCTGCCCCTTTATATTGTTTTATAAATGCTTTTTTAGGACAGGGGACTAAGTACCCTAGTCTTGTAAAGGCCACCACAACATTATTTATCATATTGTGGCCAGCCAATTAGAGCACTCGCTCCTACAGGAAAGCCCCCCGGCCAATCAGATTGATCTGTTTTTTTAAGTTGCATGATTGCAGGAATCTCGCGAAAGTCCTGCAAATCCAAACATCCAGATATGCAACGTTTTTCAACTTTAATTTATTAAAATCAATTACATGGATTTAAACCAAATGACAGAAAAAGTACGCTTTCTGGACCAAGATTTAGCTTTCCGCCAAATTTGGTGGAAATACGTTCAGTCGTTTTCTCAGTATTGCTGTTCAATTTTCTTTTGGAAATATGAATGGGCAAATTGTATTTGGGATCCCCCTTTCTCTCAGCCCCCTCTTGATGAATAGCCCCGAAACTTTCCAGGAAGGAGCTGATTTGCATAAGCATTTTTTTGTAAAATTCCGTGAAGATTCGTAAAACTGTGCCAAAGCTATTAGCAAACCAAAAAACACTCTTCTCTAGATGTATTCACTTTAAAAAAAAAACAACAGCTAACGTGAAGTTATAGTCAGGTTAGGTGATAATACCTGCTAAGACCTCAACTTAAAACAAAAACAGATTTATTGGAAACACAATGGTTACAGTGATGTTACAGTGAGGTTTTGGAAAGAGACACGAGCTAACATTAAAGAAAAAAAAAACAATCTGAAAATGACATAATTGATGACATCATATCATAGTCATAGTGTCCAGTGAGACCGTTCATCAGGTCTTGGACTCAGTGCTTTGGCGTCAGCAAGGCCCTGAACCCCAAAGCATTAAACTTTCTCTGCACACGATCTTCCGCCATGTATAGTACATGTATGTGACCAGGGTCTGCATTCATTCCTCCACAAGTGGCAAACCCTCACGATGCACAAACACTGGATAAACATAGCTGAGGTTGTTTGCAAGGCCTGGTGTATCACCAGACCAGTGCTTAAATTGAGGCAGTGGCTTCCAGTGCTCAGCACAGGCACTTGATCATCAACACCGGCGCTATCGTTTCATGAGTGCCAGTTAAGTAAAACACTCTTTTTTGGTAGCCACAGGGAGATTAAGTGATCTGCCGAGAACCGGAGGACGTTGAGCTGATGCCGAGACCTAAATCTGGTTCCCCAGCTCCAAAGTCGGAAGCTCTGGTCATTACACCACATCCTCTCCCCACTTCCTGGCTAGTAGTTGGCTCTGTTTTAGGTGGCGTTACAGGAGAAATGAGCTGGTGCAAGCTGTCTCCTGACGAGAGCCCCGGCACTTATTGTTTTACAAATTAACCACTGTACCAGACCATACATACAACATACGATAGGGGTTGGGCTGTGGGTTTGCTTTAGGTCCAGACCCTGTAGCCGACTCTCCGCATATGACAAACATTGCTGTGCCTGGGCTTTGGGTACAGAGCCTCGCCTGTGGCCAGGCCTTGGTCCACCTCTCCATGACCGCCTAACACTCTCCCTGCACAGCCTTCAGCCCTTCACAACAAGGGTTGACTAAAGGTTCTATTGTTCAATGGTGCTCAGCGGCCAACTCTTCACTAGTAACGTACTCCTACTGCATCCCTCCTTTGGGTCAGTACAGGTAAAAAGACAATGACATCCATCAAAAGTGATTCACCTCTGAAATGTACCATTTATTTTGCAGCTTTAAACTCTTACAGACAAGCTTATAAGAGTCAAAGTTTCAAGTAACGTTATAGTTAGGTGTTGAAATGAAATCAAATTATTTTTTTTTTTAAAGGAAAATATGCTGAAATTCACCAGTACCAGTTTACTGAGCTAACTGTATATTGTGCCCATGCCATGCATTGCCTATAACCTCACATATTACATCACTTTATGGTAAATAACAGAATTGATCGCATTACTAATGGCGTCTCTGTCAAGGCCCTGAGCTCAATGATGCTGTGGGTGGCCACCCCACTTCGGCCCTGCCTCTACACCCCCTCCCCCCGCAGACAGCCAACGCTCTGCTGTGCACTGCCAAAAGCCCTGCTCAGAGGGAGTACGGCTGCACTGCCACAGATCCCTGATCCTCTCCAGGACACTCAATCCACATTTGATATTTTTTTTTCATGGGTCCTGCAGCACTACAATAGCACCGGCACTAAAGCGGAAAACGACCTTTACAACTCGGTCAAAACACCGCAATACATTTACTTCGCTGTCATTACAACGACTTGCGCTAGATGGCGCTCTAGACTAAGGAATAGTGTGATTTACTATTCCAACACCTTCCCTACTGTTACATAGGCTGGAGTTGGAATAGTAAATCATACTATTCCTAAGTCCAGCGCCCTCCAGCGCAAGTCGTTGTAACGACTTGCGTTGTAAAAACTGCGAAGTAATGTACCGCGATCTAAATGATCGCGTTGTATCGTCATACATTCCACTAAAGCTTTACCAATACAGTACCATAGTAATGTGCACGTTTTACCCGATAAAACTTGCACAGTGATGTAGAGGTGAAGCTTGTGCGCTTGTGTGATGGCCACTGCGGTACCTCACAGGAGGGCTACGCTGAGTACTGCGGTACCCATGACTCCAATTTTTTTTATTTTGTTATGATTTTGTTTTGGGGTAGGTGGTTTCCCCAAAAGTACTTAGCAGTGCTTGGCAGTCAGGTTATCCAAACACTGCCCCCTTAAATTTGAAAATAAATTCCAGCATACGGGGACCTAGTCTCCGAGTCCTGTAATGGTCGTCACAACATTTTCTTCCAAGTTGCGACTGGTCATCAGATCATGCTGCACTAAAGGATCTGTACCAGCCCCGCTCTACAGAAAAGGATTTTGGGACGAAAAGTTTCCACAGGCAATCAGAGGACCCTACTTTTATATATTGAGGTTCTATGAAACTTCTGCTGAACTTCCACTGACCACCCATCCAGATACACCTTTTTTTAACCCCTTCATGGCCACCCTGAGAACCTCTTTTATTTCTAAATTATTGAAAATGATTGAACGGATTTACACCAAATAGCAAAAAGCATGGTTTCGGAGTAAAGTTCTAACTTTTTGCAAAATGTGGTATAATTTTGTTTAGTCATTTTCTTCTGCAGCTGTAACAGAAACTTTCCTATGGAAATAACTTGGGAACTCCACGTTTTTGGACCTCCCTTTTTCTTGGCCCAAGCTTGAGGGATCACCCCAAAACATTCTAGGAAGGCGCTGAAGTGGATGAACTCTTTTAGGAGAGTTTTGTGCCTATTGGTCAAGGTTATTAGTGAAACAAAAAACCCTCTTCCTATGGAATTGTGATCTAACCCTCACTGTGATATATATATATGTATCTTGTTGATGTTCTTTAAATAGTGAGACCTATTGGCTTTTCCAGTGTTCCTAATTTGAATTCTATCTACATTAAAGCTATCCCTTTCTTTCCCGTACTTTATGTTGTCTCGCTCCTTTACGCACATATCTCACATTCCTGCGCTGCCAGTTCCCTTTGCCCACCTCTTGCTCCACATGTGGGTTCGATTTTAGACATCACCCACAACATGGCATCCAGTGAACACCACCCCATCTTGTTTTTCTCCACTCCTTAAGTTCTTCAGAGACTGGTGTTATCTAGTAACTATGAGCAGAGCAAAGTGCATCACATGCACATCCTTCTACATGATATAGATTGATTGAAACAGGAGAAAAATCACGGTAGCGTGGCCGAGCGGTCTAAGGCGCTGGATTAAGGTTCCAGTCTCTTCGGAGGCGTGGGTTCGAATCCCACCGCTGCCAGGGAAGTTCCCTTTTACTTTCACTGATACAGCACCACACTCTTATTTACAAATTTGAAAACAAAAAGTCAGCGAGTTATAAAACAGAGCACCAGTGTGTATATTGCTAGCTCAAAAGTCAATCAGTTTTAACAGTTATTTTTTTGTGGGAAAAGGTCACGAGTTTGACGAAGACTAAAGCTAGCGGTGGTGTAAATCGTAATAAATGTATGGAAATAACAGAAGTGTGTAGGAGAAACAGTGGGCGTGTTTGTGCGACAGTCCCCCTGTTTGTGGGGATTTTATTCTTGGACCCATGCATGTTCCTAATAGTCATCGATTAGTTTGCTGTTGTGTGTGTAGTGTATGTGATCTGTGCTCTTTATCCCCGAAGTTAGCATGTATTTTGTTATGCTTTCCTTGTAAACGCAGAATCAAAATAAAGCGCCCTCTGCCGGCCTCAGAGCGCAAGTGTGTTCACTAATGATGGTGTTCTGTGTGTGCACTAAAGTTTCTTGACAGAAGTCTCGCTTCTGGCCCGGGAACGAACCAGAGACCTTTAGGTCGTTAGTTTAATGCTGTCTCAGCTGAGCTTGGGGCCAAATTATATAAGTGAATACAAGAAAACTGTGTGTTCTTTTAGGGTAGGTCGCCAGCCATAAAAACAACCCCAAGTCCTGTGACTACTGGGGGACATCTGACAATCCTCGCTCTGATGTGACAACCACACATTAATGAGTGAGTGAGTGGTGCTGGAAGTGAGGCGGAAGGGAACACCTTCCGTCACGCCTGAAGCGTGAGATGGTTTTAGACTGTGTGTGTTTCCTCCGCAGCTGCAGCGCCTGTTCCAATCTGTAAAAAATATACAATAAAACCTTAAATGGGCAAACGAGCAGGTTACAGAGAAGATGGAGCAGTGTTCTGAGCATTGAACATTTCTTGCAGTGCCCGGATGAAGAGGAAGAGTGCGGGTGGGAATGAGGTGAGGAAGCAGGCTGCACACAAGAGAGGGAGGGTGGGAAAAGGAGAAAGAAGAATGATGGTTTGAAAGGGGAGAGGGACTGAAGGGATGTGGCAAAAACAGCGAGAAAAGAATGTGCGTCCTGCGGAGGAAATTATAAGGAAGGACAAAAGATGGCATCTGCCGAAACCCGGGATCGAACCAGGGACCTTTAGATCTTCAGTCTAACGCTCTCCCAACTGAGCTATTTCGGCGCGTTTCTTACTCTCTACAGTATGCAGAGAAACTGGGTATAGATAATGCGAGATATATATATACATATATAATGTAAGTGTTGGTATTGTAAGGTGTGGTAATTTAACAGCTGCTTTGCCTACTCCTTTGCGTCACTACTAAACCCTTTTTCACTGTGCTTATTAAGGACACTCACTCATTCTGCCCAGGAGTCAATCAGTATTCGATGGAGCTCTCTCTCTGACCCAGTAACTATGTTTACTTTAAGCAGAGAGAGCAGCAGAGAGAGAGAGACAGAAGAGAGAGAGAGTGAGAGCAGAGAGAGAGCTGCAGCAGAGAGAGAGAGCAGAGAGACAGCAGCAGAGAGAGAAGAGAGAGACAGAAGAGCGAGAGGCAGAGAGAGAGAGAGTGTGAGAGCAGAGAGAGAGAGCGGCAGAGAGGGAGCAGCAGAGAGAGAAGAGTGAGAGCGCAGAGAGAGAGAAGAGAGAGAGGCAGAGAGAGAGAGGGAGAGCACAGAGAGCAGCAGAGAGAGAAGAGAGAGGCAGAGAGAGAGAATGAGAGCTGAAAGAGAGGCAGAGAGCAGCAGTGAGACAGAGAGCAGCACAGAGAGAGAGAAGAGAGAGAGAGAAGAGAGAGAGGCAGAGAGAGAGGGAGAGCAGAGAGGGAGAGCAGAGAGACGGCAGCAGAGAGAGGAGAGAGAGAGAGAGAAGAGAGAGAGTGCAGAGAGAGAGAGAGAGAGAGACTGTGGTAATTGTGTCCTTTGAATTTCTTTTATATCTATTAAAGAACTTAGAGTTCATTTATGTCATTTAGAAGAACTTAGGGGCATATTAGCAAGGGCTGGCGATCAAATTATCGCTGCTTTAGCGTCTGTTTTCGGGCGAAAAGCGGCGATAATTTTATCGCTTTATCAACAAGGACACGCTAGCGCGTGTATTGCTGACTTAGCGCCCATTCCCAGCACGCCTAACTTCGCATCGCTAATGAGATGCAAAGTAGGCGTGCCTGACTAAACTGCACGGGTAAACTTCGCTAAGCCAGCTACGCGATATTTACAACATGCCCCGGACCTGCGAAGCAATATTCAAATTTCGCGCTAGGCACCCCTTAACGCTGGATTCTAACGTCTGGTATTTTCTTGACTACACTATGTTTACTATGGGAGGTGGATTCTAGGGTTGAGGCCACAGGGCCCTATCATCGAGCTTATCTCCATTTTTGCAGGATTATCGCTGGTTCTCCAGCGATGTTGCCCCATATCGCCGGCTATCGCTGGGAATATTATCGCCAAAGCGATAAGCGTTGTTGATACAGCGCTAGCCTGGCGATAATTTCCTGCGATAGTAAAAAACGCGCTAAGCGCGTTCAGCGATGATTATCGCTGCGGCTTGCTAATATGCCCCTTAGAGTTTACCTATGTCATTTAGAATATATTGATGTAATGTTAGAATTGATTGATGTAGAGCAGTGGTTCCCAAACTTTTGGCTCCTGAGGACCCCCACTGAGTCACCACTGGAAGCCGGGGACCCCCAAGCAATTTGTATGATTTAAATTTCGAAAATTAAAACAGTCATTAGAAACAAATAAACACACATGTGCACGCAAAAAAAATACTCGAATAACTAGGGATTTTAGTATTTTATATTGAAAGAATTTGCAAAAAACGAAAGATTTTAATGGGAAGGTTGGTGCTGCATCTCCGTGACTAACTTTTAAATGGTTGGTTTCATTTTGCAGTATGAGGCTCCTGCTCCTGCCAGGGCCAGACTAGAAACCCAAAGCAGCCCTGGCAAATGTTTTCAGACCAGTCCCTCATACGTTGCACACCAAGTGCAGTGAGTGAGCCTGACCATTACAAAGGGGGCTTTGGGAGGCTCTTCCCCCTCCACCCCCCAAGAAAATGTAGGAAACAATGGTGTATTCTGCAACACATTTATCATTATATATTGAATTGTATTAGCTTTTAAAGAAAAGATAATGATGACCTTACTATGCACCAAGATACGACAATCTTTGTTGGGGTTCTTCAATGGTTCCCTTATTATCACCCTCCAACAGTGCCTCTCATCTCTCCATAGCCCCTCTGTCACATGTATTTCATTTGTTTTATAGCATCTTTCATACCATTGTAGGATGTCAGAGCACTTTACATCACACACATATAGAGACAATGAATCATACGTGTAAATCAGTTTACAGAAAATGTTACATAAGGCAAAGGGGACTACAAGGTGTAGGATTCATGTCATTCATACTGGTAGGCGGCATTTTTAAAGAGTGCTTGGTCTGGAGAAGCACAAACTCAGGTTTCAGAACATAACAGTGGTTAGCATTGACTTTAACAATAAAAATGTATTTCCACCCAAATAAACCTTTTTAGCAGCATCAGGAGAATGAAAGACTGGGAAAAAACATAAGTAACTAACTTGTACCATGCAGTTTGCATGCAGCTCTGATGCCAGTTTAAAGCTCACGGCGCTAGATTAAGATTGTCACTTATGAACTGCACAGTAAAAAAGAGAATCTCTATAACAAAAGCAGTAATCCACTGACTTATGCACATTAAATACTGTTTTTTAAAATGCATGGTACACGTTCTTTGAGAGAGGCATATTAACCCTTTGTGCTACATTAGATAAGTCAAAGCTGCACTGGACAAAACTCATCTCTCTCCAGTAGGTACATTAATCACAGGCGTTATCTTGACACTTTTATTGTTGCTCGAAAACTGCTTATTATACAAGGAACTTTGCAGTGCTTTTAAAACTGCTGCCTGAGGACCCCCTGGGAATGTGTCACGGACCCCTGGGGGTCCGCGGACCACAGTTTGGGAAACACTGATGTAGAGCTTTGTTTGAATTGGGCAGAAGCGGTTGGAGATTGCTACAGTTGGACGCTATTGCATTAGCACCAGTGGGTCGTTTTATGGCACTTAAATAAATACTCACTTTTATATAACTTCTGACTCCATCGCTTCTTTACAATGGCGACGAGTTACTAATGCTGACCCACTGTGCATCATAATTTTTTTTCCAATGCTTTATTCTATTTTTGAGACAAGACAAGTTTTCGTCTGTCTCATCCTCAAGAGATAATTTTGTGCTGGATTGCGCCTACTTCGGATCTACTGACTTCATTTATGCCTACTTCGGGTCTACTAACTTTGTTTACGTTTTGGATACAACGCAAAGTATTTGAGGTACTGTGATTTCTCAAATTTACCGTTTGGCCGTTGTTGTGTGCTCGTGGATGCCTGCATGCGCTGAAGTTCGTGCACGAGAAGGGTGACTGCAGAGTTCGTCATCCGAATTCCCTTTGACGTACCAAGAGGAATGACGTCGGATCGTCACTAGGAACCCTGCGTTGCGGTTCAGCAAGCACGTTGGTAGCACGTAAACAATGCTACATGGCGGCCATATTTACCTTCTACGTTGCTAAGATACCCTACGCAGCGTTTCAGTCTCTTCGATTGTTTCAGCACCCAAGGCACGTAGACTGGCGGCCATCTTGAGTTTTCATCGGAATATGTCAATTTCACACGGGAACGTCGCAGCAAGTCGTTCGGCGGTTCCGTGTGCATCTCTTCAATTTTTTAGTGGAAATTTATCGTGATTGGGGGGGATCCAGTGATTTGCACACTATTCCTCTGGAAGACCTGTCATCATTTCGGTATTTTATTCACGTTACTTCCTTATTGGCTTATTGGCGCATTCTCACCGTGATGCGCACACTTCATCGGCTACCATATTTTCATATGTTATTCTACAGTGATATGCACACTTTTAACTAGTACATTTACATGTACATATTTACAGTGTCTTCTACTTCAACAGTGATATGCACACTTTTGACAAGTGTATTTACTACATGTATGTTTGATAGTTTTACTTTATCACTCATACGCACACTTAAGATAAATACAGTTACAGTTATTACGTACTCCTTTAAAGGAATTTTTCTTACTGGGTTTAGGTTTATATTAACTTCTTTTACGTCATTTTAACATGGCTGCTTCTCAGATTTGCAATCAACCTGCTATATTTTTGCAGATTCCAGGTAAACCCAAGTTGCGCTGGAAGAAATGGTTTACTACTTTTGAGAATTATATTGCAGGTTTAGACGGTACTAAATTTGCACCTGACAGGAAGAAAGCTATTCTATTTAGTTTCCTTGGTACAGCAGCCATAGAAATTTTTGAGAACCTTGTACCCATAGCACCACCTAGTGGTGAAGGGGATGGGTGGAACGTTTTCAAGGAAGCTGTGGCAAGATTGGAAAAACAATTTGAAGACGAACCTAATGTCATGATAGAGACATACTTTTCATAAAAGAAAACAATTTTCGGATGAGACTATTGAAGAATATGTTGCAGCTCTTAGAGTTTTAGCTGCCAATTGTGAGTTTGGGGCTAATGTTGATTTTTCTATTAGAGATCAGTTCATTTTTAATTGTGAATCTAAAAAGGTGCAAGAGAGACTTCTTGCATGTCGCAATCCTACATTAGCTGAAGTGATGGATTTAGCAAAAGGTATTGAAAGATCCATTCAGTCTGCTAAAGCCATCACTAATGATGAGAGTAGAATTGCTGCTTCTCCTGTTTGCTCTATACAATCTTCTGTCAAGAGTTCAGTCAGGACAGTGCCAGCCAAATATACTAAACCTAGTTGTTATAGGTGTGGCTCTAAATTTCATTTGGCTAATTGTACTGATTGTCCTGCGTTAAAGAAGAAATGTGTCAAGTGTGGCAAGTATGGCCACTTTCAAACTGTGTGCAGAGTACAAAAAAGAGTCTTGAATACTACTGTGAATAACATATCTAATGTTGAGCATGATTTACAAAATGTACTTCTTACTGTTTATGATTCTTCGTTTGACTACACTGTCAATAATCTTAGCATTCCTTTCAAAGCACCTTTGGGTATTGTTCATATTGGCGATGTGGCTCTTGAAGCTATGGCTGACTCGGGTTCACCCATTACTATTTTGTCTGATGTGTTCTTTAATGAGAAATGGGGAAATCTTCAACTAAAGAAGTCTGATGTTAACCCTAAAGCATTTGGAAATTTTGATATTCATATGCTAGGATTTTTTAAGACACTTTAGAGTTTAAAGGACGCAATATCTTTACCAAGATTTATGTAGCTATTGATGGCAAAAACATAATTGGATGGTTCGACTTGGGGAAGTTGGGTGTCATGTTGTGTCCAGGCACGGATTGTCCCATTCAACTAAGAGACATTGAAATCAAAAGTGTGACTGATAGTAATTCTTCTGTAGATGTTATTTTAGCTAAACATCAAACTGTTTTCCAGAATAAAGTAGGACAAGTTAAAGGTTTTGCACACAGAATCAAACTAAAAAATGGTGCTGTGCCTATTCAGCACAAAGTGCGTATGGTACCCTTAGGTGTTCGCCAGAAATTAAAATCTCATTTAGATGGTTTATGTTCTGAAGGCATCATTGAGCCCACTGATAGTTCTGAATGGGTTTCTGCCATAGTGATCACTCTTAAGAAAAATCAAGAATTGAGGTTATGTGTGGACCTTAGGTCATTGAACAAGAACATCGTAGTAGATACTTACCCTTTGCCCAAAATACAGGAGTTATTGGCAGCAGTTAATAGTGCTAAATATTTTTCTGTGATTGACCTTAAATCCGCCTATCACCAGGTGGTTCTTGACGACACTTCTAAAGATCTCACTGCATTTATCACTCCGTTTCGTCTTTATAGATTTTTGAGAATGCTGTTTGGACTGGCCTCAGCGGCCAGTGTTTTTCAAAAATTAATTGAGAATTTGTTTCAAGGTTTGAGAGGAGTGCAGGCCTTTCAGGACGATATTTTAATTTTTGCTGAAACTGGTGATCATCACAACGTTATTTTGGATAAGGTGTTAAGCATTTTGGAAAGTAAAGGGATGACGGTGAGCAAGGATAAGTGCAAGTTTTTAGTTAATGAAATTGACTATTTAGGTCATAGGATCACTTGTGAAGGAATATTTCCCAAAGAGGATCTTATCAATGCTTTGGAAAAGGCTAGTAAACCTCAAGACAAAGACTCTTTACGTTCATTTTTAGGCTTAGGAGAGTATTATGCCAGGTTTGTGAAGGGGTACGCTCTTGTTGTGGAGCCTTTAAGACAACTTTTAAAGAAGGGGGCTCTTTTTACTTGGACTGTGGTACATGATGAGGCTTTCAATCAAGTAAAAAAACGTGTTACTAAAGCTCCTGGACTCAATACTTTTGATCCTGAAGGAAAATCTTATGTTACTGTTGATGCCAGTGCTGTGGGCCTAGGGGCTGTGTTTACTCAAATGGTGAGTGGCAAGGAGAGAGTCATATCATTTATTTCCAGAGGTATTCGTGGTGCAGAGATACACTACAGTACTATTGAGAAGGAGGCCTTGGCCTGTGTGTGGGCGGTGGAGAAATTAAAAAACTTTTTGTGGGGGCGTCCTTTTGTTTTGGTGACTGATCACAAACCTCTGGTCTACATGATGGATGGGGTCAGATCGGGTAATGCTTCTTCCAGGTTGGTAAGACTGATTGCCAGGTTACAAGAGTTTAATTTTGAAATACAACACATTCCTGGGGGAAAGAATTTTACTGCGGATTGTTTGTCTAGGCTTCCTCCTGCTGAGGTGTCTGAAGGGGAAATAATTGATCAACATGAATGTGTTGTTGCCATAGTTGATGCTGTGAGTCCTTCCAATTATGATATTTCAGAAGAAGAATGGAATAAATTTGCGGTTCTGGATACTGTTTTGTCCAAAGTTAAACCCTTTGTGGTTAATGGTTGGCCACCTTCCAGGAATATGGATCCTTCTCTACGGAGTTTTGCTCAAGTTGCTGATGAGCTTAGTATTGAAAATGACATTTTATTGAGACATGAATTGTTTGTACCACCTATGGGTATTAGAGACAAACTTATTCAGTTGGCTCATTCTGGGCATCCTGGTGTTTCAGGGACGAAGAAATTACTCAAACTTCATTATTGGTGGCCAGGAATGGATGCTTTTGTTGAGCGTTTTGTGGATAATTGCAGTGTTTGTGTTAAATCTGACAAGCATTGGAAAGTTTCTACTGAACCTTTATCAGTTCAAGTTGTTCCTAGGGGACCTTGGGAAAAAAATTCTATTGATTTTTCTGGGCCATATGATTGTTTAGGCAGGGGGAGCAGATTTTTGATTGTTGTTATTGACAATTTTTCAAAGTGGATATATTACACTTTTGTTGAGCATCCTAATACTGATGAGGTGATATTTTTTTTAGAACATATTTTCAGAATTGAAGGAGCACCTGAGGTTCTCATGTCAGATAATGGGGTGCAATTTGTTTCTAACAAGATGTTGTTTTTTTTTAATGGTTTTGGGGTTCGTTCTGAGAGGGCACCTTTGTATTGTCCTAGCGCCAATGGTCAAGTGGAAAGGGCAAACAGATTTATAAAGGAAGGGATTCAGACTGCTTTAGAGAGTAATCTTGATGTTTTTGAATTTTTAAAAAAGAAAGTTTGGAGTTATCATATTACTCCAAATGCCTGTACTGGAGTGACTCCTTATTTTTTAATGAGAGGTAGACAAGTTTAAATGTTACTTACGCCTCCTTTTAGTAAGAATGTGATGAATGACACACTAGAGACTTGCATTGATAAAGCCAGAAGTAATATAACTTATTCTCGTATCTATGGAAAAACTTATCATGACATTACTCATAAAGCCAAGAGCAAAGGTGTTGAAATAGGTAATTGGGTGCGTATTATCAAACCCTCTTTAACTTGTAAAGGCTCATCTAAGTTCACTGTTCCTTTCAATGTGGAGAGAGTGTCGGATTCTGCTGTTCTGCTAAAGGACAAGCGTTGGTGGAACAAGAGTTCTATAGTTGTTCTCAAACCTGGGCAGGAATGTTTGTTTGAACAGGAAAAAGCTATGGATGCTGGTGGGTGGTTTGGTGAGAATGGTGTAAGGTGCACTCCTGCTCAAGGTTCCGTTGCTGAAAGTTCCAGTGGGGTCAATGCTCATCAGGTGGATTCAACTGTGGAAGTAGATGCTTTACAGGGTGCTTCTGATGAAAGTAATTTTGTGTTACAAAAGAGATGCACAAAGATTCCAAAGAAGTTTGATGATTACATTTTAGATTGATTGTTTTTTATTTTTGTTTTTTTATAAAAGGATACATGTGGTAATTGTGTCCTTTGAATTTCTTTGATATCTATTAAAGAACTTAGAGTTCATTTATGTCATTTAGAAGAACTTAGAGTTTACCTATGTCATTTAGAATATATTGATGTAATGTTAGAATTGATTGATGTAGAGCTTTGTTTGAATTGGGCAGAAGCGGTTGGAGATTGCTACAGCTGGACGCTATTGCATTAGCACCAGTGGGTCGTTTTATGGCACTTAAATAAATACTCACTTTTATATAACTTCTGACTCCATCGCTTCTTTACAGAGACAGAAGAGAGAGTGGCAGAGAGAGAGAGAGAGAGAGCAGAGAGAGAGAGAGCAGCAGAGAGGGAGCAGCAGAGATAGAAGAGAGAGAGCGCAGAGAGAGAGAGCAGAGAGAGCTAGCAGCTGAGAGGGAGAGCAGAGAGAGAGCAGCAGAGAGACAGCAGCAGAGAGAGAAGAGAGAGGCAAAGAGAGAGAATGAGAGCTGAAAGAGAGACAGAGAGCAGCAGAGAGACAGAGAGCAGCAGAGAGATATGCGAGAGAGCAAAGAAAGAGAGAGAGAGAGCAGCAGAGAGACAAAAGGAGAGAGAAAGAGAAAGCAGTAGAGAGAGCAGCAGAAAGAAAGCGCGAGTGAGAGCTGAAAGAGAGAGACCAGCAGACAGAGAAGAGAGTGAGAGCTAAAAGAGAGCGAGAGCATGAACTGCCAGACCCCATTTAGGAGACATATTTTTATTATTTTTAAAGTAGTCTTCGAGTGGGGGCGGAAATATCAGTGAGTGATATCTCCGCTAACTGCACCACGAGACAAAGCCGTAGAACCGCAACTAAGCTTTATACTTCTCATGACTAGAAATACATTGAAAAGAATTGCTCACTTTTGTCACTTATGTGAAAAATCGTCAACAGGTTTACAGCACATGGCTTTGTGGTGCAATGGCTAGCACATTGGACATCTAGTATGACTCAAAAAGACATTTTAAGGTTGTGAGTGTGAGTCCAACCAGAGTCGTTTTTACATAGATATTGTCAAAGTATAACAGCTATATAATCAGGGCCACTAGAATGCGATTGTGCGGCATAATTGTAGTTTTTTTCACATTTGCCACATAATCCATAATCTGCAGATTTTAACCCAAAAAATGCTGTTTCTAGCTAGAAAGGTTCAAAAGTTAGTTAGAATGCATTTCCACATATTGCAGTGCAGTGGAACGACCTTGCAAAGGTTGATTGCTCAACTGTCTGTAGCTTATTGCTATATATGGGTGCTAAACTGGTACTAGTGAGGTACAACTAATGCCCAGACAGTGTTAACACGCTTAAAAATGACTAAATAATGAAGTAGTACTGTCACAAAATGTGCCACATAATCTGGCTTTTCTTACCACATAATTTATTTAACCCTATATCATAATTTGATCCTCCCCTGCCGCATAATTCTAGTGGACCTGAATATAACATATTAATCTTGAAACCATTCAAGTCATTTTACCAGTTACTAAACTCATACACCATGTGCTGTATTACAGATAGCACCCCGGGGGTGCAATGGGCATGTGCACTTGCTTTTTCTGCCCGCGGGGCACTATGGGATTACAGAAGGGACTGCAGATGCTTGAGCGGCCCCTTCTGTATTTACTGATAGTGTTCGTCTACTGCCAACACTGTCTTTAGAGTGTTTTCCCTCATTTGCATGGGGTCATGGCCCCATGCACATAAGGAAATCACTTTGACTTTGCGCCTGCGCCATATTATGGACATGGGCGCAGAGGCAAACATACTCTTAAGACACACACTGACAGTTCGTCACAAAAATGGGGTACACTGCCATTGCACTAGAGGTGGGCGAGCCGCTGAAAGCTCGAGCCAGGCTCAAGTCTGAAGCATGGCTCTGACTCAGCTTGAGGTCCTGTTGGATCCAGGAGCCCATAATGAGCCAAACTTTCATGTGGCTTCTGCCTGCCTTCCTCCCTCTACCCAGGATGTAGCGTTATGGCCAGAACTGCCAACTTGGTTTGGGTCTTGGCATTGGCTCAACATCCTGTGTTTCTTGGCAAATCACTTAATCTCCCTTGACTATAAAAATGAATGTAACTAACGCTCATGTAAAGCACCCCCATACCTTCAGGTCGAGGTGGCGTTATAAAAACAAGCATTGGAAATGCAATAGGTCTCGCAATTGCTTGAGTTAGAGCTATTGGCATTGTAAATGGCAATGTCCTTTACCTATGTGTTATGTAGTGTATGTGTGGAGTGTGTAGTCGAATTATGTGGGTTGGATTGGACTTGTTAGTTGTGGAATTGTGTGGCGTGGACTTGAAGTGGTGTCGTAGAGTGGTATTGGTTAGTGCGGTGATGACAGGGTGTTCGTAGGCTGGTCCGGGTAGTAGTGGTTACTGTAGTGGTAGTTAGGCTGGTGGTAGTTATGGTGGTGAAGGAGGGTGGTGGTGGTGGTTGGTAGGGTGTCACGTAAGGTTAGTGTGGAGTTTTCTATAGCTCCTAGAAAATGAAAAGGGAGGTATTTAGCGCTTCGGGGAGCCAGAGCAAGCAGTGAGTAAAGTGCCAGCTCCATCACCTGGGGATGGCTGCCTCTGCCTGACAGAGTGAAGCCTGCAGGGCTTCCATCCCTTTAAAACTGAAAGCACACACATGCCTTGTTTATGTAATAGTTTTACTACCTACCCAGCTGGTTTGCCTCTGCGCTGTGGCGATCTTATTAATTGTATTCCTAGGAGATCGTGTTACTGTCTGAAGCAGTGCTCAGAGGGCTGCTGTACACGAACAGCTGACCAGAGGCAACATGATGGATTTCAAAGACAATCACTGCATGCATCAAGTTGTATTTTTGTTATATGATGGAAAAAACACTGCCATGTAATGGCAGACAGCCACAATGGGCAGCTTTCAGAGTAGGATCATTATGTTTGTCCATGGAGCTGTCGCTTAGCCCTAAAGACTCTTTGGTTAAGGGTATCCAGTTTTTACTGTTCGCTATAATAAATAACACGGAGGCAGCAGAGAAGCACACAAAAAATGAGAGAGAAATAGGTGAGGAAGTTAGAAAGTCATGAGCGAAACAGTAATGTGGCACGGGGTGCGCAGGAGCACACAGAGCTTGAGGGGGCAGAGATGTGAGAAGTATACAACGGACACGACTGAAAAACACATGCTCTCATGGAGAGCTGCACAAAAAATAAAAAAAGTTCCTAAAAAGCAAACACTCGTGGAACAAGCTGTGAGACGTGCTCTGTGGTGGGGGAGGGGGAGGGGCATTGAAGCGAGGCGCGCGTGACGGCAAAAGGAAACCAGGAGTTGTATGCGCGCGAGCGCGCCGCGAAAGTGAAAGTGCATCGCGATCCACTTAATGACCCGTGACAGGAGGAAAGACAGATGGCGGCTGTGCGCGTGCACGCTTGCGTGCACGCAAGCTTGAGGCCACCAAAATGCCTGTGATAGCACTTTGAAAACCCGCTTTCTAAATGTCTCGCAGGGCAGCGCATGCGCTGGCTCAGGCGAGACCTAAAAACTGCAGAAAAATGCACAAAGAGGTAAAAACAAAGTCTTAACATAAGGTAGGACAAATAGATACACATTTCCTGGTTGATTTGTGCAAAGTAAAACCAGAAAAGCTGGATAACTCACTGCATTCCTGATTAAATTGTGTGATCTTAAGTAAATATTTTATTTCACCAAAATTTCTTTTTCTTCATTATCGTGTATGAAAGCACTTTCAAATATGTGAGTTCAGAATACCAATTCTGCAAAACCTATTATGCTTGATTTTGTTAAACTCTAATGTTGCTCTATAGAAATTTGGGTCACATACAGTGTTTACATGACAATTGTCTTGCCTTTTAGGGCACTAACGGTTCACGTTTAAAAACTCACTTTTAATAAGTGATTCTGGGCACAGTGATATACTGTGATTTATTTATATCAAAGCTTCATATGAAATACACCTTTTTGAATTTTGAAGCAGCTTTGTCAGATTTTATGTGATGTTTGTTGTGTGATCTACATAGCGAGCATTTTGAGGGCTCGACTTGTGCACGGGCTCTAAGATCCGAGCCGGATCCTTGGCTTGGCTCTGGCTCGGCTTCTCCTGTAAATCTGTTGGGTCGCCCACCTCTAAATTGCACCCTTTGAGGGCAGCCCTCTGGAAGGAGGGAAGAGGGTCTTATGGACCCACCAGACATCCCCCTGCAGGCGGGTGCAGTCACTCGCTGCACCCACCTGCACGGGGAGCTCTAACCCCTCTTTAAAGTGCAGGCGGGTTCCTTGTGAAATACATAGCAGCTTTGAAGCAGCCGCTATGTATCATACTGAATGTCCGCGCTGACGTGAGGGCAGCGCATTCATCATAACAGGGTGCATTGTCCATGTTTGCACTCGGCGCATCTGCTTAAAGGTGTGGTGTGGCGCAAAGGACAGAGCTCCTATGAGTAATAGTGCCATGTGTCCTCTTTCATACAACAGTATACGTCTCTGTACCCCCTCATTTCACTGGGACTAGACAGGGCCCCAAACCACAGATGCTCGATGTGTGGAAACAGCAGACTTGATGTGATAGAGCGAAGTTACAACTGATAATGGCATCGCTTTTTTTGCCACCTTCCAAACCTAAATCTATGCCCTTACAATGCAGACATTTAGATGATAAAATCCTACTCCGCTGAGGCGCAGTTTATGAGGTGTGATAATTACCACCCAGTTACGCGTTTTTTATGAATAACCAGTTGGTTTATGTGCTTACCTCACTAATGTCCTCATGTTCCAGTAAATATTGGACATTTTACCCCCCAATAAATATAAAAAAACCTCCTAGTTGCGATATGTGCAGTGATAATTGATGAACATATTGTAATTAATTGGGCTGCTGGTAATGAGGGTCCAAGTGTTTATTGGCAAAGGATTTAATGACGATTTACACATATTAATGTGAGCACAGAGTGGTCCCTGCACCTTATGCTTCTTATATTTCCAAAGTACACTTCACCAAGAACCAGGCTCCACCACACGCACAGCTCTCTGCCTTGAAAAAAGTAAGATGCAGCAATTCCTTCCAAGAATGTTGCACATAAAAAATACTTCAGCAAAAAAGAGGTGTGAGGGGATACATGTCCTCTCAGAAGGTCTCATATAAAACTATGTCGCATGTTCTAAAATCTGCGCCAGTAGTGTAGGGGTATCATGCAAGATTCCCTTTCTTGCGACCCGGGTTCGATTCCCTGCTGGCGCATATACTTTTTTTTTTTACCAGTGCCTCAAAACCAACTTTTTGTTTGATTGCGCCTTGGATTATTTGTGCAGAAGAATCAGAGAACGGGGGGTTGACATCTAACTCTGACACTTTATTTTGGGATGTTTTATGCTTCGGTGCTCACACTGACAGCAAATATTAGTATGAACCCCGTAAACGCTGCTCTGAAGCTGCTGCGCATCGAGTTTAGGGAAAGATAATGTTTATGGTTTAAAATACTTTAATAAATGTGCTCTAAATAGGTGTGGATACTGTTATGACGTTCACAATTAGAATATATAGCGAGGACTTTGTTCTTAAGGTTCTTGTGCTTTTAAAGTTCTTTTCCCGTTTGTGTGATTTCAAACTCTTTAATCTGTGAGCTAATGTTTTTTTTTTTTACTCATGATTGTTTTTCATAGAATGTTTGACTGCGTGCTTTTATAATTTAACGAGGTATTTCCAATTGGTTGCAACCTTTAAGGCGTAGGCTACAACAGTTATTACATGTGCTCTTGTTACCACTGCATAGTGAACGTTTGCATGAAGCCGCTCTGGCTGTCAAAGTAAACGTCCTGTTGAGAAAATGAGTTATGTCACAAAACGTGACTGCAATCTCTTGGGGTCAGGCTTGTAACACCCCCATAAAAGCTTCCGGTGTGATCCATGCTCTGTGCATTTTACCACACGGAGCTGAAACCGGAAGCAGAGAGCAGCGGCTCTGTTCAGCGTCACCAATATATATATATATATATAACCTGTTTTAAATTCTAGAAAAGAAACCTGATCTTAAAGGCGTTCGTCGCCCACAGGCACCAGAGGGCGCTGCGCTTTGATTCCGCACTAACCAAAAAAACACATAAATAACCAAAAAGTGATGATTTCAGAGAAAAGAAGTAAACCTTGTATGGTTTCGCAGGTCTGGCGGACAAAGAGTAACAACGAGGTAAATAGGTACCATTTAAACTTGGAAACGATAAAATCTCTACCAGAAGTGGGGTTCGAACCCACGCGGACACATGTCCATTGGATCTTAAGTCCAACGCCTTAACCACTCGGCCATCCTGGTACACATGTAGATATGTATATCACACTATTAACAACTTTTATACTTCGTTGTGAATACATTGCAGTATATAGTTTCAATGAGTGAAGAGCAAAGAAGAAACATTTCACACATATGGTAATTTTATAGTAAATCCACGGAGATGGGGATGACGAGACAACAGCCAGTTCACAAAATAAAGCAGAATTGTAAACAGTCACTGAGCAGTGGTCACTGTGTGAGCCACGTGTGCTTGACGAAGTGCAACAGCGATCCTTGACAAGCTGGACATTTTTTCTACAGCCCTCTACTTCCAGGTGCAGTAGAGAGATGAGATTTTTAATTTTGCATGGTTGAAAAGATCATAGCACCAGTCTATGTATGAATAACAAACATTTATAGACATTAAAAAACAAAACGGGTAGGTGATGTGAATCAAAAATTACTTCTGGACCTAATAAATTTGTATTTAAATATGAACTTATCAAGATAAGTTTCTGTGCACTTGATTGGATAGATATATCTTTTGTACTTCTGAGGTTTTTCCTGTAAAATAACCCGAAAGTAAGGGACCACTTTCTGTGCCTCGATCCCCTCTTGATGTGTGCATCTCTGGTGACAGGGTGAAGGACAGCCTTTGCACACTGCTTTAATTGAACTCTTGATTAGACTACGGAGATGAAACCTCTTTGTAAGTAGAGTTCCTATTTTGAGGTGTACATGTATGCATTTAAAGCGCTCCAATATCTGCTGATCAAGTTTGCGCTTTATAAAATAAAAAGTAAAAATAAATGTAAACAAGTCACAGGGCTTTTCCCGGTCGGAGGCAGGTTCAAAGAGCAGTATTCCCCCGGCCCTTCTGAAGACAGAGCATGGGCCCCTGATAACCAGCAGGGCGGGAGGGCTACACGAAAAATGCAATAGGACTCGCATTTACGCGAGACCTATTGCATTGCAAACGGGAGTGCGGGCGCGGGGGCAGGGGGGCGAGAAGGCACAAACAACGGGAGTGAGGGGGGGAGAAGGCACTGGAAGAAAATTGTGCTCAAGCAACACTTGAAGTAAAGGGGCCAGTAGCCATAGAAGGATACAAATGACGACATGGCCGTCATAAGGAGGGACTAACAGGCCTATAAACCAATCGGAAGGCAGCATTTAGAAAGGACAAAGACACAAGCCAATGAAAAAGATGGGCGGGGGAGTGGGCGTGGCTTCTCTCCCGTACTCTACTACCACAGATCAACCCCAGAGCAGCGCTTGTGCGCTGGCTCAGGGCTCGACCTAAAAACAGCTTAGGGGGAGTTTATGGCAGAGTCGAAGAGAAGAGTTTTGATCCTTTTACTGAAGACCGTTTTGGATGCGCAACTTATCAAGGCCACAGGGAGGGTGTTCCACAGCCTGGCTGCCAGATAGGAAAAAGAACGACCACCCCTTCTGGATATGACAATACAAGGGGTTTGAAAAAGCTCAAGATTATTGGAGCGAAGGGATCGCACTTGGGATGAAAGTTTGAACCTTAGAATGATATTCCTCAGTCATGGAAATGATCTCATTTAGCGTAGACTGACATCACAAGCCATCTAGGAACAGTTGAGGAAAGTGCACTCCTAATATGAAGCAAGCTGAAGGCCCAGAGGCAAAACATGCTGCCCCCAACATACAGGGGCTGGTTCAAAGAAGCTTCTACAACTACAGAAAGTAGTGCTACCGGGGGACTCTTTTACAATCTCTGACATGCCTTCAGGATCCGCACCAAAACGTTCAACGCCCTAATAGTGGAAGTGCAAAGAGGGCCAACGCCCTAATAGTGGAAGTGCAAAGAGGGCCAACGCCCTAATAGTGGAAGTGCAAAGAGGGCCAACGCCCTAATAGTGGAAGTGCAAAGAGGGCGCAGTCCTGTGCATTTCTAATAATTGTATATGAATCCCATAATGTCCCTATTTTATCCTCATTCTGCATTTTTTGGAGCCCATTTATGAAGGCAGGTAAGAGTATGTAAAACAGTAGTAAAGGAGCATTACTTTACTTTACAACAGTGACAATGATCTCAATCTCCTGTCTTCGAGGGTGTCCAGACATGAAAAATATTTTGGCTGCTAGCGTGGTCATGACATTTCTAGTAAAGTTCTAGGAATTGTGTTTCCAAGGAACCCGGCCCATTACTGGCATCAGGGTTTTTCAGTACCAGGAACTGTGTCTAGTCTCCTTCTCATTAAAGCATTCCTCAATCCTTCTCATCTGATGCAACATTCATTATTGAACATCGGCCCCAAACACTAAATTCGATAATTGTAATTCTGAAATGAAATAGGTCATTTGTAGAGCGCAGCAATCACCCCAGAAGCGGGGCTTCTCAGTGCTAGATTCCTGGGACAGCTCACTATCCTTTAGCTGCCACACTAAGACTGGGAAAAAAACCAGGTTTTGAGAAGCTTTCTGAAGGTGGCATCATCTGCAGCTTGTCTCAAGAAAAGAGCAAACTGATTCTGAATTCTCTATAGCTTATTACTGGGGCTATTAACCTAATCAGTGCCAAGTGCTAAGCATAGCTGGGCTGATTGGCAAAGTTTTAGTTGTATCATTCCTTAGGTCTGATTATGAGTTTAGCGGTCCTCCTGTCGTCCCGCCACCGTTGCGCGGACAGGAAGACCACCAAGTCCGTAGTGTGCCCACCCGCCGGATTACGTGTGTAATCCAGGTCGGGCAGGCGGTGCGGCGGCGGTCTCACGGCAGCGGTATTTTAGGCTCATAGAACAGCCTAACATGCAGAGCGCCGCCATGAGAGCGCTGACTGCCTGTTCCTGCACGGTGTGGCATGCACCAGGTCGTGCATGCCACATTGTGCAGGAAAGGGGGTGCAATTCTAGGGGGGCACAACATGTGCCCCCTTTCATGCACCCCCATCCCAGAAGAAGCAGGGGGTCCTGTCAGAGCCCCTTAGTTGTCTCTCCGCCACCCTTTTCATGGCGGGCTCACCACCAGCAAATTCGTGCTCCTGGCTGCTGCGCCACCACCGCGGGATCCAGGATCCCAGTGAATGCGGTGGTCCTGATGCAGTCCGACCGCCACAGTCAGAATACTGAGGGCCGGCCCGTAGTGGTGGTGGGGTCGGACCACCACCGCAAGTACGGCTGCCTTAAGAGTTCCACTACTAATCAAATGATGGATTTAATTGAGAGAAAGGTTTTTAACTCATTACGTGGGACTGATTTGAGAGCATTCAATAGAAAACAGATTCACAGACACCAATTAGCCATTTCAACTTGCCAACTGGAGACAGGAAAGTGGATAAATGTTCCTGGAACCGCTCCCATACATATCTAAAAGGGATCCATGCTAGGAGTAAAGGAACCTGCCATAACCAACGGGTATATTTTTTAGGTCGAGCCTAGAGTAGCGCGCAAGCGCTGCTTCTGGCGAAGACTTTATGTAGTGGGCATTTGAAAGCTGACCACACGCTCGTGCACAATGGCCTTTTCCGTGCGGTTACCCGTACACTTTCAGGCATGATGCACGAGCGTGTGGTCAGCTCAGCAGGCTGCCGCGCTCGCTCGCCCCCGCTCCTCTCTGATCCGGCACGGGTCAGTGCCATGCTGTGCTGCGTTTCTTCTTGCAACTTGCTTCCAGTAAACACCTGAGCGGTGGGGCAACCGGCTGTGTGCTACTACTCGCATACCTTACTCCGCCCAGCCCATAGTTCAGAAAATAGTTCTGCAAGTTGGGTGACACCGGGAGAAATGTGGGCAGCTTGCTAGTCGCAGGCGTAAGCAGGTGCAAAACCCAGCCAGGGCTGCTTTAGCATTTCATCCCCCTAAGTTTGAGAAGCTTAGTCATGTTTCGTAATTCTTCCTGTTGCTCGGTGGTTACTGTTTTTTTTTTTTTTGTCCTCATACTACCAAATCTCTTAATGGGATTCCTCCAATCACTCCATACCAACCTTTACTAGCCCTTGGGAGAGGCAAAGAGAGAGAAAGGAAACTTTCCCTCCAAGATGATACCGTTACCTTCTCCCACTCCTGTTCACATTTCTAGGGGCCCCGGGATGTTACTTAGGAGGCCAGGACCGACGGTACATTGGCTTAATCATTGGACCCACTTTCCTTCTTTCTCCAGTTTAACAAAGCAGCCCAGATCTTAACTTTACTTCTTTGGTCACAAGCCATATCTGATTCACTAGTGTAGATAATGATCTTCAAACATTCAGCAAAAGTCGGGAGTTTCCGATTTCCACCCCCTACAAATTTCTCTCCTTGCCAGGATTACCACATAAAATATAAAGTTGGATGCAGGTGCATTCACATGATAGTCATTCGATAGACCGAAGAAAATTAAACTGGTACTTACATCCGTCGGTCTCTCCAGTACAACTTCCAGAAATCCACATACCTCCATCCAGTAAGATTTAATTCTTGGACATTCCATAAACATATGAATATCATCTGCTGCTGGATAGTTGCACCTAGGGCAACTATATACATTCCCTGTCACCTTAGATAACTTTTTTGGAGACCAATAAACTCTGTAAGCAGTATACAAATGATTCCTCCTAAGTGCGGCTGGTTTTACTATAGCCTGCAACATAGAAAAAGAGTCAGACCATATTTTATAAACATCAGTTTCACTTTCTCCATATTCATCGCACCACAATCTTATAACTTCAGACTCCCCATCATCCTCAGCATCTAATAGAGCCCGATACCAGAACGAAACCTCCCTTTTCCATGTGCCCGTCCTAGTAACTAAATCCGCTTTCAAATTGACCTCCTCCTTATGCCAATTCTGCATCGCCCACCATGACGATATCTGATAAAACTTAAACCTCGTCAGTGTTCCTGATTTAACCCTGCCATCTACAGGTACAGTTTGGTACAGACATGTCGCACTGAACGAACTATTGACTATCAGTAATGTAATAATACAAACACAAAATTTCACTTATTATCTGAGTAAATTAACAATTTGACTGTGCTTCACTGGGACGGTGATGGTTTCAGAGTATTATGAGAAACCTCATCGTATAATCCTGTAAGTTTTTTCCCACAGGTATTGGAAGCTGGCGTTGCTTACTCCTCCATTTTGCTACCATGTCAGAGCACGTATTATTTAGTTTTCTAGAGCACAAACATCAAAAGCAGTTTGTCTTCTGCACGCTATAAACCATTCACAGTTAAAAAGCTGCAAAAATTAACAAACTTAGTATAGGAGGATACAGAAGAAGTGTAAAACAGACGCGAGTTTCTGAGTAAGTGTAAAGAAATAAATGACGACGCTCATAAAGCGCAGCTTAGAGCCTAAACCCCTTTAAGGCGCTTCTTAATTTCAAGTTGTGGTTATACAGATTTCCGGAAATTGTGAATTTAGATTACTATTTTGTTATTACTGGCGAACAAATGCACTGTATCGAAAACTGGATTATTAATTAAGAGATAAAGCAATATAATGTACGAGCATCCATACTAAGGAGCATAAGTGCCTAAAAAGTAAACACAGTTTCCAGTGAGTAATCCTGGGTTTACCACTGTTAGCTGTGGCTCAACGTGCCACACTTGAGTGACTTATCTAAACGTTTTTTAGCCAAATCAAAACAGTCAATAAATGAATCAATTAGAATTTGTAGACCACTGTAGTAAACAAATTAATCAAACGAGCCCAAAAAACGGGGGAGAGGATGTGGCCTAACGACTAGGGCGGTCTATCTCAAATCTGGGGAAACCGAGTTCGAGTCTCGGCAATGAGAGTCTCGGCAATGACACTCCTGTGCCTAACAAAAACAAGCATTGGCATAGCCAATAGGTCTCGCCTATGGGACCTTATAAGTGTTTAGCCATGCAACACTTGATGTTGTTGCACCAAGGATATTGTGCTGGTTAACTAAACACTTATAAGGTCCCAAAGGCGAGACCTATTGGCTATGCCAATGCTTGTTCCTAACTAATTTCAATATCACCATTTCCCCAGAGGGATCCCCCCCGCCACAAGAGGTCTGGACCACAGCTACTAGGGGCTTTATTGGTGGCCAAACTACTACAGAAAGTATGCAAAATAACAGACGCACATCTCAGAATTAAAATCTCACAATCATAGTGCAATAGCTAATAAGCAGAATGTAAATATAATAAAAAGAGGTAACATGATATTTGATAATTCTACTTCCTACTTAGGGGCCGATTCCGATCTCGGCCGGTAGTGCTCCGAATCGGATTCGGATTTACCGGATCCGATTCGGAGCCCTGTTTCCCGACCGAATCGTACGCGGGTCCGAGCGAGTACAATGCAAGCGCCCGCGAAATCGCCGACCGACTCGTACGCGGCTTCAACATGCTCCGACCGACTCGCACGGACACGACTCGCACCGCGCTATGGAGACGTTTCCCGGCCGGGTAAGTACGATGCGCGCCGCAAGCAGTCCGACCGACTCGCGCCGTCCGGCTCGAAAGAGCTGTCGGAGCCGGACTTTGGGGGTCTGCGTCGGACCCCCCTGTACGCGTAGGCGCGTGAGTCGCATGGACGCGTACCCGCTGTAGGGGGCGCCCTTGTTCGCCTCGCACCCATTGAGTCAATGGGAGCCCGCGTACGTGTCGTACGACCGGCTCCCATTGACTTCAATGGGAGTCCGACCGAATCGAGTCCGATAGCATGCGAACGCATCGTACTCGTTCGGTCGGACTGCTAGGGTCCGATTCGGTCGAAATTCTCTCCGGGTCCGGCTCGGTCGGAGAGATTTCCGGCCGGAATCGGAATCGGCCCCTAAGTCTCTGCTGGAAGAATTAGTGCCTAAATCATCTGGCATTGTGAGAGGTGCAGTACATCATCACATACCAGTTGGGTAAGATCAGGCTGCCCTCTCCTTGCAAAGCCTGGCTGTGTGTAGTGATCAATGATGGTGTAAAAGTATATGGCTGGCTATTATTGTTATTATGATTATTTTCGTTATTAATGAAATTGCACTTGCCCATAAAGATAGTTGTGACACTGCCCCTGCTGGGGCACCATGAGCAGGGCATTACATGGCACTAGGGCCAATTTGTGAATTTCTAATGAGCGGGTCTGCCTGCTCTCTGGTATTTATTTTGCAGCTTCGCCACGTGTTTCTTTCTTTAATTGGGGTGCCCCAGTCCTATCCTGGACACCCACGTATGGGAGGCTCGTTAGGGGCCTGTGAGGGGAGCCCCAACTCACTCACAGCTCAGCCGGCTCCCAGGGACCTGCACCTGTCCTTTGGAGTGGGCAACAGATCTCTGGGCTCCCGCATCGCTGGAGCTAGCCTTTTTGTCGGCTCCTGCCAGAGCCATGCACATTCTTTCTTGCTTGCTTAGGCAGGGCATGAGGAGGTGGCACACCGCCCCCACCAGACACGGTGATGGCAACATGCCCTACCCTCCATTCTCTCTCTGTACGCGGTATAGGGGATGGGGTCCCAATATTCCGCTAATAACGCTCCAGCCTCTGTGGGGATGGGGGCCCCCTTAGATAGAAAGTAGAATGTGGAGGGGGGCCCCAAGGAATTTTTGTACTGACAATGTACTAATCCCTGTACACTGGGGCACCATGAGAACATTCTAGAAAGAAGTGATAGAGCCCCATGCACCCTGTTGCTTGTTCTCAGGATGAAAGGTCAAATCTTTACTACAGAATACCTTGGGCCCGTCAGCTCGATTTTCATGATTTGTGGCTCATTTCACTCCTACTGGTGTGGTCTAGCCACCAGGAGCTTTTTCAACATGCCTCCTGGCTTCTTACAGGGTCACCTTGCGAAGACACGGACTATTGACTCCCTGTGCCAGTCTTCTCCTCTCCTGGCTCCTGGTGCTCCTCTCCTGCTGGTAGGGCTTCTTGTGCAGAATCTCTGCTACCATCCAGCAGAGGACCCTGCTGTCCAAACCTCAAGTCTGAGAGCCTCCTGGGTGTCTTGCAGAGCACTTGGGGTGTCATTGGACTCCTAATTGTCCTCCAACTGGTCCTCCTTGGGCATAAGGGGCCAACACAGTGGTCCTTAAGAGAACCATCGAGACCTGGGTGGGTCAGCTGTAGACAATGTTCTTAGTCCATCTTTGCAGGGCATCATGAGCTTTTCCTTCCAGCTATCCATTATTCTTCTGTGGTTGCCTTCCAAGTACAGGATTTTGTTCACACTCTCTTCCCTGTGCAAGGGTTTATAATTGGGGATGGAAAGTTCTAAATGCCAGGATAAGCATTCTGGGACAATCCAAAATGGCGCTGACAAGTTTTTTCTTTGAAGAGCTCCTCTGAGTGCCTCAGCTCCACCTCTAGCTGACATCACTCCCAGATCCCTTCACAGCAAAACTTTAAAGGCAGAGGCCCTCCTGTGTTGGCTCCAGAATTCTCGGCTTTCAGATTGTTCAGTGGGCCTGGGCTGACACAGCCCTGGGGCAGTGTGACAACAAATGATCAGATGCAGATTTACCCCACTCCTCATCCCTCTCCTAAGAACAGGGTCAGTTACTGATTACTCCTTTTCTGGGGGCAGGCCTTTGTTCCTTCTGGTGGCAAGCAGAGTAATTAACTTGGTCCAGCAGGTGGGACAAAGGCCTGGAATCTGATTATGAGCTGAGCTAGAGGAATATGACAATTCTTGACATCCCATAAGATGTAGTTGTATGGTATTGGAACCTGCAAAATCAAACTCAGCGTGCCTGTTTTACCACAGTTTGGCACGTTGAATCTGACACAGGCCGGAGGCAGAGCACTCGCGTTACCGAGTGTGTCTGCAGGTCAGGGTGCTTGTGCCGCAATCTGTTATTAGGATTTTAAAGCTTTTTATAACCTTTTTAATCTTTTTAAAAAAACGTATTTTCTTTGTGTGTGGGGGATAGAGCTGTGTTCAATGCTCTAGGGGCTTGGGGGCACTCGCACTTCTGCATTATTCATCGCCGGGTCAGCAGTCTAGTTGCTGTTCCCGGCGCAGCTTGATTCCGATAAAATGCACATTGTGACGCGTCCGCCCGTCCGCGCACGGCCGGGCCCAGGGGCGAGAACCCCTGCATCTCTCCTCTTAACCCAACACATCTATACCAGTTCCCAGCTCAAGAAACTAAACGAAGCGCCTGGGACCAACTGTGGTCATCCATTCCCCCCGGATAAACTTCCTAAACAATGCCCATATTGTAAGCTCGACCTCACTCCCAATAGGCTACGGCACACCTCACCCAAGGCACAATTCAGAATCCTACTCCTTAAGTGCAGGTCTCTGCCGAAACATACTGTGGAGATCTGGATGCTCCTTAAAGACTATGACCCTGATGTGCTGTTCCTCACGGAAACCTGGCTCAGTGCCAGCTCGGAGCCCGATATTGTGCAAGCACTCCCCCCTGGCTTTGTGATGCAAAGAACAGACTGGTCAATAGGTAGAGGCGGCGGGATCGCCATTGTTTATAAAGAACAGTTCATCTGTCGCCTATGGGGGAACCCTCTGGAAGACTGTGAGAACGCTCATTTTATTATTGAATTTTCTCCTCTCCTCTCACTTACAGGCATTCTTGCCTATCGGCCCCCTTGAGCAATCGGAGCCTTCAATAAATCTCTTCTCAAGGCGACGGTTAACCTTGCCAGCTCGGCGGCTAACTTTACGATCCTTGGAGATTTTAACCTCCATTTTGATGATCCGCGAGCTGTAAATGCAGTCGAGCTGGCCAGAGACCTTACGTCTCTCCAATTTTTCCCAAAAATCGAACATGCCACCCATACTAAAGGACACCTTCTTGACCCGGTGTTCTCCAATCTAGATGACCTTAAAGGGACCGACCTCGCCCCACTTCCGTGGTTGGATCACTTTCTGGTAACCCTTTCTTGGTCATCTCAGATTATTAGACCCAGGACTCAATCTACCTGGGCCCTCGGTCGCCCATGGAACAAGCTCCCCTTGGAGAAATGGTCCCAGGAACTGGAAAGGACTAAACCTATTTTGAATCCGGACCCAGCCAAACCCAACGAGGATTTTCGCAGTTGGATTGAGGAGTCACTTAACTCTGTCTTTCCAAAGACCAGGATAAAAAAGACCGTTGGGCCCCACAACTCCCCTTGGTTTTCTCCTGAACTGCCTTGCAGCGCTGCAAGGTTAAGGAAAGACAGTGGAGGAAAGATTTTCTACCTGAAAAAAAGCTGGACTATAGGGCAGCCATCCTTGCCTATAAAGCAGAACTAAGAAGAGCACAGGCCTCCTATTACGAGGGTAGGATTCTATCAGCTGTCAATTCGCCCAAAGAAACTTTTTCTATTATCAAAAAATTACTCAAAGCCCCTGCACCACGAACAGCCCCTGACCCTTCTGGGCAACGGTGTAACAAACTAGCCGAGTATTTCACCACCAAGGTTCAGCATATCTTGGAATCCCTCCCATGTAAGGAGGATGAAGGCAACCCCTCGTATGGACAGTGTTAGACCTGGCATCCTTGGCGTGGGTCTCCCTTCCATTTTGTTATGATGCCTCCTATGTTATTGATCTGTTTTTGCTGGTGTTAGATGCTTTGGGCACTGTGCCACTGCTATTCAGTGCCACAGTGCAAGTGCTCCCTATGATAAATTGTGTGATGAATTAGTGACTCCATGATTGGATGATTGGTTTACTTGTCAGTCCCTAGTACAGTGCACTCAGTGTGCCCAGGGCTTGTACATCTAATGCCGCTGGTGGGCTTGCAGCACTGGTTGTGCCACCCACAGAAGCGGCTTGTAAAATGTGTCTCAGGCCTGCCATTGCAGAGCCTGTGTGCAGCCTAGGGCTGCCATGTTGACTTGGTGAGTACACCCACTTACCAGTCCCTCAACCTTCCCTTTACTGCATGTTGGTCACCCCTAGAGTAGGCCCTAGGGCAGGGTGCATTGTAAGTATAAGGTAGGACATGCCCTGGTGTGTGTGGCATGTCCTAATAGTGAATTACAGCCATTTTCGTTTTTCACTATTGCAAGGCTACCTGCTCCCCATAGGCCAGAATGGGCAGACTGACTATTACACCTTATAGTCAGAACTGACCCAGGGAACATGGTAGAAAAACGAATTTAGTATGCCTGAACTCAGAATGATAAAATACATCTTTTAGTGAAGTTGGTTTTAACATTCTGTGTTTGAAAATACCACTTTTATAAAGTGGGTATTTTCTTGCCAAAACTTCCTAGCCTGCCTCTGCTAGGTTGTGTATTCCTTGTCTGGAGATTGAGTGACAGGGGCTGGGGGTGGCTACAGGAGACAGGGTGAGTCAGCACAGGGCTGAATAGAAAGATCTGCATCCAGAGTGGAGGGAGGAGTTGCACCTGGGTCTGAATAGGGCTGTGCCTGTCTTCCACAATGCTGGCTCCACCTCCTGCCGGGCGGCTGAGCACTCTGCCCCACATTCTGAAAGGAAAGAAGGAGTCAGAAAAACAAAGTGCTCCAGGACTGACCAGAACTGGTTTTGGACTAGGCAGAGGCCTCTCTGCCTTCAGAGAACAAAGAGAAGCTGTGTATAAAAAGGGGACCCAGACCCCTAGGAAATTAGATCACTTTGGGAAACAAGAAGAAACCTTTGCTGAGGAGCAGAACCAAGAAGAAACTGAGGAGAAGACTATCCCTAAGCTAGAGGGATCTGCCTGCAGTGGTTGCCTGACTGCCAAAGGAAGGAGAAAGGACTTTGTGTGCACTTTTATTCAACTTGTGAAGGATCTCCAAGGGCTTGAGAAAAGAGCTTGCCTCCTGCTGAAGTCTCAGGGACAACAGGCTTCAACCACCAGCTCCCCAAGAATCCTTTGAAAGTGCCTGCTGCTGTTTTAGGCCTTCTGAAGGGACTGCGTGTCGCAAGGAGCTGGAAGCGCGACTCAAGAGGGAGAAGCGTGTTGCCGTCGCAGCCGCTGCCGTCGCATCTCGGAGATGACGCCGCTGTAGCTGGCGCATTGCACCGCATCTCGAGAAACGTCCCGCAACCCCGAATAAGCGTGTCGCCATCGCAGCCGCTGCCGTCGCATCGTAGATGTCACCGCTGTAGCTGTCGCATTGCACCGCATCAAGAGAAGCGCCTCGCATCCACGGAGAAGCGTGCCGCCGTCGGAGCTGCTGCCGTCGCATCATGGAACAAGGGTGTCGCCGCTGCAGTTGTCGCATCGAGCGGAAGCGTCTCGCAACGTCGGAGAAGAGTGTCGCCGCCAAAGCCGCTGTCGTCGCATCACGGAACAAGGGTGTCGCCGCTGCAGCTGACGCATCGAGTCGAGACTTCTCGCAACATCGGAGAAGCATGCCGCATCAGGAAGAACTTGACGTCTTTATTTCTTTGCACCAGAACTTTGTCGCATCTCCATCTCTGCAACACTTTCATTGTAGAAACGTGACGCATCGTAAGGTACATTGACTCAAAGTGTCGCATTTTAAGATCTGAAAAGAACTAAGCTAAACCTACCATTTTAATTACAGTATTGTGGATTTTTGTCGTTTATGGTCTTGTGTTAAAACTATATAAAGAATACTTATTTTTGATATAAACCTTGTGTGGTGTCCATCTGTAGTGTTGTCACTAGATTACTGTATGTGTTCACAAATGCTTTACACCCTGCCTCTGAGATAAGCCTGTCTGCTCATGCCAAGCTACCAAGGGGGTGAGCAGGGGTTATTTTAGGAGTGTACCCCCCTACCCTGACTAAAGGCAAGGGTCACTATTTGTCACAAGTACCTACCTGTGCCAACTAGAGACCCCCAAATCTAACAGACAGACTGACTCTTACTCCGGCCCCCCTGAATACATGCTTGAGGCTTTTCCCCCTCTGTCTCGGGAAACGTTTCTCACCCTGTTGTCCTCGGTAAAGAGCGGTTCCCCTAATGATCCAGCCCCACTCAATATTCTGAAACAGGTCACCTCTATTATAGCCCCCAATATGACAAATCTGATTAATGCCTCACTGTCCACTGGAATAGTTCCCATTAAATGGAAAGGAGCCATGGTAAAAGCCATACTTAAGAAGCCCAATTTGGATCCAGTAGACCTGGGCAACTATCGCCCCATATCCCTCCTGCCTGCAATAAGTAAGATAGCTGAGAAATATGTTAATCAGATCCTCTCCAGATTCCTTGAAACACACAACTTGCTCCACTCTTCTCAAACAGGGTTTCGACCACGCCAGAGTACCGAAACGGCACTACTAGCAGTGGTAGAGGAAAGCAAGAAAATTCTTGACTCAGGAGGTGCGGCAGCCATACTACTCCTAGACCTGAGCGCCGCATTTGACACGGTGAATCATTCGATCCTGATCCGGCGTCTCAGGAGTATAGGAGTAGATGGCATGGTACTTCAATGGCTATCCTCCTTTCTGGAGGGTAGAACCTTTCAGGTATTCAAAGAGAATATTGCATCTAAACCCACCTCCCTGTTGAGTGGGGTACCACAGGGCTCGTCCCTTAGCCCCACGCTTTTTAATGTTTATATGGCCCCTCTGGCAGCCATTGTAGCCCCCTATGGAATCCGGATGATAACCTATGCCGACGACACGCAATTGGTGGTGGGGCTAAACCAAGCTGACCAAAAATCTCATGCCCTCTATACTTGTCTAGAGGACATTTCAAGATGGATGGATGCGTCCCAGCTTAAGCTTAACGGAGGAAAAACTGAGATTATGCTACTGGGCAATACCACGAGTTTTAAGTGCAGCTCCATTTGGCCTCCCTGCATGGGCCCAGCCCCGGACCCGAAGTCAGAAATTAAGAGCCTGGGTATATGGTTGGACCAGGACCTGAGCTTTAGGACGCAGGCTAGGAAGACGGCAGGCCTCTGCTATGGCCTATTTAGAATGGCCCGAAAAGTTCTGCCCCTCCTCCAACCTCAGGCCAAAAAAGTACTGGTCCAATCACTCATACTCTCTAGACTGGACTATGGGAATGTTTTGTATTTAGGCGCCCCCCTCTCAGTAGTCGCCAAACTCCAATCGGTTCAAAACAGCGCCGCCAGACTACTGACTGGAACTACCAACAGACAATCTGCAAAACCCGCTCTTCGTTCCCTCCATTGGCTACCAGTACAGGAACGCATTAGATTCAAGGCCCTATGTCTGGTGCATAAGTCTATGCAGGGGATTGGTCCGCCTATTAATTCAACCATGATACGCCCTTATAAAGCAAGTAGGAATCTCCGGTCAAATAACCTGTATTTAGCAGAGATCCCGAGGATTAAGAGGTCCAGAAGTGGTGGTCGGCTGTTTTCTTATAACACCTCCAAACTCTGGAAAGCTCTGCCTTTACACCTTCGCACAGTCTCCAACCATCTGGCTTTTCGCAAGCAATTAAAGACAGCGCTGTTTCCTTAGTTCTCTGTCTCCTCCGTGTCAGTTCATAGCGCTGGGACACTTAAGGGTAGCCATGCGCTCTATAAATGTCTTTCCATTCCATTCCATTCCGTTGATGTACTGTGTAGCCCTAAGTGGAGTCAAACAGCAGATTTCACCTATAGGTGTAATACAGTGAAAGCACTAAACAATTTCCAGTAAACCCTTCTGACCTACCTTTGAATGCCCACTAATATTGTAAGTTCAAACCCCAGGTCAGCACCTATCGTTGCCAAGACCCTCGTGCAATAGGCTATCTGTGAGCAAGTACCCTGTGTACACGTGTAACCAGCCCAATGCCTCTTATACTAAATGCACTGCGGCGGCCTTACCTTAAAAGGCAGACACTGGCAGCAAACATGCTGAGTCCAATTACACTGAAATCACCATGTGAGTCAGGTAGTGAGACTCCCCCACAGTAAAGGTCCAAAAACTGGGTGATCAAAAGTAAAAAATCCTGGTGGTCTAAATTGGCAGAACCCAGTTATTGTCCTCCTCTGATTCCTCCTCCTCTTAAACTGGTGTTTTTTAGGTGATATTTAGCATTTACACAGCAGACCTGGTACAGAAATTGGAGAAAGTCAGATGATTTCCACCAAAGTGTAGTTCAATTCATCTCCCAGTAGTCCAGTAAGTAAACAATATAGTGCACAACCAGAATGGTCATCCAAAATGTATTTCTGAACTTGCAAAAACTAAGAAAATAATTAACTGCTTGAAAAAATATCTTGTAGTTGACATTTTCTTTTCGAACCAGTCTTTTGATGTTATCTCTTAGGGCTTTTTAACAAGAGGTTCTCTGCAAGTAACTGGTAAACGGGTCACATTCATGGAAATTGCATTGTTTTGTTTTCAATAACAATTGTTGTTATTGTATTGTTTTCAATATCCCTCTTTCTGCTCCTCTCTTAATTCCAGCTGGAGCTCTAGGCCTTTACCTAATCATCACTCTAGGTCCCACAGACCCTTACCTCAGCTATCTGAAGAGGACATTCTCGCCCTTCTTTTCTCTTACACTGACTCAAGGACGGTCTCCTCCTCCAACTCTACACTCAACATCCCCTCCATCATTGCGAAACCTGACAGGGAACCGAGTCTTAAGCACAGAACAGTGAACAAAGGAAACCTACTTCACATAACCACCTCTCTTCAAGAAGTGGTCACTTCCAATCTGCACGTCAAATCGATGCTACTCAACTGTAGATCAGCTGTGAAACATGCAGCTGATATTTCAGAACTCATCATTGCGCAAAACCTGGACCTTCTGATCATTACTGAAAGCTGGCTCAATGATACCTCTTCCCCAGTTCTTGACATCTTAATCCCTCCTGACTACTCCATTCTCAGAAGTGATCGACTTGGTAAAACAGGGGGCGGGGGGGCATTGCTTGCATTCATCGCTCCAACCTCACAGTAAAACAATCTCTATGTGCTGTGTTATCCTCCTGTGAACAGCTTGTCACTGAAATCTGGAATAAAGGCAAGAAGATCTGTGTGTTGCACTCGATCTATCACCCTCCTGGTGACAATCTGGTCTTCATAGAGAAAATCATGGAGGTCATTAGCTCATTGGAAGGACACAAATGATCCTACTGTCTGTTCCTTTAAGACTTTCCTCTCTGACCTTAACCTCTCACAGCTCTGTAAAGGTCCTACACACAATAAGGGTGCCACTCTTGACCTTATCATTGCCAAAGACAACATCATACAAATAGGCGACATCTTACCCTGTGACTGGTCTGATCATTTTCAAATTCCCTTCCTCATCTTAGATAAGGGCTTGGTTAGACAGGGTCAACCCCTTAAAGCAAAACAACTGACTAGCAATATGAGAGACCTCAACATCAATATGCTAACTTCAATCACCAAAAATAGACTACAGCCCCCCCTATTATGACCAACCTTGACGATCTCTCTGATCACTACATTAACACGCTATCTAACATTCTTGATTCTATTGTACCGAAGCAGCTCAAAAGGATTCCCGTCAAACTTTCCAAACCGTGGTTCAATGGTTTCCTAAATGAGGAACGGCGCAATCTTAGACTATCTGAGAGACTCTGGAGAAACACGCCCTCCACCACAAATCTCACTCAACTTAGAAAAGTGAGAGGCTCCTACAACAAACACATCCGCCTGGCTAAAGCAGACCACTTCAGAACTCAATTGGATGGAGGCAAAAATAGACCCAAAAAACTCTTTGAAATCATTAAGGAACAATCTAACCAGTCTTCCAACCAGATCTCTACTCCGATATCCCTGCTCCCTAGTGGTGATGATTTCACAGCTCACTTCTCTGAAAAAACAAGGAAAATAGAGTTGGAGCTACTACCGGTCAACTTTGTTACCTAAGAAACTTCCCACAGGATCAGTGGCGCTGGTAGAATCCTCGACAATATCCTCGCTTTTGGGCTGCTCTCTCAAAAACAACGCCTCTTGGAACTCTTTTCTCCTCCCAGATGTCACGGAGCTCCTTCACAACATGTCATCCCTTAAACCCTCCAACCATTTCGGTGATCCTTTACCCGCTAAGCTTTATAAAGAGTTAAACTCAGCTATTCTCCCTCTTTGGTCCAGGATCATTCATGAATCCCTCTTACAGGCAAAGATTCCGGACTGCCTAAAGGTTGGGCAAGTTACGCCCATTCCTAAGAAGCCCAATGCGGACCTATCAGACCCAAACAACTTCCGACCTATAACCAGCAGTATAACTCTGGCTAAATTGCTTGAAAAATGCGTACATTTGCAGCTCTGCAATCACATTGAAAAATATCAACTCGTTGACACCCATCAGTCAGGTTTCAGATCAGGGCACAGTACTGAAACGCACATTGTTGATGACGCCTTGAGAGCCCTTGACCAAAATGTCCCTTGTCTTCTGATCCTTCTGGACCTGTCCTCAGCCTTCGATACCATCAAACTTGAAAACCTGATTGATCTTCTTCAACACAGAATGGGTCTCTCGGGCCCGGTCCTAAATTGGTTTGCCTCCTTCCTGCATAACCGCACGCAAAGGATCAAAGTTAAACAGTCCCTTACTTCCAGTACCCCTGTCACGATTAGAGTCCCCCAAGGATCCGCGCTCTTGCCAACTCTCTTCAACCTTTTTATGGAGCCACTTTCTGTCATTCTGAACTGAGCAAACATTCAGTACCACATGTATGCGGATGACACGCAACTATATCTGAAGATCTCCTCTCAAGAGGACATAAAAACATTAAATGCTGCACTTGCACAAACTCAAAAATGGTTAGCTCAGAACCATCTCCTACTTAATACTCTCAAAACGGAATTTCTTTTGATCTCCCCACCCAATCACTCGGCTCCTACCCTTGACTGGATTAAACATCTCACTGCTCTGAACTGCACCCCTCATGTCGTAGACGCTGCCAAATCTTTAGGTATCACCTTGGATAAACACTTAAACATGCTAGCGCACATCAGTGCTACTACTAGAGGAGCCAATTGCCAACTTAACACACTTAAGAAAATCAAACCTTTCCTCGCCCCCCCAAGACCTCAGGCCGGCGGTTCAATCCCTGATTATCTCTAGATTGGAATATGGGCTGGTGACCCTTGCTGGACTTCCCAAAGCTAGCCTGGCCCCACTCAGAGCTACCCTGAACGCATCGGCTAGACTCATAACGGGCTCCAGAAAGTATGACCACATTTCCCCGACCTTCTGCAACTAAATTGGCTATCTATTGAAGCCAGAATACGACTCAAGATAGCTTGCCTGACTCATAAAGCCATACATTACAACACCCCGTACTACCTGGCCAATAAGCTTGAACTATTGGGCTCCAGCCGGAACCTCAGAAGTACGTCCACCCTTCTCTTGAAACCTCCAAGATTCAAAAAGAAAAGATCTTACAACCGTGCTTTCACTGGTCTTGCTCCGAGAATCTGGAACTCACTGCCATCCAAGATCAGTTCCAATCCTTCCACTACATTCTTTAAGAAACTGGTAAAATGACTACTCCTGAACGAACGTTAACACCATCATCCGGTGTTCATGCTCTTGTTTTTATTAATACCCTAATTCTTGTTGTACTACACTGATGCGTTTTACTGTATGCTTTTACGTTATTTTTATCTAGTCCTCTATGGTTCCTTAATTGCATTAACTGGTGATCTCGCTTTTGTTTTTGTTTAAATTCCCTGATTCGTATTGCACTTCTCTGGTGCGTTTTATTTTATGATGTTTTGCTCTTTGTGTTCTAGGGCACCGTTGATACCCCTAACTCTTAACCTGAACAATTTCCACTATGTTGTAACTTCACCTACTTGCACATTGTGTTGTACTCTTGCTGGCGTCAACTCTGTACAGCGCTCTGATACCCCTATGGGTCTTGTTTGCGCTTTATAAAACTATTCAAATAAACTTTGAATAGAGGGGAGGGGCTTCAATAATAGATGAGGCAGTAGTGAAAAAACTGATTAATGTTTTGTAAAGCTACATGTGCCCCACAAGAAAGTTCTTAGTTCTATTCACATTTTAAAACAAGTATCTTAACTGCAGCATTTTATTTTGTATACTTTGGTTAATTTTATAAAATAAAATTAACCTTTTAACAGTGATTATGATGTTCATTAGGCAGCAGTTAAGTGGTTAATGCAATCTTTAAGTTTAGTGTTGAACCTTAGGACTGAGACCATAGTTAATTAATTTACTTTGGTATTGATTGTGTTTTTACATCAAATTATTTTAATTAATCATACACTAAAGCGTTCATGTTACTGATAGTACGCTTTCCTCAATAATCCACTGTTGACTTCATGTTTGTAAATAAAAGTACATTCAGATTTCATTCAAATTAATACCTTCTGGAAGTGGTGGGATTCAAATTCACCCCATTAGAAAAATGAAGCCTTAATGTAGCACATTAATTGCCCACGAAATGTACACATGAGTTAATTAACAGGAAACATGGTCTTAGCCTGTTAGCTGCTGAGGCTTTGCCGGCTCCAGGGCTGAGCCCTTTTTTGATGTTTGGAGAAATCTTCATAACCTTTTCCACAAAAGGTATCTAGACCATATTTGGATCCTTCTCTTCCACACATGTTGAGGTTTATAAAGGGGCCGGGGGCTTGTGGATTCACTTGCAGGGAACTGAGAAAGTAGCTAAAATATGTTTTCTAAAAGTTCCACCAACAAAAAGTTTGCTGTCCTAACATTACCATCTTCCTAGCTTTCAGGAACAAGCTGAGCCATAAAAAAGAACACATTTTAACTCCATGTTTTGCATTTTTCTAAGTGGTGGCCCTGTTTTGCCCACAGTGTTCGGCCCATCATTTGATATTTGGGTCGGTTCATGCTTGAGACGGGAAGCAGCGTTTACATCGCATGCGGTACAACGCATGCGACTACAATGCGGTCGTTACAACGACCGCGTTGTTACAATACTAACCATTACAACGCAAGTCGTTTCTATGACTTGCTGTAGGGGGCGCTCTGAACTAAGGAATAGTATAATTTACTATTCCAACACCTTCGAGCGCGCCCCCTACAGCAAGTCGTTGAAACGACTTGAGATGTAATGGTATGCATTGTAACAACGCAGTCGTTGTAACGACCGCGTTGTAATCGCATGCGTTGTACCGCATGCTATGTAACATCGCATATTCGCTTGAGAGTTCATAACTGTTTTATCCTAGCAGATATCCAATTCAAATTTGTGTCTTTTGTTTCTTACATTCTGGCAATGCTAAAGGTGCCCAAGTTTTTAGGATTCCTTTTTTGGTAAATGAGAAAATAGCCAAACTGAAGAAACATTTTGTCCATTTGTTTTGGAAAAATTGGAAAATGCGCTGTGCAAGGAATTCTGTGTATGTTTCTCAAAAAATGAAATGGCATACTTTTTTTACCATAGTTTTTGCAATTTTCTAAGTTGTAGTCAAAAATTCCTATCTTTATGGTTTCTACCTACTTGCAGTTTATGGGGAAAAGAGGAGTGAAACCCCTGGGTGAACCCAGAAGGCTGAACATTTCCGAAAAGTAGACAAAATTCTGAATTTAGCAAGGTGTCAGTTGTGCAGAAAGCTCATGGTTTTCCCATAAAAGTTAATCGTTAATTTGGAAAACTGTTGGAAGTAAGTAGGATAAAAAATAGAAATAGTTGAAAATGTTTTTATCTGTAATTTGTAGCCCAGATGGTCGATCCTCAAAAGTAATATATAATTTTTCCGTCTGCAAGGACATCTTTTGTTTGTTCAATGTCCAGAAACACACACTACTCAGAACTGCCAATCGAGCTGCAGCTTTTAATGACTTTTACTGTGTACAAACCATGCATCAATTCATAAGGTAAAATTTAACAAATGAAAATTGGGTATGAAAAGTGCCCACAAATCTGAATATAGGAATTCAAATGACTTTTAATTTGGGATTAGCCATAATGCCGGGTGTTCCAGAGGATGTTTTTTTTGCAAACTGTCTTCTTTTTTGCACACTGATTGATATTTAGAAGCCACAAATGGATTAAAATTCAAGAGATAATAACAAATGCGCTACTATTGAATTGAATTGAATTTAAATTTATTGCACAGTTAATTAAAACCTTTACAATCATGCATTTCATGTTAACATTTTATAGCAAGAAGAATAAGTTGCTGTTAAAACACAATAAAAAAAATTAAGGTAAAATATGGCCCCAGGATAGATTTAAACAGCAGAGAGCAAGGTGCAATAGCGTACAGATGAAAGTGCAATGTGTAAGACAACAATTTAACCTCTACTGGGATTGTAATGTATTTCATGCGTATTCCACGACATTCGTCATATAATCAAGCAGCAAGGCCAAAGTGGCCGACCTCGTGGATCAAGTACTTAGCAGCAGGTTGAGTGAAATAACAAAAAGCAAGAATACCTGAGTATGTAAGAAAAGTGCGAGTGCAAAAGCATCAGTTATGTTATGTTATGTTATGCCGTTTTATATAGCGCACAGCTGCCCCGGCTAAGGGGCGTCCCAGCGCTGATAGCAGAAAACTGCAGAACTATAGACAACACAAGCAGCCTATAATGGAGGGAAGAGGTGAGTTTTGATTGCCTTACGGAATGCCAGGTAATTTTTCAAGCTGCGAATGCCGATGGGGAGCGCGTTCCAAAGTTTGGCTGCCAATACACAGAAGGAACGTCCACCAGCACGAACCCTCCTCACCCGCGGAACAACCGCCAGATGCTGCCCCATTGACCGGAGTTGACGGGAGGGGGTATAGAGTGTAAGCAGATTGGCCAAAATGCCTGGAGAGGAGAGATTTAAAATTTGAAAAGACATGCAAAGGACCTTAAACTCTATACGTTTGGCCACAGGCAGCCAATGTAACCGACGGACTGCACTAGTGGTAGGGCATGTCCTGGGCAAACCCAATAAAGTTCTCGCTGCAGCGTTTTGGACCCTTTGTAGTCTTGCAATTTCCACCTTAGTTATTATGTCTGCAAGGTTCTAATGGAAAACATAAGTATTCCGCATAACTTGCAGGAAAGAAAGGTACTAGGTGCAAAGCGGCTATTTGCAGGGATCTTGCTATAGGGTAAAACAATGCATTCAATAAAGATCGTTGCATACTTAGAGGAACTGAGTGCACAACAGCTATTTGCAGAAATCTTGCTATAGAGTAAAGCAATACATACATAAAAAGTCATTGTGTACTTAGAAAAGAGAGAGGCTGGTGCGCAGTCTGTGACTTATGGAAGTTGGGCCAGAGTACCATAGTCTGTTCGACTGTATTGCCGTCTGCTAGGTGGCTGGCCTGTCTTTTGATGCTCAATTTGGCGGCGGATAGAAATTTTACCAGGCGACTGCTGAGCTGAACATCCTCGCCGGAAAAGCAAGCTAACACTGTTTGTCTGCAAGTCTGAATATGTTTCTTGTTGAAAAGTGGTCTAAGGAGGGTCCGGCGTTCCCGTATTAAGATCTTGCATATGGTTAACAGATGTGCTATATCCTCCTCCCCCTCCCCGCATAGTCGGCAGATTGCTGGCTTCGGGGGGCGTAGCCACAGCGGCATGTGATGAGCAGATGGTAGAATGCCTAGGCGGAGTTTCAAGAACTTCTCTTTGATAGTTCTGGAGAAGCTGGTGTGGAGATAGGCTTGAGGTGACGCCTTGCTGTAGGACTGTAAGGTGAACCAGCCGTGAGCACGCTGTCAGGGCAGCTTTATCCTGTATGAGTGATTCTTTTTTGACAGTGTTATTTACTATTTTTTTGAAGCTCACAAAAGTCCCTGGTAGCTCCAAAAGGTCCTGCAATCCCAGTTGGTTAAGTGAGTTATCCAGATAGCGTCTGGCTGGACATACCTCCCTGGTTTTCAGTTCTTTCCACAAATCGGTATTGAGCAAATCAGTGGCCCCGTTTTGATTTTAAACCAGCTTTTTATGAATGCTCCTTTGCGGGCGAGCTCTTGTCTTTGTATCCTGAACTCCAGCCTTAGTTGTGCGGGGGATGTGTATCCTGGTAGCCCATAAATTATTTGGATTGCTCTTGCTATTGTACGAACCAGAGTTGCGGCGTCTCTCCCTCTCATGACTTCGATTCCGTAGCTGATTGATGGTATAAGTTTTGCCTGGATCACTCTGGTTAAGGGGAGGAAGTTTGGGCCAGAGATGTTGTTTTTTAGGTTTCTTAGTGCCACAGAGGTCATTATCCCCCTTTTTTTAATGGCCTCGTGTTGAGCTATGTAATTCCCTTTGTTATCGATGATAACTCCCAGGTATTTTTAGTTCTGTACAGCTTCCAGGACGCCAGATACCAGTGATGTTTTGACTTTTTTTTGCGGAAGTTCACAATCAGGATTTTTGTTTTTTTCTCTGTTAATGCTGAGTTTGTTCTCCTCCGAGTACCGAGATGTAATATCTAGCAGGCGCTGTAAGCCTACTGGAGTCTGCCTAATAAGCACCAAGTCGTCCGCGTAGAATAAATTAGACAACTGAAGGCCACCTAGCTTGGGAGCGTGCGAGTTGCTTCCATTGAGAGAAATCGAAAGCTCCGCCATAAAAAGATTAAAAAGTATTGGGTGAGCACAGAGCCTTGTTTCAGTCCGGAAGTTGTTGGGATCTTCTTTGTTAGGTGATCTCCTGCACCCAATTTTACTTGCACCCAGGTGTTACTGTGTAAGAGGATTAGCTGTTTTAGGAGTAGCAGTGAAATGTTCAGCCTTTTTAATTTTTGCCACAATAAGTTCCTGTCTATGTGGTCGAACGCTGAGCTGTAATCAATAAAACACAGATACAAGGGCTGTTTTATAGCAAGTGCGGTGTCTATCAGTAGTGAGAGGGTCAAGATGTTAGTGGTAGTCCCCATGTTCTTACAGAAACTTGTTTGGTTTAACTGGATTGCTGAAATTTCAGCGGCCCAGGACTTTAATTCTTCTAGAAGCAATCTTGCATAATATTTGGCTTCATTATCCAGTAAAGCTACCAACTGGTAGCTTTTTGGGATGTTCCTGTTGCCTTTTTTGTAAATGGGAGAGATGATCGAGCCCCTCCATGATGATGGTATCGTCGATGTACGCAAGATTGTTTCAAAGGTTGGTTTTAATACTGAAGCCCAGTATTCCGGGTCTTGTTTGAACAATAAGGGCAGAATCCCGTTTGGTCCCGGAGCTCCCTCGCGCCTACCTTTGGATATTCTTTTGCAAATTTGTGTGGTCGTAATTGTAAAAGACTGTTCCAGTTTTGTATTAGAGGATGTTGGTGCTTCCCTTTCAGGTGAAAGATTGTCGGTGTGAAGTCAGGTTTCTTGATCTTTGGTGAAGTGGGTTTGGAGGAAGATTGTCCAGGCCTCTTCTGTTACATGCGAGTTAATGCCTAGATTTAACGGGTTGGCTTGAGTGTTAATCTTTTGCCAAAATCGTGCACTATTGTTGTATTTGATGTCATGCAAGAGTTTAGCCCAGAGTGCTTCATCAGCATCTTTTTTGAGGCGCCAGATTAATTTCCTGCACTTGGCTTTCAATTGCCTCAGTTCTTGTAAGGCCGTAGGATCGAAGTCGCCTTTCTTCAGTCTCCGAAGTGCGTGATTTAACAGCGCTTTAAGCTTTTTCAATTGTGTATTGTTTCCGAAGTTGGAGAAGGGGGGTTTAATTTGGGGGTATTCTGATCTCTTGTTTAGATGGATTCCCTTTTTTACCCCATGTTTATTTCCTAGATTTTTTGTAAACGCCTCCCAACTGCTCAAGGTATCAGGGTCTGCGGCTTGGGCTTCTTCCACAAGTTGTTTTGCGAGGAAGAGGAGGCCTTCCGGGTCATCTGTTTTGCATTTTATTTTCTTCTCGTTGGATGTGTATTCCAGGCCATGTTTGTTTACTGGCGGAGATTGTGGTGTGGAAAGTGATACTATTGTAATTTCCTGTGGTAAATGGTCGCTGTACTCTGAGGATCCAATATGGTAGTCCATTACTTTTGGAAACAAACAGCGAGAGGTAAATGTATAGTCTATTGTTGTACTTACTACTGTGTTATGAAATGTCGCTGTCTGTGGGCGGTATCCTGGAAATCTTCCGTTTAGTGCTCGGAAGCCCAGCTGCTCCAGGATCGCTAGAAGCCTCTGAGCTGTTTTCGTGTGTCTTGCGCCTGACATATTGTCTTGTGTTGCTGCGTCCCATACGAATGGGTCCTCATCCTCATCGATACCTTCGGATGTGTTCCTAAACATATTTAGGTTGAAGTCCCCAGTGATGATTAAGCTGTTAGTCTGCTCATCCGTTAAAATTTTCTCTAATTCCTCCTTCCGCTGCTGGGTACCTTTAGGTCTGTCGCGTGGATGTAAATAGAGGTTTATGAGGATTATCTGCTCATTTTTAACCTCTCCCTGTAAAGTGATTCTTAGTACTTGCATGGCATTAGGGGGCGCTAAGCTATGCGTCATTGACTCCATAGCATAGATGCTCTTTATAGAGCTGTATGTGGCAAGGCCTCCCTTGCTGTGGCCGAATTTGGCGCTCTTTATAGCTGGTAGGGAATGCTGATTGAATCCCTTTAGTGCTGGTGGCAATTCGCACCACGTTTCCTGGAGTGAGACTATATCAAAGTTTTGAAAGTAAAATTGCAGTTCCGGGTCCAGGGTCTTATCTCCCATACCATTGATGTTCCAGGAGCAAAGTTTCAGGGGGGGTTTTGTTTTGAGTGTAGGGAGCTTGGTATGTTACGGAATTTGGTTTTTGGTGTTTATAGTCCTGGATAACCAACTCCACTCCACTCTTGTGGGAGTGTGCTTTTGGTTACATTGGTCCTGTGAGTCCACTGGTCTCTGGTAGCTTTGCTCTTGGGACTTTTAGCACTGAGTGTGAGCATGTACTCGATTGAGCCTGCCCGGGTTCTTTTTGATTTTCTAAGGTGGCGATTAAGGGTTCCGGATACCCTGGTTTGGTGAAGGGCCGAAGCTTAATGCCCCAGGCGTTGAGTTTAGTGTGTTCTTTTAAAACTTTGTCTGCTACGCCTGGTGTGGCCCAAGTTGTTTTAGTTGCTTCCACTCCCGGTTGGTCTGGGGACTCCACAAATTCAATTGACTCTAGGTCATTGGATCTTAGGTTTTTCAAGCTACTGATGGAGTTGAGTAGGCGTAGAATGTTTCCCATGTTTAATATATCGTTCCGTCCCTTTGACTTATACTCGGGATGGAACATGATTATTGTAGAGTCCAGATATGCTGTTTGATCTATATTCAATTCCTGTTTAGCTATTGGTGTTTCAGCTGGCTCAGGGCATTCACTTGTAGTTGTTATTTCCATGCCGTTCGTGTGCCTTCCGCATATCGGGACTGCCTCGGAGCGAAAGCCTGTTATAGGTGAACCCCCTTGTGTGCATCCTGTCCCTTCTTTCCGGGTCGGGGATTCTGGTGACTCTTGGTCAGGCTCTGTCACGTCGCCCGCCTGCATTGAAGTGTCTCGGGGGTCTTCCTTTAAGTCTTTCCCCAAGCCGTGACTCTTGCCCCTGCAAGGTGAAATGGTCTGTGTTATCTTTTGGTTTTGCCCCTTTCTCCTCTGCTTCCTCCACTGTTTGGATGTTTGCAAGCTAGTTATTGAAAGAGTCATTCCAGGGGGATTACTTTTGAGTGCAGTATTGCACTTTGATAATGATAATGACGGTGAGCCTTGCATTATTTGATCTTTTCCATCTGTTCTTATCGGGAGCAAGCCCTCATCGGGCGTTCTTGCTTCTAATGTCCATTCCGGAGTGCGCTGGTACAGATCCTGGGTTGTTATATTTGTTGGTTGTTGCTCGCCCTTTTTCGTGGCGGTTGATTTTTTTGGTGGTTTCTGTGTCACAGCGTTTCTTATGTCAGAGAGGAGGTTGTCCATTACCGTTGGAAGGGTTGCCAGCTTGTCTACGATTGTTACGCAGGTACAGCTGGCCTGTACCGTTTGTGTCTCCGATTGTGCCCTTCTGATCAGATTGTTGAGGTCTGCCAATTTGCCATCGATGTTTGCGACAAAGATCGAGAAGGAGTTGAGGACTGACAGTTGGATGTCCATTTTGTCGGACTGATATTGCATGCCGTTTACCGACATTTGCATAGCGTGCAGTAGTGTGGTCCAGATATCTTCTTTTTCCTGTGTTTTGACCAGTTTCGCGTAGAGCTTTGGTGAGCTATTTCTTCCTTGGGGTTCAGCTTGAGGTGCGAGGGAGTATGAGGCAACCTGTTCCTCCCACTCCTCTGGTGTGAGGTAAGATGATTCTGGTTCTATTTCCTGAGTTGCTGGAATATATGGCCCTTGTATTTTTGTTATTGGTTCGTCTTGCACAGTGCCTGCTGGCAGTTGGCAATGCTGTTGTTCCTGGGTTGGTTGGTCCCGCCTATCTGGCGGCGTCTAAAAGATAGGTTGAATTTTTTCGGCCGCCTTTTTGATTGTTGTATATGTGGGGTCTTTATTGCCCGTCTTGGCCACCATGGGCTCAAGTGTTGAAGGGGATGAGAGGCTGAGTTGCTTTATCTGGTTAGAGTCTTTTTCTGAATGTTCCTTTTGTTGTTGAAGGGGTTTGAGAGACCCTGGTGCAGCCCTTAGGATGGTGTTATTGTTGGTGTTATTATCGGCGGGATTTCCGTGTTCTTGTTGTGTTGCCTCCACTTTTCCCGGTTGAGGTGGTACCCATTTGATCAGAGTTTCCTCCTTGTTGTAACTGGGGGGGATGTGGTTATTGGTATTTTCATTTCCTTCCTCTTCTGTTGCCTCTGTATAACTATTGGCCTTGCCTTGGCCATCTTTCTCCCTCCCATTAGATTTGTTGGTGTTTTTAGGCTCTGACAGCTCCGGTTGGCACCATTTGACATTGACATTGCTTAATTGTTCAAGTCCCTGATTCCCTTGTTCCTTGTTCCCTTTGATCTTCTCATCGTCTACAATTGCTTCCCAGAGTCTTGTTGCGCCACACCTTTCCCTAGTGGCTGCAGACTCCCCGCAGTCTACTTTCGTCTGCTGTTGCACAATCTGGTGCGTTTTGGTGGGTTGGAGAGGAGTAGGGAGGTTGCTTTCTTTGTCGCTGGTCATCATAATACTAGCCCGGCGTCTTTTATGAAGGAGAATTTTGTATATATATTTTTGGTTGGTGGCTTGTTTTGGTCAGAGTGGTCCTGGTTGCATCGCTTGCTTTGACAGTTGGCTGGTGAAGAGTGGTGATATCAGGGGGGTTTCCTCTTCCTTCTTCATTAGTTTCTCTTCGCTTTCTTTAATGAGTGTCTTCTTTGTTGTCCTGCACGTTTTCTTGTTAAGGTTCGGCACCGCCTGCTGCCTTGCCTTCCCTGATCTCATTGTTATGGTTGTTGTGGGTGTCCCCCTTCACAGTTTCTCTCCCGCTATTCCTTGGCTGGTCCTTGTCAGAAGGAGGCCAGGTGGCTGCTGCCTTATTGTCTTTTTTTTTCTTCTGTTTCTCTTTTCCTTCCCCCCCCTATGCCGCCCGGGTGAGCTGACTGCGATGGGGGGGGGCATTGACTGGTTCACTGCGGGCACTACGCTGACCCCGCTGACTCCGCAGTATGGGCCTCGGCGACTTTGGATAAGTTCACGCTGGGCCACGGATCTTTGCCCCTCGTGGTGCCTGTGGTCAGTAGGCTGCAGCTCAGGCTACAACTCAGGCCGCTGCGCCACGCCAGCACACACCTCCAGATACTTCCAAGCCCCTCCGGGTCTCCAGGTCTCTTAGGCACTACGGTAAAGCAGAGTGGGCAGGAAGGCAAGAAGGCGGAGTGGGCGGAGCAGGCTGAAGGGCAAGCGATGGGGGCAGCGCAATGCAGCGCATAGCGGGTCTCCCCGGGTCCTCACTCGCTCTCAGCCTCTGTACAGCCTTTTTACAGACTGCTGACTGCAGACCGCGGCCCACGGTCCTCAGCCTGCACGTCACGCGGCACCACGCCTCACTGCGCCTGCACCCGCAACCACAGCCGCAAGCCGCACCCAGTGTAAGTTGCTGGCTGTAACTTACTGGGCCGCTTCCGCGGAGGGAGGGGGGGTGGTAGTGATGCGGCGATGCAGGGCGGGAGCAGGTTGCTGGCGGGTTGCTGGCTCAAGCATGGGGCTCGCCGTAGCACTCCCCCTCGATGCCCTCGGATGCGAAACGCCAAGCTCCGCACTCCAAGCAGCGGAAGTGCGTCAGTCGAGCAGCATCCAATCCAGCAGGAAACAGCAGGAATGAGTGTGGATGGATGGCTACTATTGTGTGTTTTCACACTTCTCACAAAAAAAGTTTGTCTTCTTGTGTTGGTGGGCCTATCATCCAAAACAGGAAAGGTCCCAAAATGCAACATTTATCACCTCTCCTTCTCCAATTGCATTGGATACTAGTCAAAATGCACATTATATTTAAATCTGCATTTATGATGTACAAAATCTGCTATGAAGCAGGACCAACATTTTTAGTAATTAAATTCTGAAACTATTACCCTGTCCTCAACTTAAGATCACGGAACAAACCAGTGTTCGAAAACTAATCAGTAAAATATGTTAAAAAGGTGCCAGAGCCTTCAAGATCCAAGGAGCCCCACTACGGAATTGTCTACTTCTGGGAATCCATAATAAATCAGCTTTGATTAAATTTAGAAAATCCCTAAAACCTGAATGTTCTCCATATAAGCTCTCTTATGATTGAGTTGCTGCTATATTAATTTCAATATCTGACTGTAGCGCCAAAAGGCTCTATCTGGAATATACGTTGCATTTTACAAATGTCTCTAAATAATAATATTATACACTAGAGATTGGTGTCCCAAATAAAAGAATTGTGTGGAGTGGTGGCCTATCTTGGAATCAGAACCTAATCCTGAGCACCAGTGTTAGACTTGGATGTTTCAGCGGGTTTACCCCCAGACGTTCTGCTTTTTGGCCTCCCGTTTTTGACCCTGTTTTTGTTGGTTTAAGAACTCTGGGCACTTTATCACTGCTATTCAGTGCTAAAGTGCATTTGATCTCAATGTAAATTGCATTATGGATTGGTATTTCCATGATTGGCATATTTGATTTACTGGTAAGTCTCTAGTAAAGTGCACTGAGTGTGCCAGGGCCTGTAAATCAAATGCTACTAGAGGGCCTGCAGCACTGGATGAGCCACCCACAAAAGTAGCCCTGTAAAGGTATCTCGGACCTGCCACTGCAGTGTCTGCGCGCAGTTTGTAATTGCCATGTCGACTTGGCAAGTGCACCCACTTGCCAGGCCCTAATCTTCCCTTTTCTTACATATGAGTCACCCCTAAGGTAGGCCCAAGGCACCCTTGTGGGCATGGTGCTGTGTATGTTAAAGGTAGGACATGTACTTGTGTGTGTGGCATGTCCTGGTAGTGAATTTCAGTGTATTTCATTTTTCACTATGGAAAGGCTATCTGTCCCATAGGATAGAATGGGAGTTTGCTTATAACATCTTATACGTATATCTTCCCATTGGCACAAGATAGAGAAATGGAGTTCAGTATGCCTGAACTCAGAATGTAGAAATGCATCTTTTAGTGAAGATGATTTTTATATTCTATGTTTGAAAATACCACTTTTAGAAAGTAGGTATTTTCTTGCTTCTGATGGTTTGTGTATTGACTGTCTGGTTTTGGAGTGACAGGGGCTGGGGATGTGCATTCACTGGAGACAGTCACTGGGGGGAGGATGTGTGCCTGGCACTTCCTGGATGACTCAGAGCTGAGCTGAATAGGCCTGGGCTGCATTCAGAGTAGTGGGAGGAGTTGTCACTAGCACCTGAATGGGCCCGGTCTGCATTTAGAGTGGTGGGCGGAGATTTCCGTTGCACCTGAATAGTCCCTGTCTGTCTTGGACAATGCTGTCTCCACCTCCTGTCGGGAGGCTGGACCGGAGAGGACAGAACTGGTTTTGGCTGAACACAGAGCTTCTCTGCACCAAGAGAACAAAGGAATTTGCTGTATAAATATTGGGGTCCAGACCCCAGAACTTCAGCTTACTGTGAACTAAGGAACCTGACAGGACGAAGAGCTGGAAAAGCTCTCAGGAGGAACTGCCACTTTGCTGCGTGCTCTGCTGTGTTGGCCTACGGCTTGCTGCTTCTGTCTTGGGCAGGGAAAGGACTGGATTGTACTTTCATCATCCTGCTGTTAAAGTGTTCTCCAAGGGCTTGAAGTAGAGCTTGCCTCCTGTTGGAAGTCTCAGGGAGATAAAAGACTTCAGTGAACTCTTTTGGCACCAAGAAGACTGCCAAGAAGAAGAGCTGAAGAAGCTGTGAGGAGGAACTATCACTTTGCTGTGTGCTTTGCTGTGTTGGCCTGCATTGGCTGCTTCTGTCTTGGGCAGTGAAAGGACTGGACTGACCTTTCTAGATCTTCTTTGTGTGAGTTTCTCAAAGGGCTTGAGGTAGAGCTTGCCCCCTGTTCAAGAATTCTCAGAAACAGCAAAGACTTCAAGTTAATCTGTTAACAGCACTGGGGACTAGGTGTTTTGTGCTGCAACAGAAGAAAAAGCAACCCGACGCCGTCAACAACGCCTCTGCTGACTGCGTGTCCTGAAGGCACCACAGAGGGCACTGCCACTCTTTGCACCGCAACCCTGGTTTCACTGACGACACCACCCGATGCCGTTACCAAGCTGCTGCTTGCACCCCGACCTGTGGGCACCACACTCTGTACCGCCTCGCTTCACGCCGCCACTCTGGTATCTCCGACACCACCGCTCCACACCGGCATCGAACGCCGCTGCTTGCACCGTGGTTTGAGGGCACCGCTCGTGAGTTACATGACGCACCGTCCTCATCCCGCACCGCAGCCTTGGCCTACCGACGCCAATGACTCCAGTTCATCAGCGGATGACAGCGCTTCAGCAACGATGAAGCCACTGCTTGCACCATGACCTGCCAGTACTGCGAAAAGCACCGCATCACTTCGCACCTCAGCCCTGGTCTCACCGATGCCACTGGCCGACCATCATCGAGCCGCGGACTGTACTGGGACCTGAGGGCACCACACGCCGCATCACTGCACTTCGCAAAGCAGCCCACTCGTGCCGACGCTGGTGCTCATTACTTCAACCGCAAGGAGCTCGATCTGCAATGTGTGTGACTTCAAGGGGCCAACGACTCCTGCACCGACCTGTGGAACCAGTGCCTGCAGACGTCGTCTGTTCGGGGCTCAACGAGAGGTCGCCGACGCCCTGCATTTCTACAAGGTACTGTTTTGCGGGTCTTCCTGACACCGTAGCTGGCCCGCGATGCTGCGGTCAGCCAGAACTTTTGGATTTGTTGTTTACGATTCCGTGATATCCCTGGACGGAGCTATCGACTTACAGGAACTGTATTTTAAGTCTATTTTTGAGATTTCTGAGAACTGTATGGAGGACTTTTATCGTTTTTGGTCTTTTTTGCACAGATAAAATATTGGTTATTTTTTTTAAACTGGTGTGGTGTCCTTTTGTAGTGTTTTCACTCTATTGCTGTTGGTTATTAGCAAATGCTTCACACACTGCCCCTGAGAAAAGCCTGACTGCTCGGGCCAAGCTACCAAGGGTGTGAGCACGGGTTATTTCAGTAGTGTATCCCCCTTATCCTGACTAGAAGGAAGGGACCCTACTTGGACAAAGATGCAGACCCTTGCCAACTAGAGACCCCCATTTCTAACAATCATTCTTCCACCTGGGAGAGGCAGAATTGAGAGAGTGGTTACCCCACCCCCTGTCAAACCTATGCTCTAAAGAATTCAAATATCCTTTCATTTGCCATGGGGATGGATGCACTATTCAGGCTTTGTGGCTCGGGGTCAGTTCACTCCTGCATTGTGGAGAGCTCATTGATGAAAGGCAGGGCTGTGGGTTAAATGACCATGTTTAATGCAAATCAAGGAACGACCCCTCTTGATCATGCAGGCGCAAAAGGCGCTGCGTGATCTATATTGTGGAAGGCCACGCAAGCATCTGAGGCCTCTTCAATAACAACAAAGTGCCACTGGGGTGCAAGTAGTAGGTGCAAATGACCTTGAACCCTAGCCCACTTCTCTAATGAAACTCGTGGGGTCTCATGCTATTTCACCCACCTTCTCCCACCCTCACCCCCCCAAACCTGGATAAATTCCCCAATTCTTTCCTGGACGGGGGACAGAAAGACTATTTGGGCTCCACAGATGAAGATGCAACCTGATGTCAGGACGGGCTGCATCCACCCATTCCATTTTTTTAAATCCCTGGTGACATGCCATCCCCCATCCCATTCCATTTTTAACGTCCTTGGTGCAAGTAGAATATCTGCCCCCCTCACCCCCTGTGTGGGCTGATTGAGGCAAAACACTCAATCTGCCACTATACAGGTGACAACAAATCGTTCAGATGTTCAGAATACTAAATTAACAATGCTAACAGGTTAATAGACACATGATAAACAATTATCAATATTATATTGTAATGTGATCGGAATATTCCTAAATCATGGGTGTCTGATCACAAAGTATCATACATGTCGATACAGGCATACAGTATAACCATTATATTAATTAGACTTGTGTGTATCATAGTACATAAAGGAAAAAAGCGGTAGATATTTAATACGTGCACAAAGCCACAAACAACTGGGATTAATCAGCTCGTGAAAGAGGGCAGTCCTTGATAACGGCAATCATCTAGGGGATGGGTGAGAGGGGGGCAGCGGGGTGAAGGGAGGGAAGGGGGAAGGGAGGGGGAGGGAATGGTCAGAGTGGGTGGGAAGGAGGAAGTTGGGAATAGCTCAATGGACGTCAATGGGTCAATGGTGGTGTTCCATTCGTCCAGTGTATTCAATCCATGATTGACAGTCGCAGCGTGCAATCCACCTACATTTGCATTTGTTTAGAATTGATTGTAAGTTACCACCGAGCAGTGGCAAGGTGGGTTGGTCAATGACCTGCCAAACCAAATCAGTTTCCAAGGGCTTTTTCTCCATGTTGCGTGAGACTAAGGGGGCAGTCTCGATCTTGCATTTGATATGACTCTTGTGTTGTATGATACGTTGCTTGATCATTTGAGTAGTTTGACCAATGTATATCAAGTTGCATGGGCAACAGATGGCGTAAATGACATTTGTGGTATGGCAGTTGGAGAATTCTTTCAGTTGGTACATGTGTTTTTTTTACCTTGAATTACCTTGAATTCTTTGGTGTTCAAAGTCAGGGGGCAGACCACGCAATTCTGGCACCTGTAGTGCCCAAGTGTATGAAGTGAATTGAGGTGATGGAAGTGATGTTTTTGTTTTTATTGGGCCAAGTTACAGCCTGTACTAGTTAATCAGATAGGTTGTCGCCCCTCTTGTAAGAAAACAAGTGGGGTTCCTGAAAGGTGGTTTGTGTGCAGAGGATATTCCTGTTCCTTTTTATAATCTTATTGACTTTATTGCTAGAGGGGCTGTAGGTGGAGACAAAGGGGATGCGTGTATCAACCTGTTTTTGGCTCGGAGAACATCTCTATGGCAATACCATGGACGTTTGCAGGCATTTTTCTTAGCACATTTTCCCTATTTTTAGAAATCTCTTCTGTTGTTGGATATTAAAGGGCCGATTACGATGTCAGGCGGATCGCCATCTACAGGTTGTCGGAGGCGGTCCGTCCGACAATCGGACTCAGTGGTCTGACCTCTGCATTACGATGCGGTCGGTCAGACTGTTGCGAGCTAGGGGAAAGACCAACGCCTCCGACAGGATCAGAGATCCCGTCGGGGCGTCAATCGGACAGAAAATGCCCAAATGGCGACGGTGCCTGCTCAGGCACCATCGTCGGTATTATTATGTCAGTTTCCAACTGCCTTTCCATTTCGGCCTTTCTGACATGGAAAGGCTGTCGGTAAGTGACTTTGGGGGCCCTTAGCAGGGCCCCCGTCCCATCACGGTCCCCGCTAGGAGACCTACAAGACCTTGTGATGCCTCCCCAAACATCCATGCACCGTGTGGCAGGCACTGCATGGTGCCTGCCACACAGTGCATGGATGTTTTAAAAATGTATTTTTCTATTGCGGCTTGTGCTGCAAAAGATACACTTTCAGACCCCTGTGAAGACCGTCACATCATAATAATGAAAGCAGGACCGCCGACTCCTAGTCGGGCGGTCCCATTTCTGCTACGATGTCGGTTGGACACTCATCCAACTGACATCGTACTGGGCCCCTCATTGTGTTGTGCTTTTACTTTATTTTTATTTTTTGGGCAATTGGTAAATACTTTGGACACTTTTCCTTACGTTAAGCATGTCATCTCTGTTCCAAAGCCACTGAGGTTGAGCCCATGTTTATTTATTTAACTTTTGCGTTGGACCTGACTAGATTTTGGACTTATTATTTGTGTAGTTCACATCCTCCCTAAATTATTACCCATTCTCTTACACTAATAATTAGTAGTCTGTGTTAAGAAGAGTCATTGATCTGTGGGATCCATGGTCCTCAGGTGCATATCACGTATTCCAAAAGCTCGCAGCCATCCAGGAGTTCGAAAAGTGACTTCTTTAGCACAGCAAGGAAAGCTTTGTGGAAACTGGATGGTGTCCTATCTTCTCAACATGATTTGCACTTAGGAAATTTAGACCCTACTTTTACTACCTCATCCTTTGTTAATGGTAGTAATTCGTATTTAGGTTCTTCAGTCAGCTTAAATACGGGTAAGTGTGCAAGAAATCTATTAATTGCAGGCCTATCTGAAACACTATACTCCTTATATCGATGCACGTGGTGGTGTAAAAATATTTCTGAAGTATGGTTAAGTTGATCTTTAACGTACCCATCATCGGATCGCTTAGGTTTCACCATGTTATTTTGATTGACACTGGTTTTGACAATCCAGGGTCAATGCTGCTCTATATATTTGTGGCCCACTCTAGAGGTATTAACACTAGCTTCAGTATAAAAAACACTTGCAGGCAATGTTTAGCTTTGGCCCATGTTTATTTAGTTACTACTAGTTATGATCTCAAGCATTCCACCCAGTTGACCATTGGTCTTGAGGGTGGTGATTTTATCCTTCTTTCCCTAGATTTAAAGATATTGCAGGAGATTACTCTAGCCCCCCTACCGACCCAGCATTCTGCTGGAAAAATTCAGTAACAAACGTTCCTCGTCTTCATCTTCCAATGTTCCTCCTGAACTGAGTCAGCCAATTGAATTTCCATGTGCTTTGATTCCCACCTACACTGCCTAATTCTAATTTGAATTGGATGACCTGATTGGAGATCCTTTTAGAATGATGCACAGGAGGGGAAAACTAAAATTCCCTTAGAGTTGGAATACTTATTCGGCATTTCTTGCAATAAAGGACTTCTGATTATTAGCTAAGCCAAATTGTTTGTGCATCTTATTAAGTATAATATTGAAGGGGGCGTGGCTTGGCAGTCAATGATGGCGGATGCGTGAGCTTGATGCTCCGCACCAGCACGCTACTTATCCTGTCCCATTCAGCGCAGACCCGGCCCACGATCAATGGTGGAGTGTACCCCAAGTTCAGGGAGAGCTGTGGTAAATGTGGAGCGCTGCTCATGAGCAGGGAGTGCCCAGACGGCTTGGTTCTGGGGAGCCAAGAGTCAGGCCTATGCTTTTAAGATGGTGACCCTGGGCCTCTAAGCAGAGGAGTCGGGGAGGCCCTGATCTGCTGTACGGCACCCGACCCGACTACCCTTGTGGGCTCCAGATACAGCCTGACCCACTGCTTGGGTCCTGTGCTCCTGAGGAGGGGGCTACACCATCACACTGAATGGACTGCGGGGGGTGAGGCCTCCGGGAGGAGCACGGTCGTTATGGTGTGGGGAGGCGAGAACCCAATGTATCCTGCTGTGGCCTTGGGAGAGCCTGCAGCCCTGGTGGGCCCGGACGCAGAAACACCCGCGTCTGAGGAGCGGAGTGGCTGGGTGCCGGTAGGCCAGGCAGATGACTGACCGGCACTGACTGAGGTGCAGTGAGTGGGGGCAGCTTCCCTGCGGGACGGCAGACACTCGGGCCTGAGTTGAGGCCAGGTAAGCTGCACGTGGCTTGGTGCGGCTGAGCCTGCCCCCCGCCCCCTGCGGGCCTCTCTTCTTCTGTGTGGGGCCTCAGCCCTACTTTGGGCTGGACACGAGACCCGGATTGCACCTGGGGCGTGGAGACCCTGGGGGCTCCAGATGCTGTCTAGCCCACTACATTGTTTCCGTGGCCCCAGATAGGGGCTGCGCCGCCACACTGACTGGCTTGTGGCAGGACGGGGCCCCTGTGAGGGCCACAGTGCTGTGATAAGGAGTGGTGAAAGGCCGACAAGATCGTCTGTGGCCCAGGGAGGGCCTTTCGCCCTGGTGGACCTGGACGTGCCCCCGCCTCGGAGCAGAGTGTGGGAGCACGATTGACTTGGCTGGGGATGGACCGGGCCCCACGGGAGTGTGGTGAGTGGAGGCAGCTTCCCTGCTGGGCAGCAGATACTCGGGTCCTGGTTTGGGGCTCAGCGTGAGGAGTGATGCTAGATACGGCTGGGCCTGGGGCCCCCTCTACATTCCTCTTCTTTCCTGTGCGGGGCCATGTGCAGCTCCCTCGAGCCGGACATAGGACCTTGATTGTGCTGGGGTGCGAAGGAGCAGCCGGCCTGGAGTGGGGTCAGAGTCAGAGACAGCCGTAGAGACCTCCTGGCCTCGGGCAACAGGGGAGACGCTCGCTTTCTGAGACTCGGCTCTGTGCCTAGTGGGGGTTGGATTGCCAAAGGACATCCTCCTGGGCCTCCTCCCCCTCTCCTCGTTCCTGTAGAGGAGCCCCCGCCCATCTGGTGCTGTGGGGTTGCTTGTGGCCTGGGACTGTCCTGAAAGCCTGTACAACTGTGAACACCTTCTTTTGAGCTACACTTCATACTCACTGTGCTGAAGAGACTGAGCCACAAGTAGAGGTTTGGGATCCCCGTGATGGGTGGCGACCATACGGGGTTGACCCTTGCCCTGCTGGGAGATTGATGGACTAAGCATGTAGGGGTGACGTTGTTGTGATCTTTTATATGAACCCGAGATCACCCCCATTTGCAGTGAGACCCCAGAGAGGGGTGACTCATAGACGCAACTGCAATAGCAGCTATTGGGTCCGCTCCTTGGGCCAGGATGGGCAAGGCCAGAGCGAAGCCAACGGAGCACCCCCAGATCGGGAAGATGACTCACTCAAGCAGAAACAAGGGAACCCGGAATCCTCTGTCTTGGAGGACCCAGTGCAACAACAGCTGACCAGAATATTTGAAGCCATTGCTGACACTAAAGCAACATTACACCAAGATATTAGTATTGTGTCGGTGGGGTGGGGCTCCTCAGAGCTGAACATGATAAGTTGTCTGAAAGGGTGAAAGTAGCAGAGTCCTCGATATCTGAGCTTAACCCAGCACAACAGGCATTGACACTCCAAGTGGCAGAACTCTCTGACAAGGTCCGTACGCTGGTGCGCAGGGCCGAAGATGTAGAGGGCCGCAATAGAAGAAATAACATTAGAGTGGTGGGCCTGCCTGAAGGAGTGGAGGGCGGAGACATGATCTCCTACCTTGAGTCTTGGCTCCGCATAGTGGTCACACCAGTGGGTCTGTCACTGTTCCACACTCTTGAAAGGGCTCACGGTGTTCCGGCCGGACTGCCGTCATCGAGCCGCCCCCCACACCCGGTTGTAGCAAAGCTTTTACACTATAAAGACAGAGATATACTGCTGCATAAAGCACAAACTGATGGCCGCTTTGTGGTAGACAACTGCAAGGTCTCCATATTTCCCGATTACACAATGAAGGTCCAACGAAAACGAGCCTCTTTCTTTGAAGTCAAGAAAGCCCTAAGGGAAGAAGGCCTACAATAGTCCCTAATGTTCCCTTCCTGTCTCTGCATAGTATTAGATGGGAAGACTCATTTTTGTGATGACCCCAAGATGGCATGGGAATGGATTGAGGCTTATAGATCTGAGGGACCACCCACGGGGTCAGGGCCCATCGCAGTGCCTCGTGTTCTGGGACCCATGAAGATATCCAGGAAGAGACCCAAATGGGGTCCACCGAAGAAACCAAGTCCATCAAAAAAAGAGAGGGAAAGAGCTGCTGCCCTTCAGGCAGTGGCAGAGATTATGCAGGACAAAGGCATCCTTTCGAAGGCTGGCTCCCGCTCCGTGAAGGGTACAGAGGGGTCGGACTCAGATTCCTCCCATGGGGACAGTGTTACCCTGCCCATAGTTACCACGAAGACTGCAGATGACATTATCTGAAAATGGAGCATACAAATACAGTGCCTGCCCCCCCGTGATAGCATGTGCACCACCAAATCATTTCAGAGTCTAAGCGGGCCAGGACGAGAATTGAGCCGGTGCCGCTTGCATATGTGACTGTTCCTTCTGAGCCTGGGCGCACTCCCTAGGTGGACCACTCCTCTCGTTGGTTTGGGTCCTCTTTGGAAACTGATGGTTTATCTACAGTTTGGGTGGCTGGCTGTTGCCAGACTGCTCTGGGATTGGTAAGTTGTTGACTGTGGTGTTTTTCCTATGGTTTGATTTGTTTTGTTTGCAGGAGAGAGAATGAATCCCTTGTTCGGGGGTGGGGTCGGCAAGGAGGCAGAGGTGGGTGGGATCTGGGAATTTATTTGCAACCATGACATCAACACACCATACATTGAAGTTCCTAATGTGGAACATAAAGGGGATGGGCTTCATAATTAAAAGACATAATGTGCACAGCTATTTGAAGAGGTGGGGCATACAGCTAGCTCTACTGCAGGGGACCCTCCTTCTGCCGGGCGAAGTGGAGAAATTACATAGAAGATGGAGAGGACAGATCTTTGCGACTTCTTTTTCAGCCTATGGTCGGGGTGTGTTAATTTGGATACGGACGGGGATCCCTTTTGAACCAGTATGTACCCTGATAGATAAGGAGGGCAGATATGTGTTACTTACTGGGAGACTGTTCAACTGGGATATTTCGCTTGGTAGTGCATATTCCCCAATCAAGACCACGTGACCTTCCTTTATGACCTCGCTGCCCAAATGGCTGACCAGCAGGGACCACAATACTAGGGGGTGATTTCAACTGTGTGGCAGATATTTCGCTAAACCGTTCTCCTACCTGGGGCATACTTTTTCAGACCACAGTCCATTATTGATGACCCACCAACCCCTGGGGATGTGCCCCCCGATTCCACTATGGAAACTCAGCCCCCTGATGTTGGAGGAAGTCCCATTTAGGGAATCCCTGGGAACTTTTATCAAAACTATTTTTCCCACTAATGCACATACAGCATCCACGACACTGGTGGAATGGGAGGCATTTAAGGTGGTGGTACAGGGACACTGCCTGGGTCAGTCAGTTGGGGCCCAGAGAGAACTTCATACGGAGTTAAAAGAATTAGTGGACCAATTGCACAGACTGGACAGCGCGCAGGGAGCAGACGCCTCAGCTTTGACACGCTTGCAGGAAACGCAAACACTTTACAATGACACAGTAGAAAGGTTACAATGTCATGACCATAAGAGATACCTTACTAAGGTACAGGAAGAGGAGGGGAAAGCCGCCCACCTACTGGCATAAAGGAAATCCTCAGCACACGTCTGTAGTGTATCTAAACAATCATCTGCACATTGTATGCATAAATATTAACTCAGTATTTTGAGTTTCTTGTTTTTCTTTCTTTATTCTTATAGTTTTTCTTCAGCCGACACGTGTTTTGTCGCATACACTGGGAAATAGTCCCGCGACTTCCTCAAGGCTCTACAATATTTGGTATATTCCTTTCTTATGTGGTGATAATTCCAACCCACAATGGGTAAAATATCTGTCTTCTGCATTAAAATCGGTTCTTCATTCAGGAAAGGTCTCTGTCTGACCAATTCACGAGCTCGTAAGGACAGCTCCGTCATCAACGTAGACCAAAATCGTGACTCTCGAGTGTGAGGTTCTCGCACTCGAGAGTCACGGTTTTGGGCTACGTTGATGATGGAGCTCAAAACCTTGACTCTCGAGTGTGAGGTTCTCGCACTCAAGACTCACGGTTTTGGGCTACGTTGATGATGGAGATGTGCTCCTAAGCGGGTGCCCACCCCGCACTGTTGGGCCGGTGCCGAAAACGGAAGACAGGCACCCGCGCCTGACTGTGGGCGGGGTCTGCCGAAGAAGTTGCAGCCGGAAGCCAGGAGAAGCTTGGCTGCATGCAGCCTACCCCGCCTCCGTGAGCTCCAGGCCGAAGTCCCGGTCCCAGGAGAGGGACCGGGTGAAAAGCAGAGTTTCCCCCTGCCGTGGAGGAGACCCGAGGAGCCTGCAGAGCCCGGTGAGTGGGGGCTGAATCTTGAGGCGAGGCACATTGTCGGTGCCTGTGAGGGAGACGGAGGGGCTCCCCAGGCACAGTGGTGCCCTGTCAAATTTCACAGCTGCGCCGCAGTTGTGGGCAGCTGCACCAAGGGGGGCACTTTTGTTTTTAGAGAGTCCCAGTGGGGGCTCCAGAGGGCACAGCCGTGCCAGTGCCTCTTGTGCTTCACAGCTGCGCCGCACCAGCGCGGGCAGCTGCAACGTTGGCCACATTTGTTTTAGAGAGTCCCAGTGGGGGCTCCAGAGGGCACAGTGAGTGCCAGTGCCTACAGCTTTCTTCCCAGCTGCACCGCAATTAGCGGAAGCTGCCACGTTTAGTCCAGCGCAATTGCGCACTTTGCTTGCTGCATTGGCAGCCAGAGGGCTAATGGGATAGCCCTGGAGAAGCCCTGACATTTTTGGACATAGGGCATTTGAGCCCCAGTATTTGGCCAGATGGCCTGGGGGTCATTTTAGGGTGTGATTGGGGCATAATGTGTTTATGCTGGTGATGCTTATTCCCTAATATGATTTATGAGATGTATATGCCAAATGTGATTTATGCACCCTGATCTGCGCATAATGTGTTTATGCTTGTGAGGCCTATTGCGTAAGGTGTTTTATGCTTAGGAGGGTTGGGTCTAATGTGTTTTTTATGCCTACTGTGATGCAGACCTAGTGCGTTCATAATGCTAGATATAATGCTGAGGTCATTATGGTACCAGTAGTTACTGGTTGTGTTTTATATTTACTACCTGCATTGTGATGGTTTTGACAGTGCCCGATTGGCCCTGTCTTGTATATAATCCCCTGTGAATATTGCCTAATGCCAGTTGGCACAGTGTAAATGTGTGATTATGTTTCTAATGTGTTTATGATAATACAAAGGCTATTTTTTACATAACCTTGTGTGGAGTTCCTTTTTGTGGTGTGCCTAGTGTGTGGCTGCTGTGTGTGTGTGTGTTGCACAAACGCTTTACACATTGCCTCTGGGATAAGCCTGACTGCTCATGCCAAGCTACCAAGGGGGTGAGCAGGGGTTATCTTCAGCGTGTAACTCCCTTTCCCTGACTAGAGTGGTGGTTTCTGCCTGGCTTTGGCGCAAGCCTTAGCCAACCAGAAATCCCATTTCTAACATTGGTTGTCAGCGGTGAGGATAGGACTTGCATTTGCGCAGTACAACAGCGACAACTGGTTGCACTACAAACTCTGCATTTAGATAATCACAGGTTTGGGGATTATTTTTCCTGAGTTTTATTTTTCTCCTAAAAGTGTAATTTTTAAATTGTGTACTCTTGCTTCAGCTCAGACGCCTAGGTCTCTTGTGTTGCACCTGTGTATTAAGTACCTTGCCAAAATGGAATCTACCTTTGACATGAAAAACATGTTGAACTACAGTCTAGAGGAGCTAAGGGGGTACTGTGATGAGAGAGGCTTAGCAGTAAGTGGAGAGGGCACTCGGGGAAACCTTGGGAGTGCCCTGATATGCTGGCAACAGGATAGATGGAGACAGATACAGGCTTGTTGGTCTGAGGGTGGCCCTGAAGAGTCTGAAGAAGAGGAAGAAAATGAGAGGGCAGAGACGCCAGTAGAGAGTGAGGACCCCATAGGTAGGGAGTCCCTTGCTGGGTCTAGTGCCAGTGGTAGTGCCCAATCCCTTTCATGGTTCCCAGAGGAGTTGGTGGACAGGCAGAAGGAGAGGGAGCATCAGCTGCCTTTAGAGAAGCTCAAATTGGAGCATGCCATGAGGCTAGCACAGCTGGATGCGGGGCACAGGGAGGCCCAGAGAGCCTTGGAGGAGAAAAAGGCATTGTTGGCTCAGGAGTTGAGTCTCAGGGCAGTGAGCCTTGAAGAGAAAAAGCTAGAGACTGAGAGGGTCTTAGCTCAGGAGAGGATGGCGGAGGCAGAGAGGGCCTTCGCCAGAGAGAAAATAGCTCTGGAGGGTAGATTGTCCCATGAGAGTAGTTTTAGTTGTCTGGATTCACCAGTGAGGGTGGGGTCCAGTGGTGACAGCAATATGGAGTCCAGTGCAGGAAGTCCCACTCCCAGATCCCAGAGCGTGGTACCTAGTTCCCAGGAAGAGGGTGTCACACCTGAAGGGTATAGGTTGAGGTTCAGGGACAGTAGGAAACTGTCTCAACAGTCTTGGGGGGAGTTTGTGGATGAATGTTGTGATGCACTGGAAGGTTGGGTGATGAGTAGCACAGCAAATGATTTTGAAGGGCTGTTCAATCTGGTTGTCAGAGAGCACATGTTCAGTAATTGTTTTCCGGGGTTACGCCAACACCTGTTGGAGTGTGAGTTATCTGATCCCAGGGAGCTGGCACCGGAGGCAGACCTCTGGCTGTGTGCCGGAGGGTCTGAAGAGGCATTGGGGAGTGATCCCAAAAGAAGTGGCTCAGGTATCTTCCGGTCCTGTGTGGTGGAAGAGGTTCAGAGTAGCCCAGCTAGGTCCCAGTGTAGTGGGAGGGGTGTAGGGGCTCACGTCCTGCCTCAGTGGAGAAGGAGTGAGTGTGGGACTGTGTGTCCCAAGGTGCCCGAAACCCAGTCTCAGGGCCTGGAGGGTTCCCTAAGGGAACACCAGGTTGGGGGCCTAGGCTGTACTGGTAGGCCATTTGAGGGAGATCTCCTAGTGTCAGGAGAACCTGGAGCATCTGTAAATGGAGCTCCAGTGGTTCTGGTGTCTGGCGGTGCCGCTCCAGTTGGGAGGGTGCAGAAGTCCAGATTGAGGAGTGAGAGGGGGATGTGTTCCCCAGTGGAAGAACCAGTGGGTCAGGGACCAGCCAGAAGGGCCGAGTCTCCTAGGAGTGACCATGGTGACACCACTTCTGTCCTGGGGGATCTTCACGCATTGTCAGATGGACAGGGGTCGGGAGATCTGCGCCAGGCAGACTGTCACACGACACATGAGTCATGTGTTACCCTCGGGGGGATACTGTGTGAGTCCCCAGAAGTCCTGGTGTGCCAGGCAACTGTTCAACCGCAGGGTTTAGTCCCTGGGTTGGGAGGCCAGGTTCAGGTTCTGCCTGACCTGGAGGGAAGGACATCTGTAATCAGTGTCCTGACCGGGGGGATACTGTGTGAGTCCCCAGAAGTCCTGGCGTGCCAGGCAAGTGCTCAGCCGCGGGGTTCAGCCCCAAAGTTGAGAGGCCAGGATCTGCCTGACCTGCAGGGAAGGACATCTGTAACCAGTGTCCTGACCGGTTTGGCTTCCAGGGGTACCACTCCAGTTGGGAGGGTGCAGCACTCTGGAAGGGGGTGCAGAGGGAGGGAGTCCTCGCCTCTGACCCCGGTGCAACCTGAGGGTTTAGACCCTAGGTTGGGAGACCAGTTGCTGGAGAGAGGTCCTGAACTGGTGGGAGAGTTGTGTTCTGAGGGTGCCTCTCAAAGGAGGAGAGTGAGGAACCCTAGAAGGAGAGGTAGGGGGAGGAGAGCCTCGCCCGTGACTTCTGGTCAGCCTGAGGGTGCGGACCCTAGGATGGAGGATCAGTGGCAGTTTAGAACTGCCCTGATGAGGGGTAGAGTGGAGAATGGTCACTATGTGCCAGGGGTTACTGCCCCCCACTCTGTGAGATGGCAAGGACCAGATACATCTGGATGGCCTAGGGCCTGGTCCTGGCCGAGGACAACTAGGGAGTACCAGTGGGGTAGCTTAGTTGGTCCTGGGAGCTTTGACAGAGGGAACCACATGGGTTCAGAATGGCATAGAACTGGAGTGTGCCCCTGCAGTTGCGGGCCTGCGTCCGTGTTCTATCGCCCAAGACAGGGAAGCCCATCAAGGTGGTGATTGGTCTACCCTGCGTTTTGGCTGGAAGGGGGTTGTGTTGGACTTGGCCCTTTTTGCATTGTCATCCCTAAACTTTTTGCCTTTCTCCTAGCCTTTTTTCTGACATGGTGTTGGTGGTTTTAGGACTCTGGGCACTTTAGCACTGCTGTTCAGTGTAAAGTGCGTGTGCTCTCTGTGTTAAATATGGTAAGATTGGTCTACACCTGTTTGGCCTATTTAATTTACCAGTGAGTCCCTTGTAACGTGGTATCTCATATACCCAGGGCTGGTAAATTAAATGCTACTGGTGGGCTTGCAGCGCTGATTGCGCCACCCACCAAAGTAGCCTTTCAAACCTATCTCAGGCCTCTGCCATTGCAGGGCTTGTGCGCCCAGTGTTACTGCCGCTGTGACGTGGCACCTAAAGTGTGTGCCATGTCTGTGACCCCACTTTTACTACATGTCAGTCACCCCTAGGGTAGGCCCTAGCTAGCCCTATGGGCAGGGTGCATTGTAGGTAAATGATAGGACATGTACCTTAACTGTGTGGCATGTCCTGGTAGTGACAAACAGCCATTTTGGTTTTTCACTACTGTGGGGCTGCCCTCCCATAGGAATGCATTGGGGATTCCCTGATAAGTGTTTCAGTTGTAATTCCTGATATGAGAGGAGCAGCGTGGTCAAGTTTGGTATGTTTGGAATAGTAATAATAAATGCTACGCAATGGTGTGCGCAGATTTATTATAACTATTTTAGAAATGCCACTTTTAGAAGTTGGCATTTCTGTGTGCTATGTGTCTGCCTGCCTGATGTGAATTGCATGTCTGGCTTTTGAGTGACAGGGGCTGGTGAGGTGGGTGTGGCTCCAGGAGCGGCAGGGTGAGTCAGCGCTAGGCTGAATGGGACATCTGCATTTGGAGTAGTGGGAGGAGTAGTCCCCTGGCCATGAATAGGATTGTGCCTGCCTAGGTCAATGCTGGCTCCGCCCCCCTGTGGTGTGTCTGATGGCCGAGCCCCCATCTCCCAAAGAAGGGTGTGAGCACTGTAAACAGAGTGCTCCAGAACCAGTTCTAACTGGTACTCCCAAGCCCTGTGCTCTGCAGACAAAGGAGAAATGCAATATAAATATAGGGGCTGTGACCCAATGAAAGGGGAGCTGTTCCTGTGCTAAGGGGGCCTGCTGCTGCTGCTGGGCTCCAAGAGGAACCGCCACAAGGGACTGCCTCCCTGCTGGAGGGCCCTGTGAGCTCGCCTGCCTGGGCCCAGCCTTGAGCCCCTAAAAACTTTGCTGCTGGAGCTGGGGCTCCTAGCGCCTCATGAACGCTCTGATTTCTAATTGCCAGCAGAGGAGAGGAGCTGGCGTCGGCAGCGTGAGGCTGCAAGGGAATCCCGGCGTGTGGGATTCCCCCCTGTGCTACTTTGGAAGCGGGTGCCCACCCCGCATTTTGGTGCGCTGGTAAGCAGGAGCCCACCTTGCGCTTTGTTAAGGAGAGCGGGAGCCTACCCCGCTTTATGGATATTTTCGGCGGGTGCCCACCCCGCATTGTGGTGCCTTTTCGGCGGGTGCCCACCCCGCTTGTGCGCTCGTTCAGAGAGGCGGGTGCCCACCCCGCGTTGCGGTACCATTAGAGTGGGTGCCCACCCCGCTTATGGTGTTTACTGGCGGGTGCCCACCCCGCTTGTGCGCTCGTTCAGAGAAGCGGGTGCCCACCCCGCAATTGCAGTGCTCCTAATCGGGTGCCCACTCCGCACTATTGGGCCGGTGCCGAAAGCGGAAGACAGGCGCCCGCGCCTGACTGTGGGCGGGGCCTGCCGAAGGAGTTGCGGCCAGAAGCCAGGGGAAGCTTGGCTGCATGCAGGAAGGAGGACGGGAGCCTACCCCGCCTCCGTGAGCTCCAGGCTGAAGTCCCGGTCCCAGGAGAGGGACCGGGTGAAGAGCAGAGTTTCCCCCTGCCATGGAGGAGACCCGAGGAGCCTGCAGAGCCCTGTGAGTGGGGGCTGAATCTTGAGGCGAGGCACATTGTCGGTGCCTGTGAGGGAGACGGAGGGGCTCCCCAAGCACAGTGGTGCCCTGTCAAATTTCACATCTGCGCTGCAGTTGCGGGCAGCTGCACCAAGGGGGGGCACTTTTGTTTTTAGAGAGTCCCAGTGGAGGCTCCAGAGGGCACAGCCATGCCAGTGCCTCTTGTGCTTCACAGCTGCACCGCACCAGCACGGGCAGCTGCAACATTGGCCACATTTGTTTTAGAGAGTCCCAGTGGGGGCTCCAGAGGGCACAGTGAGTGCCAGTTCCTACAGACATTTTTGGACAGAGGGCATTTGAGCCCCAGTATATGGCCAGATGGCCTGGGGGTCATTTTAGGGTGTGATTGGGGCATACTGTGTTTATGCTGGTGATGCTTATTCCCTAATATGATTTATGTGATGTATATGCCAAATGTAGTTTATGCACCCTGATCTGCGCATAATGTGTTTATGCTTGTGAGGCCTATTGCGTAAGGTGTTTTATGCTTAGGAGGGTTGGGTCTAATGTGTTTTTTATGCCTACTGTGATGCAGACCTAGTGCGTTCATAATGCTAGATATAATGCTGAGGTCATTATGGTACCAGTAGTTACTGGTTGTGTTTTATATTTACTACCTGCATTGTGATGGTTTTGACAGTGCCCGATTGGCCCTGTCTTGTATATAATCCCCTGTGAATATTGCCTAGTGCCAGTTGGCACAGTGTAAATGTGTGATTATGTTTCTAATGTGTTTATGATAATACAAAGGCAATTTTTTACATAACCTTGTGTGGAGTTCCTTTTTGTGGTGTGCCTAGTGTGTCACTGCTGTGTGTGTGTGTTGCGCAAAAGCTTTACACATTGCCTCTGGGATAAGCCTGACTGCTCGTGCCAAGCTACCAAGGGGGTGAGCAGGGGTTATCTTCAGCGTGTAACTCCCTTGCCCTGACTAGAGTGGTGGTTTCTGCCTGGCTTTGGCGCAAGCCTTAGCCAACCAGAAATCCCATTTCTAACAGGGCCACTGATAGGAGCCTAGAAATGAGTTATAATCAGCTGGGCTGAGCCAGAGGGTAGAGCCTTAATCAGAGAAGAATCGAAGGGATTAAGACGCTGCCCCATAGCTGAACAGTGGAAGGAACTACTTGTTGCCTGGGAACATCCGACGCAGGCATGTAGTGAAGAAGAGAGGAGCAGGGATGCGAACGAGGCAGAATAAGCAGTTACAGATAGACTAGGAACCTCAAATATATATGGTCCCCGGAGTAATGCCACACTGGGGGAACTCTGGAATTAGATAATAGGTGAACTGGACTGGGAAGGCCAGGGAGGAAAAGAGTCAGGGTGCCCCTCGCATGCCGGTACTGTTACTGTAGCCCCCCTCGTGCGAACGCCCACTGTACAGTGTACAATATGTTGGTCATAGCCTTAACTAGAAATGGCTAGAACCCCTCTTTGCCATATGCTGTTTGCGAACCGGCACCCCCAGACTAAACTTCCGGATTACAACATCTACCACCTTCCTGCATATGTTAAATTAAATGTTTGGTCTTAGTTTTAGATTACTGTGCACATATGGCATTTCATAATCCCCTTTCCGAGCTGAATTGATTAATCTTGAAAACGATGCGACTATATAAAGCCTATTGTACACTGTAAAGCCACGATTTATGCTGAAAGTGTGGGAGAAACTGAATAACATCCTGACACTATATAACATGCATATTACGGGTTTATAGACATGTTTTAAGACTGGAATGAACCATACATTGTTTTTTCTAAATAGAAATGTGTAACGAGGCTTGTACAATATTGATAACCTGTCTGCTTTCTTGCCTAAATGATAAAGGCAATAAAAATATGTTTTAAAAAAAAGTATAATTTTGATATTAGAATTCCTATTTGTAAAAGGATACATTACTTAGTTACAATAAGCTTCTGACAAAAAATTTTGATCATCAAATTCTAGGAGTTTTTTTAGTTACATCTGAAAAGTAGTAAAACATTTGGGGCAGATGTATGAAGCCTTTTTCCCGTTCGCAAACAGGCTGATTCTCAGAATCGGCCCGTTTGCGAACGGGAAAAGGCCTTTTGGGATGTATCATCCCAAAAGGCCCTCACAAAATAGGGAATCGCAAAATTTGCGATTCCTAATTTTCGAATGCATTAAAGGAATCGCAAATTGCGATTCCTTAAATGCAATTCTAGAAGCACCCAAGTTGTGCGATTTTGCCTTAAGAAATCGCAAATTACCACCAACTTCAAGTTGGTGATAATTTGCGATTTCCTTGAAAAATGCACTTTTTTGCATTTTTCAAAGTGCCATGTGGCGCACATACATGCCCTTAGGGGATGTATGTGCCCCACATGTGCACACATGCATATTTCAGGGGTGCAACAGGGTGTCCTTCTGGCCCCCTTGCACCCTTGAAATTGCATTCGCAATTTGCGAGTACCTATTGAGTACTCGCAAATTGCAAATGTCTTCCCATTCATTCCTATGGGCCTCTAGGCCCATAGGAATGAATGGGAAGGTATTCCTTAATTGCAAATCACAATTTGCGATTCGCAATTAAGGAATATGTAGGAATCGCAATTAATATTGCGAAACCTACATACATTGCATTTTGCGAGTCCTTAATAGCGAATCGCTAAAATTTGCTATTAGGGACTCGCAAACTGCAAAGATGATACATCTGCCCCTTACTGTATTCTGAAATTGCATTCACCTTGATCATGCTCTTATAATTACCAATATTGATATGATTTCCTATCAAAAACATTTCAAGGGTTGGAAGTTTATTTGCTTTTGAATAATTCAGCTTTTGCTATTGCATTTCAATATTTTTCTCAAATTAATTTTTACCATACATGAAACATCTCCGTCGTCTATTAGTGCTATTTGGGGTACTTTCAAGGTGGCTGCCTGGGGTTTTATAATAAATGGTGTTTCTAAGAGGAAAATATTGATGCTTTTAGGAAATAACCTTACTTGAAGGAAAGTTCCCATTTTTGACATGCTCACCCCCACTTTTTGTCTTAGTACTGATGCTTTCTGACTAAAAGTGCACTGGGTCCCTGCTAACCAGGCCCCCAGTGCCAGCGCTCTTTCCCTTAAAACAAGGTAAATGTCTAATTGTAACACAATTGGCACAGATTTTAGCACCCCGGTAAGCCCCTGGTAAATGAAACCCCAGGTACCTAGGGATGGGTACTAAAGAGGGTCCCTAAGGGCTGCAGCATGAAAGATGCCACCCTCTGGGACCCACACACAAACAGCATTCTGACTGCCATTGCAGGCTATGTGAAATGGTGCAAACCATTTGAAAAACACAACATGGCACACCCCCTCTTTGCCATACCCATGTACACTGCACGTAATATATGTACGTCACCCCTACAGCAGGCCTTAGAGCCCTAAGGCAGGGTGCATTATAGTATATGTGAGGGCACATCTGCATGAGCAGATATGCCCCTGTGATATCTAGTTCCTTTGCTAAATATTGCAAGTGATCCAGCGCTAATAATAAAAATTCTTCTCCTATATGCTTCGGTCATCCAGGTACAACTATCCCTCCAAAACACTTACTATATCCATATGACGGTGGGGCCCATAACACCGCATATACATTCACTCACTCATTTATTCCCTGGATTTCCTCCGTCCTTAACCTAGGAGAAAAAACAGTAGAACGATTCGCTGGAAGGAGACGGGATACCTCTTTTAAAACGACATAATATTTCTCATTGCTTTTAAGGTATTCCGCTCATTGGTCGATGGACCAACTAGTAGGAATCAGTTGATGGTGATTAAGACCAGCTCAATCACAATAAACCTTTTAACATTTTACATTTATCATTGAGCTAAAGAACCACTGAGTCAGTGTTTTAAAGATAATAAAGTTTATATAAAGTTTAGAAGCATGAATAAGTTTCAGATTTATTATTCAGATTATTACAATTATCATCATTATAAGACTAAATTGAAATTGCAATGCATACCTATTAGATGGAAGAATAAAGTTCGTCACAGCAAGAACTCCCAAAAGATCTATCTATCTGTCCTGGAAAACAGGCCTTCTCGTTCCTTTCCCCTTCAGTATTTTAAGAATAAAAGTCTAATAGTTCTAAATGGAAAAATCTATCAAGAGTAAAAAGGTTCTCCAAAAGCAGCATCTTATGCTCAATCAAAAAATATAAAATAGCAGCAGCAGCATCAGCTCTTCAGCCATCAGCAACAGCAACCCCAAAAGTGGCTAAAAGCAGCTCCCAGCAAACAGCAGCTAACAACCAACCCAGCATCAACCCTCCCCACCAAGAGTAGGTCTTCTTATACCCTAATTCTAACTTACTAAATAAAATGTTGCATCTTTATGGCGAGATTCTCTCTAATTGGTCCATTTGGGTCCATATACATCTTTTTATTAAACTTCCTTGTTCTAACCAGTTCTTTGTGGAATGTTCATGCTTGCATCGTTTCACACGGGTTCGTGACATTACTCATCCGCTTCGGTCAGTCCAAATTGTATCACTTTTCGATACTTTTTAGGTTCAACAGTTCTTTGTATTCTCTTGTTCATTTATTCTCTCTGACTTCTCACGCTTCTTGCTGACCCGTCTTGGCACACATTTACTCTGTAAGGTCATAAAAGCCTTGACCATACTTCCATCCTAGGCTCTTGGAACGATCAGATGATCTCTCTTGTTCACGGCCTTTCTCCTTTTCCATAATTCCTCTCGCGCATGCGTATTCTAGCTCATGGCGGCCATTTTATATCGCTGCTCAACAGGCCTAAGCGCACTATTTATAAAGATAAACAAAATATAGTTAAGAATAAAAAATATAAACCCTTTCGTTTCCCTCCCGTCATTCTACGTACCCCAATTAGGTATTACCTAGCAAAAGTAACATATAAAGCCGTCCCTTACTTACCATCGCTTTATTTTGCCACTACACGTTTTGTTTTCAAAGCACGAATCATGCATTTTATTATTCTATTAGTACGCAAATATTAGATTTATATTAGCCACGTCAACAATTATAAGGAAATTAGTTTGCACATAAATAGCGTGTTCCCTTTAACCCGTCACATGTAACATACATTGTTGGTTATTTACTTAAACAAACTTGTTTGTTAATCATTTTACGTAAATATTAGGAGGTTAAAATGTTTCTTTTACCCTGCTCCATCAACTCCCCCCTTTGGTGATTTTTAATATCACCACAAAACCCAAGTTACACAATTCTATCAGACAGCATATTTCTTGGTCCGTTTGTTTTTGTTAGTTTACACAACTGTATCCCTTTCAACTTGTCTCTTGGTCTTCTTATACATGTTCTCTTTTATCTCTTCTAGCTCTATTTCACCCATTTCTCTCTCTCTCTCCTTGTTTATCTTATTTTCTTTTTCTATTTTATTCTGTCTTCTTCTTTTCTTTATACATGTAATTATTAACTTCAATACTAAAATTATTATGATTATCATGGTTGCTATTATTATGACTTTCCCTATTATTAATCCACTCATTCTAGTAAACCAATTTATTATTGAAGACCTCCACTAATTTAGTAAGAGGCGCCTTAATTTGCTGATTTGATACACCCACTACTTGGATATGTTCACCTGAGAGAGGAAGGTTTGGAATTTCCACTGACCTGACAGTAGAACGGGTAGCTCCAGTGTCCACAAGGAATGTTACATTTGCACCATTCACTTCTCCATCCACAAATGGACCTGCTTGATCTACCTCTAGAGTTGCGCCAAGCACGCACTCTTCCCCCTCTCCTAGGCACCGTCATAAGCTTTCATCCGACTCATCATCATCCTGTCGTAACCAATATTGAGAAATGGCAGCTGCACGCGGCAACTGTGTTACCTGCTCTCCTCCGTAGAATCCTGTTTCTGCACTGAATTTCTGTTGATTAACACTCTTGGGAAGTGGTGGTTGTGGCACCTGACTCTGTGGAGTAACTACCTCACTCTGCACCTGTGGATTTAATGATTGATTTTCCGCATTAAGTTTTGGAGCAAATTTACACTCGTTTCTCCAATGCCCTAGCTTTCCGCAGTTATGGCATGGCCACTTTTTCTTTGCCTCATCTATGCTCATTTGTCCTTTTCCTTTGCCTATATTTGGTCTAAATCTAGCCTGTCCTGCTTCATTAGCTGTATTACTCAATTGAGCTTCTTGCTTCTCTGCAACTTTCACCTGTGTCCACATGGCTTTCTCTTTCAATTTACGCTGTCTACTCTCAATATCATCACTGCAATACTTAGCATATCTCAAAACCTCATCAACTGTACTATTCTGCCAACAAATCATATGCTGTTTAATCATTTCACTTATCTCCGGTTTCAACCCATACACAAATCTATATACAAAATGACTCATATCCTTCTCATTTAGTGTCTCATAGCCACTATAATGTTTAAAAACTAACAATAGCCTCTCATAATATGCATGCACTGATTCTTTACTTTCCTGCGTGGTTCTGTCTATCTTTACCCAATCCGTTTCTTTAGGTGGAATCTTATTTTTCAAAAAGGTAATTACTTGATCATATTTCCTCATCACTTCTGGTCCTGGCGCTCCTGTTTTAGCATCCCTTGGATATTCTACAGTTGGCCAATCAATAGTAATCTTACACTCTGTCCACAAATCAGCTGGTACTACTATATCAAACAATCCATCCAAGTCTATCCACAACACCTTTGAAACTTTAACAAATCTCTCCACTTGTCTGTACCATTCTACTGGCTTCTCTCTCAACTTTGGGAAATCATTTGTAAATGACAGTATATCCTGTCTAGACCATGGAACATGCACATAACTACCTCCTGGAGTTTCTCTCATCGGGTACTCCCTTACAATTGGTTCCTTATCTGTTACTGCAAAAGCCAAAGATGCTTTATCTGTTACTTTCTCATTCCTTTTCGTCCATCTACTTCTCCATCTATCCACATCACCCCATTTTCTCAGCAAAACAATTAATTCTTTTATTTGGGTCAATCGTCCTGATGTGTTCAGATTCTCTATATCTTTCTCACAAAAATCTACTCTATATGGTTTCTGCAACGTTCTCACTTTTACAAATTCTACTCCTAGTTCATTCGCTGTCTCTTCTAATTTGTCATGTAAATTTCTAGCTCTCCATGTAATACTCTTGCACAAAAACATAATCTCGTCATCCTGATAATTTTTCAATTTTCTGTACCAATCGTTCCTAAAATCAATTCTTCCATGTCTATTTTTAACCTAATTACATCTAATGGTTTTACTTCTGTCTCTTTTGTTTTTAGCGTTTTCATCCATTCATTTAATTCATCTGGAGTTGGACCTACAGGCGTACTATTTAATTCTATCCAATTGTTACTCCTTTCTGGTGTCTCTGATGCAGACTCCGTTACCATAGGTATTCTCCTGAACTCATTCTCATTTATCGTCAAATTAGTAGGTGGGCTTGGTCTATAGGTACTAACCAAATGGTGTGCACCTTCATTGTCCAGTTCCATCCCTTCTCTCCTTCTTTGCAAATGTGAATTCATAGGAATCACTAAAGAACGTTCATCAATTTTCTGATTCTCAAAAACTGGCATTACTGGACCTATCGTTACTGGTACAGTTACAGCTTCCATATTCATTGTTAATTCTCTTATCTTTTCAGTCAATTCTCTTGTGGTTTTTGCTAATTCGGTTGTATTGTCACTTTCTATCTCCTCATTTTGTGAGTTTTCAATTGATCTTGTGACCTATTTATCTCATATCCTCGTTCGGGATTTTTATTCCTCCCAGCTTCCATTTGCGGTGCATTAGGTGTCACCACCGCAGAATTCAGTTGGTATGGAGGTGGGTTTCTATTTAACATATCTTCCAGCAATTTGTCTTCCGTCTCACTACCACCATACCCATACTTTTCAGTAACCACATGTTTCTTTTTCTCTGTACACTTTCTCTTTGCTTCCTCCTCAACTGTAAAAGCTGGAAACAAACGTCCTGTCATTTTAGCATATCTCCAACGCTTTATTCTGTCATCATGATTTACTCCCCATAACCTTCCAGGCACAAACTCATGATTCTTTAATCCTCTGAATCTCTCTCGTTCATACATCTCATCTTCCCATTCACTTAAAGCTTCAAACTGTGTCGGTCTAGGTTTAGGTTCTAACATTGCCATCTTCTCTTTCAAATTCGAAGTACAGCTACACTAAATGAACCATTCTCAGGAAAAGCCAATGCTCCATCATTCTTAGTATATTTTGTCCAATTTTCTAACCATATGAATGTATGATATCCGTACTTCAGCATCATATGCGAAGCTGGTGATTTCGGCGGAGGAATTACTTGTCCCTCTCTAGTCACTACCTTTTTGTCTTTCTTAAAGAAGTTCTTAACTTTCGACATCCACGACGTTTTCTCTCTACCATACTCATAATAAGACATGATTCACAATCGCTTTCTCTCCTCAAAAGTCCGCAATTCAACACTGTTCTCTATGCGTTATTTCAACCAATCCTAGCGCGACTCACACCAACGCTCCAATCATAAACTTCCACGTCACTATTCTATCCGTCCACTCCTAGCGCGACTCACACCAACGCTCCAATCAGAGCGGTTTCTGTCTACAGCGCACTGTCCAATCCCAGCGCGGCTTTTCTCTACGTCAGTTCTGCTCCTGTTTCTGTATGACTAGCGCACTGTCCAATCCCAGCGCGGCTTTTCTCAGTTCTGCTCCTGACCCCTCCTTTACAAAATTTATCAGCAATTTCTTTTTCAACAGTTCTTCGTTAATTACAACATTTAAAACACATTTCCATTGTCTGATTCGCTAAACCAAAGAAATAGCTTTGTCCATTTACACAAGAATTCTGTATTTTCCAGTAGGCAGCGCTTACCTCTACCCTACCACAGAATTTTCCTGTTTCGCCGATAAAGTAGCACTTCTCTCTACCTTACCCTTCTTTCAAGCAAGTGGTAAACCCGTTTCTCTGGGGATAAAACACATGTGGAGACTATACTGCTCCTGAGAATTAAGGCCAGAGTTTCACAGGAAAACCGGTCGCTATTTCACTCACACACCTTTTATACGGAAAATGTCCCTATCATAACACAACCTGTGTTATCACCAATATGAACTCAGACAATGCACTATTCCATGTGACTTCTCTTGCCACACGTGTTCCACTTCCTACTTCCCGGAAGCGTGAAAACTTCGACTTACATATAACATAACGCGACTCAACATAAAGTGTTAGACATGAAATAATCAATAATCAATAATCACCAAACTAATCTATAGTAACCATAACTCTGCTACCAAGAAATCTGATCCAGCGCTAACAATAAAATTCTTCTCCTATATGCTTCGGTCATCCAGGTACAACTATCCCTCCAAAACACTTACTATATCCATATGACGGTGGGGCCCATAACACCGCATATACATTCACTCACTCATTTATTCCCTGGATTTCCTCCGTCCTTAACCTAGGAGAAAAACAGTAGAACGATTCGCTGGAAGGAGACGGGATACCTCTTTTAAAACGACATAATATTTCTCATTGCTTTTAAGGTATTCCGCTCATTGGTCGATGGACCAACTAGTAGGAATCAGTTGATGGTGATTAAGACCAGCTCAATCACAATAAACCTTTTAACATTTTACATTTATCATTGAGATAAAGAACCACTGAGTCAGTGTTTTAAAGATAATAAAGTTTATATAAAGTTTAGAAGCATGAATAAGTTTCAGATTTATTATTCAGATTATTACAATTATCATCATTATAAGAATACATTGAAATTGCAATGCATACCTATTAGATGGAAGAATAAAGTTCGTCACAGCAAGAACTCCCAAAAGATCTATCTATCTGTCCTGGAAAACAGGCCTTCTCGTTCCTTTCCCCTTCAGTATTTTAAGAATAAAAGTCTAATAGTTCTAAATGGAAAAATCTATCAAGAGTAAAAAGGTTCTCCAAAAGCAGCATCTTATGCTCAATCAAAAAATATAAAATAGCAGCAGCAGCATCAGCTCTTCAGCCATCAGCAACAGCAACCCCAAAAGTGGCTAAAAGCAGCTCCCAGCAAACAGCAGCTAACAACCAACCCAGCAACTAACCCCTCCCCACCAAGAGTAGGTCTTCTTATACCCTAATTCTAACTTACTAAATAAAATGTTGCATCTTTATGGCGAGATTCTCTCTAATTGGTCCATTTGGGTCCATATACATCTTTTTATTAAACTTCCTTGTTCTAACCAGTTCTTTGTGGAATGTTCATGCTTGCATCGTTTCACACGGGTTCGTGACATTACTCATCCGCTTCGGTCAGTCCAAATTGTATCACTTTTCGATACTTTTTAGGTTCAACAGCTCTTTGTATTCTCTTGTTCATTTATTCTCTCTGACTTCTCACGCTTCTTGCTGACCCGTCTTGGCACACATTTACTCTGTAAGGTCATAATAGCCTTGACCATACTTCCATCCTAGGCTCTTGGAACGATCACATGATCTCTCTTGTTCACGGCCTTTCTCCTTTTCCATAATTCCTACCGCGCATGCGTATTCTAGCTCATGGCGGCCATTTTATATCGCTGCTCAACAGGCCTAAGCGCACTATTTATAAAGATAAACAAAATATAGTTAAGAATAAAAAATATAAACCCTTTCGTTTCCCTCCCGTCATTCTACGTACCCCAATTAGGTATTACCTAGCAAAAGCAACATATAAAGCCGTGCCTTCCTTACCATCGCTTTATTTTGCCACTACACGTTTGGTTTTCAAAGCACGAATCATGCATTTTATTATTCTATTAGTACGCAAATATTAGATTTATGTTAGCCACGTCAACAATTATAAGTAAATTAGTTTGCACATAAATAGCGTGTTACCTTTAACCCTTCACATGTAACATACATTGTTGGTTATTTACTTAAACAAACTTGTTTGTTAATCATTTTACGTAAATATTAAGAGGTTAAAATGTTTCTTTTACCCTGCTCCATCACAAGTGATCAAGCAGCCATCTTAAGGACATGTACTAAGCACTCGTTATTACAAGTTCCCCAGCTATATGATGGCTTCCCTGAAACTAACGATGTTTGGTATCAAACACCTTGACTTATTAAATCTGTACTGATCCCAGTACTAGATTTAGTATGACATGCACCCAGAGGGCACCATAGAGGTGCCCCCTGAAACCTACCAGTCACATAATAGGTCAACAATGATGGCACAACAGAATCTATAGAGTTCCCTCTTGCCTTCAGAGATGGGCGCTCCTCGTATTCCAAAAAAAAGTGGTCAAAATCCTCTTGATTCTAGTTGATGAAGACATTTCTATGAAGTCTCAGAGAGACACAGTAACTTTGACTTGTTTTTTCCAGCTCTGGAAAATAAATTAAAAATTGGGAAAAACTTTGCTCTCGAAGCCATCATTCAGATTATCATTGCCCTTGTTATGTCCTGGATTGATTATTCTAACTCCCTCTCTCTGTGACTTTCAGAAGGATTGAGTCAGAGGTTGCAGTTGGTTCAAAATCAGACACCTAGGCTGGTATGGTGCAACCCCAGATACTGCCACACTAAACCACTGATGGCAAAATTACACTGGCTTCCAGTCCCTCAAAGGACCCTGTTTAAAACCAGGTATATCATCTTCAAATCTCAACATGGAAAAAGCCCAACTTTTGTGACATCTAGAATCCAGAAATACACTCCCTATCCTAAGCTCAGATCAGCCCACCAAAATCTATTAGAAGTCCCCAAATTCAACAGGAGGAGCTTGGGTGGTACCAGGTTTGCTGTGATCACCCCAAATGTATGACATTCTCTTCCCCAAAACATTAGAGCCACAATGTCGTATGCGATCCTCATTCCGTTATTGAGAAAATTGACTCTTTAAGCAGGCTTATAACTAAGGCTCCCGGTTTTCCGTTTAAACTGATTTTTACATATAAATACAGACGTTTTTTTTTTTTCTTCCGTCTGTATTTATAAATAGAAACAGAAAAATACAACCAAATCGGATTCTCGGATTCCGAGAATTGTTTGGCAATCTGTGCTCCAGCCCAGGGTTGCCTCGCCTCGCCCCTCTTCCTGATTGCAGTGTATGCCTGCCCACTTTAACAGCTGCTGGGCCATTAATCTTTGGTAGGTTTGGGAAAATGAGTGTGACCCAAAAAGGTCAGAAAGACCAGCGGTATAAACACATTAGGGAAATTAGGTCACATTAGCTTTCGGATACTTTCAGGCCTTAAAATGTAAACTTTCCTCCTTGACTTGGCGCCACATGAAGAAACCCCAACATTCCTGAGAGACAGAGAAAGCCGGGGCATATCTGTAAGCCCTTTTTCAAGTTAAAGCGTTTTTTTCACCACTGTGCGAGGAACTGTGTGTGATTACTGTATTAAAGTAAATTGTTCAATTTCTACTAGGCAGTAAAAAGTAAAATAAGGCAAGTGATACACGCCCAATGTTTTCAAAGCAGAGACTGTCTAACTTATGGAAAATGTGTTTTACATTAGCGAAGGACTTAGTTTAAAAAAATGTGAATTAAAAGCTGCCAGCTTACAGTGTTGTTGGATATTTTAGGCCTCAGAAATGTGAGGGAAATAGTGCCCGGCAGGACTAATGCAAGGGCCTTTAATTTATTTCTGAAATGAGAGCTAGCTGCTTCAGAGGTGGTCGTTTTCTCTCTTAGCTGTGGATAGTGCACTCGTCTAAATTCAAATTGTGTTTACATCTAATAATCATGGCTAGAGACAGTGTTTTCAATATTGTAACGCAGCAGCAGCTCACTGAGATTACTGCAAGTAATCTCTGTGACACCACTGTGACTTGTATTACAATGGCAAAGTTTTCAGATGACTGTATTGTGTTTACTTAATTTGGCGCATATAAACATATAGCTAAACCTATAACAACCGTGTGCACTGTCTATTTAAATAAATGTGGAAAAATACTAGCTGCAACGTTTTTTTTTGCTTGCGACAAAAATAAATGCGGATATATACAGATAAAATGACATGAAAATAAATATGGATAAATACAGACGGAAATGTTAAAAAAATAAATACCATAAAACCGGGAGCCCTACTTAAAACTAAGCTTTTGAATCTTCCTTGCCTCTATGCCTTAGCTCCATGAAACCTTTTAGTGTAAGTGTGCTTTACAAATGTGTTGTAACATAACATAACATAGTGTTCTGACTGACTAGTATCTACCAGCCTGCCACTACAGAGAAGTTTCTTCTCCCCTGCACAGGAGAGCCAACACTTTCAGAGGTCAGAAACAATGCCTGCTCGGGCGGAAGGTGATCACACCTCCTCCTAGCAAATCAGCATGTCAAGGCCAGAGGCTTCAAAGCCTCTGCTGCCTTCGAAATGCGATTATGGATCCCCACAGACATAGGAAATGTCCCCATATCCTGGGGCCCATCTGGCACCAGAGCAGGAGGGAGATTAGATCGTCAGTAAGCGTGTACACTTTCAGGCTAGGCACACTCCTAAGTTGGGCTACCTCAAGTGAACAGCCAAGAAAGGGTTTCACAATTTTGAAATTGGTGAAACTAGGAACTCTGAGTCAAGGTTATGCCCACTCTCCACAGAAAGTGGTTATATAGGGGTGTAGTGACCCCAGGGGTAGGTAGCCCATTGGCTAATACTCTACACCCCCCCTAACGTCCTTAAAGTCATTATGTAGGGAGCCCCTTGACATCAGACCTACAGATTCATCTACCTGAGAACAGAAGAAGGGCAAAGAAGTGCCAACAGCTCAAGAACAGAGGACCTGCCCAGAAATTGGTGCCAAACCCTGCCTGGCTGCAGGTGCCTCGACAATTGCAAAGACCTGACTCGTCCAAAAAACTGTGCATGCTTCTAAAGCCTTAGAGGACTATCCAGCACTAAAACAACAGAGCAGCATCTCCCTTGGGGTGGAGGAGCCACCCCCTACAGCTGCTGGCACTGACTGCACTTGTCTGGTACACCCTTTTTCTGGCCATCTGGCCCACTGAAATAGCATCTCACCAGGAAGAGGTTATCTTGGTTTTAGGGGGTCAGCCCCATCTCTCCAGTGAGTTTCGAGACGCTAGACCCGCCAGCAGCCTCTCAGCACCAATACTCTGGGTGCCAGAGCACGTGCAGCAACCAAGGCTTGTGGAGTGCCCAGCCCAGACACCACTGCGACCAAAAGCCCCCCTGCTGATGAGGGGATTTAGGACCGATGAGAGCCTCACCAAAAATGGCCCTGCAGTATTGTTTTCTTCCCCTCTTCAGGTCAGCCCAAGAACATGAGAGTCTCTAACTCAAGAGACCCGCCGGTCAAAACTCCTCTCCAACCGAACCCCTTGTGATGCTATGAGGAATGATACATTGACCATCGACTCCATTTTGTATAAACAATTCCATTTTGTGTGCTGTGCTCCTGCCGCTGCAGTGTGGGGATGTTTTCATTCATCACAGCAGAGAGCAAAGCAGGTTTTGGAACATATAATGTGGGATGTGTCTTTGATACCTTTCACAACCTTGACAAGATAAATATTGTTTTTGCCAGAGAAATGTACGGAATGTACAGCTCTGTCTCAAAGCAAACACGGAAGCCTGGCCAGCCCCTTTTAGTGACCTTGACGCAGACCAGTACGGCCACCCTCAATTTCATAGCAGAAGGAAGGGGGATGTCTAGAATTCTCTCTTCAGGTTGATTAAAAGTATAAAAGATGGGGACGCTTGTCGCTCGGACAGGAGCTCGCCTGTGGATCGGACGCGTTGCCCAGGGCCTGTTTGTGAGCCCGATCAAGACTCCTGGCTGACTGAACTGAGCGCTCCCCAGTCATGCTGGTCAGGGTGCTGTCTGCAACTCAATCGGTGATGTATTCCAAGTGTTCATTATTCAATTTCTGTACATATTTTTCTATGCTTGTTTCTTTTAATTGATATTTGGGAAACTGCCTTAATAAACTCGTTTACCTTACATTAAGTGTATTGAGTTCCCTTTTGAATTGTGTCTTACTGTTTCCAGTGTGAAACAATACAGCCCCCCAGCCTGAGTTCATAGAAACCGACAGAGTCCCCTTGCTCCAGAGACCCTCATGAGCTCAGCCCACCTTGGGTTCTGCCTGACTTGTCATCAAGTCCCCACTTACAGCCTTTCCTTTACAGGTACATTCTCATTGACTTTAACTTGTAGTGCAAGGCTACAAAGTCAACCAGCACCTCTTCACCCGGACACACCAGGGCAGGAAAAAATGAACTGCTGGAGGTTTCGTGGACCTTGGCCCCAAAGCACCTTAACTCCTAAAAGGTACCCTCAAGAACCCATTGCAAGTATATGTATGTAGTGTATGTTTCTCCCATAGGATGACACTACTGCATTTGAGGCCCGACCTCAAAGACCGCTATTCGAGTATTTTACTGTTTATTTGTAAAATCTATATCTCCAAAAGTAGTTACCTGATTCCGATGATCTTGGTGTCTAAAATTATATAAAAATCTGTGTTATTTTTCTAAGTTGGTCCCAGTTTTCTTATTGAGTGGGTGTCTCATTTATTGACTCTGTGTGTACAACAAATGCTCAACACTTCCCTCTGATAAGTCCAAGCTGCTCGACCAGACTACCACAAATACAGCACTGGGATTATTACAGTAAGCCCTCTAAACCAATTAGGGCAGAGGTCTTCAATCTGTGGGGCATGACCCCCAGGGGAGTCGTGGAGTCCTGGGAAGGGGGTCGCGCATTTCCAGGCCTCACTTCTGTCTGGAATCTAAAATATGTAAAAAGGAAAAAGACAACCGTCTGCAACACTTCAATGCTTCAGCCGAAGTTGAGTCTCCTGTGCTGTGTAAGGAAAAGGCCAGACAGGTAAAACCATCCTTCGTGCCTGCTTGCCTGAATGAAATACAAATGTGGCAGTTAATCTGCAAATGTAAGGGGGGCTTGGGAGCGGTTCTGGCTTTAATTGCCCAAATCACTCCAAGCATTGTGATGGCAAAGATTTGTTATTTTTTGTGGTAGTACAATGAGTTAACAACTGGGCTGTGAAGTGCATGCTTCTAATCGTAATTGCATTTACACAGCACTTAGCACCCCTGAGGAGGTGTTGAAGGGACAGTTATGCAAAAAAAATTTTGCATTTCTTATGGTCTGGTATTAATAAAATCTACATTTTGGAAGCTCCATTTTATCCTAAAACTGTTTGCACAGTTTGTAGCAGTCTATCTTATAATGCATGTAATTCAAGTATAAAATAATGACTCACGCATTCAAAGTGCTTTCTGTCACAGGCTGTGACCTCGTAGCACTAAAAATACACAAGTCACTATTCTCCACTGCACTAACCAGATTTAATTCGGTGGCTCTCTGGTTACACACAGATCTCTGCGGTGCATTAACTAATAGAGGTTTCCTAATGTACTACTTTGCATTTTTCACTAACAACTTTTTAAAATTTATTTTTCATTTAAGCTACCCATTATTTTATATGCAGCTGCCCGATGGTCAGTCAGTCAATTCACTGCCCGATGGTGAAAGATCTAAAAAACTAACAAAATATTTGGGACTGATTTGTGAGAGGCTTGCGCTGCCGGAGTGTCACATTTTTTGACCTCCGGCGGCATAAGCATCTCAATCATATCTATGAGGCTACATAAAGTCACCCTGGGTGGCTTTGCATGGCCTCATAGATAGGTAGTAAGACAAAGCAGCGCAAGTCACTGAGTTGTCCTACTCTGTCAAGTAGGCATTCCATGGGCATAGCGGTGGGCGTTCCCATGCACCACCCAAGGATTTTGACGCATCCCCAGACTTACAAGACCATGTAAACCAGGGGCAGCGCCTAAACATTATGCCTCTTCACAGCACACGTAATGAGAAATGTTTTCATCTCTCCTCGTTTTTTTCCTCTTTCCATGTGTGCTGCATTCTGAAGCTCACATAGAAAGAGGAAAATCCCTCTCTGGATGTTTTTGTGCAGGAAGGTGCCCCTTCCTTCACAAAAACAATCCTGCCTACAGTGGCCATAGGCAGCAGTTTGTGCGCCAATGTATTGGGAAAGGACTGGAATGCACCATATTTCATAAATAAGGTGTATTCCTGCCCTTTCACATTGGCATACGACAGCGCAGCAAGAAGACTTGCGGCGCTGCCCTACGCCAATTGCTCATAATTGAGGCCCTTTGTTTTTAGCCACACCTTCGCTTCTCCACGCTCACTGACCTTTGGTTTGATAAACACTGTTTAATATTATTTACCCACTGTAAAAATGATTTGCTATGGGAATTGGGGGCATTTATGGTTGTCGATAGTTGTCAATGATGAGGGGTACCAAGTTCTAGAAATTTTTGTCAGGAGGGGGTGCTTACGCCTAAAACTTTATTAACTGGGGTGATCGCGGCATCAAAAAGTTTGAAGACCTATGAATTAGGGTCTTCTGTACTTTTTGCATGGTGTACTCAAATTGGTACATTACATAAACAGCCAGCTTCCTACAAGATAGGATAAACGATTGAGCACATCAAATTTATATTTCAAATTCATAAAAGATTCTTCAGGATTTAGTTTAAGCAAAGTTAGATTTTTTAAGATATCCACAGATAACACATCTACCTTTCTTCTAAAAACTAGTGCAGGATTTTAACAGGGTCAAAACAGAACTGTCAAATAATTGGCAAATTATCTTAAGAATAAGAAACAGCAAGTTAAAGTGGAGGCAGTAGTAAACAGTAGTGTTAGTCTCCTTTACAAAGATAAATATATTGCAGATAAATTTGTGAGATTCAATGAAAATCTGTATTGTCCAGAGTCTCCTAGTAAGGTTTCTAAGAACAGAACATATTTAAATTCAATTCAACAGGCTGTTGGAAAACGTTTGCAGTTTTCATCTTTAGAACAAAATGTCTATTTGGCTGATGTAATAAAGGCCTCTTCAGTGTTAAAATGTGGCAAAGCTCCTGGCCCGGATGGGATTTCTGTAGAATTTTCCAAATGTTTATTTCCTAAATTGTTAGAACTGTTTAATTACTTCATTTCTGTTGGTGCCGCTACTGGATCATTCAGGAAGACATTATTAGCCTCATTCCAAAAGATGGTATGGAAAAATTAAAGACCCATTTGCTTGCCAATATTGATTATAAAATGTGTGCAAAAATTCTGTCTCTTTGTCTTAGACCCTTCATGTGTCATTTGATTGATAGAGAACAATCAAGTGTCACCAAAGTTAGATTGTCCTCTGACAACGCAAGATTTATTTTTGATATTTTAAGTAAAGACATCAATTCTACTCCTCCTTAAGCTGCTGTCACTATTGATGCAGAAAATACTTTTGATAAAATAGGTTGGAATTTTGTTTTTGGAGCACTGAGATGGTATGGTTTTGGTCTTCAATTAATACCAATATTTTCTATTCTTTATAGCTCCCCAAAGACTTGTATTTGTATTAATGGGTTTACATCAAAATATTTTTCTTTCAATAGAGGAGTTCACCTTCTTTGTCACCATTGTTACTTACTTTGGCATTGAACCTTTGGTTTAAAAAATTAGAGAGAGTCCTAATATTTCAGGTTTTAAATATGGTACTAATCAATTTAAATTGGCTAATGAAGTAAATGTTCTTTACCCAGTCTCTTACAGGAGATTGATTCCTTTTCAGAAGTTTCAGGTTACAAAATTAATGATAAGATGGAAGTATTCCCTTTAAATACATTTTGCATCAAACATATGTTTGACTCTACTATTTTGTGTTTGGCTCTTTCTAAGATAAAATATTTAGGTACTTCTTCACTATCCCCCTTAGAAAAATAAACACTGTTAGCTTCAATCAGAACTGGAATCTTAAATTTACAAATGTAATACTTCATCTTTATCTAGGTGGGGAATATTGAACGTCATTAAAATTATGTTAGTCCCCCTTAATATTTATTTATATCATTTCTATGATGCCAATTAATATTCCTTGCTTCATTTTAAGACAATTTACTTGTTTTTTTCTCCAAATGTTTATGGAATAATAAGAAACCAAGGTTAGCTTCAATTGAACTTAAAAATCTTTGACAGTATAGTGGGGTTAAATTCCCAGATTTCCCTTATATCATAAAGGATTTAATTCAAGACAAGGGTGATTCTGGCTGTTTAACAATGCTACATCATTTTGTCCATTTATGTGTGGATGTGGGAAAATCTTATATTTACCCTTTATTCTTTAAAGAATTTCTTTCATTCATTTCTCATCCTCCAAAATCTTCTACTGCAATTTTTAAATTCACTTGTAAACTCCTTGAACCTTAATCACAATACAATAGATCTTTAAGAGAAGTATTTATTCAGTCCTCAATTTGGGACAATAAAAACATAAAATTAATGCAAAAATCTACTTTCTTGAGTTCCTAGGGAAGTAAAGATATACCTTGGTTTCATCATTTTTTCCGAACACAATTCCATTAGAGTTTTCTGATTTTCAATCAAGGTTTAAATAACCCCCTTATTAGAGAAGTACATTTTAATTTATTTAAAAGATAATTGTGGATAGTTCTTTGCCACCAAATTCTTAATCACCAGTGTTGTTGTAAAGCAAAACCCACACTGAGTGCTAATCCTTTAGTCTCAGTTATATACCAATGCCTGTCATCTTTGAACTCCTCTAGACTTAAATATGAGATCAAATTACTTTGGGGGCAGGATTTTAATGTAAGTTGGTCTAATACATGTTGGGATAAAATTGGGATTAAGATCCAGAAGACCTCATGAGCAGGAACCATTATTCAAACACTGTATTTTATGTATAAGTGTTTGCTTGTTGCTCTTATTACAATTTCAAACTTTTATAAAACTAATGACTGTAAATATTGATCTTGTAATAGCATTTGTGTGATGTGGCATATGTTGTTTTTCTCCTCAATCATGGAGCTGTTCTGGAGTAAATTTTGGAAACAAATCAATGACATCTTTCTAGTTAATCACCCGTTTAAGGTCATTTATCTATATCATGATGGATTAGCTGACCTTTAGTTAAGCAGCATCCCTGGAAAAATGTAATTGATCTGCTGATAGCTATTGCATTTCAACAAATTACAAGCAACTGGAAGAATTCCTCAACATCTCCTTCAAAGCATGGTGGTACTCAATTTGATGTAACCATACACTGGATACTGCTTGCTTTAATAAATTGTCGTTGTTCATCAGAAGAAAAATGATATGGTCATCTGCCACAGATTTTATTACTAAATCTAGTTTGTGGCTAGGAAATGGTTAAAAGGAGATCATAAACCTCCATGACTGTAGTTATATTCTCTGTTTTTGAGGATAGAATTTGTTAATGTAATCATTTGGGTAATCATTTTGTGTAATTAAATATGATCTTGTATATTATTTTTTATCTGTGCAAACATTTTATGCGAGTCATAATATAAAACTAATGTTTTCTCTCTCACTTCCCTCCTCATTCACCATAGTCTATCTAAGCTTTTACTGATATGTATGCTTCTGTATTCTCGTGCTGTTGTTTGAACAATGCTACTAGTGTTGCATTGTGTTTATTAATATAGATAATCAATATGATTGGTAGGGTTGCTATACCAACTGGAAATGCAAACTAGAGTTTATAGGCAGAAGCTTGCCACCAGTTTAGTCATGTGTGCTTTCATAATGATGAGAGTATTCAGGTGGTTCAGATTTATGCAATAGGGCACTATGACATGATGTGGGATGGACATTATGACATGATGTGGGATGGGCACTATGACACGATGTGGGATAAAGTGCAACAATTTCCATTGGCCCTTAGCAGATACAGGGTACACTTAAGTACCAGGCAGGTTGGTGATGGTGTAGACCCACCAATTCCAAAAGTGGAAAGCATTGCTGACATTTCTCAACTTCTTAGTTTCTTTTGGGTTTTTGAAAACCCTGGCCAGCTGGGCTGTAAAGCATCAGTACTCCTATGTGGCTCCTACTCTGTTAGATACCTCCACACAGGACTTTCTCTAACAGGTCTGATGCTGGCCTTTCCTTGGTAAAAAAATCCTGTTCCTTTTCTCTCTAGGAAGTTCAGCTTCTCCTGCTTCCCATCCAATAAGAGCTTTTGTCATGAACATTGGAAACAAATAAATATAAAGAAAGGCTTTGGGTCAGTCCCTTTCAGCCATTGGTTGCTTTGGGTCAATCTTTGCTTGTAGAAAGTGTCATTCAACTTTTTGGGTCAGACCACAGGAGTATTTACTTTGCACTGTAGATTGAGTTGAGATTGGGGTGCATTAGACTGCCTTCTGTTGAAATCTGTGTGAAAATGGCCCTTTTTGTGTGGTCATCTCTATTTGCTGCTGAATTTTATTGCTGGTTCTTGCACTATGGGATAATGATGTCCAGTAGCCAGTGTATGTGCTCTGACCCCTAAAACATGTACAAAATGGCTAATCCTTGAATGGCATGTTTAACTCTCCTATAAGGCTGTGGTACATGGTATAGAACTACATCCATGGCATGAAAAGTTAATTGTCACCTGTGAATCAAAGAACTTATTGTGCCAGTCATTAGTATGATGGCAAAACATGGCTTCAGGCCTACCAGTAGCTTCTACCTACTGCTGCGGTTTAATGGTAGAATCTGACTTGACAAAATTACCCTTTTTGACAAGGAAAACCCTCTCTTTTGTATATTAATAAGTCTCAAATATGTAAGCCTCGTAGCTCACAAGGGTGACATGTTGAAATGCAATGTTACCATGTTCCTACAGTGACAATGAACCTAAAGGCTTTGGCTGCCCTGGGAGGTAAACTAGAATACAAATTAAAATTTTAATTCAGTGATCTTGGTTTTGGGATAGGTTAGAAAAACAGTTCAACCACTTCTTTTCATACTTTTAATATTTATTAAAAATCCAAGTCAGTGAAGTTAGATTTTTAATAAATATCTAGGAAAAGTAACTTTTAGGCAGTTTCCTTTTCTCTGCCTGAAGCTCCTGGGTGCTAAGTTGCATTAGCCTGCTGGCGGCTACCCCACCAGAGTTTGCCCTTAACAAGGTGTGAAAATTGCTCCCAGAGCAAAAACAATGGCCTGGGTATGCAGATGTGTTTCCTTTGTAGGATGGCCAGTTAGAGTGGACCCAGGAACTTCATTAACATGTAAAGCATCCTCCCTTTTTACAAGTAAACATAAGGTGATACATATGAAAAGGCAAATCTTTGTTCCCTCAACCCAAATCCATTTTGAGTGACCACAAAAAAGATGTCTATTCATTACTCTGGGCAAACCTATGGGTGGGCACAAGGACTCTGCACAAGGGAGGAATGATTTCCCACTCCTGGATTTTAGGAGCAATGTGCAATATGGGAATGGATAGAGTAAGTCAGATATGAACTGCTGCCAAAGTGGCCAGGGTTTCCCTTGAGACCATTTACTCCATTGGTTAGGGTGGAGCCAGGAGCCACCCCCACTCACTAGTTTGAGCTAACTATAAATGGGGCAACCGAAGGCACCCTCCGTAGAATATTTTCTGGTCCTATGGAAGATCACAAGAAGGACTGCACCTGCTGTTTAAAACCTGTAACGATGACCTGAGGGGCTGGACCTAATCCCACCTATACCCAGGACACACAAGAGGACTCCAAGGTCAGTTGGCTGACATCCTGTGTGGCAAAAGGGACACCACAAACTACAAGAAGCCTTTTACCTGAAGTGCCACCTGACCAGTTGCAAGTGGATCAGGACTGGATCCTGCTGGCTGCCTCTCCTCGAGTGAGTCTTCACGCTTAAATGCTGTCCCTGAGGTCCTGTCATTCCTCAAAGTGTCTAACTGGACTTCTCTTACAATCCCTGAAAAGCTGTGGAATTTCAAATTCAAATTCAAAATAAGCTTTATTCGATTTAAACAATTAAATCATAAAAGCACAATACATAAAAGTAATCATCATATCTTACACATCTATTATCACAGTAAATCTGAAAATACGATCATGTGGAACTTACAAAACGTACAAAACATTCTGACTTCCAGGTGTCAGGGGAATTGGGCCAACCACCCGAGTCGATCCAGCCAAGACAAAACTTAGCTGGGCTGTAGAAACAGGTCTCACTCACGTGGAGCTTCTCCATAGCAACAAATCCATTTGAGCAGGCAAGCTGCAAAACGGTTTTCGGCCTTGTGAAACTCATCGTCGGATACAGCCTCCAACCCTGTCCTGCTGGAGTATTCTTCACTCTGAAATAGATACTAAGCTCGAACATAGAAACTTGTCCGGGCAAAAGCACAAAAAGTATCTGGCTGATGTCAGGACTTCCCTGGGCGTGAAATTTGAAGTTTTCCCACTAGGAACTTTTCCCGCCAAAACCAATAGCTTCATCGGGACCTCGTCTAACAGCTACTTTCATGAAGGATTTTGACTTCAGTTTAAAAGACTAAGTCCTAAGGTAAAGTCATTGACCGTGACAAACCTGCTTAATGTATCTGACCAGCACTCCATTGCGGTCAGACACAAATCGTGCCTATGTCCTTGTCATCAATGAACAGTGATTACTGATTGGCACTCTACTTTTTCTTGGTTATTTTATTCTTAAATCATTAAAAAAAGATATCTCTGTTTCCAAATTATTGGATGTTTGTCATTTTGATATCATTTTATTTCTTACATTATCCTCTATTTTTATAAATTGGAGTGACATTTTTATAGTGTTGTGCCTTTGACTTTTTGACCGTTTTGGTATTTGTAAATGCTTTACACATTTTATGTAAGTTAAGCCTGTCTGCTCTGTGTCGTGGGTAGAAGGGGTTGAACTCAGTTTAAATTTTTTTTAAACCATTGCCTGGAACTAATGGACTACCAACGACCCCAACTATTAATCACTTTTGTACACAATCCATAAGGTACATTGTTCTGAGGAGCAGCAACAGCTAGCAGGGACTATAGAGCTATGTGCTTCAACTAGGAAGCTATCTTGACAAGAAGGCTTCCCTACCTAAAACTTCACATTCCTTGTGAAACTGAATTCATGTGATAATGAAATGTTTGATCTAAATAAGTAATGTAATGTAATGTAATAGGCTATTTGTAGAGCGCGGCTGTCACTCCGAGGAGCATCATGGCGCTGAGCGGAACCCAGAGAAGGAGGCAAAACTGGTTAACTGCTGGTGGTAAGAAGGAGGCATCAAATCAGAGTTTTGCAAAGAGTGTCTGATACAGAGAAGATCCAGGTTTTTAGTGCTTTCCTAAAGAGGGTCTCGGATGTGATCTGGCGGAGCTGAATAGAGAGTTTGTTCCATGCCTTTGAGCCTATCACTGTGAGCGATTTTCCTCCCTTCGAGGCTAATCTAAAAGCTGGCATTTTCAACAGATTAGCATTTGATGATCTTAGACTCCGAGAGGGAGTGTAGCGCATGAATCTGGTTCGAAGATATTGAGGGTCAAAGGAATGGAATGCCCTAAAAGTAATAATGAGAACCTTGAACAAGACGCGTTTATGTATTGGCAGCCAGTGGAGTGTTTCTAAAGCCCCTGATGCAGATGACCTCCTAGGCCATTTCAGCACTAAACAATCAATCAATCAATCAATCAGGGGTTTGTTAAAGCGCGACTACTCACCCGTAAGGGTCTCAAGGTGCTAGGGGTGGGGGGGGGGTGCAGGTTCCATCCATCAAGGAGGGGGTCTGTCGAAGAGCCAGGTTTTGAGGTTTCTTGCGAAGATGGGGAGCGATGTTGTCTGTCTGAGGTGGAGCGGAAGGGCGTTCCATGCTTTGGCCGCGAGGAAGGAGAAGGAGCGGCCTCCCGATCTGGTCTTTCTGGTGCAGGGGACGACGGCGTAGGAGAGCTGGGCTTATCATAGGGTCCTTTGGGGTGCGTGGAATTTGAGTCGGCTGTTCAGGTATGCTGGTCCGGTGCCGTGGAGGGCCTTGTGTGCGTGGGTGAGCATCTTGAAGGTGATTCTCGCCTCGACAGGGCGCCAGTGGAATGTGCGCAGGTGCTGGGAGATGTGGCAGTGTTTTGGCAGGTTGAGGACCAGTCTTGCGGCGGCGTTCTGGATGTTCTGTAGCTTGCGGGTGAGGTTTTTGTTTATTCCGGCGTAGAGTGCGTTGCCGTAGTCGAGTCTGCTGGTGACCAGGGCGTGAGTGACGGTCTTTTGGTGTTCGAGGGGGATCCATTTGAAGGTCTTACGAAGGAGGCGGAGGGTGTGGAAGCAGGAAGACAACACAGAGTTGATCTGGCGGTTCATTTTGAGCTCGGAGTCCAGGATGATTCCAGGTTGCGTGCGTGGTCCATGGGAGTTGGCGGGTTTCCGAGGGCGGGGGGCCACCAGGTGTCGCTCCAGGCCTCAGGGTTTGGGCCCATGATGAGTACTTCTGTTTTGTTGGTGTTTAGTTGTAGGCAGCTGTTTTTCATCCATTTGGCGACGGCTTCCATGCCTTCTCGAAAGTTGCGTCTGGCGGTGTTGGGCTCGTTGGATAGGGAGAGGATGAGCTGGGTGTCGTCTGTGTATGACACGATGTTGAGTCCGTAGGTTCTGACGATGGGGGCGAGTGGAGCCATGTAGACGTTGAAGAGCGTCGGGCTGAGGGAGGAGCCCTGGGGGACTCCGCAGGTGGTAGGTGTGGGGTCCAAGAGGAAAGGGGGGAGTCTGACCCGCTGCGTCCTGCCGGAGAGGAAGGAGCGGATCCAGTCGAGGGCCTTGTCCTGGATTCCTGCGTCGTGGAGTCTGCGTATTAGGGTGCGGTGGGAGACTGTGTCGAACGCCGCTGATAGGTCGAGGAGGATGAGGGCTACTGTTTCTCCTTTGTCCAGTAGGGTGCGGATGTCGTCTGTTGCGGCGAGGAGGGCGGTTTCCGTACTGTGGTTTTTTCTGAAGCCGGATTGGGAGGAGTCGAGGATGTTGTGTTCTTCAATGAGAAGTGTGGCTCAATGGTTAGAGCGGCAGACCCTGATGCAGAGATCTGGCCCGGGACCAGGGTTCAATTCCCGCCTCGGCGGGTCTTGGGCTCAATTTCCTCGGACCTGATAATTCTCGCCTCGGTGCCTATTCTAATCATGGGTCCCACTCTGCAACTCTGGGCAATAGCTTGCTTAATCTCCACAACGGCCCCAACAGCGCTGGGATGCCTGGCTTCACCCTGGGGGTGCCCAGGAGTGGACATTTCACAGGGAAAAGCCAGGAAAGGTTCCACAGCGGTATGCGTACAGCGCCTGGACACCCCTTTGGGGGTATGGGTGCGCTTTACAAGTACAAATTTCATTTCAATGAATGTGGCGAGTTGGCTGTTGATGGCTTTCTCGATGACTTTCGCTGGGAACGGGAGCAGGGAGATGGGTCTGTAGTTTTTGAGGCCGGTGGGGTCCGCTGAGGGTTTCTTTAGGAGGGGGTTGACCTCGGCGTGTTTCCAGTCGTCGGGGAACGAGGCGGTCGCCAGGGAGCGGTTGATGGTGTGGCGGAGCATGGGTGCGATGGTGTTGGCGGCTCTGTTGAAGATGTGGTGGGGGCAGGGGTCCGTGGGGGCCCCTGAGTGGATTGACTTCATTGTCTTCAGTGTGTCTTCGGTGGTGAGGGCTGTCCAGTCGTCAATCACTGGTTTCCGGGTATCAGGGGTGGTTGGTGAGGGTTCAGTGTGTTGGTTGTCTTCGTCGAAGTTGTCGTAGATGCTCTTGATTTTGTGGTGGAAAAAGGTGCTGAGTTTGTCGCAGAGGTCTTGTGAGGGAGGGATGTCGGTAGACTCGCTTAGTGGGTTGGGCGAACTCCTTGATGATGCTGAAGAGTTCCTTGCTGTTGTGCGCGTGGGTGGAGATTCTGTCTTCAATCGCTTTTTTCCTCGTTTCTCTGATGAGTTGATGGTGGGCGTTGGTGGCGGCTCTGAAGTTGTCGTGGGCTTCTGTGGATTTGGTGTTCCTCCAGGCCTTTTCGAGGCGGCGGCATGTTCTTCTGGACTCTCGAAGTTTGGTGGTAAACCATCTGGCTTTATTGGCGCAGGTATTGTTGTTTTTCTTGAGGGGGGCTATGGTGTTGGTGCTGTCCGAGATCCATCTATGCAGGGTTCGGGCTGCGGTGTTGGGGTCGTCGTTTTCCGCGATGGTTGGGGTGGAGTTGTTGAGTGAGGAGGTGAGCTGGTCGTCAGTGATTTTGGTCCAGTTTCTTCGTGGAAGCAGGTGCTGGTGTCTGTGGATGGTGGGTGTTCTGAAGGTGAAGTGGACGCAACGATGGTCGGTCCATGGGAGTTCGGTGGTGTGGCTGAAGGTGATGGAGTTTCCTGTAGTGAAGAGGGGGTCGAGGGTGTGTCCTGCTGAGTGCGTGGGCTCGGTCACGATCTGGCGCAGTCCAATGTTGTGGAGGTTGTCCAGGAGGGATGTGGTGTTGGGGTCCAGTTGGTTGTCGAGGTGGAAGTTGAGGTCTCCCATCAGGGTTTAGTTGGTGGATGCGATGGCCTACGGGGAGATAATGTCCATGATGGAGTTGGCGAAGGGTCCGCGGGGTCCAGGGGGTCGGTAGATGAGGGTTCCTCGGAGGGTGGCGGTGGGGCTGGCCAGTATCTTGAAGTGAAGGTGTTCCATCAGTTCTGTGGGCTCGTCAGGGAGTGTGCTCAGGCGGAGGCTGGATTTGTGGACGATGGCGATTCCTCCTCCTGGGCGGGTGGGGCGGTCCTTCCTGGAGATCTTGTATCCTTGGGGGATGGCGATGGCGATGTCCGGTCCCGAGGTGGTGTTGGTCCAGGTTTCGGTGAAGAACGATACGTCTGGGGTGGTGCTGTCGAGGAGGTGCCAGATTTCTGTGGCGTGTTTGTGGAGGGATCGGACGTTGAGGAGGATGCATTTCAGGGTCTTCGGTTCGGTTGTGGTCTTGTGGGCGGGTTGTGCTGGATCTGTGTTCTTGGCGGTGCTGCAGGTGTGCCGGCAGCGGTGACAGCTGAAGGGTCCGTGGGAGTCAGCTGGTGATGCTAGCTTGCAGTTGTTGTTGCGGCCTGGGTTGAGTGCGTGGAGTGCTGCGGGGTCGTAGCGTTGGCGGGCGGAGGTCCAGGGTTCCTGGCGCTAGTCGCGGTCGGGCCAGCGGCGCGCCAGTGGCGCGCCCGTGGCCTGCGTCCGCTGCGCGGCCGTGCAGTGGCTGCCATTAAGTAGGGGTCGGGGAGGGCTGGACAGCTGGGAGGCGGGAGCGGGGAGGGGAGCTGGATTGGGCCGGTCGCGCTGGGGGGGAGGGGCCGCGGGGGCAGCAGCGGCGGGGAAAGGTAAAGGGAGGAAATAAGGGATAAAGAAAAAAGGGAAAATAGGCAGAAATAAGGCACAAAAGAGCAGAGATGCAGAAAAGTGCAGAAAGGTGAAAGATAAAAGAGGGTAGAAAAACGAGTGAAAATGAGTGAAAGGGCAGAGCGAGAGGAAGGGTAAATGAGCAGAAATAAGGCACAAAAGAGCAGAGATGCAGAAAAGTGCAGAAAGGTGAAAGATAGAAAAGGGTAGAAAAACGAGTGAAAGAGCAGAGTGAGAGGAAGGAGACAGAGGTCCACTGGACCACCAGGGATGAGGCGCAGGGAAGCCTGCGGGTGGAGGAGGGCCTCGATCACCAACACTCGAGAGTGCAGGGGCAGGCCTCACTTAATGGTGGAGCTGCGAGGGTGGGAGAGCAATTTCACTGACAATGAGTCAGTGGTCTTGCTCGCCTGTCCCCGCAGTGGCCGCCATTAAGTAGGGGTCGGGGAGGGCTGGACAGCTGGGAGGCGGGAGCGGGGAGGGGAGCTGGATTGGGCCGGTCGCGCTGGGGGGGAGGGGCCGTGGGGGCAGCAGCGGCGGGGAAAGGTAAAGGGAGGAAATAAGGGATAAAGAAAAAAGGGAAAATAGGCAGAAATAAGGCACAAAAGAGCAGAGATGCAGAAAAGTGCAGAAAGGTGAAAGATAAAAGAGGGTAGAAAAACGAGTGAAAGGGCAGAGCGAGAGGAAGGGAAAATGAGCAGAAATCCGCCCAACAGCCACACCAGCAAGAAAGCCACCTGGTTCACCGAAGACCTCCAGGCCTCCAAACGAACATGCCGAAAACTGGAGAAGATCTGGCTCCACGAACGGACAGCGGACAGCTACGCCGCCCACAAGAGCGCCACCCGCAGTCACCATCACCTCATCAGATCCGCCAAAAGGGCCTCACTCAAAGACCGCCTAGACAACAACGCACACAACAGCAAAGAGCTCTTCAACATCGTGAAGGAACTCTCCAACCCCAGCTCCAACACCAACGACATCCAGCCGTCGCGAGACCTGTGCGACTCACTGGCCACCTTCTTCCACCGCAAAATCGCCGACATCCACGACAGCTTCAACACCACGACCGCCCGGCAACCACCGAGACCACTGCCCCCACAACCACCAACCGCCTGCTCTCCTGGACCAACATCAACGACGAGGACACCAGCGAGATCATGAACACCATCCACTCCGGTTCACCGCTAGACCTGTGCCCTCACCACATCTTCAACAAAGCCAGTACAGCCATCGCGCCCCATCTCCGGAAAATAATCAACATCTCCTTCGAGACAGCAACCTTCCCGGAAAGCTGGAAGCACGCGAGATCACCGCCTTACTCAAGAAACCCAAGGCAGACCCCCAAGGACCTCAAGAACTTCCGACCCATCTCTCTGCTCCCGTTCCCAGCGAAGGTCACAGAGAAAATCGTCAACAAACAACTGACCCGCTACCTCGAGGAGAACAACATCCTGGACCCTTCCCAGTCCGGCTTCCGCAGCAACCACAGCACCGAAACAGCCCTCATCGCCGCCACCGATGACATCAGGACCCTGCTAGACAACGGAGAAACAGCAGCCCTCATCCTCCTGGACCTATCAGCCGCCTTCGACACGGTCTGCCACCACACACTACGAACACGCCTTCACGACGCCGGGATCCAAGAGAAGGCCCTGAACTGGACCACATCCTTCCTTTCCGGCAGAACACAAAGCGTCCGCCTCGCCCCTTCCGATCCAAGGCCACCAAGATCATCTGCGGCGCACCCCAAGGCTCCTCCCTCAGCCCAACGCTGTTCAACATCTACATGGCACCCTCGCCCACGTCGCCCGACAGCACAACCTCAACATCATCTCCTACGCCGACGACACCCAGCTGATCCTCTCCCTCACCAAAGACCCTCACACCCCCAAAGCCCACCTCCACGAAGGAATGAAGGCCGTCGCCGAATGGATGAGGACCAGCCGCCTGAAGCTGAACTCGGACAAGACGGAGGTCCTCATCCTTGGTTCCAACCCTTCAGCCTGGGAGGACTCCTGGTGGCCAACAACACTGGGAACAGCCCAGCCACCCACCGACCACGTACGCAACCTAGGGGTCATCCTCGACCCCACCCTCTCCATGACTAAGCAGGTCAACGCCGTTTCCTGATCCCGCTTCAACATCCTCCGAATGCTCCGCAGGATCTTCAAGTGGATCCCCACCGAAACAAGAAAAACAGTCACCCAGGCCTTCGTCACCAGCAGGCTGGACTACGGAAACGCCCTCTACGCAGGAATGACGGCTAAGCTCCTGAGACGGCTGCAACGCATCCAGAACACCTCTGCACGTCTTATCCTCGACATCCCCCGACGCAGCCACATCACACCCCACCTGAGAGACCTGCACTGGCTCCCTGTCAACAAAAGGATAACCTTCAAGCTCCTCACCAACGCACACAAAGCACTCCACAACTCCGGACCAGCCTACCTCAACAGACGACTCAGCTTCTACACCCCCACCCGCCAGCTCCGCTCGACCAGCCTCGCCCTCGCCACAGTCCCCCGCATCCGGAAAACGACCGCCGGCGGCAGATCCTTCTCCCACCTCGCCGCCAAGACCTGGAACACCCTCCCCACCAACCTCCGACAGACCCAAGACCTACTGGCCTTCAGAAGACTCCTCAAGACCTGGCTCTTCGATCAGTAGCAGCACCACCCCCCTCTTCCCCCAGCGCCTTGAGACCCTCGCGGGTATGTAGTGCGCTTTATAAGTGACATGATTGATTGATTGATTGAGAAATAAGGCACAAAAGAGCAGAGATGCAGAAAAGTGCAGAAAGGTGAAAGATAGAAAAGGGTAGAAAAACGAGTGAAAGAGCAGAGTGAGAGGAAGGAGACAGAGGTCCACTGGACCACCAGGGATGAGGCGCAGGGAAACCTGCGGGTGGAGGAGGGCCTCGATCACCAACACTCTAGAGTGCAGGGGCAGGGGCAGGCCTCACTTAATGGTGGAGCTGCGAGGGTGGGAGTGCAATTTCACTGACAATGAGTCAGTGGTCTTGCTCGCCTGTCCCCGCAGTGGCGGCCATTAAGTAGGGGTCGGGGAGGGCTGTACAGCTGGGAGGCGGGAGCGGGGAGGGGAGCTGGATTAGGCCGGTCGCGCTGGGGGGGAGGGGCCGCGGGGGCAGCAGTGGCGGGGAAAGGTTAAGGGAGGAAATAAGGGATAAAGAAAAAAGGGAAAATAGGCAGAAATAAGGCACAAAAGAGCAGAGATGCAGAAAAGTGCAGAAAGGTGAAAGATAAAAGAGGGTAGAAAAACTAGTGAAAACGAGTAAAAGGGCAGAGCGAGAGGAAGGGAAAATGAGCAGAAATAAGGCACAAAAGAGCAGAGATGCAGAAAAGTGCAGAAAGGTGAAAGATAGAAAAGGGTAGAAAAACGAGTGAAAGAGCAGAGTGAGAGGAAGGAGACAGAGGTCCACTGGACCACCAGGGATGAGGCGCAGAGAAACCTGCTGGTGGAGGAGGGCCTCGATCACCAACACTCGAGAGTGCAGGGGCAGGGGCAGGCCTCACTTAATGGTGGAGCTGCGAGGGTGGGAGAGCAATTTCACTGACAATGAGTCAGTGGTCTTGCTCGCCTGTCCCTGCAGTGGCCGCCATTAAGTAGGGGTCGGGGAGGGCTGGACAGCTGGGAGGCGGGAGCGGGGAGGGGAGCTGGATTGGGCCGGTCGCGGTGGGGGGGAGGGGCCGCGGGGGCAGCAGCGGCGGGGAAAGGTAAAGAGAGGAAATAAGGGATAAAGAAAAAAGGGAAAATAGGCAGAAATAAGGCACAAAAGAGCAGAGATGCAGAAAAGTGCAGAAAGGTGAAAGATAAAAGAGGGTAGAAAAATGAGTGAAAACAAGTGAAAGGGCAGAGCGAGAGGAAGGGAAAATGAGCAGAAATAAGGCACAAAAGAGCAGAGATGCAGAAAAGTGCAGAAAGGTGAAAGATAGAAAAGGGTAGAAAAACGAGTGAAAGAGCAGAGTGAGAGGAAGGAGACAGAGGTCCACTCGACCACCAGGGATGAGGCGCAGGGAAACCTGCGGGTGGAGGAGGGCCTCGATCACCAACACTCGAGAGTGCAGGGGCAGGCCTCACTTAATGGTGGAGCTGCGAGGGTGGGAGAGCAATTTCACTGACAATGAGTCAGTGGTCTTGCTCGCCTGTCACTGCAGTGGCCGCCATTATGTAGGGGTCGGGGAGGGCTGGACAGCTGGGAGGCGGGAGCGGGGAGGGGAGCTGGATTGGGCCGGTCGCGCGGGGGGGGTGGGGCCACGGGGGCAGCAGCGGCGGGGAAAGGTAAAGGGAGGAAATAAGGGATAAAGAAAAAAGGGAAAATAGGCAGAAATAAGGCACAAAAGAGCAGAGATGCAGAAAAGTGCAGAGAGGTGAAAGATAAAAGAGGGTAGAAAAACGAGTGAAAACGAGTGAAAGGGCAGAGCGAGAGGAAGGGAAAATGAGCAGAAATAAGGCACAAAAGAGCAGAGATGCAGAAAAGTGCAGAAAGGTGAAAGATAGAAAAGGGTAGAAAAACGAGTGAAAGAGCAGAGTGAGAGGAAGGAGACAGAGGTCCACTGGACCACCAGGGATGAGGCGCAAGGAAACCTGTGGGTGGAGGAGGGCCTCGATCACCAACACTCAAGAGTGCAGGGGCAGGCCTCACTTAATGGTGGAGCTGCGAGGGTGGGAGAGCAATTTCACTGACAATGAGTCAGTGGTCTTGCTCGCCTGTCCCCGCAGTGGCCGCCATTAAGTAGGGGTCGGGAGGGCTGGACAGCTGGGAGGCGGGAGCGGGAGGGGAGCTGGATTGGGCCAGTCGCGCTGGGGGGAGGGGCCGCGGGGCAGCAGTGGCGGGGAAAGGTAAAGGGAGGAAATAAGGGATAAAGAAAAAAGGGAAAATAGGCAGAAATAAGGCACAAAAGAGCAGAGATGCAGAAAAGTGCAAAAAGGTGAAAGATAAAAGAGGGTAGAAAAATGAGTGAAAACGAGTGAAAGGGCAGAGCGAGAGGAAGGGAAAATGAGCAGAAATAAGGCACAAAAGAGCAGAGATGCAGAAAAGTGCAGAAAGGTGAAAGATAGAAAAGGGTAGAAAAACGAGTGAAAGAAAGGAGACAGAGGTCCACTGGACCACCAGGGATGAGGCGCAGAGAAACCTGCGGGTGGAGGAGGGCCTCGATCACCAACGCTCGAGAGTGCAGGGGCAGGGGCAGGCCTCACTTAATGGTGGAGCTGCGAGGGTGGGAGAGCAATTTCACTGACAATGAGTCAGTGGTCTTGCTCGCCCAGTCCCGCAGGGGCCGCCATTAAGTAGGGGTCGGGAGGGCTGGACAGCTGGGAGGCGGGAGCGGGGAGGGAGCTGGATTGGCCCGGTCACGCTGGGGGGAGGGGCCGCGGGGCAGCAGCAGCGGGGAAAGGTAAAGGGAGGAAATAAGGGATAAAGAAAAAAGGGAAAATAGGCAGAAATAAGGCACAAAAGAGCAGAGATGCAGAAAAGTGCAGAAAGGTGAAAGATAAAAGAGGGTAGAAAAACGAGTGAAAGGGCAGAGCGAGAGGAAGGGAAAATGAGCAGAAATAAGGCACAAAAGAGCAGAGATGCAGAAAAGTGGAGAAAGGTGAAAGATAGAAAAACGAGTGAAAGAGCAGAGTGAGAGGAAGGAGACAGAGGTCCACTGGACCACCAGGGATGAGGCGCAGGGAAACCTGCGGGTGGAGGAGGGCCTCGATCACCAACACTCGAGAGTGCAGGGGCAGGGGCAGGCCTCACTTAATGGTGGAGCTGCGAGGGTGGGAGAGCAATTTCACTGACAATGAGTCAGTGGTCTTGCTCGCCTGTCCCCGCAGTGGCCGCCATTAAGTAGGGGTCGGGGAGGGCTGGACAGCTGGGAGGCGGGAGCGGGGAGGGGAGCTGGATTGGGCCGGTCGCACGGGGGGAGGGGCCGCGGGGGCAGCAGCGGCGGGGAAAGGTAAAGGGAGAAATAAGGGATAAAGAAAAAAGGGAAAATAGGCACAAATAAGGCACAAAAGAGCAGAGATGCAGAAGAGTGCAGAAAGGTGAAAGATAAAAGAGGGTAGAAAAACGAGTGAAAACGAGTGAAAGGGCAGAGCGAGAGGAAGGGAAAATGAGCAGAAATAAGGCACAAAAGAGCAGAGATGCAGAAAAGTGCAGAAAGGTGAAAGATAGAAAAGGGTAGAAAAACGAGTGAAAGAGCAGAGTGAGAGGAAGGAGACAGAGGTCCACTGGACCACCAGGGATGAGGCGCAGGGAAACCTGCGGGAGGAGGAGGGCCTCGATCACCAACACTCGAGAGTGCAGGGGCAGGGGCAGGCCTCACTTAATGGTGGAGCTGCGAGGGTGGGAGAGCAATTTCACTGACAATGAGTCAGTGGTCTTGCTCGCCTGTCCCCGCAATGGCCGCCATTAAGTAGGGGTCGAGGAGGGCTGGACAGCTGGGAGGCGGGAGCGGGGAGGGAGCTGGATTGGGCCGGTCGCGCTGGGGGGGCCGCGGGGCAGCAGCGGTGGGGAAAGGTAAAGGGAGGAAATAAGGGATAAAGAAAAAGGGAAAATAGGCAGAAATAAGGCACAAAAGAGCAGAGATGCAGAAAAGTGCAGAAAGGTGAAAGATAAAAGAGGGTAGAAAAACGAGTGAAAACGAGTGAAAGGGACAGAGCGAGAGGAAGGGAAAATGAGCAGAAATAAGGCACAAAAGAGCAGAAATGCAGAAAAGTGCAGAAAGGTGAAAGATAGAAAAGGGTAGAAAAACGAGTGAAAGAGCAGAGTGAGAGGAAGGAGACAGAGGTCCACTGGACCACCAGGGATGAGGCGCAGGGAAACCTGCGGGTGGAGGAGGGCCTCGATCACCAACACTCGAGAGTGCAGGGGCAGGGCAGGCCTCACTTAATGGTGGAGCTGCGAGGTGGGAGAGCAATTTCACTGACAATGAGTCAGTGGTCTTGCTCGCCTGTCCCCGCAGTGGCCGCCATTAAGTAGGGGTCGAGGAGGGCTGGACAGCTGGGAGGCGGGAGCAGGGAGGGGAGCTGGATTGGGCCGGTCACGCTGGGGGTGGGGCCGCGGGGGCAGCAGCGGCGGGGAAAGGTAAAGGGAGGAAATAAGGGATAAAGAAAAAAGGGAAAATAGGCAGAAATAAGGCACAAAAGAGCAGAGATGCAGAAAAGTGCAGAAAGGTAAAAGATAAAAGAGGGTAGAAAAACGAGTGAAAGGGCAGAGCGAGAGGAAGGGAAAATGAGCAGAAATAAGGCACAAACGAGCAGAGATGCAGAAAAGTGCAGAAAGGTGAAAGATAGAAAAGGGTAGAAAAACGAGTGAAAGAGCAGAGTGAGAGGAAGGAGACAGAGGTCCACTGGACCACCAGGGATGAGGCGCAGGGAAACCTGCAGGTGGAGGAGGGCCTCGATCACCAACACTCGAGAGTGCAGGGGCAGGCCTCACTTAATGGTGGAGCTGCGAGGGTGGGAGAGCAATTTCACTGACAATGAGTCAGTGGTCTTGCTCGCCTGTCCCCGCAGTGGCCGCCATTAAGTAGGGGTCGGGGAAGGCTGGACAGCTGGGAGGCGGGAGCGGGGAGGGGAGCTGGATTGGGCCGGTCGCGCTGGGGGGGAGAGGCCGCGGGGGCAGCAGCGGCGGGGAAAGGTAAAGGGAGGAAATAAGGGATAAAGAAAAAGGGAAAATAGGCAGAAATAAGGCACAAAAGAGCAGAGATGCAGAAAAGTGCAGAAAGGTGAAAGATAAAAGAGGGTAGAAAAACGAGTGAAAATGAGTGAAAGGGCAGAGCGAGAGGAAGGGAAAATGAGCAGAAATAAGGCACAAAAGAGCAGAGATGCAAAAAAGCGCAGAAAGGTGAAAGATAGAAAAGGGTAGAAAAACAAGTGAAAGAGCAGAGTGAGAGGAAGGAGACAGAGGTCCACTGGACCACCAGGGATGAGGCGCAGGGAAACCTGCGGGTGGAAAAGGGCCTCGATCACCAACACTCGAGAGTGCAGGGGCAGGCCTCACTTAATGGTGGAGCTGCGAGGGTGGGAGAGCAATTTCACTGACAATGAGTCAGTGGTCTTGCTCGCCTGTCCCCACAGTGGCCGCCATTAAGTAGGGAGTCGAGGAGGGCTGGACAGCTGGGAGGCGGGAGCGGAGAGGGGAGCTGGATTGGGCCGGTCGCGCTGGGGGAGGGGCCGCGGGGGCAGCAGCGGTGGGGAAAGGTAAAGGGAGGAAATAAGGGATAAAGAAAAAAGGGAAAATAGGCAGAAATAAGGCACAAAAGAGCAGAGATGCAGAAAAGTGCAAAAAGGTGAAAGATAAAAGAGGGTAGAAAAACGAGTGAAAACGAGTGAAAGGACAGAGCGAGAGGAAGGGAAAATGAGCAGAAATAAGGCACAAAAGAGCAGAGATGCAGAAAAGTGCAGAAAGGTGAAAGATAGAAAAGGGTAGAAAAACGAGTGAAAGAGCAGAGTGAGAGGAAGGAGACAGAGGTCCACTGGACCACCAGGGATAAGGCGCAGGGAAACCTGCGGGTGGAGGAGGGCCTCGATCACCAACACTCGAGAGTGCAGGGGCAGGGGCAGGCCTCACTTAATGGTGGAGCAGCGAGGGTGGGAGAGCAATTTCACTGACAATGAGTCAGTGGTCTTGCTCGCCTGTCCCCGCAATGGCCGCCATTAAGTAGGGGTCGGGGAGGGCTGGACAGCTGGGAGCCGGGAGCGTGGAGGGGAGCTGTATTGGGCCGGTCGCGCTGGGGGGGAGGGGCCGCGGGGGCAGCAGCGGCGGGGAAAGGTAAAGGGAGGAAATAAGGGATAAAGAAAAAAGGGAAAATAGGCAGAAATAAGGCAGAAAAGAGCAGAGATGCAGAAAAGTGCAGAAAGGTGAAAGATAAAAGAGGGTAGAAAAACGAGTGAAAACGAGTGAAAGGGCAGAGCGAGAGGAAGGGAAAATGAGCAGAAATAAGGCACAAAAGAGCAGAGATGCAGAAAAGTGCAGAAAGGTGAAAGATAGAAAAGGGTAGAAAAACGAGTGAAAGAGCAGAGTGAGAGGAAGGAGACAGGTCCACTGGACAACCAGGGATGAGGCGCAGGGAAACCTGCGGGTGGAGGAGGGCCTCGATCACCAACACTCGAGAGTGCAGGGGCAGGGGCAGGCCTCACTTAATGGTGGAGCTGTGAGGGTGGGAGAGCAATTTCACTGACAATGAGTCAGTGGTCTTGCTCGCCTGTCCCCGCAATGGCCGCCATTAAGTAGGGGTCGGGAGGGCTGGACAGCTGGGAGCCGGGAGCGTGGAGGGAGCTGTATTGGGCCGGTCGCGCTGGGGGAGGGGCCGCGGGGGCAGCAGCGGCGGGGAAAGGTAAAGGGAGGAAATAAGGGATAAAGAAAAAAGGGAAAATAGGCAGAAATAAGGCAGAAAAGAGCAGAGATGCAGAAAAGTGCAGAAAGGTGAAAGATAAAAGAGGGTAGAAAAACGAGTGAAAACGAGTGAAAGGAGCAGAGCGAGAGGAAGGGAAAATGAGCAGAAATAAGGCACAAAAGAGCAGAGATGCAGAAAAGTGCAGAAAGGTGAAAGATAGAAAAGGGTAGAAAAACGAGTGAAAGAGCAGAGTGAGAGGAAGGAGACAGAGGTCCACTGGACAACCAGGGATGAGGCGCAGGGAAACCTGCGGGTGGAGGAGGGCCTCGATCACCAACACTCGAGAGTGCAGGGGCAGGGGCAGGCCTCACTTAATGGTGGAGCTGCGAGGGTGGGAGAGCAATTTCACTGACAATGAAACGTGCTGCAGCGTGCTGGACCATTTGAAGCTTATGTAGGACCGACTTATTGGCACCTGCATAGAGGCTGTTACAATAGTCCAGTCTGGACGTGATTAGGGCAATAGCAACTGTCTGTCTGGCTGAGATGGGAAGCAGATCAAAAAATGTATTTCGACTTTTTATAATGTGAAAACAGGTGCCAGAACTCTGATATTTATCAGGTGTTATTTTTCAAGAAAATATTTGTTGAGGTAGTTACTAGGCATGGGCAAAGTCTTTTATTCGGCTTGCGGGAATGGAGAAATTTGGCAACTCAGGGTTACTCTTTTAACATGGCGTTCCGGCCAAATTCCACCAATCGCTGATTATTTGTCCCATTCAAGCAATGCGATGACAATGGAAACAGCGTGAGGCACCAGTAAGCGAGCTGGCGAGTGAGATTTGGCATCCCTTAGTGAGATTTCTGGTTGGTAGGAAGCCTTCATGGGCAATTTTCTGATGCAGTCGCTGGAGGGCTTGCTGTCCAGGTGTTGTTTCCACAGTAGATTTTCAACTTGAGTGTCAGCAAAATCAATTTGAATGGCCGTGCACTCTTGTGCACTGTGTGGTGGCGTTCATGCTGATTTTTCACCACAGAACGCGCTATCTGTGCTAAATCGCACTGCGAGGAGCACAGCATGCATTTTGCTGCCCATTAGTGAAACTCCACGGAGGTTACATAAAAACTCCATGAGATTCCACAGAGTGAAATTCTGCTAGTTCCACCCACCCATAGTGATACACTACAACAGAAATGCACAACACTTGAATTTATCAAAACAAAGGCATAAATATTATAGTGCGTACATTCTTATCATACTTCAGTTAAGCCCTTGTTTCTTTTATGGATGTGGTTCTCATCATTAAGTGTTTGTTGCACACCAGGCGAGCCCGTCTCTCTTAACAAACAAACAGGGCGCAGCATGGCAGAGGAAAAGCTTGCTTCAACTCCTAACACCACTGGAGTGGGTGCAGACAGAGGCTGGGGCTGTGATGATTGACCCCACCCTAATGAGTTAGAGGATGGCTTCCAAAAATACTATGCATTGTATTGTACATCGTAGGGCCTCTCCACTGGGCATATGGGCTGGGTTAGCACGTGACAGAGGAGTGGGCGAGAGTGCATGCATTTGTGTGCACATTGGAGAGGGCACTCTTCCCGAGTGCACAGAGAGTGGTGCAATTGCAAGGTGGGGACAAAGAGCAGTTCAATTGCGGCTGTAGACACTGGGCAATAAACAACATAAAACACCTTGACTTTGACAACACAAGCAACCGTTGGCTATGGACAAAGACATAAACCTTCGCACTGCACTCCTCCACCTATGGGGTGCTCGCCCTGAGCACAAGCTGCACCCTTTCACTTTCACCTCAGGCCACAACACTCTGCATTGTCTCAATGGTTCCTGATTAATGCCCTTGTCAACAGCTGAACATGCCCTTTTGGTGGCACTGCCCCTGTCTCTAGCTGAACATGTCCTCTTGTGGCACTACCCTTGTCTCCAGCTGAACATGTCCTCTTGGAGGCACTGCCCCTGTCTCCAGCTGAACGCGTCCTCTTGGTGGCACTGCCTTTGTCTCCAGCTGAGCACGCCCTCTCGGTGGCACTGCCCCTGTCTCCAGCTGAACAGGCCCTCTTGGTGGCACTACTCTTGTCTCCAGCTAAACACGCCCTCTTGGTGGCACTGCCCCTGTCTCCAGCTGAACACGCCCTCTTGGTAGCACTGCCCTTGTCTCCAGCTGAACGCTTCCTCTTGGTAGCACTGCCCCTGTCTCCAGCTGAACATGCCCTCTTGGTGGCACTGCCACTGTCTCCAGCTGAACGTGCCCTCTTGGTGGCACTGCCCCTGTCTCCAACTGAACATGCCCTCTTGGTGGCACTGCCTGTTTCGCTAGCTGAACACGTCCTCTTGGTGGCACAACCCTTGCCTCCAGCTGAACATGCACTCTTGGTGGCACGGCCGTTGCCTCCAGCTGAACATGTCCTCTTGGTGGCACTGCCCCTGTCTCCAGCTGAACATGCCCCTTGGTGGCACTGCCCATGTCTCCAGCTGAACATGTCCTCTTGGTGGCACTGCCCCTGTCTCCAGCTGAACATGTCCTCTTGGTGGCACTGCCCTTGTCTCCAGCTGAGCATGCCCTCTTGGTGGCACTGCCCTTGTCTCCAGCTGAACACGTCCTCTTGGAGGCACTGCCCCTGTCTCCAGCTGAACGCGTCCTCTTGGTGGCACTGCCTTTGTCTCCAGCTGCACACACCTTCTTGGTGGCACTACCCTCGTTGCCAGCTGAACACATCCTCTTGGTGGCACTGCCCTTGTCTCCAGCTGAACACGCCCTCTTGGTGGCACTGCCCCTGTCTCCAGCTGAACAGGCCCTCTTGGTGGCACTACCCTTGTCTCCAGCTAAACACACCCTCTTGGTGGCACTGCCCCTGTCTCCAGCTGAACACGCCTTCTTGGTAGCACTACCCTTGTCTCCAGCTGAACGCTTCCTCTTGGTGGCACTGCCCCTGTCTCCAGCTGAACACGCCCTCTTGGTGGCACTGCCACTGTCTCCAGCTGAACGTGCCCTCTTGGTTGCACTGCCCTTGTCTCCAGCTGAACATGCCCTCTTGGTGGCATGCCTCAGTCTCAAGCTGAACATGCCCTCTTGGTGGCACTGCCCCTGTCTCCAGCTGAACATGCCCTCTTGGTGGCACTGCCCCTGTCTCCAGCTGAACAAGTACTCTTTGAGCACTGTCCCTGTCTCCAGCTGAACATGCGCTCTTGGTGGCACTGTCCTGTCTCCAGATGAACCTGCCTTCTTTGTGGCACTGCCCCTGTCTCCAGCTGAACACGTTCTCTTGGTGGCACTGCCCTTGTCTCCAGCTGAACATGCCCTCTTGGTGACACTGCCCCTGTCGCTAGCTGAACACGTCCTCTTGGTGGCACTGCCCTTGTCTCCAGCTGAACAAGCCCTCTTGGTGGCACTGCCCCTGTCGCTAGCTGAACATGCCCTCTTGGTGGCCCTGCCACTGTCGCCAGCTGAGCATGCCCTCTTGGTGGTTCTGCTCATGTCGCTAGCTGAACATGCCCTCTTGGAGGCACTGCCCTTTTCTCCAGCTGAACATGTCCTCTTGGTGGCACTGCCCCTGTCGCCAGCTGAACATGTCCTCTTGGTGGTGCTGCCCCTGTCCCAGCTGAACATGTCCTCTTGGTGGCACTGCCCCTGTCGCTAGCTGAACACGCCCTCTTGATGGCACTGCCCTTGTCTCCAGCTGAACACGCCCTCTTGGTGGCACTGCCCCTGTCTCCAGCTGAACATGCCCTCTTGGTCGCACTGCCCCTGTCGCTAGCTGAACATGTCCTGTTGGTGGTACTGCCCCTGTCTCCAGCTGAACATGCCCTCTTGGTGGCACTTCCCTTGTCTCCAGCTGAACATGCCCTCTTGGTGGCACTGCCCCTGTCTCCAGCTGAACATGCCCTCTTGGTGGCACTGCCCCTGTCGCCAGCTGAGCATGCCCTCTTGGTGGCACTGCCCCTGTCTCCAGCAGAACACGCCCTCTTGGTGGCACTGCCCCTGTCTCCAGTTGAACGCGCCCTCTTGGTGGCACTGGCCTTGTCTCCAGCTGAACATGTCCTCTTGGTGGCACTGCCCCTGTCTCCAGCTGAACGTCTCCTCTTGGTGGCACTGCCCCTGTCTCCAGCTGAACACGCCCTCTTGGTGGCACTGTCCTTGTCTCCAGCTGAACATGCCCTCTTGGTGGCACTGCCCCGTCTTCAGCTGAACATCTCCTGTTGGTGGCACTGTCCCTGTCTCCAGCTGAACATCTCCTCTTGGTGGCACTGCCCCGGTCTCCAGCTGAACATGTCCTCTTGGTGGCACTGCCCCCTCTCCAGTTGAACACGCCCTCTTGGTGGCACTGCCCCTGTCTCCAGTGGTACTGCCCCTGTCTAAAGCTGAACACGCCCTCTTGGTGGCACTGCAGAGAAGCTCTGTGTCTGTAAATAAAGCGCACACAGCTTCCATCGTGTGTTTATCAAGGGGGGCGGATGTCTCTGTCTGTGACTGTGGCTATGGCTCTCAGCTGCATGCTCTGTGAGTGTGTTATGCTTCTGTTAGCATGGGCCTCTCTTTCACGTTTTAACACTGTGTTACAAAGTCATAGACTCTGTTCTGAAGCGACACGTACAGCCCTGACAAGTCTGCCAGGGCCATGCCAGGCTACCTGCTGCAGTCCAGGGTTTGCTTTTCAATTCTGGGCACTTTAGTCTGGATTAGTTCATTAGAAAGCTGGGACTTCAAGCCTCAGAATTCAAAGGAAAAAACCTGGACTGGAGCAGCTCATGGCGCATGGACCTGGACACTTGCAGCCATGTTAACATCACTTTTGCCTGGTGTTATTTACCTTCTTGAGCTGATAATACTGTTCCAATGACACTTAAGGTAACTAATGGCTCCATGTGACTGATCCAAACCACTTTGTATATGTCTATCTTTATTTATGTCAAAAGCTCTTGCCGATGATTTATCTAGCTATATATACATTAAGTCTTCAATCATTCACTCTTTCACTCACTCATTCATCAATCTATCCATTCACCCAACCACTGACGCATCCTCACATGCATCCACTCACCCCCACATCAAAACAAGGAACAGCAGCCGGCACGGATTGCTGGTGGCGGGGAGGCAGGAGGGGTGGGGTGGACGGTGACGAGGAGTAAATAAAAAATAAAATTAAACTTACCTCCTCGCTGCATCCTCCCTAGCCACGTCCTCCTCGTCGGGTTTCTCCTCCGGCAGGCTGGAACACAGAACAGGAAGCACCCAGGCTGAGGCTTCCTTGAGCCAATCACAACGCTGCAATGCAGCACTGTGATTGGTCTGAGTACTGTGGATCGGCGCTAAGATGGGGACAGCGAGCCTGGGCATGTTCTCCACCCAGGCTGTAATGTAACCTGGGTGGAGCACATACTAAGTTGGGCCGGCCAAACATTCATGCGCACTTAGGGAGTGAAAACAACTCCTCCCTTCCCCTGCTCTGTCAGCAGGGCAGCCCCGCCCCACCCCGCCTGGCAAAGCTGCTGCGCCTGCAACAGGAAAAAATAAAATCATAATAACTTTCAGTTATCATCTTTTTATTTTTCCTTACACTGCTGAAAAGTAGTGGGGTGATGTTCCTCCGTCTTGGCGGAGGAGCCGCATATACCCTTGTACGCCAATGCTTGTTTTTAGGTCGAGCTACCTGCTGTAATCAATAATCCAACTTTTCCCCGCTTGCTACTTACCATTGGTTCACTCCACTCCTTTTTCTTAGCTGCCTTCTAATTTGTTGTCTTTACCGATACGTCACTTGCCTTCAAGGCTGAGGCGCACCGGTAAAGTACAGTTTACTTACGCTTTGGGTGTTCAGCTGTTGTGTGGGAGAACTCTTTTTTTTTTTATTGTAACTTTCCGTTGTCACCGCCGCTTGTCAGTGTTTGGGTGACTCTTATTTTAAATTTTACTTTCCGCCGCTGATTCCGTCTCTCACAGCATGGCGCCCACTTTGCTATTATCAACACTGGCGCCCTGCTCTATAGCAGCACTGCTCCCGCTTTCATATTATCAACTAGGCGCCACACTTTAACAAAGCGGGGCGCCCATGTTGACAATATGAAAGCAGGCGCCATGCTGCAGCATCAAGTTTCCTAAAGTTTATACTTCAGCTTGGCGCACGCTTTCATGTTATGAACACGGGCTCCAAGCTTGAATAAAGCGCGGCATCTGTACTGATAATACGAAATCGGGCGCCGTGGTGGAGTATAAACTTTATGAAACTTTATGCTGCAGCACGGAGCCTATCTGCAATGCAAAAGGTCTCGCATTTACGCGAGTTTGAGCTATTGGCATTGTAAATGACAATGCCTTTTATTTATGTTTTGGTTTTTAAAACATAAATAAAAGGCATTGTCATTTACAGCGCCAATAGCTTAAACTCTCGCAAATGCGAGACCTATTGCATTCCAAATGCATGTTCCTCTTTGTGTTCATTGCTTCAGAGCCAGAGATCTCAAAGACAGGGTACCTCCTGGCAGACTGTCATTGACTGACTGCAGGCATTAAACAGAAGACTTTGGGCAGCATCTCCAGCACCCCCAGAAAAAGTGTTGCTCTCTACTGAAGAAGGACAATTATCCTGAAACACGTGTCTAGAGATACACAGCACTGGCTGCACCAACAAGGGTGAAAAACTAAAGCCTGACACCGAAGAAAGTGTTATCCTGCACTGCATTTATTATGATGCATCAGGGAAAACTGAGTGCTGGAGTGTGAGGCAGTGTGCGCCCACCCCCCTCCTATTAAACAGCCCACCCTATGCCCCCACTTACAGCTCTCTCACAAACACACATATACATGTAACATATATATTTGTGGACTCCTGTGTGTACACTCTTTACAATTTCAGCACTTCGAGGCCCACACCAACTTTCAACAGCGGTGGGGATTAAAATCTCGACAGAAAAACACTGCCCATAAATGTATCTTTAGAACTAATCTAGGTTGTCCGCTTATATCACATGGACTTCGACTCTGCACAGTCAGCAGAGCTCGTGCTTTGAATCAGAGAGTGATGCTGCATGCACCATGTGAGTTTCCGTAGTGTAGTGGTTATCACGTTCGCCTCACACGCGAAAGGTCCCCGGTTCGAAACCGGGCGGAAACACTTTTAACATGTTTGTCATTGTGACGATCAGAGATATATTTAATTAATTATTAATACTATTTTATTACTTTAGCAAGAGTTTTAATCTAAGTAATGTAGGATTGCAAAGTCTGCCAAGATCACAGTTCTTCTAAAGTCAGTGACGTCCTGTGTCTAGCCGTGACCACAGTTTTGCAGTCAGTATGTTACCTAAAGTTGGTTTAGAATATGTTACATTTGGTTATGTTTACTGACTTCAAATTTTAAAAGTGACGGTGATAACATTGATAAGGTCTCGGGAACACGTCTTTAAAGTAAAACGTGGTCAGAATAAACATAAACGCAGCAGCCCCGCTGTGCACTATTTTCACGAACAGTGAACGAGAATTTGGGGAAAATGTAACGAAAGACCGTGATATTTCGGAAAGAGAAAGAACATGCCAATAATACGCGTATAAAAAGAGACAAGGGAGTAAAAACAGAGTACACATATAATTATATTTAATTTAACTTAGGAACGCACCAGGTTTCAGTAAACAAACAAATATATAGAACCGAAATCATTAAAACCACAGTTAGAAATGTTGTTTATTAGGTACAACACTTTTTCGGATTTCAAACCTGTACATGAGAGATCTGAGTTTCTTTAGAGTAAAAACATCTGGTCTCAAAGAGTTGTGAACTCGGATCACAGTCCCGAGTACTGACTGTTACACCGTGTGTAAGCTTACTTCTGGGGAGAAGAATGGCTTTGCTTTTACAAGACATTTAGTATTCATGCACTACTTTCTGCTGTGACTTTTTCATGTATATTTCCGACGCCCGTTCAATAGTTGGAGACATTAAATGCTTAATTTTCTGTCTGAACTGAAGTGCAAGGTGCAGCTGTAAGGAGTCCTGAGGGCCGAGAATCAATGAAGGGAGAGGGACGGTCTGTCCTACAGGAAATAGAATGCTAAAATACTGTCTATGCTAAAGGCCATAGGGCTGAATTTTACATAGTGACGATTTGCTTTTCCAGACTCAGTGATAATCACAGAACAATTACACTCAGTAGCAGCTGCAGCTCAAGCTTCTGTCACACAAGAAAACAAGCATTGGCAAAACCAGAAGGTTTCGCCTATGCAAAATCTATTGGCTTTGTTATTTTTTTACATTGTGCACAGCAGCTCGAGCTGCTGTGGAAGATGGCTTAAAGCTTAAGAAAGCGATATGACGCAGCCAGTGTTGACTGTGTCACAGCTATCTTTTCCTTTAAGCGCTGTTGCACAGCAGCCCATGCTGCTGTGCAACATGAACAAAAGTGGCAGGGTGTTTGATGGGGGTAACACATCGGAGAGCGGGAGGAAGGCATGGGGTGGGTGAAAAATAATGTGGGGTGGTGGAAAAAACCAGGCAGGATGAAGAAGAGTTACTTTTGGACATGCACTCAATAACAGTGGATGTCCAAAACTAACAAAAGAGTACCTGCAGGAGCCTGCGGACAGTGGAAGGACACTGAACACAGAACGCTGGGCTTCTGTACTTCCACAGCGTGGACACACAGAGAAGCCCCAGGAGGAAGATGAGGTGAGGAGGAGGTGCTGACCAAAGAAATGCGAGTGACGTGGGAGCCAGCCAATGGTACGTAGAGGTAATTAATGGGTGGGCTTTAAGCCCCTTTTAAGATTTTTTTAGGTCTCGCCTAGCGTTGCAGCGCGCATGCGCTGCTCGCTTTGCGAGGCATGGTGTATATACTATACGGGGAAGCTTCGCGTAAGCTCCGCCCACTCTCCGCCCATTTTTTTTGTTTGGCTTACAGCCTAAATGCTGCCTTCTGATTGGGTTTCGTATTGTTAGTCCCTCCTCCTGTCGGCCATGGCGTAATTTGTATGCTTCCGAGGCTATTGGCCCCTTTACTTAACACCATTTTTCCCCTGTGGCCCCCCCCTCGCCCTCCTCACGCAGTCCGTGATTTTTCGCCAACCCCTCACCCCCCCCACTCCCGTTCGTGCCTTCTTAGACGCACGCACTCACATTTGTAATGCAATATGTCTCGCGTAAATGCGAGTCGTATTGCATTGCAAATGCTTGTTTTAAGTAGTGCGCAGTCATTTACAGGCACGCCCCAGGAAGCCGTACTGCTGTACCGGAAGTGACATCCCTGCGGTGCACCGGAAAAGCGGCCCTGGTAAACCCCACCGTTCCCCCTTCCCTACTCTAGCTCCCCCTGAGGGCCGCGTGCAGCCCAGCGGCAGTTAGAGAGCGGGCGCAACGGAGAATGAAAGGGTAAATTCGAGAAATAAAGGAGCAAATTAGGAACAGTGAGGGCCAAATTAGAGATCGGCAGCCCCCTGTGTACAGACAACAACTGTATGGTTTGCTGGCAGGCGAGGGGCGGAGGAAGGCCCCTGTCTTGGAGCCGCGCTACAAAGCGGCCATTATCATAGGGATCTGAGAGAACACGGCAGCCGGGGCCGGGGGGCGCTGAGCCAGGGGAGCTCAGAGGGCCGGGCAAAGGCTGCAATAACAACTTTTGGGAGGGCTGCGGTGGAATGCTCCATTAATCATTCGTAAATTATTTCAGTGAACCTTAACTCTTACTTTCTGCCGCGTGTGTTTATGTTTGATGGAACCTGCCTGGCGCGCGTCACAGCCGGCAGAAGCAGACAGTTATTTTGTGATCCCTACAGCCCCTGAAGACATGACCGACAGCTGCAGAAGGTTTGTTTACTTAAAATATATTGACCCATCTCCTTTTAGCCAAAGATAATCTGGGTTAAAGGCCAGGTGGTAATTCATAGGCACGGTTGGCTCGGCTTTCTATTTACAACTTGCAGTTGTAGCGCTCTATTTGCACGTTGCAGTTGTAGCGCTAACCCGACCGGGAGGTATTGGAGCGCTTTACGTGAGCAGCGCTTCTGTTCCAGTGGCTGCTCGCAGCGCTTTGCTCCTCGGCTCACTTGACAAAAACCATGACTTCTACAAAGGGCTCTTACCCTCTTTTTCTCGATTTGTTCCCCTGTGAAAGGGATCCAAAAAAACCACTTTGGCTGCAAATGTCTTCAGACATTTTTCTTTTCTAACGTGCAGCCGTGGGTTTAGAAATGGAGTGGCAGTGGTGGCAGCAGCTCCTTTTCTCTCGCCCCACCCACGTAAACTTTTCCAGTCGCCAATGTTTTATGGAATGCGCACTGCCTCAAGAGACTTTCCTCTACAGCAAGGCACAACGGGGAGGGAGGGATAGCTCGGGCAGCGCCACCCTTCACAATAAATATACCAACCAGTGGCGTACAGCGCCTCTGTAGATTAACCCCCACCCACTGTATTATGTGAATTTGGGAAAACAGGAGTTCGGGGTGGGGGTGCCCCTACAAGCATCAGAGGGAAGTCATCATTATAGTTCTGGGCAGCAGAAAAACCCACCCGACTACATGGCAGGCGTCCCTGGAAACGTATTAACCATTTCCCTGCCGGACCGCAAAGGAAACCTGTGTAAGAAGTGTTTCCAGACGCCGGTAGTATGATCACTTCCTCGTGCAGACGGTGTCTGAGCGTCACCTGTGTGTGCCAGCAACCAGCTGAGCCACGCCACTCTTGGGAGCACTGCAGGTAGGTGGCAGCACCCCCGCGTCCCCCATCCAAGTATGCGAGGACAAAGAGCAGCCACCAGAGCTGCGCCACTCTCGGGGGCACTGCAAGTAGGTGGAAGTACCCCCTCCACCCCCATAGTGTGCCAGGACAGAGAGCAGCCAGCAGAGTCGCTCCACTCTCAGGGGTACAGCAGGTAGGTGGGCACGCTGCACCCTCCCAGTGTGGCAGCAGAGGTAGCAGGCATATGGGCTCTGCCACCTGAGGGCAGTGGGACACAGGGCTAATAGGACTAGAAAGGGACCTGTGTGATCCTCGACGGAAACCCAGCATTCTTCAACATCTCGACACTGGAGCTCTCGTCCTCTTCTTTTCACCTTTCTATTACTTCTCTTTTTGTTGGTTTCTCTTTTGTCCCGCCCCCACCAGCCCCCACCGTCTTATCCTGCATACTCAGTGTTTACTCTTTTCTTTCGGGGTTTATTCGCTCTTTTTTCTGCTCTCTCCTTTGTTGCTCCCTCTTGTTTATCCATCTTTACCTCACTATCAGCCGTAGTCCTCCTTCCCTCTCATTGCTTCTCTCTTCCTTTCACAAGCTCGTTTCCCACCATGTTGTCTCCTATATCGTTTTATACTATATCTTCCCCCATGTTGTTACCACGAGCCACTTTACCACTCCTTGCCTGAGGCCATCCCATGTTTTCATATAACTTTCGTCTGTCTTTTCCACTCCTCTCTCTTTACCCCTGTCAAACCCACTACCTCAACTTCACTTTGATCCTGGCACCTTGAAGCAATATTTACGTGGCACACAGCGCCTAACAAACACCTATATAAATAATTAAATATACTTCCCTCTATCTGTGCTGAGTCTGTTCCATTGTATGTCTGTCTATAGGTGAATCCATCCGTACAGTCTCCAAAAACACCCATTGTTTGACAATAAAGAGGAACAAAGCACAGGACAAGAACATGATTTGCCTAGGATCACACATTGTGGGTCATGTAGGACAGCTGACCACACTTCTGCATTAGCAGAGCCAATAGCTCTGGCTAAACACTTAAAAGGTCCCAAAGGCGAGACCGATTGCATTGCAAATGCTTGTTTTATTAGAAGGATAGGTTTTTCAGACAGCGCATGTGCGCACTAGGTGAAGCCTAAACAACTTAGTGACAGTACACACTTGGAGAGTAGAGTTGCAAGCCGCCCACCAACATAAGCACTCTCTCTCTCTCTCTCTCTCTCTCTCTCTCTTTCTCTCTCTCTCTCTCTCTCTCTTTCCCTCTCATATAGGCTTGAGGAGTGCTCGCTTTGCTCAGACCGGGGAGTTGCAGCACAGCAGCACCAGCTCTCACACACAAACAACAGGTGCAGCACAGTCAGTACCAGTAGTACAACCTCTTCTCCCCAACATACTCAAGAAACACAAAGAGCACGCCGCACTCCACACATCCTTCTAGGGGTGGCGATTGGGAAGGGTTATCTAAAGAAAGATTCCCCTCTACAGAAAGACATCCAACTTTAGCAACCCCAGCAGTGCAGCCAATTTAGACTTTAAACAAGTTGCATGAGTGCCACGAGCCTGGTCCCTAGTAACATTAGGTGGGCTGAACCATCACCTGCAATGAGATTCATGAGCAGGATCTCGCAGACACAGGAGAAATGGGTAGAACACTCAGAAGAGAAATGGGTAGAACACCCAGAGGAGAAATGGGTAGAGCACCCAGAATACAAATGGGTAGAACACCCAGAGGAGAAATGGGTAGAACACCCAGAGGAGAAATGGGTAGAACACCCAGAGGAGAAATGGGTAGAACACCCAGAGGAGAAATGGGTAGAACACACACAGGAGAAATGGGTAGAACACACACAGGAGAAATGGGTGGAAAACCCAGAGGAGAAATGGGTAGAACACCCAGAGGAGAAATGGGTAGAACACACACAGGAGAAATGGGTGAAAAACCCAGAGGAGAAATGGGTAGAACACCCAGAGGAGAAATGGGTAGAACACATAGAGGAGAAATGGGTAGAACACCCAGAAGAGAAATGGGTAGAACACCCAGAGGAGAAATGGGTAGAGCACCCAGAATACAAATGGGTAGAACACCCAGAGGAGAAATGGGTAGAACACCCAGAGGAGAAATGGGTAGAACACCCAGAGGAGAAATGGGTAGAACACCCAGAGCAGAAATGGGTAGAAAACACACAGGAGAAATGGGTAGAACACACACAGGAGAAATGGGTGGAAAACCCAGAGGAGAAATGGGTAGAACACCCAGAGGAGAAATGGGTAGAACACCCAGAGGAGAAATGGGTAGAACACACACACAGGAGAAATGGGTGAAAAACCCAGAGGAGAAATGGGTAGAACACCCAGAGGAGAAATGGGTAGAACACATAGAGGAGAAATGGGTAGAACACCCAGAAGAGAAATGGGTAGAACAGGCACAGGAGAAATGGGTGGAAAACCCGGAGGAGAAATGGGTAGAACACCCAGAAGAGAAATGGGTAGAACAGGCACAGGAGAAATGGGTGGAAAACCCGGAGGAGAAATGGGTAGAACACCCAGAAGAGAAATGGGTAGAACACCCAGAGGAGAAATGGGTAGAACACACACAGGAGAAATGGGCGGAAAACCCAGAGGAGAAATGGGTAGAACACCCAGAGGAGAAATGGGTGGAAAACCCAGAGGAGAAATAGGGACTGCCTTAGATACGTTGGCGCCTCTTAAGCCATTACAGTCCAAATCGCTAAGAAAGCAGGCAGTCTGGTTCTCCCAAGAATTACGTAGAGAGAAATCGAAATGTAAAAAACTGGGAAGAACCTGGCGTAAATCTCGATTACAGTCAGAGAAAGATATTTTTAAAGCAGCAATAAACACATACCATAAAAACATCAAGTTAACTCGGAAAAGACACATTTATGTGCAATTAAGTGAAGCAGGGAATTCCGGGAAGGAATTGTACATGATTCTTAAATCATTTACATCATCCACGGCCTGCACTAATCCTATCTCTGCCTCACAGACCTTATGTGATAATATCTCTGAGTTTTTGATGACAAAATTGAAAAAAACTATGACTCCTTTCCCAGTGAGGATAGTATCACCGATACTCTCACTTCCCCTCTTACAGTGCCTAGCGAGACTGACGTGTTGGCTCATTTTCCTCCCTTGCAGGACTCTAAAGTAGAAGAGTTGTTGAAAGCAGTAAAATCAGGATCCCCCACAGATATTATGCCAGCCAAACTGTTTGCCTTGCTGGCTCGGCATCTCGCCTCTCCTATAGGGAACAGTGCCTTTGGCTTGGAAATCTGCGCAAATCCTTCCGATTTCTAAGAAAACAAACATACCTCCCACAGAGCTATCTAATTCTTGCCCAATCTCGCTCCTTCCCCTCATGAGCAAACTTTTGGAGGGATATATCAACTCTCAGCTCATGGAATATATGGAAGCTCAGTCATGTCTTGACCCTTCACAATCTGGTTTTAGACCGAAACCACCTTGCTTGGCGTAACGGACTTTATTAAACTTTCCCTGGATAATGATAAGGCAGTGTCTTTAGTGCTGCTGGACTTGTCCGCAGCCTTTGACACTGTAGCACATCATAGACTATTGCAAAGACTGACAGAAATTGGCGTAGTAGGGCCGGCCTTTCAGTGGTTTTCCAGCTTTCTGGAACAGCGCACCCAAACCGTTAATCTGGGCAACTTTCAATCTGGAGCTAAATCTCTTAAGAAGGGGGTTCCTCAGGGCTCATGCCTCAGCCCCACGTTATTTAATATATAAGTGGCCCCCCTTGCAAAGATCATCAGAGAACACAGCTTTGTCCCTTTTTCAGATGCGGACGACACGCAACTCCTGTTTTCGTTTGATAATAATTCGGAGGAAACAAAACAGCTTTTTGCAGAGGGTATGCGTGCTATCTCCAACTGGATGGCGAAGAACTTTCTCCAGTTGAATGCCAATAAAACCGAAGTCCTCCTGTTCGGCAAAGCACAAATTCTGTGGTCCCCCGATTGGGGGCCGGCAGCATTAGGCCCTGCTCCTATCCCCACTATCAAGGCAAAAAATCTGGGAGTATACCTGGACCTCTCCTTGTCTATGAAGGACCAGGTGGCTGTCGTCTCAGGCAGTTGTTTCGGTATGCTGAAGCTTCTCCGGAGAGTGTTTTATTTTCTCCCCTTATCGGTTCGCAAGACCCTGCTCCAAGCTCTAGTAGTCAGTCGTTTGGACTACTGTAGTGCATTCCTAGGAGCGGCAAATGAGATTGTGCTAAACAGGTTGCAAGTGGTTCAGAATAAGCAGCACGGTTGGCTCTGAATCAACCATCCAGGGCTCCCTCCCGGCCGTTACTGAAAGGCCTTCACTGGCTTCCCATCCGTGACCGAATCAAGTTTAAAATATGCTGTCTGATTCACAAAGCCATCAATGATAGCGGGCCCAAGTATCTGGCGGAAAATCTTGTCTCTTATCGACCCAGTAGATCCCTGTGTTCAGGTGGAAAGGCTCTGTTAGTAGTGCCTCAGGTCAACAAACTTCAAACGGGGGGCAAATCTTTTGCCTATGTTGCCCCACGTCTCTGGAACTCGCTCCCCAGTGCCTTATATAAGTGCCCTAACTTGCTTAAATTCAGAAAACTATTAAAAACAGAACTTTTTAAAGATTGAGCGCCCTCACTGCTTCCTCGCTTCTAACGCTGTTTAGCACGGAGATACCCCTGCCGGGGTGATTCCAGAGCTTTATAAATTCCTCATTCATTCATTCAGAAATGGGTAGAACACCCAGAGGAGAAATGGGTGGTACACTGCCCATAAAGGGGCCAGACCTTGTCTATCACCAGAAGGGAAGAGAGAGGCAGAAAAGGAAGGATCATATGAGTTCAGTCAGAAGGCCAGAAGCATCCAAGGAACACCCAGGGATGAGTCAAAGTCCGAAACATCAACAACAAAACAGGGAAGGGCAGTATGAGGACAGTGGGCAGTCAGGAGAAGATTCAGCGGCAGAAGGCACAAAGGCATGGGGATATTCAACACAGACACTTGATGGAAACATCTACACTGAGGTCATTTTAGGGTTGATTGTTGACAACCACTTTCTGCCTTCTGTGCACTTTTCTACCCCTTCCCTTTATCTTCCCAAGCTCAGTTCTCTCCTTACCTTGTCATGCCCCAGTTCATTCCTTGTCTTGTTTCTTTTTCGGTGGGGGAGGGCCGGTAGTTCTAAGTGTATTCATGGAAGTATTCTCTCTTTTTTAGTGTTTGTAGTATAGGATTACTTTGTTCTTGCTATAGGAGCCTTCCTTGTTTGAGATGCTTCTTCTGTATGGCTTTTGTGTTAATAAACATGGTTTTAATAAAGGTTAATTTTGGGATGCACCAGCAGACTTTCCATGGCTTTCTAAACATGACCTGACTCCCTGAGGATGAACAGCCATATGTCTATATTCTGTGCCCTCTGAACTGAGCTGACAAGCTTCTTGAGTGCCTAGAGGAAGAGTAGTTCCATAATTAATCAGAGAATTTACTACCACTTTTACTACCACCCCTAATATAGCGTTTTACTCCCCCGCTGTTATGCCTGGAGCAGTCCCACCTCTGTGCTCCAGATACATCATCTCATTCACTATTCGCTTAAGTTTCCACAATCGCCCCCTTCTGTGCTCCAGACCCCCCATCAGATCGTGTCCCTCAGTTGGCATCCTGATACTCACTGAATGAGCCCATGTGTCTAAGATGTCCCCAAGTTCTTTCAATGGCACCAGATACTCACTCCTTCCTCGCCCCTGGTAACCCGCCTACACCCTATCCACCAGCAGCTGCTCTCTCTATCTGCCCTCAGATGTTCACACCCCCCCCCCCTGTGCCCCCAGATGACTCCCCTCACCATGTATGCTTATTACAAGTGCCCCAGGGCACCTCACCCCGCCACATATTACTCTTTAGGTCTTCTCGCTCTCTCTGCTACTTGAGCCTACTGCCAGCAATTGCCCCTTCTCCAACACTCTGAAGATGCCCTTTTCTTTGCACCAGTAGGTTACCCGAGGCAGGGGATACCTTTGCATGCTGGCACTAGTGATAGCCCTGAATCTACACTAGGTTGAACATTAATGGCAGTATTCAAATAGAAACAAACTACATAAGAGACTCACACAAGGAAACAGGACACTTGGCATGTCTGCTTTAAGTTTCTCCACGTGCTCTTCCACTCTTTGTTAAAATGCCACTATCGTGACTTGCCGCCTTGAGATGTCCCCGACACATGACACTTAGGTAAGAAGACACCCTATCACTAGACACTCCACAGTCTCCTGCTCACACTCGAGGCAGAGAGCTCCATGCATTAGGTGCTACCCGCAAGAGTAGGTACAACCATTGACAATAATTGGGGGCCAAGTTACCCTCATTTCAGTTTTCGCATATTTATTTTATAGCATTATTTCAAATAAACCTATACCGATTGTTACATTTTTTTCAGAAACTCTTTGATCTTATGCTGTCCCTTTATCTCATTCTAGTATTGTTAAATGTATGTTTGTGTCTGTGTTCAATCACAATCTTCCATTGAGCTGCACTAGTTACATGCAAAGCAAATTCGAGAATGGGGCTGGACCTGCTGAGGCAGTGACCCTTGAACCCGGGGCTGGGTGTTATCGGTCTGTGGCAGCCACCCTAAAACCAAAGAAACATCCCTCCAGATGAAACCACAGGATGCTGTTACCAACACCTAATGGACCATCCGGACTCCTCAACTTGGAAAAATTCCATCAAATATCACAAACATCAATCCCCAACTGGAAACCCCCAAAACACTAACCAGTGGAAAGAGTCACAGCTTCGAAGTGAAGCACTAATAAGGCAGATTTACTCTTTTCATAAAAGACATATTCTCTTAGACAGACACACTCTGCTGCTTCTTCTCGACTTCAAGCAGAAAAACTGATTAACAAAACCAGGAACGTGACCTTCACCTAAACACATACAATGACGTGAAGGTCATGACCCAGTACCCCAACATCAGCCTTCGCTTCTACACTGCACTCTGTGACACTTTTAAGGCATAGAAATCTCCCATCAATTTTGGAGCCAAGAACATACCGACTACTGCCAATGAAACCACCATCTGACCACATCCAGCCTCTTTACTCCATAACCCACCACAATACCACCAACTCACCGCACCATCCCACCAACCCACCAACCCACCATCCCACCAACCCACTGCACCATCCCACCAACCCACCACGCCCTCCCAAAAACCCACTGCACCATCCCACCAACCAACCGCACCATCCCACCAACCCACTGCACAATCCCACCAACCAACTGCATAATCCCACCAACCAACCGCACCATCCCACCAACCAACCGCACCATCCCACCAACCCACTGCACCATCCCACCAACCCACCACCCCTCCAACCCATCATCCCACCAACTCACCATTCCACCAACCCATCATCCCACTAACCCACCACCCCACTAGCCCACTCATACCTCAGTGTCTGAACCAGACACTTCAGGGCGAGTCTAAACCCCATTAGTCTGGGTCACAACCTAAAGCTTCCCCCGTCCCCCACCCTAACAGAGAACAGGCTGTCGTTGTTGACCTAACATAGTTCCTCCTACAGCATTAACTACTCAAGGCGCATAGGCAGACCTACTGTCAGAGTTCCTGCTGCTCAAAGCCCCACCCTTCATGGTGGCCTTCATGACTCTGATCCACAATAAATACTCCCCTTATACCCTAACCGTGTAGTTCGGTTGTTAGAATACAAACAGATACTGATTAGTCAATGGTGGAATGTCCTTAAATGAAGCTGATGATTTTACACCACTCTAAAATGGTGAAGGAGGCAACTCCTTTTGTTTTATATTCCCTCACACACCCTAGTGGTGTCATGCTTCATCATCGGGACACCCCGACGCCTATAAGTCGGGGTGGGCTCGACCGTATTGTAGGGAGCTCTTAAAGAAATGTTTGGCCAGGGGGTTAAAGATTAAAAATCCACTGGCAGATCCCGGTTTCCCTTTATTTTTGGATCTGTCAAGGATATTAAAATAAAGAAGAATAAGGTAATTGGGATATTATGGTCCTAAGACCCTAAAGCCAACATGTTTCAGTCCAATTCAAGCCCAAAATATGGTGCAGGACTTTCTTCAGGGCGATAACGTTGTCCCCCCTGGAAGGGTAGTAATAAGGAAGTTCCCTATACTAATTTTATTAAAGGGCAGAAAGCTGCTCCTTTGTTTGTCACAATCTTGGGTATTTTTAGATCACTCAATCCCATATAGGGAGAGGTTAAACTCCTCGTGGGACCTCCCTTAGAAATGGGGTAGCCCTGTAGTCAGACAGTCATCAAGGGTCCTGCCCCGTAGTGTGACCTGTTCGGTGTGGGTCCCAGCGGCTTGTGCCACAAGCCGCTGGGACCCACACCGAACAGGTCACCCCATTTCTAAGGGAGGTCCCACGAGGAGTTTAACCTCTCCCTATATGGGATTGAGTGATCTAAAAATACCCAAGATTGTGACAAACAAAGGAGCAGCTTTCTGCCCATAATATCCCAATGACCTTATTCTTCTTTATTTTAATATCCTTGACAGATCCAAAAATAAAGGGAAACCGGGATCTGCCAGTGGATTTTTAATCTTTAACCCCTGGCCAAACATTTCTTTAAGAGCTCCCTACAATACGGATCGAGCCCACCCCGACTTATAGGCGTCGGGGTGTCCCGATGATGAAGCATGACACCACTAGGGTGTGTGAGGGAATATAAAACAAAAGGAGTTGCCTCCTTCGCCATTTTAGAGTGGTGTAAAATCATCAGCTTCATTTAAGGACATTCCACCATTGATTAATCAGTATCTGTTTGTATTCTAACAACCGAACTACACGGTTAGGGTATAAGGAGAGTATTTATTGTGGATCAGTGTTATATAACGGGAGGGTGTACTCCTCTTTCAGAGTTTCTCTCGGCCCTTCAAGTAGTGAGAGGTTTCTCCTCCGCTACATTAGTGTATTAGGCCTTCATGACTCGTCATAAACAGCCCTCCTCCTTGTGGCCTCATGCCACACCCAAAAAACAGACACGTGTCTGTCAGTCAGTCAAAATCTGTACTGAGTCAGAATATGACCATATAAGCACTGGAAAAATATCATTATCACTTAGACATAACACAATTTGAGTCCAGAATGAAAATTAATTAGCAACAAAAAATTAATAAAACATTACAGTTCAAGAACACAGAAACATGCTCTGGTAATGAAAGGGAGATAACACTTGGTAAAAAACCATCCCATTGGTGATCACGAGGCAAAAGCATTCAATGTGAGTACATTAAACCTACATGGTTAAAAACTAAAATACTTCATTACAGACAAGCAGTTTTTAGCCAGTTAATTAAAAGGTATAAATATTAAAATATGAAACATTACAGCCAGGCAAGAGTCAATTAATAATCATGATCGCGAGGCAGATATCCTTATCAGTTTTAAGGCAGAGGAGATAAAGTTTATAACCAAGAAACATATTGAGGGAGAATCTAGGCATTTTAAAAAGTGCAACCCTTCTTGGCGTGTGTTAAAATTGATTTGACGTAATATAGGGCATAAAAAAAGGAGATCTTAAAGTGCAGTACAGTTTGCAAAAGTGCATAAAGTGCTTCGTAGATTGGGTAGAGGCCGCATCACATGGGCAGCACTGAAGAGAGGCAAACTAAGTACCTGTCTAGGGAAAGTGAACTAAAAAGTGAAAGGCACTTACTCTTAAACGAGTAAGATAAAATCTTAGCCAGGGGTTCTCTATCCAAGATAGGTACGGTTCTATATCTGGGGTGGTTGAAATTGGCACATATTGGACAATAGAAACCATGTCAAGAGTAACCCTGGGCGTAGTTCGCGTAGTAGCGCTACGCGTAGCTACGCGAAGTGCACTTCGCACTACGCAAGCTACGCGTAGCTACGCGAACTGCGTAGTGCACTGTGCAAAATGCTGTTCGCACTGATTGCACAGTGCCGGATGCTTGTCCGCACTGTGCAATCATTGCAAACCGCATCTTGCACAGTGCAAGCGGTCGTTTTCTGCCCCTCGAGTAGATTTGTACTCGAGCGGCAGCTTTCTCAACGCGGACTGGTGGTTTCTCATCGCGAGCGGTCGCGAGCATACGCGACCACTCGCAATGAGAAACCTGGCCTCCCCGCGTTGAGAATCTCGCCGGGAGGTTTATTTTCCACGCTTGCGATCGGCAACTTGATGTTGCTGATCGCGAACGAGGAAAAAGTCTCGCCAGGATGTTATTTTGCTTGCTTGCGGTCGCCAACTTGACGTTGAGGACCGCGAGCAAGCAAAAAATGCCCGCTATGCGTTTTTGCACTGTGCTACGTGCAATCCGCGTAGCGCGTAGTTGCGCAAACTACGCAAACTACGCGAGCGTAGCGTAGTCCTACGCCCAGGGTTAATCAAGAGTCTTTAACATTCTTGCTTTCTCCCTGTGTGCAAGGAAACTTTGTTTTACTAACTCCTTAGCGTGGAGGTCAATACTGCCTGGGGCGTCGGAAAGGTGATTCAAACCCAGATCTCGAAGGGTCTTAACAAATGCCGGCCAGATAATAGCTGACATATTACTTAGGTTAAGGCAGACCTCTAAAACCTTGCGGGAGAAACTCGTCTCAGGAGCAGCCAATACTCTTATAATAGACTTACATCATCCTACAGATACCCAAAACCCATTTCATGGTGTGAGATAAAACTTGACGTGGTTTTGGGAATTGCCAAGAGTCTGTATAAGAATGTATTTCTTATACACACTGAACCCTCACCAACCACCCCCGACACCCTGAAGCCAGCGATCGACAACTGGACAGCCCTCACCACCGAAGACACACTGAAGACGATGAAGTCAATCCACTCCGGAGCCCCCACGGACCCCTGCCCCCACCACATTTTCAACAGAGCCGCCGACACCATCGCACCCATGCTCTGCCACACCATCAACCGCTCCCTGGCAACCGCCTCGTTCCTCGACGACTGGAAACACGCCGAGGTCAACCCCCTCTTGAAGGAACCCTCGGCGGACCCCACCGACCTCAAAAACTACAGACCCATCTCCCTGCTCCCGTTCCCAGCGAAAGTCATCGAGAAAGCCATCAACAGCCAACTCGCCACATTCATCGAAGAGCACAACATCCTCGACGACTCCCAATCCGGCTTCAGAAAAAACCACAGTATGGAAACCGCCCTCCTTGAAGCAACAGACGACATCCGCACCCTACTGGACAAAGTAGAAACAGCAGCCCTCATCCTCCTCGACCTCTCAGCGGCGTTCGACACCGTCTCTCACCGCACCCTAATACGCAGACTCCACGACGCAGGGATCCAAGACAAGGCCCTCGACTGGATCCGCTCCTTCCTCTCCGGCAGAACGCAGCGGGTCAGACTCGCCCCTTTCCTCTCGTACCCTACACCAACCACCTGCAGAGTCCCCCAGGGGTCCTCCCTCAGCCCTACGCTCTTCAACGTCTACATGGCTCCTCTCGCCCCCATAGTCAGAACCTACGGACTCAACATTGTGTCATACGCAGAAGACACCCAACTTATCCTCTGCCTATCCAACGAACCCAATACCGCCAGACACAACTTTCGAGAAGGCATGGAAGCCGTCGCCAAATGGATGAAAACAACTGCCTACAACCAAACACCAACAAAACAGAAGTACTCATCATGGGCCCAAACCCCGACGCCTGGATCGACACCTGGTGGCCCCCTGCCCTCGGAAGACCGCCCACCCCCACAGACCACGCACGCAACCTGGGAATCATCCTGGACTCCGAGCTCAAAATGGACCGCCAGATCAACTCCGTCTCGTCCTCCTGCTCCCACACCCTCCGCCTCCTACGTAAGACCTTCAAATGGATCCCCCTCGAACACAGAAAGACCGTCACTCACGCCCTGGTCACCAGCAGACTCGACTACGGCAACGCACTCTACGCCGGAATAAACAAAAACCTCACCCGCAAGCTACAGAACATCCAGAAAGCCACCGCAAGACTGGTCCTCGACCTGCCAAGACACTGCCACATTTCCCAGCACCTGCACACACTCCACTGGCAACCCATCGAAGCTAGAGTCACCTTCAAGATGCTCACCCACGCCCACAAGGCCCTCCACGAAACCGGACCAGCATACCTGAACAGCCCACTCAAATTCCACGCACCCCAGAGGACCCTACGATCAGCCCAGCTCTCCTACGCCGTGGTCCCCCGCACCAGAAAGACCAGATCGGGATGCTGCTCCTCCTCCTTCCTCGCGGACAGAGCCTGGAACGCCCTTCCGCTCCACCTCAGACAGACAACACCGCTCCCCATCTTCGCAAGAAACCTCAAAACCTGGCTCTTCGACAGACCCCCCCCTTGATGTACTGGAACCTGCTACCCCCCCCTCACTCCCCCCTGCGCCTTGAGACCCTTACGGGTGAGTAGTCGCGCTTAACAAACGCCTGATTGAGTGATTGATTATTTGTGACTGCCTGCAAAGTACCCAATCCTGCATATCCCAATACCCCTGCCCCATATATGCCGGCGGAGAGACATTTGCTCCTATATAACATGGGCATCTCTTTAAGTGGCTTGTGGCTTAGTTTTTTCTCAAAACTAAAAATCGATTCACAAGTTGCTGCCATCTTCTGGGTCCTCTGAGTGATTAACCTGTCCCAAGTCAAGTTGGCATCGAACAAAATGCCCAAATAGTTAAAACTAGATATCCCGGTGATAGGGGTCTGCCCAATAAATAAACTTTTAGAGCGGCTGTTTTTTGGTCTGCAGGTCAAAATAAAGCATTTTTATATGGTTAACCTTCAGGTTTAAACCCCTCATAAAATCATTAAAACCATCTAAAAGGGCCTGTAGTCAGCTGGATGTGTGTGCAGTAAGGTCTGCGTCGTCCGCGTACAAAATTAAGGTGACCTACTTTGGGGACATCTTTAGCGCAGGAAATTAAAACCGAATCTAGAGCATTAATATAGAATAAAAAGGGTGCCAATATACAGTCCTGCCTTACCCCTCGTGTGACCGGTATGGAGTGGGTGCAATTACCAGGTTGAGTATAATGCACTTTCGTAGTTGTTGGGTACCAATGGAGGAACCTGTAGGGGAGGGTCAATTCCTACCTCTTCCATCAACTCCCTAAATTTCCTCCTGTCTTCTAGGTCAAAGGCACAGGAGAGACCCATAAAGGCCATATGAATGGCCCCTCTCCCAGCCTTGATGTATTTTCCTAAGATCAGAGACAGGTTAAGTGCTTGTTCGACAGTACCGAGGAGAGATCATGTCATTTAACCTGCCATGGGGTCACAAGCAGAGCATGCTGGGAGCGGATTCACACATATACAAATGTTGAAGTGTTAGAGAACTTAAGAATATATGATTATATTTTCACAACACTGTCCCAGAATGCAATGTATTTTCCTCCTTTATATATTTATATATTTCTTGCTAAACCTACTCTATAGTGTCAACAATATACTTTAAAGAAACAGAATATTTCAGAGTGCTTTTTTAAATTTCCTTACAATACGCTTAACATTTAAAATTTGATTTATAATGACACACTTTGTTGCATAACACACATTTTAGATATTAGCACGCTGTCCCCAACAAAAACCCACAACTCATGCAACCCATGAATACTAAACAGATCTCACTCAGATGCTCTAAATCCCTCTAAAGAGTGTTAATAACAATTAATGGATCAAGTAATATAAAAAAACATAACGAGTTACACGTGCAATATGGTCCTTTATTGCCACATGTCGTTGGTATTCTTTAATTAGTGAGATGGACTGGATTTGCCAATGTTATTAATTTGTAGCCAGACTCCAATAACCCTGTCCCTTCATTTTCTGTTCCGCTCTGCTTCACACACCTCTTACATGCGCGCGCTCTCACTCTTTCTACCTCAGAACCTGAGGGATTTTAAACATCATCGATAACAAGGCATCCAGTGACCCCAGGTTATCTTTCTTGTTCTCTCCCAGTGCTGCAGCTCTCCAGAGAGGGGTATTAACTGTTATCTATAAATAGAACACTGCCCGTGTATCCATCTACATCAGATACACAGCTGGGGGATGTCGATCAGGAAGGTAGCGTGGCCGAGCGGTCTAAGGCGCTGGATTAAGGCTCCAGTCTCTTCGGAGGCGTGGGTTCGAATCCCACCGCTGCCAGCAGAGCTTTTCTTTCAGTGACGCAACACACCCTCCTTTAGAAACTGGAAATGAAAGCGTGTCCGCCACTTCCGCTCGTTCCAGGGCGCTACACAGTGCTTTTGCTGTCCGTGACTATCTCCGAATTATATTAAATATGCTTTGTGTGGTGCAGCAGCCATTCTATATATATTCCATATATTTCACATATTAATGAAAAGCTGCTCATCAACCATCAAGAACAAGTCTGGAGGTTTTATACAGCCAGCCAGTTAGAAAACAGGCACACCGAACAAAGAGCTTAAAATAGCACTTATGCCAAAGAAAACTCGCTCTTTAAAGGTCTAACTAAATTTTTGGCCAAATAATTATGGTTTTGTCGCATCTGTCACATCATCTGCTGCCTAATCCGCAGAGTTTACCAAACTAAATTGTTTTAACTCAAATGGATCAAAAGTTACGCAAACGCAGTGACACAAGTTCATCCGCTGTGGAAGGCCCTTCGCAAAGGTTGACTGTGTAGAGAGTCACCCGGGCTCTACTACACATTGTTGCAACCTCACACACGCATACACCCCTTGGTGCGGGCTCGACCCGAGGGGATAAATAAACGGCGGAAGACCGCTCGGGGTCTTCGCGCCAACCTTCAGCCAAACACTGTGTACGTGTGCTCTATTGCGCGGAGAGCGGCCACGGCCTAGCGCCTTCCTGCTCCCCCATCACACTGGCGACGAGGCCGGTCGGACCGGCACGCGTCCGCTCTCCACCCGTTGAGGCTGCCGACAAGCTGCGGAGCCCACCCGCATCGACGCGCACTGCCGCCTACCTGCCGGTGGCGCCCGCCCACGCGTCTCCTGGTCGGAGTTTGGAGCGCGTTCAGCTGGCGGCGCCTGTCCGTGCGGCTGGTGGCTGTTCCTGCCGCTGCTGCCTGCGCCCGCCCACGTGTCTTCCGAGGCCTCGGGAACACGTTCAGCTGGCGGCGCTGACTCTGGCAGCAGCGCGAGTAAGGGTGAGTGAGCACGTGGAGCTCCTGAGCGCGAGCGACACTCGGCCCCACCCCCGCTGGGTTCTCCCCGTCCCTGCAAGGCCCCAGTGCTGCCCCGAGGGTCGCCTGCTGAGAAAAAAAAAGAATAATCAATTAAAAAAAGAAAAATAAGGAAGGAAAGAAGAAGGGGACAAGAGGAGGAAGCAGGTGAAGGGACACCACCTGGGCAAGGTGAGAAGGAGGTGGCAGTGAAGTGGCCCACAGACACAGCAAGGCCCAGGGCAGGCCTGTGCACTGACCGATCCCTGTCCTCCACCGGGTGCAGTGCCCTGCCCCTGCGCGCGGACCACGAGAGGGGCGGAACACGAGGGACGTCCTTCAGGCCTACAAGAGGCAGAGAGTAAAGCGCGCCCAAGATGAGCAACACTCAGGCGGGCACGGCTGGCCCACAGGCTGGAGCTCAAGGCCAAGTCAGAGGCCCTGACGCGCCGATCCCAGGGCACCACCACATTGCGATTGCTCCCCTGCCGCCATTCAGCGAAATCGAAGATCCTGCCACGGCCGCGCCACGATGGCGGGCATGGGTAGGACGACTCAACCACTACTTCAAAGGAACAAGAGAAGCAGACGGCACGGTCAAGCGGTCACTCCTCATTTACTATGGAGGCCCCGAAATTTATGACCTCTTCGAGACCCTCCCGAACACCGGAACGGAAGATGACTACGATGCTGCAGTCAGGGCACTCGACAGACACTTTGACCCACAACTGAACCCTGATTTTGAAAAGTTCAAGTTCCGAAGGGCCGCCCAGACAGACTCGGAGTTGGTCGATATGTTCTATGCGAAGCTGCGCAAGCTGGCCAGCATGTGCGGATTCGTGGCCCCGCAGAAAGAAATCAGGGATCAAATCATCCTGGGCTGCCGCTCCAAGCTTCTACACAAACTCATATTGCGACAACCAGGGATCTCGCTGGACGAGATCCTAGTCTTGGCCCGCTCACACGAGTTATCAGACGTCCGGGCCGAAGCCATGGAAGCGGCACTACACATGCCCGTCGCCGCCACGTGTGTCCCGAGACACCAAGCCGTCAAGGAAGAGAGGGTGGACGCCATCCAGAGACGCCCGGCCCCGATCCGGCGAGCGCAGACACCGCCGCGTAGTGGCCAGTGCGGATACTGTGGAGATGACCACGCCAGAACAGCAGTCTGTGGGGCGAAAGGCAAGACCTGTTCCAAGTGCGGGAGGCTCAATCACTACGCCAGGGTGTGCCGGGGAGGACGATTCCGCCAGGGCCCGTCAAGACAGAGGAGCATCTCGCAACGAGTCAAGCAGGTATCCCTGGAAGACTCTCCTCCACTCGAAGATGCCAGGCAAGTGTGGGAGGATGAGGACGATGATGTGTTTGTGGTCTCGTATGCCAGCAGAGCAGATCGACGGCGAAGGCCTCCCCCGATGTGCTCGGTAACAGTGGAGGGCACGGCTGTGCACACCTTAATTGACACCAGCGCCTCAGTCAATGTCATGGACTCAGGAGCAATATGATCGCCTGTCACCAAGACCCCCACTCGCACCATCCACAGCCAGAATATATGTGTATGGAGGAACCGACCCACTACCGCTGAGGGGAGTCATACAAGCCAAAGTAGCCAGCGGCACATGTATCACGGACACAAGATTCCACATAACCGAAGGACGAAAAGGAACACTGCTCAGCTGTCACACCGCGGAGGAACTTGGGCTTGTGTTTTTCGCGAATCAGATACACGAGTCGCACGCCGAGGCCATACTGAAGGAATTCCCGGCCCTCTTCACAGGTCTAGGGAAGCTCAAGGGCAAAAAGTTCAAGCTCCATATTGATCCAGCCGTCCGGCCAGTGGCGCTCCGACATAGGAGAGTACCGTTCAATCTGAGACCACAGGTCGAGGAAGAACTGAGAAAGCTGGAAGAGCTCGATGTCATCGAAAAGGTCTCAGGCCCCACGCCGTGGGTGTCCCCGTTGGTCGTGGCCCCAAAACCCAAACAGCCGGGGGCTATAAGGCTCTGCGTAGATATGCGCCTGCCTAATGTGGCAGTGAAACGGGAACGACACATAACCCCGACCATGGAGGATATCGTGGCCGATCTCAATGGGGCCAAATGGTTCTCCAAACTGGATCTAAACACAGGGTGTCATCAGCTGGAGTTGGAACCAGGTAGCCGATACATCACCACGTTTTCAACCCACGTCGGCCTCCGGAGATATAAGAGGCTCAGCTTCGGAATATCTTCGGCTGCTGAAGTATTCCAAAACGCAGTCAGAGAGGTGTTGTCAGGACTGCAAGGGGTAATTAACCTGAGTGATGATATCCTCGTCTTCTCGAGCACGCTGGAGGAGCACCACAAGCATCTCCGCGCCACGTTGCAGAGGCTTGAGGAGTCAGGGCTGACGCTGCACAAGGCGAAATGCTCGTTCTATCAAGACACAGTCGAATTCTTTGGATATGTGTTCACACGGGAGGGGCTCCGGGTGGACCCGAAGAAAGCAGCCGCCATCCGGGCTGCCAGCACGCCGAAGAACCCCACGGAGGTGCGGAGCTTCCTCGGCATGGCCACATACTGCGGGCGATTCATCCCAAAGCTTGCCACCATGTCGGAACCCCTCAGGGTCCTCACCAAACATGGACAGCCATGGGAGTGGTCGCCTGCTGCTGCAAAGGCGTTTGCTGACATCAAAGAGGGGTTGCAGGACAGAACGGTCATGGCCTATTTCCATCCGAGGAAGCGAACCGAGTTGGTCGTGGATGCCAGCCCCGTGGGCCTAGGAGCGGTGCTCCTGCAGGAACACGACCCCGAAGTCTGGAAACCCGTCGCCTACGCCAGTAACGCTCTCACCGACACGGAGACCAGATATGCCCAAATCGAGCGGGAAGCTCTCGCCATCAAGTGGGCGTGTCAACACTTCCACCTATACCTGTGTGGCCAGGACTTCCAAGTGGTGACGGATCACAAACCTTTGGTCCCGCTCTTTGCTGGGTCAACACGGCTGGCACCCCCAAGAATCGAGCGGTGGGCCGTGCAGCTGCAGGCGTATCAATTCAAGGTTGTGTATCGACCTGGCGCTCACAACCCGGCTGACTACCTGTCACGTCACCCTGATCCGGAATCAACAAGGAACCAGTCCAATGAAGAAAATGACACAGAAGCGGTGGTAAGGATGGTGTCACAGCATGCATGCCCGAAGGCCATGACTCTGGAGGAAATCGGACAGGCCACCGCGGCAGACGGAACACTGGCCAGGGTAAAAGACGCCCTGGACGGAAACACCTGGGCCCGCTTCATGGATGGGAGCCGCATGCTACGACCGGAAGTGGCACAGGCCCGGCAGCAGCTCTGGAGGGTGCGTCATGAGCTCAGCGTGGGAGAGCAAGGCATTGTCCTGAGAGGGCATCTCGTCGTTATCCCGGAAGCTCTCCAGCAACGAATTCTGGGTCTGGCGCATGTGGGCCACCAGGGCATGGCAAAGACGAAGGCGAGGCTACGGCAGAAGGTCTGGTTTCCGGCCATGGATACCAAAGTGGAAGAGATGGTCAGGGGCTGCCATGAATGCACCATCACCGGAGGGGACCCCCCTCCAGCGCCGATAGTCATGGAGGATCCGGCCAAACTCCCATGGACGCAGGTCAGCCTCGACTTCGGAAGCTTCCCAGACGGCCGTCAAATGCTGGTCATGGTTGATTCGTTCTCGAAGTTTCCAGTCGTGGAAGTCGTGGGGTCAACAGCGTTCCCTCACGTGAAGAGGGCTCTGGATAGAATCTTCGCTGTGCTGGGACTGCCGGAGGAAATCAAGTCCGACAACGGACCCCCATTTCAGGGTCGGGAGTTCCAGGAATACATGGAAAGTAAAGCCATCCGACACCGCAAGATCACGCCACTCTGGCCCCAAGCCAACGGGGAGGTGGAGCGGCCGATGAGGACTCTCAACAAAACACTGCGCATCGCGGTGGAACGTGAGGAGAATGCCGAAGCAGCATTAGACCAGTTCCTCGGAGTGTACCGCCAGACGCCTCACAGCACCACCAAGTGTGCGCCCTCACACCTGTTGTTTCGGCGGCCCCCGCGGGATAGCATCCCGGCCGACCCAACGTGGGTACCCCCAGAGAGGGACGATGAGGCCATTCAAGCCAGGAGAGAAACCACCAACAAGAAGGCCAGTGATGCCCGGAGGGCACAAGAGCCCAGAATCTGCATCGGGGACAAGGTCGTGATCAAAGATCGACACCCCGGATGGAAATTTCGAACACCATTCGAGCCTGAGACATGGACAGTGATAGATGTTCAGGGGACAATGGTCACGGCAAAGAAAGGACACCTCCAAGTCACCAGGCATGTATCGTGCTTCAAGTGGACCGTTGGGCGTGGCCACGACAGCGAAGAAGGAGTCAGCAAGGTCCCCGGCCCGAGCACGTTGTCCCAGGAGTCTTCCTGGGCTGGTGGCCCCGTCTCAGGAGGCGTACCGTCAGAAGACAGAAACACGATTGCTGTGCCTGAACAAGCGGGTTCAGAGGATGCTCAGGGCTCGCCAGTGGGTGCTCAGAGTGGCACTCGGGACGTCAACATCTCCCGGTGCCGAGTCAAAGACTACGAGACTTTGTATATATGTCTCCGTGAGGAGAAGGGACTGTGGTTAGTTAGAACTAAAAGAAGGAAGGGATGTAGAGAGTCACCCGGGCTCTACTACACATTGTTGCAACCTCACACATGCATACACCCCTCGGGGCGGGCTCGACCCGAGGGGATAAATAAACGGCGGAAGACCGCTCGGGGTCTTCGCGCCAACCTTCAGCCAAACACTGTGTACGTGTGCTCTATTGCGCGGAGTGCGACCGCGGCCTAGCGCCTTCCTGCTCCCCCATCACAGACTGGTCATGATCTTTCGATTTCTGATGGCTGTACTTGGGTGATAAACTGGTACTAATACGAGCAAACTTTACCCAGACTGTGTCCTATCTGTACAAATGAAAAAATAATGGGGTTTTGGGGGGCAGCCGAACGAAGGGAGGTCTGCCCCCCGGGCAGGTTGGGAGGGGTGGGGCAGGCAAGGGGGCCGTCATTTTGTAAATCTTTGGGCTACGTAGTTGTAGCCCAATATAGCCCAAGTCATAAGGGTCGGCCAAGGGGTGGTGGCTGGGAGCGTAGTGTAGTGGGTAGATAAGCTTTTTTCAGGTGCGTTTTAGTGCAGGCAATTTAGTGGCAGTTAAATAGTTAAATTATCCAATCAGATTAATGGAGGATTATAGAGTGCTGGAAGCGCTGCGGCTCTTGAGCGAGGCGGGCGGCTTGACCTAGTGGTTCCGGAGGCCGCAAGCTCGTTGCGCCCGACACGTCAGGCGTCGTCAGGAGTGGCCGCAGCGATCGCTGCGAGCACTTCGCCGAAACGATCAAAGGCCAATGCGGCAAGTAAAAGGGGCCGCTCGTATGCCAGGAGAGTGGCCCCAGGAGCGTCCGCAGAGGCCAGGGAGAGAGCATCATCTGAGGCTCCAGGGAGGGTGGCGAGGGGCGGGGCCTTCCCGGGTCACGGGGATGGTGAAGCAGGGAGCAGCGGTAGGCCCCTGCTGCATGAAATGACAGCACCAGGGTCTGAGGCAAGCGGTGCTGGGGCCTCTGGTGCTGTGAAGACGCGTACGAAGGCCACAGCTGTTTTTAAGAAGGCGGGGAGTGGAGGGCGGTGCTTGGGGAGCATTACCCAGCGCGGAGCGGAGAATAAGGCACGCGCTGAGGCACAGTGGCATAGTCTGGGGGTAGAGGGGGGGCAGAGTCATCTTGTGCAGCGGGGGAAGCAAGGGGGAGTTGGATCCCGGCACAAACTGAGAGTGAAGCACAGGGGGATAACACAGAGCCCATGTGGGTCTGTAGGAGGGTTTTGGGGGTTGGGGGGAGCCCCAGTGTCAGCAGGGTTTTTTTTTTCGAGATCCTGGTTTTGGAGGAGGGGGAGGAAGAGGGCATACCTGGGGAATTAGAGCCTGCCTCGAGCACACAGGTTTGGGAGGGCTTGATTTCTTCACAGCTTGGAATGAGGAGGTGAGTGGGTTAGATAGGGTGGGACAGTTAGATTGCTACATGGCTCGGGGAGGTTCGCTGGAGGAAGGTGGGGGGCCACCGGCCAGGGTAGGGAGGTTGGGGGGGGCCAGGGGGTAAGTTTCCCTTGGGGACACGAGGGGGACCCGTGCGAGGCCCGGCGTCAGCATGCATTGCGGCTATGCTGGAATGGAGTAGGGAGGAGGAAGGGGGAGACAACAACAAGGAATGCAGGGAAGTAAGGGATGCAGTGGGATGGGCAGAAGGCAATGCGCTGCAGGGCAAGAAATCTAGGATAGACCAGGCAGGGGGCTTGCAGGGAACCAGCACACCAGACCAGACGTTTGTTTTTCAGAGTGAGGATTAACGCGACATAGCACACTCGGCAGAGCTGGGAACGGCTTGCTGGCGCTGAGGCGAAGGGAGGGTGGAGCCCAGAGAGGCGCGCCCGATACCGACGGGGGAACCCGCCGCGGCCAGCATATGTAGGCCCAGACCGACCTCCCTGGCCCCAACACCCGGCGGGCTTCGGTGGACAAGCCTGGACAAAGAAGAACAGTAACAAAAGGGTGGGGAGGCCGGAGGAGTACCGGCGGGTACAGTCGGCCCCACCAGATGAAGGGAGACGGGGGTACAGTAGGTACCCAATACACAAGGAATGGCCCCAAGAGCTGGGTCAAGAGGAACAAGATTTCGACGAAGAAAGCCTTGAAGAAGGCGAGTTACGGGAGGAGGAGGATCTAGAGGGGGGGGTCAATGTAACGTGTCAACTAGTATGTTTCAGGTATCAGCAGAAAGGGCACGGAAGGCGTCGGGGCCTGCTGTGAGGCTCGCGCGGACATCTACAAGTACGGGGCGACTGGCGAGGCGGACTGCAACAGTACGGGCACCCTCCTTGGACCTAGGTAAGGCCATGGGTGAAAAGGCGAAGCCCGTAATGGTTTCACTGGGTATGGGGGGAGGGGCAGGGGGGTGGGGAGTAAGTTAAGAAAAGGGAATACATCACAGACGTAGGGATAGGTACAGATGAGGTAAGAGGACAAGAAGGAAAAGCCAGAGAGTAAAGAGCTGAAGATTAAAAAACTGCCTTATATGGGGGTGACCAAACCTTTAGGGGCGCATTTGATGCTAACAACGAAGGAGCGCATCTGGAAAGGGGAATACGTGGAAATGCTTAAGTTGCTGCATAGGGAGGTGAGGTCAAAAGAGGGGTCAAAGGGATAAGAATACGAATTGGCCAAACGGCCGAGGGTCCCCTTGACCATAGAAAACTGGACAGCTACGTTTTTGATATACGCAAGCGTGTACTGCGAAAAGTATCCGGAGCACTGTGTAGCGCTTTTTAAGTACATGGATGCGATCAGGAAGGCCTAAATTACAAGCGGGGGTTACGCATGGGCCCAGTATGACGAAGAATTCAGATCACGCATGGCATGGGACCCCAAAGCTAAATTGGGGAGATAGACACAGATCTGTGGCAGCAAAAGGGGGAAAGACTATATTTACAGCTAGTGGTCTCCCTATATTTTATCGGCCCTTTCAGGGCAGACCCACCCGGGGAGGGGTGGGAGGCACAGGAAGGGGTCAGCCAGGGGCAGGAGGGGCTTGTTGGGATTTTAACAAGGATATGTGCACACAGGAGTTCTGCAAATTCTGCCATGAATGCTCGAAGTGCGGAGAGCGGCATGCATTGGTCAACTGCTTCAGAGCGGGGGTGCTACCATCAGGGAGGTCAACAATGGGGAGCCAATGCAGGGGGTCACCAACAACAGTTTGCAGGTGTCCGGGGTGGTAAAGGACCACAAGGGCCTGGGCCAAAAGGCTCGTACTCCGGTTAGGCTGGAGAAAGTGGAGGCAGGGCTGCAGGACTATGAGGATAGGGGGCAGCACAGGTTTTGAGGGACGGTTTCAGATGGGGGTTTTGTTTGGGTTACACGGGTCCTAGACACAGGAGATGAGCTGAAAACTTGCGATCAGCTGCGGAACACAAACAGATAGTGCAAGAGAAATTAGACAAAGAGGTAAGGGAGGGATGGATGGCAGGGCCGTTCGAGGACTGGCCCACAGAACAGTTAATCGTTTCTCCCATCCGGGTAGATCCAAAGAAGGAGTCAGGGCAATACAGACTTATCCAGCATTTGTCATGGTCAGAAGGGATTTCGGTCAATGATTTTATCGATGAGGAAGCGGCCACATTGTCGTATTCATCAGTTGACGTGGCCATGTCACTGGTCGTGACTGTGGGCACAGCTGCTCCAATGGCAAAGTGTGACATAAAATCAGCTTTCCGTTTGCTTCCAGTCCATCCAGATGATTGGGAACTTCTGGGTATCCATTTTGAAGGAAAATGGTACGTGGACAAAGCATTGCCGATGGGCTGCTTTATTTCATGTGCATTATTTGAGTGTTTCAGTACATTTTTACAGTGGCTGTTTTCACAGCGCACGGGGCACCAGTTGGTGACACATTATCTGGACAACTTTTTCTTTGTGGGCTCCCCTGGCTCTGCGGAATGCCAGGAGTCACTGGAAAGTTTACAAGAGCTGATGGGGGAGCTTGGGGTGCCTTTGGTACCGGAAAAGACAATGGGCCCAAGAACGGCACTGTCTTTTTTGGGAATCGAGATTGATTCTAGGACAATGCAGGCACGCTTGCCAGTGGACAAGAAGGAAAATATGCTGGAACTGTTAAGGGACAAGCTGTCAGGGGAGAAAGTGAAGGCCAAAGAAATACAGGCCCTGCTAGGTCATTTCAACTTCGCGTGCAGAGTAGTGAGGGCGGGGAGTACTTTTCGTAGGAGATTGGGGCGGGCACTGTCAGGACAACATCTTCCTCACCATCACGTTCGGCTCTCCGCCGGAAGGAAGGAAGATTTTAGGATGTGGAAAGTGTTTTTGCAGTCCTTCAATGGGATTCCGCTTGCAAGAGAGGAAGACCTAACGTGGGACGGGCAAATATTTTCAGATGCAGCGGACAGCATAGGGTTTGGCTTGTTCTGGCAAGGGAAGTGGTGCACAGAACAATGGCCAGCACAATGGAGGGACGGTGGCAGGAGCATAGCGTTTCTAGAGTTCTTTCCATTAGTGGTCGCAGTGAACCTGTGTGGGGGACAATTGGTGCACAAGAAGGTTCTTTTCAGGGTTGATAATATGGCGTAGTCGAAATAGTGAATCGCCAGTCGGCAAAAGATGAGCAGGTTTTGAAGTTGTTGAGAGTTTTTGTGCTGGGCTGTTTGCGACACGACATAGCTTTCAGGCGTTACACGTCCCTGGTGTGGACAATGACATAGCGGATGCCTTGTCTCGTTCACAGTGGGGGAGATTCCGTGGGCTAGCCAAGGATGCCGCTAGGACCCCGACACCAATGCCTCCTCATTTGTGGTACGTAGGCAACGTAGTGTCGTGTAGTTCCTATAATACCCATGCAGGACCTGCGCGTTTGGATAACATAAACTGTAGGATTGGTGGCAGACTAACTCTGAGCACCCCATCACGTATGTTAGCCTGTTTGCATTGATGCTAGCTCACAGTGCCACTAGTGTCTCCTCTTATCGGGGAGAGATTAGTTTCTGGCAGCCTCAGAACATGACAACCCTGATCCCTCAAGATCGTGGAAACAATGTACTACTTTTCGCTCAGTTACTCGTGCACATTTAGTTTATCTCAGAGATACACAGAATAAACAGTCTGGGCGTTTCAATAAGGATTTATTGAGCAGTTGTTATTCTCGTGTAGAATATATGAGCTGTAACAACCATTAGACAGTAGGAGAGATATATGATTAGCTGTACTATGAATATGAACGGATAGTACAGTTCTACCATTGTGCAATTAGCATGAATAAATACAAATGCATGATAAAAGTGTGCGTACTCCTACGATGCCTATCTAGATGTACCTAAGTGTACCTAGCATACGAGTAGGTGTAAAAGCCAAGAATCCCTCTAAGATTTAGTCGAACCCCATTACCATCAGTGTGAGAAATGTCGGAGCCCTTCTTGGTCTCGAGTTGGACACCCCACAAGGGATGTTCAGACCACTGTCAGCTAGAGCGTCTGCATACAGGAGCCTCAGCGTCTCTGCTCAGTGTGTCGGCCTGGAAGTCTTGGTTCCCTCTAACTACTGCTAGCAAGAGGTGCTATATTTATATAGAAAAGTATATAGAGTCCCTTTGTCCCTTGTTCTTGTGTTAGCCATTGTTGGGTATGAGGATGACGTGTGTGATGAACCTTGTGCGTAGATATTCGGAAGGTGGTGTATAGCTCCTGCCGGGTTTCCAAGTAGCCTTATGAATATTCATGCATACTGTGTTATCTAAAGATGAACTCATAGAACACTATTGTTCAGGAAAAACCCTCCTTCTGCACCCAGGCCTAGAACTAGGTAAAAGGTTCAGTCCATAAAAGGCGTTCAATCCTTATAAGGCTCGTTACTGTTAAATGTAGGGGAGGTGATGTAGGTGAAAGGGTATGATGTTACCTGGGCCTATATTAGGTTACCTATATGAAACATAACACCCACTCCTCTTCCGAATAGTCAATAATGATAATATGCAAGTTAACCACTCATTTTACTAGGTGTCAGCGCATAAAATTTTCAATGAGCCATTTAAAATATTTCTAAAAACTTTAAAAATCGTTTTAAAAACAGTTAAAAAGATAAAAAGGGGGAGAAAAAAAAATTTTCTACGAATTTAGTGTGTTTAAATTGTCCCATAAGCCACAGTCCTAATTGAGTTCATTTATATAAGTTGAATTTCTACAAGCGTCAAAAAGGCCATGCTTTTCAGTGAGAAAGTGTCAATTAATAGGAAATGTTCCAGATTTAGTTAAGTTTTGAAGAAAGGAGAGTCCGAATTCTTTCCCAGCACACGATGAGCCAATTATAGATTAAATGTCCTTGCTGGGAGATGCAACATTATCGCTGCTTGCTGCTTCAGGGGACGGTCCTTGTAACACCTCGCAAAGTACGTCAAAGGAGCACAGATGATATTCAGTACTGCCAACAATTGGTGTAGAGGCAGCCGGTGCTGTAGTCGATACCTGGGTGTCAGTGGTGCAAGTGGTGGAGCTGAAGCTCACTCCAGTTGTAAAAGGCACCTGCGGATTCTCAAGGAATGTGGTCGTTAGTATTGGAATACGCTGGGGACATTGCCGAGCATGAGACCTCAAGGGTTCCAGCCTGGTATTCAAGTCCGCAGGCGTGTCCGTTGCGAGTGTCAGACAGAGGTCCAACACGCATTCTTCACCGCAAAACAGGCATCGAAGAACAGGTAAGATGCAGTCCATCCAGACTGGTCTAAACGATAGGAACCAAGAGGCGCTCAGTTCCCGTAGGCGAGGCATGCCCAGATGTTGTACCATGCGTTCACAGTATTTCCGCTCCAGGAGCGCTTTTGCCATCTCGCTGGTGATTGGGCGGTCCATTGCGTAGCAGGTAAATCACAATCAGGATTCCAGCTATTGAGAGGTAGACTTCCAAAAATGCTTCCAAATACGGAGTTTGGAATAACTCCGAGGATTGTCTGAACGGTGCTAAGAAATCCTGACCCTATGGTCTTAAATAGGTGTATAATACCACTCGTATCAGACATATTAAAGATACGACCCACCATTTCTGCGAAATGAATGGGGCAGTTTGTACGTATAAGTGCCTGTATCTCAGTCGAGGTCCTTGCAATTTGAAGATCAAAGGTCTCTCAAGCGGAGGTTAAGGGCACAGTTTGCTGTAAAAGCATGGCTTTCAGTCTGCTCAAAGTATCAAATCGTATAAAAGAAACATTCAATGAAGGCCATAACGGCGCCTCCCTGACTGTGTTTGTAGGGGCAAACAATACTTCCATACAGCAAGTAACCTTGGAGTTCACAGTGACCAGATAGGCAATGCCCGGAAGCATGCCACAGCAACCTTGATCATTCAGCTTCAAGTAACTCCCATTCGAGAGCAGCTCGAACACCGGTTTAATCACGGCAGCTGGAGCACCTTTCATGTGGCAAGACAAGTTTGCTACTGACCCATTACAAGCCCCGTGCAACGATATGTCCTTGGACATGAGAGAACCGCTCAAAGCATTCTTGCAGTTTGTACCACTTAGAAACACTTCTCGATCCCCACTCCGGCATCGAAATCTATACGGTAAATCCCAGGATTCCTTAATGTAATCTTTACCCAATTTTTCATATTTGCACGCCTGCCTTTGCTCAAGGCCATATTGAAACTGAAATGTAGTGACCGGTAGAGTTATGTGGCCATGGATAAGCCATTCAGTAGATGGAGCTTCCGCGACTGTAAATGGTAGTCGGTCCAGTTTTTCAATACGCAGCATTGTATATTTAGCTCCCCTTTGTGCCATTTCAACCTGTTTATCTGTTAGATTATATTCAGAAAACAGAGACATACTGTTTATAAAACGCCAAGGCACAAAGCCTGCACGCAATGATTGCAGCGTCCAGCTTAATAACATGATAGAACGCAATTGAGATTGCCCGTGTTGTAATAGGGCCAAATCCTGTTCTAGGATGTCTATTGCCGAAGACACAATGTTGCCTAAAGAATATATTCTGGAGGACAAAGTTGTTAACCCATTGTCTACCACAGCTAATGATTTTTCTAAGTTAATACGGTCTAATTCCCCTATTTTCTCTGCGGCCTCTTGTTGGGATATTTTCCAGATTTCATTGTAGGCAGCGTAAATGCCAGCATATATGAAACACTTCTGACGTGTCTTTCTGGGACCTAATAAAAAATCCCTAAGATCCATGTCTTGTGAGAGTAAAGATATGTGTTGTTTCACTTCTGTGAGTATTGAGGTTTTTAGCCAATCAAGGCACAACTTCCCAACACTGTAGGATGTCACTACCCCCGGTTGTTCTCGTTGTACATAACGTGGGTCTGGCCTGTGGATACTATACCCTTCGGTAATACCCAAGAATCTCTTGTGACATATGTTCGTGTCTAAGGGCCAAACCACCCATTCTTTCCAATTTGGGTCTGTTCTATTGTACTGTAAAATGTCATCCACTGTTGCCCCTTCCTTTGTAGTTGAATTTTGCCACCCCTGTGTCGGTGTTGGAAACCAAGGTGTGTTAAGGTCCTTTATCTTGGCTAATCCAAGACAGGATGTCTGTTGTACAGTTTCGTTTAGAAATATCATCTGCTGTGGAATGAGGCATGCTCTAAAAAGCGCTTCTGTTCCCTGGACTTGCCAGTCTCTAGAACCCCAGACTGATTTTGAGTCTATTGTGTCTTTCCATAGGTCAAACCCCTGTTCAGACAGTTGGGTAATAAAGAAAGCAAAATAAATCTGTTTGGTATTAGTCAGCATAATTTTCAGTGCCAATGTTGGTGTAACCTTATAATAATATGAGGTCGGTTCTGTGGTGTTAAACCCTGAAAACTATGAAAATTTCTGTGCAAAGGTATGCGAACTACTCTTTGGTGGTGTAGGGCAATGTTCCCATTGATGGTATTCAAACACATTTCTTGGTGAAATAGATTTGTGCAGGAAATGATGACCATAATGTTGGTAACAGTACAATGCATCATAGTCTGAATTATCTTCTAACATTTCAGTATTAGGAAATGCTGCAGTTTTTTCTAAATAAGACAACATGTTATTAACAGTTTCAGTGTCCCAATCATCAGAAAATGTACTGGAGGTAATGATATCACTTAATGAAATTTTAAATAAATGAGGAATTTTTAAAAGTTCAGTCGGGCCGAATATATCGAAATCAACCTTGTCCCAAACTATACCGTCCGGTATAGGAACTGCTGTAATGTTCACTGATGACAAGTCTCTTTGTTCACGGTGTGATGATTGATGTGGCTTTAAAATCAAGTTGACTTTTTGGGCTGTAGAGCTCTGCTGGAGGTATCTTCCATTAATAAGCATGCTAAAAGTTATTACTAAGCCTAGCCAGAAAAGAAAAAACAATATCCCAGTCAATACCCAGAGTTCAATCCAAGGCGATACCAGGTATGTCTTTTGAAGAAAGTGAAGAAAGTTCTTGATTTGTTGCTTTAGTGGTTTTTGGGCTGGCGTCGTTTCCGGCTCACTTGGATCCAAAGAAAACGTATCAAAGTTAATGAAATAGCCAGAAGCAGTTCGATCAAAAGTTGGAATTGCATCGGGATTTGTTGAAATTGTATTTTGCTCTCGTTGAGGCATATTGATGTAGACGTCTGTATTTGGTCTAATTGCAACTTGGGTGTTGCTTTGAGTTTGATTTTGAAGTTCAGGTTCAAGGGGAACGAGTTACATAGCATTGTTGCATAGTCCATCATTCCGTACAGTAGGCTCTTCAAACGTGATGAGTCTTTCTGTTTGAACTTCTTGGATTGTTACGAGAGGAGTGCGCCTGCTACTGTGGAGTCCACGAGGCCTACTGTTTAGTATTGGCCACATAGTGTGGTTTGATTAAGTCAATTGAGACAAATCTTTTCTCCTTTTTACCGGCAAGAGGCGGGAGCAGCACAGTTCTTGTTCCTTGTACTGCTAGGACAGGTACAGGTGTTCTGTATGATGGTCCATATTCTTTCTTGTCCGCTATTTTCGCTCTCACCAGATCCCTGACTTTTGGGATCCAGACAGGTCTTGCCGTTTCTGCCTTGACTTCCCCAGTGGCGGTCTGTTTTAAATGGACGTTGCTTTGTTGTGTCCTGGATTCATTTAGATCCTGTAAAACAGCCAAACGATCATGGATATAAAATGGTTTCCCATCCGCCACTGCGCCTTCACAATCAAGATCAGGTACCAACATTCTTGTCCCAAATAGGACCTCATATGGAGTGACACCCCCTAGAGAACTTCTTGGCTGGTTGTTAAGTGCTCTCTGAACCCCATATAAGTGATTGACCCAACTACCACCCTTGCCTAATACCCTAGCTGTTAAAGATTGCTTTAAGTCCCGGTTTTTCCTCTCCACGACCGAATTTCCCTCAGGATGGTACGGAGAGGAGTACCGCAATGCTACGCCCATACTTTCAATGGCCTCTTTGTAAGCCCGAGAGCTAAATGCCGGGCCACAATCAGAATGTAACATGCCAACTGCGTATGTCCCAATAAAGACTCGCAAATCTTTTATAACAGTTCGAGCGTCAGCCGAGCGCTGAGGCCAAACCCATAGGAATCTGGTGCATGAATCCACTGCAACCATGATATATTTTTTAGCCCCATCAGATTGTAAGGGGCCGCAGTGGTCCAAGTACACACATGCAAGAGGTTTGTCTGATTTTAACAATGGTGTCTGTGCCGGGCGTGTTATGGTGGACCCCTTCATCTGATGGCAGATGTCACATTTTAAGACTATGGGGTCGATTCCGATCTCGGCCGGTAGGGCACCGAATCGGATTCGGCTTAACCGGATCCGATTTGGAGCCCTATTTCCCGACCGATTCGTACGTGCGTCCGGGCGAGCGAGTACGATGCGTGCGCTTGCGAAATCTCCGACCGACTCGTTTGCAGGACCCGACCGCTCCGACCGACTCGCACGAGGACGACTCGCACCGCGCAATGGAGACGTTCCCCGGCCGGGTAAGTACGATGCGCACCTCGACCGCTCCGACCGACTCGCGCAGTCCGGCTCCAAGGAGCTGTCGGAGCCGCACTTTGGGGGTCCGTGTCAGACCCCCCTGGAAGCGTAGGCATGCGAGTCGCACACAGGGGGGACCCATGGGTCCCCCCTACACGTGCATGTACGGCGCGACCCGCATCAACGCGAACACGCTGTAGGGGGCGCCCTTGTACGCGTCATGCCCATTGAGTCAATGGGAGCCCGTGTACGCATCGTACGACTGGCTCCCATTGACTTCAATGGGAGTCCGACCGAATCGAGTCCGATAGCATACGTGCGCATCGTACTCGTTCGGTCGGGCTGCTAGGGTCCGATTCGGTCGGAAATCTCTCCGGGTCCGGCTCGGTCGGGGAGATTTCCGGCCCGAATCGGAATCGGCCCCATAGTCTTTAGTTTTTTTTGTTAGTCCTGGCCACCAATAGCGCTGTTTCAATAAAGAAATAGTTGCTGTAACGCCTGTGTGCGCAGAGCCCAAACCCTGCTAGTGCTGCTAGTATTAAACCTCACCTACGATCCATATTTGGTATTACTCTATCCTCCACTCCAGGAATCTGAGCATATGGAATGTTTTGTGCATCTAACTTGTAGGAGTACTTGAGTGGAAACGTTTTAGGTACTGCTGAGCTGCTCTTGCGTGAAGCAATGACAGCAACCATAATATCACCGTCTATTCTCGTTTTAGAACGAGTGATTGCAGCTACGGAAGCCGTTTGCACAGCCCCCTTTGCAGCTTCATCAGCCAATGAATTCCCTTCAACGTGAACGCCATCACGCTGATGACTCAGTGTATGGATCACGTGAGCCCGTGGTAGTTCGTTTTTCAACTCAACTACCTGTTCCCATAGCATTTTATGCTTAATTGTGCCACCTTTTGCATCTTTAAACCCGTTTAGTTCCCAATGATGTAAGTATTCATTGTACGACTGCACACAGTAAAAGGAATCACACACAATTAGTTTGGGGAATTCGTGATCCATATTTACGAGTGCCAGTATCAGTGCTTTGAGTTCTGCCAACTGAGCCGTGCAGTCTCCTAGAGATTGCGTTTTAGTGCAACTTGGATGGATTTTTCCGTCCTGCATGCGACCTTTAACGATAGCACATGCCGTGCTGTATTGTTGCTTACTCCCTATGGCCGGTTGAGCAGATCCGTCAGTGTAAATAATATATTCATACTGATCTAGAGGCAAGAGTTCATTTGGTAGAGGATATTCTTGTTCGTATTGCAGGAATGCCTGTGTTTTTAGACTTGGATCAAATCTGTATTCAACGTCCGTTGCAGTAAGAGAATTAGCCCATTGTATCCATCTCGGATGTAAAGCTTTTGCATTTGGAATGCTAGCCTTTGTAACAGCATCTAAAGCCGGTACCGGGGTTAAGACAATTATGCGTTTCCCTTGAGCCAGTGCTCTTTCTGTTGCTACAGCGGTCTGAACTGCTGACAGGATTTTTTCAGTTGAAGTGAAACGCATTTCTGCGTTTGTGTACAGGTGTGATTTGTATGCGATCGGTACTGTTTCGCCTTCATTGAAGGTTAAGTAAGTGTACCCGCATTGACCCGCTATAACTCGGATCACCAAGTTGCATACATTTACGCGTGTCTGTAAGTGTTTGGAAGCAATCATGTCTTCTTGTAATGAACGTAGGATATTGGAATGTTCCTGTGTCCAATGTTTGACTGAAAAGTCAGGTTTTATTAGGTCGTAGAAAGGTTTTACTCTTTCTGTGTAATCCAAAATGTATGTTCTGCCGAAATTTAGGAATCCCAGTGTTGATTGTAAATCTTTTTATGTTTTTGGAGGTCGGAGCAGCGCACTCTTTTCTAAAAAGTTAGCTGCCAGACTTTTCCCTTCACTTGAAAGCATGTATCCTAAAAACAGGACACTGAGGTGGGCTATTTTAGATTTTTTAAAGTTAAATTTGTAGCCCTCAGAGGCGAATCCCATAATAATGGTGCTCACCCTGGTCAAGTGCCTCATTAAGTCATCGTCCGTTAGATAAATATCATCCACATAGGACAATGCTTCCTCATCAAAATTTTGGAGTAACTCAGTTACTCTTGCTGAGAATACCCCTGGGCTATTCTTATACCCTTGGGGGAGTCGACAAAATTGTCGCTGGGACCCTAACGCTGAGAATGCAGTCAAATAACTGCTTTCAGGCGCTATATTTTGGCAAAAAAATCCATTTGAGATAACAAGTGTAGTTTTTTTTTTTTTTCCGCACAATGTTATTCATTAATGCGGCACTGTGTGTGTTTTGGACAGCAAATGTCTTTGTGCAACTGTTTAAATGTCTGTAATCTAAAACTAGACGATATGTATTGTCTGGTTTTGATACGGGAAACAAAGGATTGTTCATTGGTGAGGTGCAATTTTCGATCACCCCCTGGTATTCAAGTTGATCTAGGATCTCCCTGACCTGTTTTTTAGCTTCTTGCTTTATATGGTATTGCCTCTGAGCATTTGGTGAAACTTTTAATGGGATCATGTGGTGGGTTGAGTCCTCATCCCATCCAGCGTGATTTTTATACAATGCTGGAGCTAGGGCTACTGCCCACTCCCGTGCATATGCATGTTTAAGGTGTATGGGAACGAGGTCGGAGAATGCTGGAAAAATTACGTTTTCGCCCCTAGGGCACTTCATAACGAATGCAGGCGGCCAATCTTGTTCTGCTAATAGGATGTCATACCCAGATGACAAATTTTCCCAAAAGAGACCCTTAACTTTCCTGGGCTTGTCCCCCTCCATTTGGAGTGTTATCTTGTGTAACTTATGTGGGACGCTCACCCTGGTGTCTGGTGTTTCCACCGTGATGTAATCATTCAAGTTCGCTGTCACCAGAAATTCCATCAGGTTCTGGCGAGCTATTGTTACTTCTGCCGCACTGTCTAGCATCGTCAGAACCCATTCCCCATTCAGAAGCTGCGTCCTCAGTATTCTGGGCATGTCTGATCTTCAGACCTGCAACTTTCTTTTTCTTAAATTGAGGTTTTGATTTTGGCTTGTCTTCTTTTTTGGAAGTATAGTCTTGAGCGTGCTGCTTGTCTCTGGACTTTTTACGCTCTTCTCTGAGTTCTGACCGTCCTTCTCTCTCTGTAGTTTTCGTCGATCCCTGAAAGGAACGAGAGGAACGTGTATCAGTATCCTGATACCTGTCAGGTTTCCTAATATTATCCCTATTCCTGTGATTATACCTCTTTTTAGAGGGCTCCTGTGGAGGAGATGTACCTCGGGATTGAGATCTCTTTTCTGTATAGTTTGATTGTTTTTTATTATCCCACTTCTTTTTAGAAGAAGAAGAAGCAGGTGTCTGCTTAGAAGTGTCCTTTTCAGGACTGCCCATCAGTTGTGGTTTTAAAGCTTTCCCACCTAAACTGTCTCTGCCTAATTCTGCATATGCAGTTTCAATCATTTTGGGTAATTCGTGTGATTGATCTAATGGATTGAACTCCCTTAGGCGTTGGCGGATTGCCACTGACGCTGCTTCCCCTTTAATATTAGCCAGTATTATGGCTGATACCTGTTCGTAGTTATTTAATAAGTTCATCCCTAAGTTCAGAGCAGGCTCTGCCCCGTACTCATTCTGTATCTGTCTCAATACATCAGGTATCACCGTTAATGAAGGAATACCATGAGTTCTGGTATATATGGCAGCAAAGACTGTACCCCAAGTGGTACAATCCTCTAACTGTGGTGTTATCCCCATGGGCAAGCAGATTGTTAGCATTCTGTGTTTTTCAAACGTGGTAGTATTTGGAAATACAGCCTCGAGCTGAGTTATTTTCTGAGCTACCCAGAATGGTATTTGTTCACGTTTGTGGGCATTTTGCCCATTACCGCGTGTAATGTTTGTGGAGTTATTTTAGTTGGTGTACCCTGGGATTGAGTACCATTAGTTGCAACTGTTGTTGGTTGGACTGTGAAAGTCCTCATGACGTATTGAGTCAAGTTTATGTAGATTCTAATTAGATCTTTGTGTTGTGTGAGTAAGTCAGGTTGTGGCATTGTATCAATGTCAGGATGCGGTGTATAGCCTGCTAGAATAGGCCATGTTGCCCCGTCTCCTCCGAGCAGGCCTAATCTTACTCTGTTTCTTAAGTGGGGTAGGGCGCCTTTAAACCAGTAAAAATGTTCCTGGTACGTGAGCAGAACCTCTATGACCTCGCAGGGACCATATTCCGCTGGTGCATCTCCCTCTGTGTAAGATTGAAATGTGTGTGTTCTAGCATCTGCTTCTGGGAATGTAACCCACAAATAGAATACCTCTGTTTTGTTTGATTTGTGTGCCTCAATCACAAAGGCTACTAAGCCACCCCTAGGTGTTAAACCATGTTCTAATAATTTCAGGGTGATAGTACGTCTGAATTTAGGTGGAATGAGAATTCCCTCCACCTCTTCTTCTTCTGAGAGGTGCAGATTCACTACGGGGTTATTTTCAGCCCCAGTCTCAGTCATTTTGAAATGAAGAAGTTTATTCAAGGGAACTAAGATAAGGTGTTATGCACAATTTAGGAACACTATGTCCTGTAAAGCTTGATTAACCAGCAGCCAATAAATAGGATATTTCGCCTACTCAGCTGTGGCGGAGGTTTGTGCCCACCCACTCCAGACGTCTCTGGTGTTTGTGAGTAGCGTTCTCTGAGAATTAGCACGACTGAACTACTCTCAGATTCAACTGTTAAATAAGTGCCATACCAACGTTGGTGGCGCCATGTCGTGTAGTTCCTACAGTACCCATGCAGGACCTGCGCATTTGGATAACATAAACTGTAGGATTGGTGGCAGACTAACTCTGTGCACCCCACCGCATATGTTAGCCTGTGTGCATTGATGCTAGCTCACAGTGCCACTAGTGTCTCCTCTTATCGGTGGGAGAGATTAGTTTCTGGCAGCCTCAGAACATGACAACCCTGATCCCTCAAGATCGTGGAAACAATGTACTACTTTTCGCTCAGTCACTCGTGCACATTTAGTTTATCTCAGAGATACACAGAATAAACAGTCTGGGCGTTTCAATAAGGATTTATTGAACAGTTGTTATTCTCGTGCAGAATATATGAGCTGTAACAACTATTAGACAGTAGCAGAGATATATGATTAGCAGTACTATGAATATGAACGGATAGTACAGTTCTACCATTGTGCAATTCGCATGAATAAATACAAATGCATGATAAAGGTTTGCGTACTCCTACGATGCCTATCTAGATGTACCTAAGTGTACCTAGCATATGAGTAGGTGTAAAAGCCAAGAATCCCTCTAGGATTTAGTCGAACCCCATTACCTTCAGTGTGAGAAATGTCGGAGCCCTTTTTGGTCTCGAGTTGGACACCCCGCAAGGGATGTTCAGACCACTGTCAGCTGGAGCGTCTGCATGCAGGAGCCTCAGCGTCTCTGGTCAGTGTGTCGGCCTGGAAGTCTTGGTTCCCTCTAACTACTGCTAGCAAGAGGTGCTGTATTTATACAGAAAAGTATATAGAGTCCCTTTGTCCCTTGTTCTTGTGTTAGCCATTGTTTGGTATGAGGATGACGTGTGTGATGAACCTTGTGCGTAGATATTAGGAAGGTGGTGTATAGCCCCTGCCGGGTTTCCAAGTAGCCTTATGAATATTCATGCATACTGTGTTATCTAAAGATGAACTCATAGAACACTATTGTTCAGGAAAAACCCTCCTTCTGCACCCAGGCCTAGAACTAGGTAAAAGGTTCAGTCCATAAAAGGCGTTCAATCCTTATAAGGCTCGTTACTGTTAAATGTAGGGGAGGTGATGTAGGTGAAAGGGTATGATGTTACCTGGGCCTATATTAGGTTACCTATATGAAACATAACAGTAGGATGCTACAACTGGAGGTAGGGTTGCTAGCGGAATCCACCAGGGTGGCGTACAGCTTAGCCTGGAAAGAGTTTTTGCTGTCGGGCACACAGAGGCGCGCCGAGGGATGGCAAAGGGCGGACGATGTCATTCAATTTATTCTGGATCTCATCAACAAAGTTTTGTCGAGGGTCACAATCGCCGGGAAATTAGCAGGTATTGCCTTCATGGGCAAGATGTTATGGGGCTATCTGCCGACAGCAGGGGAATTAGGAACGAGGATTTTAGAGGGGTGGGCGAGGGAACAGAGACAAGAGAGACAGAAGAGGAAGCCACTGTCTTGGTGGATGCTGAGTCAGGTGCTGGCTGTACTGCCAGAGATTTGCAAAGATGAGTTTGAAGCATGTTTGCTTTATACAGTGATGGTGTGGATGTTCTTTGGGGCTTTCAGGGTATTGGAGATGCTGGGTAATAAAAGGAGCGGGGGGTAACTTGGCAGGATCTGGTACCGCGCAGGTCGGGTGTGCAGATATGGTTGAGGCGGTCCAACACGGATCAGAGGGGGCTGGGTAAATGGGTGATGCTACAGGCAGCCGACCCGGCTTTAACTTGTCCGCTTAGATGGGCGTCACGGTGGTTCAGTGAGTCAGGTCGGGCAGGGAGAGCGGTATTCAGACATGCCAAAGGGGACAAAGTAACGGCATACCAGCTGCTGGCAGTATTGAGGAAAGCCTTGAAAATTGGGGGTAGACGGAGCGGGTTTTGGGACCCACTCCTTCCGCATTGGGGCAGCATCAGAAGCGAGTAACAGAGGCTGGGGGCAGGAGGATATTATGCGATTGGGGCGCCGGTCGTCGGACTGTTACAGGCGCTACGTGAGAAGGGAGGATGGGGCTGCTCGCGCGGTGGTTAACAAGGATTGAAACTTATGCTGATCTTTCTCGCTTCAGGTTCTGTGTCCGGAACTCAGGCAAAGGAGAAGACTATTTGGGTGGTGGGGCACTCGTTCATAAAATGGGCCTAAGTACAGGTGTGCCAGAGCTATTTTGGGAAAATTTGGGATTTAATGAACGCTTGTTTAAAGTTTTGTGGAAAGGCAAAGGGGGCATGTGCTGGAAAGAGTTTGTTCCTTGTTTAAATGGTTTGTTGGTGGGCGCAGGTGTCCTGATACCTGGGTGAGAATGATTTGTGCAAGGAAAAGGGTGTTGTATTGAAGCAGAGCATGAAAAGAGATTTGGATCTGATTAAGGAACTGTGGGCAGGTTGTTTTGTCCTATGGACTGAGTTTGTTCCTCATAGAGTGTGGCGGGGAGTGGTTAACCCGGGTGCTATGGACAGGGCCAGGCAGAAGGTGAATACAGAGATGGCACGTTTTTGTATGGGTTTGGGTTCTGGCAGGATTTCCCACACGTAAATGCGCTTTGATGCAGTTGAAATTTTAGGGGAGATGGGGTACACCTTTCCAGGATTGGCATAGATCTGTACCTCCTGGAGGTCAGGGAGGTTTTGTCCAGGATTATAAATGTGCAGAGGCATATGGGCAGAAAGACCTTGGAGTAAATCAGGAAAGGGGGGGCCGAAAAAGAGGTTAGTGGACACTCCCCCCTTTTTCTGGGTGGCGGGGTTTTGGAAAGTTGGCCATGGTTGGCAGAAGTTTTTGGTTAGCGTTGGAAGTTGGGAAATGGAGCAGGGGAAGGGTAGGCAGGTAGTTTAAGGTTCAGTATAGACATTTTTGTTATTTACAGTTTCAGAAAGGCAGGTATAGGATGTTGCTTTAATAGAAGTGCATATTTTTAACTGCAATACATTGTAATGTTGTTAATATGGTAATGGCAGGGTGGGGGCACGTTGAGGGGATCCTAGGGGCAGGGCGGGGTCAGGGGTCAGTTATTGGATGTATAGCGAGGTTTTAGTTTTGTAAGGCAGTGGCCTTTTTCACACACAAAATGCGGCTGCCCGCGGCCCCCGCAGGGGGCCCCCTAAACGGGCGGCCCCTTTAGTGCCATTTGGGCACTTCCCCACCCCCACTAAGAACGCGGGGCTCGAGGAGGAGCCCCCTTCCAGACACGTCACTTCCGGGTCGCAGAGGAGGTGGGGAGGTATTTATGCCTCCCCTGGCCATAGTATGTGTGTATCTGTGATCGAGCTTTAGTTAAGCAAGCCTGGTAGGTGGCGTAAGATGTCACTCCAAATGGTTGCTGTGACCGCAATGGTGTGCGCTATGCGAACAGTCTTGTTCGCCAGGGTTTATTAATCGCAGAGGTCTGGGCACATGTCTGGCCAACTTCAACAAAGTAGGTGCACGCTGCTCCCGGGGCAGGTTACGGGTTGCTTCAGTGATGCATGAAATGCCCCGTCCGCATAGCCAGAGTATATTAGGCTGGTTGTGGAAGCGGTCTGCTAAGCAAGTGTGCTGCTGTTCCATAAATTGGCGAAACAGGTGTTAGGGAGCACGAAATGCTAGAAGGACTGCAACTACAGGTTGCAGGAGGTGGGAGCCACATCAGCTTGAAGGGTAATATAGCGATGTTTAAAAGTAGAGCCCCATCCTGGGAGGCCATCACATTCTTGCAGGTAATGCGAGGCACTGGTACATTCCCAGAGAAGGATCAACCGCTCCTTGCGCAAGTTTGCAGAGCAAGGGGCTTTGGCTTCATCAGGCATGAGCTATGCCGGGCGAACACCAAAGGTTATTTTGACAAAGTTGGGGTGCACCTGGCACAGGTGGACTTGGATCTGTCCCTACTGGACAGGAAGGAGGCCTGGGAAATTGCAGGTTGCAGTGAGAAAGGAACTGTTTTGGTGGGGGGCTCTTTAGGCGACGGTGGCCGCCTCCAGAGCTGTGGCGGAGTTACAGGGCGATCTGGAAGCAGATGGGTACAGAAGGGTACCTCTGCGTGGGCACAATAGGGGTGCCAGAGCCAAATCCCAGGAGCCTCATGGGAGGGTCCTGGAACAATTACGTCGGCGCCCCGTTAGTCCTTCCGGCGGTTGTGGGCCTGAACAACCGGGGGCTTGCCTTGCTACGCTCCGCCCTGAAAGGGGCGTGAGTAATAAGGGACCAATGTGTCACGTGATCCAGTAAGGGGATCACCCCCATAAGGGTAGCGCTGATTGGATTCTCCACAGTGCTTGGCTCATCAGGCGGGCAGGGCAGCATAGAGTGGTACAGCTGCCTGCCCTTGGATCGCCCGTAAGATAACCCACCATATTTGCATACTTTTGTATGGAATAAACCTGCAGCAATATTTTCCCAAACAAAAGTTGTGTTGTGTATTTATTTATGCATGCATACTCTGTTGTGGTGTGGGTGGGGTGTGTTGCCAATAACGGGACTATGCGGCTACCCGCGGCCCCCGCAGGGGGCCCCCTAAACGGGCGGCCCCTTTAGTGCCATTTGGGCACTTCCCCACCCCCACTAAGAACGCGGGGCTCGAGGAGGAGCCCCCTTCCAGACGCGTCACTTCCGGGTCGCAGAGGAGGTGGGGAGGTATTTATGCCTCCCCTGGCCATCTTGGCGTCCTCTTTGCGCCGGACACGCCGTCTCCCACCCTACCGCTTACCCGGCGTGGGGTTGGCAGGCGAAGTACATAGAACGTTGTAATGTTTTTCTTTTGTCGTTGCAGGCGGAGTTACAGGGCGATCTGGAAGCAGATGGGTACAGAAGGGTACCTCTGCGTGGGCACAATAGGGGTGCCAGAGCCAAATCCCAGGAGCCTCATGGGAGGGTCCTGGAACAATTACGTCGGCGCCCCGTTAGTCCTTCGGGCGGTTGTGGGCCTGAACAACCGGGGGCTTGCCTTGCTACGCTCCGCCCTGAAAGGGGCGTGAGTAATAAGGGACCAATGTGTCACGTGATCCAGTAAGGGGATCACCCCCATAAGGGTAGCGCTGATTGGATTCTCCACAGTGCTTGGCTCATCAGGCGGGCAGGGCAGCATAGAGTGGTACAGCTGCCTGCCCTTGGATCGCCCGTAAGATAACCCACCATATTTGCATACTTTTGTATGGAATAAACCTGCAGCAATATTTTCCCAAACAAAAGTTGTGTTGTGTATTTATTTATGCATGCATACTCTGTTGTGGTGTGGGTGGGGTGTGTTGCCAATAATGGGACTATGGTCTCAGTATGGTCTGCCCCCCTCTCTCCCAATGCAGTTACATTATAACAAAATGCTCTGCATTATGCTGCATAGTTTGACTTTCCTTGCTGCATAATTTAGTCAACCTTGCCGCAAAAATGTGTCCTCCCCTGCCGCATAATTCCAGTGGCACTGAGTTTAGTTCAGAAATTGTAGCATCCAAACCTGGAACGAAGCAAAGATCTTTAGATCTTCAGTTTAACTCTTTCCCAACAGCTTCTCCGAATAAACGAGCGCAGCTGTGGCTTTGTGCGGTTCCGAGGCAGGAAAACTGAAAGTGAGTAAATTGCTCAAGCTTTTTACACCAGAGTATATTTAAATCGAAGGGAGGGGCAGAGTTGTGAAGGATGTCACACGCATCGAGTGCCACGCGGATCAGTAACAGCCTGCTGGGTCACCCAAGGGGAGGGCTGTACAATATGCACTGGGTCCAGGGTCTGCAGCGTTACGGATGACACTGACATGATGCAATGACGTCAGTAAATACGCGGGGTCCGCCACAGTCAGCTCGTGTAGGCCATATCTTTATTTACTTCGCTGAAGTCGCCACAGGCCTCCTGAGCCCATACACCACAGGCTTTTCTGTGAAACATGAAGGGGTGAGAGTGGCTGATGGGAGGTACGAAAATAAATGGGATTCTACGTTCGCACTTGGAACAAAAATGTTGCATGAGCATTAAGACTCCCTTTAGAAGATAACTTTAGTAAAATACCACTTGTTCTCCCCAAGAAATAAACTCATGGAATGCAGGTCAAACTACATTTGTATCATTCCTAGAAATATATTTGCAAAACTACTCATGATTAACACTAATGAGGCTCTCCGTGGCGCACGCAGTGTGCCCATTAAAAGGGTGGGCATCTTAGTGCTGTATTACGAGAAGGGGTTGGAGCCCAAGTCTGGCATGTGGCATATGCCATGACATATCCCACAGCGTGCCACATTTTGTGGATATGTTATTTGAGCTATAGTTGTGTTATAAACCCCGCAGAAGTGCTAGTGGATTTTTTTAAAAGATATATCTTCCATCTGGGTTGAATTAACAAAAACATAATAAAAAATTCCAAATACATAAGTTATGGGCCTTGAACCCTTGTCAAAAATCATTCATAGCCCCTGTTAGCTACCACTACACCATCTGCTTTGCTGCATTGATCTAGGAGCCCAAAACCTTTTTGTCATGGAAAAAGTGTGCTGGTCCTTCTTCTATTTTCATGTTGTTTTGCTTTTACATGCCACAAATCCACTCTTGATTTTCATATTTTAAACACAAATAGCCCTTCCTTTCTTTCACTCTGGCACTTGCCCCATGCATTTATTTTTCTTACCCAATCATCCCCAAATTCTCATTCCACAAAATAAGGGATTTCTTTCACAGCAAACCTTGCCCCCCTTCCACATGCCACAGGATGTCACCAATGTCTGACATAATTTGGCTTGACTAAAGAGGCTCCAAATCTCCCATACACAGCTAGGGAGTGATTTACAAAGGGACAGCTTTCATTTGTTTAAATTAGAAAAAAAATGGAAAAGAATATAAAAATCGATTTTCCCCAGCTGGGGTTTGAACCCTGGTCAAAATGCAATGATAGCCCATGTTAGCTACCACTGTACCAAATGTCTGACATGCACTGGCTTGACTAAAAAGCCCACAAATCTCCCAGACACTGCTAAGGGGTGATTTACAAAAGGGCATCTTTCATTTGGTTAAAATCGAAAAAAAATAGAAAAGAATATAAAAATCGAATTTCTCAAGCTGGTGTTTGAACCTTTATTAAAAAAAAAAAAGCACTCAAAGCCCATGTGAACTACCACTGGACCATTTTTTTGTCCAAAGCCTATGCGTCACGAAAAAAGGGTGCTGTCGTTCTTCTATTTTCCTGTCATTTTGCTTTTACATGCCACAAATCCACACTTGATTTTCAATAATTTATAAACTAATATCCCTTCTTTTATTTCACTCTGGGACTTGCCCCATGCATTTCTTTTTCTTACACAATCATCCACAAAGTCTCATTCCATAAATTATGGGATTTCTTTCATCACAAACCTTGCACCCCTTCCACATGCCACAGCATGTCACAGATGTCTGGCATGCACTCCTTGACTAAAGAGGCCACAAATCTCCCAGGCACTGCTAGGAGGTGATTTACAAAGTGACAGCTTTTTATTTTTTATAACTTTATTTATCATTTTCGTATTGCTTACAACATTGCATGGTCATTCACTGTGATCATAGAAATCTAGTAAGAATAAAGACAAGTATCATTTGCAAAACAAGTGTACTCAAGCTTGCAACGCACCAATATCTCAGGGTAGCATATATATCATAAATTGTGATATCAACATCTGACCAACCCGGACCAGCGGGCTCTCCCTCACTGTCTGACCCGCACTTTCCTTGACATAATAAACACAACAATTGAACAGTTGGGTGGAACATGAATTACCCCACCCCAGTGGGGATTATCCCAGCAGGCTGTTGTGAAATAGGGGCGGCACTAATCTACAGTAAGTAATTTTTAAGAGGCTCCCAAATGTCATTTTGCCTGGATGCCGAGGGATGGGTTGTAGCATAAAAGCCACAATTAGTATTATAGTATGTGAGGCTATTGAGCCAATCTTTCACTGTGGGGAGGCCCTACTTCCCCATTTGAGAGCTATTTCCCTCTTTGCGAGCAAAAGGGCAATGGCTGTGAATTTGCGCAACTTCTTCGGGTGACCCCCCCACATAGCCCAACAAGGCGACCTCAGGTGTAGGGACCATCTCAAGGTGGGTCATTTGTGTTATTAATCTGAAAATGGATCTCCAGAATTCCCCAATCTTAGCGCAGTTCCAAGTCAGGTGGGCAAAATAGGCTTGCGGGCTACCGCACTTAGGACAAAAGTGTGTGGTCAATTGGGATCAATGGAGTGAACCTTTGCCGGGGTCATATAGACCCTCCACAAATATTTGAAGTGTATGAGCTTATGTCTGCTGTTTAAGGAGACCTCTTTCGTTTGTGCACAACAAAAGGACCAGTGAGAGTCTTGAATTGGGTGCCCAAGGTCCAGGTCCCATGCCTCCTGTATCTTGGCCTCCCTGCTAGGGACTAATGACATACATGCTTTGTATAGCTTCGAGATTAGGTGTTCTCCCCGGAATTTGTGACTAAGAGAGTAAGCGGAGGGAAGGACTCGGGCTCCAAAGGGTACTCCGGAATCTTAGCTCTGAGCGCCCTCCGTATCTGGCTAAATACAAATTGATCCATGAATGTTGCCTCACTGAACCTCCCGCCCACTGTGCTAGAAAAATCATAGCCCCCTGGGAACAGATCCCCAATCTTATTTATTGACTATGTAGTGAGTGTACGCTGTGCCAGTTTTTCTTCCGTAATGGGGATCCAGGGGTTAGTATTGACAGGGATCTCCGATGAGTAAAGAGCGCCACCTCCAGTCACTTTCGTCAACTTACGCCAGGCCCAGCTAGTGGTGCAAACTGTTTGGATATCCCGGGGATCCCTGGGAAAGCCCCGCTGCAGCACCGTACATAGGGGCGCCGGGAGCACCAGGTCAGCCTCAGGTCTAGTGTAAGGGATCCGCGCGTCCGGGTGATACCAGGAGTGTGCGAAACTCCACTGAGCAACCAAATAGTAGATCTGAAGATTGGGGACCCCAAAACCACCTCTCTCATATGATAAGGACATGGTGTCCCAGCTAACTCTAGGTCTTCCTCCCCCCAGACCAATCTGATGAGATGAGAACGCAAAGTGCGGAAAAAAGTGTTGGGGAGCGGGATAGCAATGTTGTGAAACAGATATAAAAACCTTGGGAGGACAATCATCTTCACAAGTGCAACTCGACCAGCAAGGGGAAGTGGGAGTCTCAACCAACGCTCGACCTGTTGCTCCAGGTTATGCGCCACAGGGCCGTAGTTTAGTCTAATAATTTGCTTGTTTTCTCTTTGGCTCCGAATACCCAAATAGTTGCCCGAATCCTCACACCACGACAGCGGGAACTCACATTCCCAATGAACAGTGTTCGGCATCAGGGGGAAAATTTCCGATTTTCCCCAATTTATACCCAGCCCTGAAAAAATGCCAAACGGATAATCTCTCTGATGAGCGGTTCCAAATTCTCCTGGGGGTTTCAGACATATAGGATGATATCATCCGCATATAGGGAAATTAGAAGAGGACCAGTTTTGAACTAGAGACCACTGTGCAGTTATCTTTCCTGGAAATGGCTAACCAGAGGGTCCAGTGCCAATATGAAGAGCAGTGGGTAGAGTGGGCAGCCCTGTCTGGTGCCGCGAGGGAGAGCGAACGAAGGGGACAGTGTGCCATTCAATTGAAGCCTAGCGGTGGGCGCGGTGTAAAGCAACGAAGGTTAATGAATCCCTTAGGGATACCCAACTTTCTCATCACTGCTAAGAAAAAGGGCCACTGCAAGGAGTCGAAGGCCTTTTCGGTAGCGAGTATGACAGCAGCCGCAGGGACCTCCGGAGCGATCCTATGTATTACTGCAAATAATGTGCGCAGGTTTAAAGCAGTCGACCTATGGGGGACAAAGCCCGACTGAGTCGGGTAGATAATGCGGTCCAGCAACAAGGCCAATCTCAGTGCAATCATTTTAGCCAAAATTTTGTAGTCTAGGTTTAAAAGTAATAACGGCCTGTAAGAGCCGCATAGAAGCGGATCTTTCCCGGATTTTGGAAGGAGGATTATTACAGCCTCACGCAAAGTGAGCGGAAGTTCCTTGTGTTCGAGTTCTTCATTATAAACCTCTAAAAGATAGGGCGCTAATAAGTTCTTATAGGTTTTATAAAAGATACCAGTAAAACCGTCCAGGCGTGGGGCCGTCGAGCCATTCATGGCATCTATGGCGCTACTTATTTCCTCGGCGGAGAATGGCTCAGCCAGAAACTGCTGCATGAACTTCTCAAGCCCCACCATAGAAATCTCTGCAAGGTAGCCATTACGGTCTCCTCGCTATGCGTCACCCGTGTTGCATGTAATGTGGAATAATATGCTAAAAATTAATCTTTGATATCTGGGGTATCGGTTAGGGTCTGCCCGGTTGAGGAACGGATGCAGGTGATGTATGAACGCCTCGGCCGAGGGTCTCAGTAGCCGCGCCAACGTGCGGCCAGGTCTGTCACCCTCCCCATAACGCCTTGCAATAGCATACCTGCTTAAAAAATGAATCTCACGCTCCGCTGCTTCTCTGAACCCTGTCAAGAGTGTTAGTCGGTGGCTGAGCAGAGAGGGGTCAGGCCTTGCAACCTGATCTCTATCTAGCATATCTAATTGCTTCTCAATATGCCCAATCATACTATGCAAATCTTTTAGAACCCCAGAATGCTTAGAGATGCATACTCCACGCATAGAGGCTTTAAATGCCTCCCAGAGTATGTCCCACGAGCTCACTGATCCTTTATTCAGTTCAAAGTATTCAAGTATGGCCTCCCGAAGTTCGGAACTAAACACTTCATCCCTCAGTGCCTGCCCGGGGAATCTCCACATCCTGTCACAACCCTCTGGTCTAGGGACGCATACTTGCAATACCACTGGGGAGTGGTCAGAATATGTGCTAGGGAGATGCTGGGATGCCTTATACCACGTTGCCAAGTTGGCGGGAGACAAGCCAATAATCAAATCTAGTCCAAGTACCATATTGGGCGGCGTAATGGGTGTAAGCGGCATCTCCCGGGTTGCGCTGATGCCACACATCCACCAGGCCAACAGAATCACACATATCCAGCAATATGTGGCATGCGCTGGGTTTGGTGTCTGACGAGTTGGGAATACTCTCTTGCGCAGGGTCCAACAGGAGATTAAAATCTCTGCCCATGCATGTACATTCTGCATCTAATTGTAGGAACTGTGTGTGAAGGCCTTGGAAGAACTCTGGACTATCGACATTAGGTGCGAATATGCAGATGAACGCCATACAGGGTCCCATCAAGTGACCCGCCACCATCGTGTAGCGACCCTCATTATCAAGGTGTGCTTTTAAAAATTGGAAGGGCAGACATTCATGAATCATGACAGCCGTGCCCCGCGCATACGTTTTATACCCTGCAAAGTAGCGATGCGGTCCCCAGCCCGACGCGAAAGTGGTGGTGGCAGCTTTGGGCAGGTGTGTTTCCTGTAAGAATGCAATGTCCACCCTGTGACGCTGTAAATAATGCAAGACCTGCTTCCCCTTCCTAGCATTATTAAGCCCCCGGACATTCCAGGTGATCAGTGTCCAATCTGAAAATGTTGACAACCTACCCCACTCCGACATCCCAATATATTAACAGTGATTTGAAGTG